>CM024476.2:2524663-3724663 GCA_014182885.2 Eucalyptus caleyi
AAACTTTTTACACCAAGTGATAGAAATATTTTTCAAGTCATTTATAGGTTCCGGCCAAATACCCAAAAATATTATCATTTTCCTTAAAAAAGGACTTTCTGAAAAATATTATTTTGCCAAATAAATGAAGCCAACATATCAATTTGGATAGTGAGAAGATGGTCGTATGCCAATCGAAAGGAAGACAATCTTTGTCGGCGCATGTGATTGAAGATTACATTGGGAGGTAGGGGTGAGCATGGTTTGGATAGACAACTCCCTTCCCTAAAATTTGGGAACTGCCCACAAATGATTGATTTCAAAAAATTGGAACCAGGAAATACCTATTGGTTTCCTGGATCCACTCGAGAATCGGATTGCTAATCTAATCTTGTTCCAAGTGTCAATGGAATCGGTTCCATTAAGTCCCATCAAGCTTCATGCATTGCAACATTTTTTGACAAGCCAAAATAAAGCAAAAATAAAGAACTTTTCTATTCTTAATTGCAAGATTAGTAAAAAGATTAAACTCATATTCAAAGTTAAGAGTCAATGTTGTAAGTCGGTGAATGTTGAGCTTGAGAGTCAAGATCATGAGTGAGAAATAGAGAGATGACTTATATGAGGTAAAAGTGAGACAAGACAAGTACCTAGTTAATGGGTGTTGAGCTTTAGATTAGGGATTTTATGATTTTTGTTTTTCTAAAAATTTTTAGTTGGAAATTTTTCTTAAAAATTAAATATACATTTATATATTACCAGTTTAGTATGGACGGGCGGGGGTTCCACATGTAGAATCGGGAATTGGACTAGTAATCACCTATTCCAATAAATTTGAACTAAGAACTAGATGATTCCCTTAGGAACCGTCGGTTTCAATCCAATCCGATCCAGTTTTGGGTGATTTCCAACTCTTTTGTATACCCTTATTGGGAGTTCCTTGTTGGAACAGCTTAGCGTAGATGATGATCGAATAAGTATGGGTATGCAAACAATTCTAACAGACAATGTTGTTGTCTATTTCTTACATGATACGTTCAAGCATCCGCAATATTTAGCTTGATAATAAAAATGAGCTAAGTCCATCAACATTTTATAAGTTTCAAGAGTTAAAATCTAAAATATAAATACATTGAAAATCTTAAAATTTATGTAAAAAATGTAATTAAATTATAAAATTTGTTACAAAAATATAATCGAGTCTTAAAAATTTCAAAGAGAGTGTAATTAATAACGGGGGATTTGATTAAACAAATTTGACAAGTTTTATTAATTGATTATACTTCTCAAAAGTTTTAGTAAAGACAATTAAATTTTAAAATTTGTTATAAAAGTATCATTGAGTTTAAAACTTTTAAAAGGAGTGCAATTAGTGGCGGGATTTGATTGAATAAATTTGATAAGTTTTATGAATTGATTATACTTTTCAAAAGTTTTAGTAACTACAAGTTTAGAACTGTCATGTCCTTATAAATTTTTTTTGGCCCAATCGACTTGGGCCTCACACTGAGAGAGCCCACAAAAAATTTGGGCCGCACCAAATCCAAACAAACCAGAACCGGTTAGCTGCTCCAACCTTCGACGACGACCGGCCAACGGCTTCAACGGCAGTCTAATTTCCAATCTCCTCCTCCTTCTTTGTCCTTCAACTTCGACACTGAGAAACCGATCGCTTCTGCTCGCGCGTCGACTCACGAGTTCGCATTAACGATCCAGATTGCAGTTACCGCTGCAGCCTCAGGTCGTTTCCAAACCCTAGCCATCTGCCATCTGCCATCTGCCATCTCCGTTCCTCCCGTCCGATTCCGGCGAAACCTCCGACGCTCGATCCGAATCGGAACCCCGCGCCCGATCCGGTCGGCCCGATCTCCGTTCACCGGAGCCGCCGCGCCCCGGTTCTCGGCGTCGCCGGAGATCTTCGCCGGCGTCGATTGTCTTTTTCTTCTTTTCAACTCCTGCGGTCGAATTCGAAGGACCGACCGGCGCTGCGATAGCGGGATAGGCAGGAGACGATGATGCATAGCAAGGGATCGAGCCATCGGCTGTCGGGGATGGTGTCTCGGTCGCGGATTTCGGGCCTGATGCTGTCGATGTTCGCCACGTTCGCTTCCTTATACGTCGCCGGCCGGTTTGTGATGCTCTGGAATTGTTTCCATGTGAATGCGCTGTGTGAATTCGAGTGCCTGCTGGACGTGCATCCTCATTTTACTTTTTCTCCAGCTCTTTTCGAATTGAAGTGATGCGTGCCGATGCGTGCTTCTAAAAAATGCTTCCGTCTGTATTTGGTTTCAGGCTATGGCAGGACTCGCAGAGCAGGGTTGACTTGATCAAGGAGCTTGATAGGATAACTGGTCAGGTGAGTTTTTTGCCAGCCTATGCAGCGTTTCTATTTTGAGTCAGGTCTGTTTGTTCATTCTGTTCCTCTTCTTTGTCACGTTCCTCTTGGCACCAATTTAGACTTTTCTCCAGTATATGGGATAACAGTTTGGGATTACAATTTAGACTGCCACACATTTTGGTTTACAATACTCGTTGACAATTGGGTGCTGCTTAGATTCAGTTCTTGTTCTTTTCTCCCTTTTTTGTTTCTCTTAAAGGAATTATCCTTGAATTCGAGTAAAAAACAGTAGACATTGTCATGTCTTGTAAATGGATGTGTGCTCCATTTTAAAATGTTGTACATTTCATGCTGAGCCTGACCTGACCAAAATGACTAAGATGAGCAGTGTCTTCTTGATGATAGGGGCAATCTGCTATATCAGTGGATGACACATTGAAGATTATCAACTGCAGGTAAAGTATCTGCCTACTGGCATCTGACTTATATCGAGATCATTTAATCAATTTTCTGTTCAGTGCTCATCTTGTGGTCCCTCTAGTCGTTTCTTGGATATTATGAGAATTTCTTCTCAGTGAGTGTTGTGAAACATGTTTGGCTTTCTAGGGAGCAACACAAGAAACTAGCAGCCCTAGAGATGGAGTTGGCTGCAGCTAAAAAAGAGGGTTTCGTCTCTAAGAACTCAGTGGATGATTCTAAGAAAAGACCGTTGCTTGTGGTAGGAATTTTTACAAGATTTGGCCGCAAGAACAACAGAGATGCAATTCGGAAGGCATGGATGGGAAGTGGTATGGTAGCAACCTCTGCTTTTGTCAGCAGAATCACTGATATTTATACTTACTAAAGTAATCCAATGCATTAATTAGTTTCTCCTTTTTAATCCTCATGTACAGGTTTAACCTACCATTTTGAGATAATTAGTCTGTCTATGCTTTATTCAGCATTTGTGTGACATCTCACTGACAGCATCACTTGCCTATCCCTTTCTGGCATATTGAATGTCTGTATTCTATGCTATGATAAAGTGGATTCATGAGCCACATACTCTAAGACAGAGGATTAGCTGATCAGGTGCAGAATTGTCTTGAGAATTGGAAGTAGGGGCTGGGCTCCAAGGAGAGGAAACTGTTTTCTGCCATACTTGTCAAATTCCCTATGAACAATAATACAACCAATTTAAAATAGTTTAGGGAAGGCTTGGTTGAATGAAATCAAAAGTTGGATGAAAATTCCCTGTAATGGAAAAGGAGTTCAAAATGTAGATGATATTTTCTAGGGAAGCTGGTGTGCAAGGTAGCACCAGTGACCTCTTTTTGCTCTTGGCAGGAGTTTTTTCTAACTTACTCTCCAAGTCCCACCTTATTCACAACCTCTAGGCCTATTGCTTAGGGTCTAATAGTACCAAGGACATACTGTAAAGGCCTAAGTTTGCTTATTGATGCATTGATCAATCTGATTTTTATTGGCATGCTATGCTTTTAATTTCTTGTTCCTTAATTTGTAAAGCTTTAACCTTCTATTTCAAACTGTAAATGGAAAACTTTCTCTTCACAGATACTGCCCTAAAAACGTTGGAGGATGAGAAAGGCGTCATTGTTCGTTTTGTTATTGGAAGAAGGTATGAGGTTTTCATGTTTACCAGCTATTTCGTTCTTCCTCTTGGATGGTTGATTGAAGTCTTTGTATGATTTACTTTGCAGTGCAAATAAGGGAGACAGCTTGGATGGGGCAATCGACAGTGAAAACAGGCAGACTAATGACTTCATCATTCTTGTTCGTGCCTTGGCAATAATTTATAGTTGCATATTGATGATATTGCTGAATTGAGCTATGACTGTTGTTAGATTTTCTTTTACACAGCTAAATAATTGCCATATCTATCACGATTTGATTGAGGAATTCTTCTACGATATATTGAAATCTGCAAGAAAATCTGTGAGGCAGAAAATGTGTTTGCCATCTCATGTGCTTATGAGTAGGATAGGAACTGAAGAAATGCATCTTATTTAATCACTGAAAATTAGTATTTAATGAGAAAAGAGCCAAAACCTGATTAGAAGAATGTTTTCAGTATATGAAACTGGGAATGTTTAAGTTGAGCATAGCTTTGTGCAAGTTGGTTTCATCATAGTTATGCAGAAAATCGTTTTCTTCTCAAATCTTATTTGATGCCATCCTCTACATAGCTTGCATCACTTTTGCTTTCAAATCAAACTCCAGTTTGTCAGTATTTTACTGGTTGTGGACACAATCGTTTCATGATTGCCATGAATGCATTCTGTGGGTTTTCCACATTACTGTTCCTTGATTTTGCTGTGGGCCTCTTGGATGAATTGTGATTTGATGATGTAATGCAAGATTGTTGATTTTGTGTGTAACAGGATGATCATGTTGAGGCACCTGAGGAGACTCCAAGAAGGCAAAATTGTTCTTTGCTCATGCTGCTGAAACATGGGATGCTGAGTTCTATGCTAAAGTGAAGGACGATGTCTACCTAAATATTGGTCAGTTCAATTTTCATGTAGATAAAGTTTATATTGTTAAGTACATGGCATAGACTTGGATCACAACCCTTATCCCCTAGGTTTCTGGTAAAATAATGTTAAAATTTGCTGATTTGTCATCTCTAATTGGACTGTAATTCATGATTAGATAATTGCTGTCTGCTACAACTGTGCATGTTAAGATTATATCTGCTTATTGTGCTTCTCTTAACAGATGCCCTGTTGACTGCACTTACGGCTCACTTGGACAAGCCTCGTGTTTATATGGGGTGCATGAAGTCAGGCGAAGTATTCTCTGAGCAGTGAGCATGGCATCCTGAATACATGTATTATTAACTTACCTTTTGAATTTGTCAACTCACTTTGGCTGAGTATTTGCAGGGGTCATCAATGGTATGAACCAGACTGGTGGAAATTTGGTGATAAAAAATCGTAAGTCCTATATAGCTGATTTCCTTTTTCTCTCACAACTTTAGATCCGGAGGATATTCACTGATGTTGCATTTGCTAAGGAGTATTCAAAACCAATAGTCATTGATCCATCAGAAAGTATAAACATCCCATCCCAGACATAAAACTTGATAATTGTGCTGGTCCCTCTTGGTCATGCTCATACTAGGTCCAGGCGGCATATTACTCCACAGTGACTTCGCTGCAAGATGTTTGCCGCTCCTCTGCTCCAAGGATTTAGTACAATTATCATGGTCCAGCAAATTACTTAAATGTCCATGACTGAACCAACAATGAATTTGTGAGGGAAATTCTGGTGATTGCCTGCAGTCTGCTTGCTGCCCTTGACATGCAATCATCTTAGTTTGATTAGTTGTCATTTCTTCGTGACTGATTGAACCATGTCTGCATGTACATGCACATAAGTAAAAACACATATGAATATTAAATTTTTAGAATATAAAGTCCAGAGGAGGTGGAGACTTTGAAGGGTAAGTCTTTGCTCAGCCTGCAGTAGCATTAAGAAATTCGTCAAATAAGAATTTGGCAAATAACGTGACACATAATTAGGGTCTGCCCTGGACTTAGAATTAGGATTTCACTAGAAAAAAATTGAGCATTAAATGGTTACAACTTAAAGGTTTTATTATTTGAGGATTCCCTCATGTTTGCCTTTGTATTTTATACTTAGTATTTCATATTCCATATGTGTGTGAGAAGTTTCGTCTCTTGACTGTGCAGATACTTTCGCCATGCTTCAGGGGAGTTGTTTGTCATATCACGAGCTTTGGCAAAATTTGTATCGATAAATAGGTAGGTACCTTTTTCTTTTGCTTTTACTCAATTACCTCTATGCAATTGCGTGGATGGATTCATAGTAATCCTATTGTGCAGATCCATTCTTCGTGCATATGCACATGATGATGTGAGCGTTGGGTCCTGGTTTATTGGGCTTGATGTCATGCATATAGATGAAGCAAAGTTTTGCTGCTCATCTTGGTCAGCAGGTCTCTCTCTCTCTCTCTCTCTCTCGGATTCATGTTGTGGGGGTGGGGCACAAGAGATGCTGTTTATCACTGCACAAATTGACTATTTTTCCCCTGTTTCAGGAGCAATCTGTGCAGGTGCTTGATGCATCGCTTACGACACCGGGATTATACTGCACACAAGGCCCGTCGATTCTTTCAAGAGTTCTTTGCATATAGAAATCTGCAACTCTTTTAGGTTAACTGGTGGAGGTGATGTGTGGAACTGGAGATTTGGCAGCCCTCCTTTTTGACTTTGGCATATTAGCTCGTTGCTGAAGAAGGCTTCAAAAGATGAATACCTGGAGGCCAAAATAGGTCCCGTGCTGGATGCAGAACGACATTCTTTGAGTTAAGCGTCTAGCAAATGGGTCATTATTCTTTCATTATAGTGACAGACGAGATTCAGCCCCATTTAATGGCGTGGATGTTCTATTGAGAGATTGTACTATGATTGGCGGCTTATTCTCTTTAATTAAAGGGAGTTCGTGATACCCATGTCTGGTTGACAGCCTGTTCGATGCATACTCACTTCTGTCGTGCTGGTTACTGACTGATCCATCCAGACTTCTTGTAGGATCTGTCCATTGCTCAACAACCTTTTCTGCGCATTCTGACTAGTCCCCTCTTCATATTTGGACTGTGGAGGCATTTCGTACCATACCAGCAATTTGTGTGCGGACGATATCGAATGAATTTTATTGTGTTGTTCTGGTTGGTAACATTTGCTATTTTTCATTTCTACGAGACAACGGTGAATATACTTCCTCCACTGAAATGCAAGATCAGAATAGAGAGACCTCTCTGCGCAGCACTTAAAGAAACCACGAAAGTAGTCTGAAATGTAGAAAACAGTAGGACACTGGGTAGATCTCGAGATGAGCTTTTGTTTCACTCGTCTCCACTGGACTATTATTTTCGTAGGTCCCGTATGTATGCTGAGCTGTCATATACAGGAGCAGAATTGATTGGCAAATTCTCCAGTAAGAGTATGAAGGCAGAAATGGTGACATTATCCACTTCTCACTTGATAACAATCCCATAAACCCATCTAGAGATCATCAAACAATCGGTCATCGCTTAGTTCTTCAGTCATTTGCAAGCATCGGCAAGTATAGACCATCAGATAAGAACTATTGGCATTACATTATTGATAGCATAACTTCCAGGTTCGTTTCGATGATCGCATATTGGTAATGAATTAAACAGCCAAACCAAGCCTATCGTACAGCTTCCGCGTAACGCTGTGCAAAAGGATATACACAGAAATTTTGGACAGCAACAGTAGAATGCAAAATTAAAAAGAAAAACGTTGCGATGGTTATGGAAGCTACTCTGAATATCAGAGCCAGGTTTCGATCCTGGGACCTGTGGGTTATGGGCCCACCACGCTTCCGCTGCGCCACTCTGATTTGTTGATGTTCTCTCTGCATTCTATTTTATATAATCCATGTATAAGTGGCTTGGGAATATCGTGCCAAAGGAATAGAAATTGAGATCGCTTTAGTTTAACACAAGATATTTCTCAGATCACGTCATGAATTTAAGTATGAGATGTAGGGTGACGTATTGTCGGCCATACATCTGTCTTCCTATTTATTTCGAGTGCCATATGAAATTGTTAAAAAAAAAAAAAAGAGGACGGGATGGTGCCGTAAATGAAAGAACTTATAATGCCAATGGTCAATAAAAACAAGAAAGAGAAGAAAAAAGGGCTTATGGGATCTGAGAGGTGGGATTTCATAGTACCATTTCGGGGAAAATTGTACAAAAAGTTTAAAATTATTATATTTTTGTTGATTCAATTATAGATCTTTTAATTTTGTCAATTCAATTCTAAACATTTTAATAATTTGTTAATTGAGTTAATCCGGTTAATTTATCTTGAAAAATGCTTACATGGATACTCAATTATCGTTGGGCAGCTTATGTGGACATAAACGACAAAAATCAAAATGACGACTTTTTTTTTTTTTTCTTAAACGTTTTCATTACTTGCATTTCAGCAGTGAGCCCTGTACGTCTCTACCCTTCTTGCCCCAAATCAAAAGGAATGAAAGCCTGATTTCAAAACTTAGAAAATGGTAACCACGAATCGATCGATCACGCTCAAGATTAATCAATCTTACGAGGGGATTTGTGGGGATTCTCATGAGCAGCTTGTGAGGGACCTCCACAACATTCGTGAGCAGCTCGTTAGGGACCTCCACCGACACTTGCGAGGAGAGGGGATCTCGTGTGACGCTCGACAATGGCCGTCCGATGCTCTAAAACGTTCAGGAGGAACCAAGGGATTTCTGCTAGTAGCTCGCAAAGGAACTTGACGACGACGACTTGGCATAGCAGGAGGAGGACAAGCCATGATTACGCTGTTCATCGAGACCTGATTCGACACGAAGACCCGATTCACCCATACCCAATCGTGACTTGATTTGGCCTTGAGATTTTGCACTAAACATGACATTAAGGTATGATTTTTTTGGACTCAGCCGCTTTGCAATTTAGTTTGTTTCAGCTCTTGTATACGCAAGTAGAGCTTGAAATTAGTAGTTTTATTTGTGTGAAAATCAATCATGAATGAGGATGCTTTGATATTGGGCTTCTGTTATTTGGAAATTGTTGTACTTTGCATTCATATAGAATCATTATTCGTGTAATATTCAACTTGTTCAATAAAATGCCTAAGTGACGTTAGAATGTATGTTTGTGAAAGAGTGAGTTTTACAGTAATATCATTTGATGTTAACCATCCAAGAGCTATTGGAACATCAATTTAAATAGAACTTATCAAAACAGTATGTCATAGCTTGTGGACCACCAAGTATATAAACAATCAATCAAGTTGTTGTTTACGGACTTGTCTTTGTTATACATTGCCATTGCCTTTTTGCTTCTAATTTTTGTATTGCCATCAAGTTGAGTGTAAATAGATACATGCAATTCAAGTCAACCTAGTTTTGGATTATTAGAGGCTAATCAAACTTATCTATGTTACCTTTCTTCTCATAGCTTTAAATTTTTATTGTAACTGCTTCCCAAATTTATTGGTTATTGGGTTTGTAGCGGTTGGTGGTTCAAGTTTTGTTCACATGCTAAAGCATCAAATTGTTTTTATTGCTTGATTTACTTGTATTGTTGGGGATATCTCCAAGAAGTGTGGAGAATGTTCTAGTTCGTTAAGTAGTAGAACCAATGCAAGAATAGATGAATCATCCTTTATTGGATAGCATCTTCATCTTGACTTTCAATAATGGCAAGTTTTGCAGAGTTGTTTGTTGCAAAATTGAATTGAATTTTCACATACTATTAACTAATTTTGCATGTATCTATATATCTATTCATCATGTTGGGTATTGTCTTGACTATTGAAAATGTCCCTTATACTATCCTCACATTTTCTCTTGCAGATGGCACAACCAATGATGTTGGTCCCTCCAATTGACAAAGATACATCTATATTTGGCTCTTGTGGCCTCAGATCTCTACGAATAGTAAGGACAAAGGACAAAAGGTGAAGAGATACCACGGTTACCTAAGATACAACCATAACAATAGAGAGAAAAGTTGCAATTTGTTTATTTTTATTTTGGTTGATGGGGAAATTAGTCAATTGGCAAAAAGTGTGTCCAAAAGTTTTTCATCGGAGCAATATAGTGCAAGAACCAATGTTAACCCATAATGAGAATGATGGTTGTTCGATAGAGGCTCAAGTGAATTCTATCAAAGCACAATTGAAGCACGAATCCCAGGCTTGATTGATGAAGATGTTTGTTTCTTCATCTTCTGAATCAATTTCTACTTCATCATCAATCACTGTCTCATTATTTAAACTAATGACCTCATCTTGATTGATGCCTTCACCTTGACTGACACCCTTAGTAGCACCCTCACCAATGTTGTCATCTTGATTGGCACCTCACCAATTGTAGCACCTTGATTAACACCCTCACTAGTATATTGACCATCACATTGACCAGCTCCCTCACCTACCTCATTGTCAACATATTCTCCATATAACTCAACCAACCCATTATGCAAATAATGGAAATGTAGATTTAGAACAACGGTATCATTCTATATGTATCTCAACCCATCTTCTAGAGATTTCCCAAGAAATTTAAAATAAAGCTTTTCGAATTTTCCATTTACCCAATTCTCAAGGTCTCTAATGAATCTTTCATAGCTAATTGATCCGATACCTATGTGTACTAATTCCATCTTGCCCCCAACATATTCCAACATTGGGCATCGAACTAATTTTCCACAGTGGAAAAGACAAACTAATGTTGTCTTCTTGCTCATCTCGACCCTACACATTCAATGGAATGAATTTGGTAAGGGTAGAATACACCCCATGGTCGATCAAAGGTCGCAAACACATAATGGAAGGACAAGATAATAACACACGAGAAAGAAAAAAAAACATTGAATGCCTAACAACCAATCAACATCGAACACCTAACATCTCTTTTCTCTAATATAATAATAATAATAATAATAAAAGGCATCAGAGAAAATTTCTCTTGGGACAACGAAGCAAATGGATTATGATGTATGCTTTAAGATTTAAGATTTAAGACTTTGGATATGCATGCAACCAAGCTACACCAGATGATGGAAGAAGCACAAAGTGTAAATGATCAAAAGCTTTTTGAACTTGAGAAGAAATTTGAGGTGGCTATAGTACTATATTCAAGGTTCCATGGATATTAAAGAAACAAAAAACTACTTGAATCTGACTAACATTACTTCCATTACGGTGCTTATAAGAATGTGCTACCAATGAAGAAAAAGGCAAATGCTATAAAAAGTAGTGCAAGTTCAAATGCAGGAAAAAAATTGGTACTAGTTGACAATTATTCTTTGAAAGAACCTCATTTTCTTCAATTTTTATTTATCTATGTAGGCAACACTTCTTATTTGTCAACAAATATTAAACATATGATTCTCTATTGACATAAGTTCAAATGGCTGTGCAAAATATTCAAGAGGTGCAATTAGCAGAGCCACCAATTAAATAAGAAACATCAACTACGGTAGATTCCACCTCGGTTGTGAAGGCATAATAGAATGTGTACATGGAAAAGATAGTCACAATTATGAGGGCAATTAAACTAAGTATCAAATTTCCAACTAATGTAAGCCAATACCCCACCTCCTCTTCGCTCGAGAGCTCTCCCTACCTCCTATGGTAGTTGCCCCTAAAACCTAATTCCACCCGGCTTGTCTGAAAAACCCTAAAACCCAAAACCGTGTATGCTTTCTTCAGTCAGTTTCATCTCGTCTTTTCCTTGGCTCGCTGATTTTGTCTCCTCGCTAGCTTACGGTGAGGAATCGGTCAGCTTCCCTTCGTCTTTTCCTTGTTCCGCTATAGATAACGACGTCTTGGAGGTTTTAATCAAATGGGGCGGCAGGATAGCTAGCTCCTTGGGATCGCTGAAGATGCCGATGTATCCTTGCCCACTCTCTGTAAGTTTTCTTTTGGGGTTGTTCTGGAGTCTCTATTAAATGGGGCTTTCTCTCTCAAAATATAGTAGACTGGCTTCATTCGAGGGTATTTCTGCAACGGAAGGAAGGCAAAAAATTGGTAAGGTCTGGATTTGATCTCTGGCTCTCTTGGTGTTTCTTCATTGCTGCTTATTGGGAACTTTGAATGGATGAATCTGGGGAAAAAGACTGTCACCTAGCCTTATTGTGTAAGAGGCATGGGAATTTGAAAACAGAGGTGGATGCCCCGCCTCAGGAAAGAGTCATTTCAGCAGAGATACTAGATGAATGCAAACACACGGTGTTTGGGAAGTTGTAGTCGGGAGGAAATATAAATTACAAGGCTTTTATTTCTACTATGACACGGGCTTGGAAGGTTGATTCCCTGAATTTTGCGCAACGCGAATATGATATCTTATCCTTTACCTTTGAGTCTGAAAGGGACAAAAACAGAATATTAGTCAATAGCCCATGGTCTTTTGCGAGTAATTTACTAATACTTAAACCGTGGGAGCCAAATAAACCTGCGCAATGTTACAAGTTTACAAGCTGTGAATTTTGGGTTCAAGTGCACGGTCTTCCAATTGAATGGTGTAGTGAAGAGATTGTGTCTCTTGTTGCCCAACAACTAGGAGGGGTAAAGGAAGTAAAAGTGGAGAAAAAAGGTGTGGCGTTTCAGAAAGTGGGGAGAGCTAGAATTGAATTGGACTTGGAAAAACCTTTAAAACCAGGTATCTTATTTAATCTGGGAGAGGAGAAGGTTTGGTTGGACTTTAAGTACGAGAGGCTACATAGATTCTGCTATTCATGTGGAAGGGTTGGGCACTTTACAACCAATTGTGAAGAAATTCCGTATGGTGTGGCAAAAATTGAAGATAGAAAAAACAAGTTTGGCAATTGGCTAAAAGCAAAGGTGAAAGAAAATAGCCATTTTTGAAAGTTATTTTATGATGAAAAGGTGGCTGAAGAAGAGGTGGAACCACATGAGGACAGCTTTATATCCTCTCATGATACTCAAATTATTATATTCACAAGAGAGCAAATTGAAGACAAAAATTCAAAACAAACACCATCTCTAAGCAGGGCACAAATGGATGTAAACTTACCTGACATCCAAATAGAACAGTAATAGGAGAAAGGAAAAGGCATCATGAATGCAGATGAACTAGCACAGCAAGTCCAGCAAGCTGTAATCTCCTCTTCCTGGAAAAAAAAAAAAACGGGTTTAAAGAAGGAAAGTAGGATTGTGGAAAGTTCACCAGCAAAGAAGTTAAAGAGATATACTCCTTATCACCCTTCAGTTATTGATTTGGCCAGTTTGGATGAAGCAAATCTACAGGATACTCCAATGAGTCTTTCAGAAGAAACCAGGGGAAGGGCTTTGGTGGCTAGCCCAAATAAGCCATCGGTTCAGAAATGAGAGCGATTTGCTGGAACTGTCAGGGTTTTGGCACACTACTGACAATTCAGAATTTGAGAGCCATGGTGGCTCGGGAAAGGCCCAATTTAATCTTGCTTATGGAAACAAAAAACAAAAAAATCAGTGGTAGATCGTCTTAAAAGAAAACTGAATTTTCAAAATAGTTTTGTGGAGGAACCGCAAGGCATTGCGGGGGGCATTGTGGTGTTATGGAATGAGAAAATGGAGGTGGAAGTGGAGTTCAGTTCTCAAGAAATAATAAATTTGACATGTTTTGATTATAAGAGTAACATAAAAATGCGGCTAAGTTGTATACATGCTCCAAACATATATGGGGAGAGACTATACTCTAGGAGAAACTGAGACAGATTGAATCTTCTAATATACTCCCATGGGTGTGCATGGAAGATTTCAATGAAATACTTTATTATTGGGAAGAAGGATGGCATAAAGTTCTAGAATGTAGGCGTTTCAAAATTGCATCCATGACTGTTTGTTAATGGAAATTGACTGTAAAGGGTGTGCATTTACCTGGTCCAATAACAGAGAAGGGGCTGATCTGGTTCAGAAGAAACTGGATAGAGTATTCTACTCGATGGATTGGCGAGTTATGTTCTCGGAGGCTGAAGCTTTTGCCCTACCAGCTATGAGGTCTGATCATAGTCCACTTCTTGTGGTAAGTAGTGCTGAATCTGTCAAGAAACAAAAAGAGTTTAATTTCAAAGCCTTTTGGGTTGAAGAATGTGAATGTAGGGAGATAGTCAAACATGCATGGCAATCTCAACCTTGCATCCAAGGAGGCTTGGGAGACAAATTACTTTCTACCAGCCAAGCATTAAAAACATGGAGCAAAAAAAAAAATTCCCAATAATAATACCCGCATTACAGCCTTAAAGAAGGAGCTCCAATCCATCACAAATAGCCACCAGAGTTATCAAGCCATGAGCAAAATCAAGAGTATAAAAGAAGAGCTGGAAACTTTATGGCGTAGAGAGAAAATGTTTTGGGATTTGAAATCACGGATCAATTGGCTTCGTTGGGGAGACAAAAATACAAAGTATTTCCATGCAACAACAATCCAACAGAGGCAAAAAAACAGAATTAATATGCTGAAAAATTTAGAAAATTAGTAGGTCAGAGGTAAACAACAACTTCAGCACCTCACCATGTCTTTTTTCAAGGAGCTATACACCTTGGTAGGCCCTCGCAACTACATCCCTGTCCTAGATCAACATCCTACGTTAATTGGAAATGATATAAATGACTGTTTAGTGACGGAAGTAACTATGGAAGAAATTCATGCTGTTGTTTTCCAACTAAGAGCTCAAAAAGCCCTTGGTCCAGATGGTTTAAACGGACTTTTTTATCAGTATCACTGGGACATAATCAGCCCCGATATCTTAAAGGAAGTTTGAGATTTTTTTCTATCTGAGGTTTTGGATCCAGCCCTTAACAGAACACATATTACTTTAATCCCAAAGGTTCCCCATCCGGAGAAACTTGATCAATATCGCCCTATCAGCTTATGCAATTTTGCTTATAAGATTATTGCAAAAATCTTGGCAAACAGACTGAAAAGATGGCTGCCTATGCTAATTTCAGAAGAGCAAAATGCCTTCATTAGTGGAAGACAGATTCAAGACAATATTTACATCGTACAAGAGGTGCTGCATCAATTGAGAAAGAGGAAAAGGAAGAAGCACTTCCAAGCGGTGCTAAAACTTGACATGAAGAAAGCTTATAACAGGATTGAATGGGATTATCTAGAAGGTTGCTTGCTGAAAATGGGTTTCTGTGCTTAATGGGTTCATTGGATAATGCAATGTGTTACCACAGTCACATTTAATATTAAGCTTAATGGGGAACCTCTTCTTGCTTTCGCTCCCACCAGAGGCATTCGACAAGGAGATCCTCTCTCACCTTATCTATTTATTTTGGTAGCAAACAGTTTATCAACTTTGATGGGAAATGCGCTACAAGAAGGAAACATCAAGTACTTTAACTCATTTGTTATTTGCAGATGATTCGGTTTTTTTCTTAGATGGCTCTCTCTAGGAATGCCAAAACGTTGCAGCTGTCATTAACCAATATTGTTATGCTTCAGGACAAACTGTTAACTTAAACAAATCAGGGATCTTCTTTAGTAAAGATTCTCCATCTTTATTAAAGGACAATATGAAGAGAGAACTAAGGGTACCAGAGCTAGAACGATCAGGAAAGTACTTGGGACTTCCATCTGATTGGGGAGCATCAAAGAGGCAACTGTTTACGTGGATTCTAAATCGGATCCACATGAAATTGGAGGGCTGGAAGGAGCAATTCATATCAAAAGATGGTAAAGAAATTCTCCTAAAATCAGTGGTGCAGGCGGTACCACAACATGCCATGTCAGTTTTTAAAATCCCAGTGTCAATATGTAAGGCTATAGACAAAAAAAAAAATAGCAAATTTCTAGTGGAAAAACAGTGATTCAAAGGCTGGTTTGCATTGGAAACGATGGGAAATCTTGAAGATGAGGAAAGATAGAGGAGGAATGGGTTTCAGAGATTTGATCACTGTTAATAAAGCCTTATTAGGGAAGCAAGCTTAGAGGATGGTTAAAAATCCAAACGCGTTATGGAGTAAACTACTGAAAGGGCTGTATTTCAATCGTTTAGATCTCTGGCATGCTGATACTGGTTGTAATCCTTCATGGGGATGGAAAAGTTTGCTTATTGGAAGAGAGGCTCTTGCGGATTCAGTCAGATGGTCGATAGGAAATGGAGAATCTGTTAATATCATAACAGACAAATGGCTAAAAAGAAGCTTAATAGGAGGGCCGTCAAATAGAAATGATCCCCAGAAAGTTTCAAAGCTAATCCTATCGGGGACTCACAGGTGGAATGAACCGTTGCTAAGAAATCTCTTTGATGAGCAGACTACGTAGGAAATCCTTGCAATACCAATAAACGGCCCTTTTTTCAGTGATGAATTATTATGGACGGGCACAAAACATGGGTCATTTACAGTAAAAACTGGTTATAACTTACTAAGAGACACCACCGCAGAAAACAGAGCAAATGAGCACCCTTCCTCTTCATAACAAACTCCAACAGCATTATGGAATGCAATTTGGCATATGAAAACTAACCCAAAAGTGAAGTTATTTATATGGCATGCTTGTCAAAATGCTCTACCAACCAAGGAAAATCTGTGGAAAAGAAAAATCTTACATGATCCGCTGTGTGATCTCTATAAAGCCAAGGTGGAAACGGCCGAACACACCCTCCTCCTCTGTCCATGGGTTGTTGGAGTATGGAATCGCCAGGAAACTAACCTGCAAATTGATGCATAAGAAGTTAAACAAATAGATGATTGGCTAGTCAAATTTACAAGCAAGAAGCCGCACCTCCCTTCTCTGGAAACAATCGGCAACCTCCTGTGGCAGGTATGGAAGGAGTGCAACAATTTTATTTTTCGAGGAATAAAACCAAAGGTCTGCAAAGTAATAGATCTAGCAAGATCTCAACAAAATAACTACCAAAAGTGGGGATATGGAGAAGAACCAGCCGAAAAAATTGAAGAACCGAAGAACCCACCTACCTGGCGAGCTCCGAAGACCGGCTGCCTCAAGTTGAACGTCGACAGGTTGCTGGGGGAAAAATCAACAGAGGGAGTAGTGGCCTGTGTCGTCCAGGACTCCTCCGGCACTCTCTTAGACGGATTTACGAAGACGGTATGGGCGGAATCGAGTTTACAGGTTGAAACCCTAGGGGTTCTCGAAGCCCTAAAATTTTTGAAGGAGAAAGCACTTGACGAAGCTGTGGTAGAGACTGACAGTAAACTATTGGTCGACAACTTGAAGCACGAACAACAAGCTGAGTCAAACGCACATGGGGCATTGAAGGAGTGTCGCTTATTGCTTCAGTAGATGCCACGAGTGGACCTGGCCCACTGTCCATGCTCAGCCAACTCAGTGGCAGACTGGGCCACACGCCACCAACGAATGAAGACTCTTCCCCTGAATTGGCGGACCTCCCCTCCCTCAGGCCTTTGGGCTCTTTTATGTGCTGATGCCCCGGTAGTGGGCCTTCGCGGTTTTCCGCCTATGATATAAATAAACTCTACCTTTTGACAAAAAAAAAAAAAAAAAAAAAGCTAAGTATCGGAAACACTAAGTAAAGGACCATGAAAATGTATCTTTTCTTTTTTTTCATGTTTCCAAAATGCCGACAACACGTGTGAATAAGGACCACAAAATGTCGTGTTCGCTACGGAATCTCGAGGCCGATTCAGGTCTCAAATGGGTTGTGAATCGGATCTTCGTGTCAAATTGGGTCTTGACAATTGCACGACTATGGCTTGTCCTCCTCATGATTTGCGTCGTCGAGCATCGTGGAGGTCCCTCATGAGCTACTCACGAGAATCTCCACAAATCCCCTCACAAGATTGATGAATCTTTAGCATGATCGACCAATTTGGGGCTACGATTTTCTTAGTTTTGAAATTAGGGTTTTGTTCCTTTTGATTTGGGGCAAGAAGGGTAAAGGCACACATGAAGAGTAGAGAGGGGCAGGGACGCACAAGCTTCTCTGCTGAAATGCAAGTAATGAAAATGTTTTTAAAAAAAAGTTGTTGTTTTGATTTCCGACGTCCACGTCGATGCCGATCCGACCATGTAGACCAGCCGGCACTAACTGGATATCCAAGTAAGCATTTTCTGGGATAAATTAGTTAGATGGACTCAATTGACAAATTGTCAAAAGATTTAGGATTGGATTGGTAAAAATTAAAAAGAATTAGAACTGAATTGGCAAAAGTACAATGAGTTTAGCACTTTTTGGACAATTTCCCTACCATTTCGCATAGTTTTCAGCCGAATGGAAGATACAACAATGTTTGCGTTTGCTTGGTATTAGATAACTTGAATGACGGCTCGGTGTCGAGCGATTACACGAATGAGGGGATATCGATGATAGAGGAGTCTGTCGATAATCATGAACGTCGATGACCAAGTGCTGTTATCGGCATATGATGACAATTAGTTAGCAATTGATAGTAAATTTAGTATGAGTTAAAGGCGGGACATTGAAAGCAGTAAAGGTGGCGATTGAGGAGTTATTAACAGTTCGTAGAGAAGATTGACATGCAACAACATAGAGCAATCATGAGGTCTGAAATTGAGACTAACGACGACTAAAGCGTTGTAAGTGCTTGTAAATAAGATAATAATATACGGTTACGGAAGTGATAATAGAGCCGGACAATCATGGGCACGCGATTGTAGCTTTTATATGGAAATTAACGCTTAGGAGCAGTTATGGTTTGTAACAGGCTATGTAAGCCATGTTGAGTCATCGTGAAAAAGCTCCAATCATCAACACAATGTATCTTTTAAATTTATCGATTTAATTTTCCCATTACTACATTTACAACTTTTTTTATAATTGTCCTAGGAGAACTAAATAGTGTTAACGAATGATATTCATTCCTTGAAAATGTTACATGAATTAGAGTTTCTCAACATTTGGATCAGAATTTCAAATTAAGTCATTGAGTTCACTCACGCCTGTGAATCATTGCAATTTTTCTCGTCAAGCACATCCAACTAATCGTGTAGAAGATTCAGAAGTGTTTCCCGTCAATCCTTCTCTTTTCTTTCTTTTTTTCCTCAATCAGAGTCCTCCTTTTATCCCTTCTTTCCCTTTGCGTTTTTTTTTTGTTTTTAAGCCACCTATCCCTTCCTTCTTTTTGACCCAATCAACAAAGATCTCTTTCCTATTTTTCCAACGCCACTTATTACACAAACAAATAGAATAATACAAGAAAAGGGAGATTATAAATATAGAAGCTAATGAATTCACAATTTCACAGCACAAGATTGGTACAAGGTTTAGGACTAATCATCAAAAAATTGAAGACTTAATTAGTATAATTGAAATGTTTATGAATAAATTAGAAAATTGTTAACAGGTTTAAGACTGGAACTAAAATGAAAGATTTATGATGGAATTAGTACAAGTGTAATAGATTTATAGCTTTTTTTTTTTTTTTTGGTAGTTTTCTTACTTTCAATGGATTGTAGATGTTCTTGTAATTTCACATTACAACTTTTTTCGCTTCAATCAGCCAGAAGATTCCTTCTATGGAGCATCCCAAGAACAAGGGCGAAGATAAGAATTAAATAGTTTTCATTCTCTCAACCTGCCACCATAAAAATGATCGGCCGCACGATGAGCTATGTTGTTCGCTGACTCTTTCTGATATCATAGCTGAAATAAATGCTAGTTGTTAAGTGTTTTTGTGAAAAAAAATATGTTGTAATGGTGATAGAATTTTAATTAGAACGAATTAAAAGAGTTTTGAACAAGAACAAAACAAAATCTATTATTTATATACTTAATTTGTATTTTCCCACGTTACTTATGACTTAAATTCCAAGGTAAAAACAACATGCTAACGAAATGTTATTCTTAATCACAGCTCCACCATTGATCACCATACACGCAAGTATAAAAGCTTCATTGAAGTTGACTAAAGTATGTTGACAATATTCAATAACTCTCTCCCATTATAAGATATCAAAATATTCCACATAGCAAATACATCGCTAATGAAAATGATGATGTCTTTCTTGGGAAAGTTTCCAAGCTAAGAAAACTTGCCACGGTCCATTGAGAGAGAAAGAGCAAGTGATGGCTTCTAAGATAAGGTGTTAGTCTACCAATGGCAACCTCTCCACTCCCTGCTTACTCATGTTTGTGATGCACCTTCCACTTTGCACGAGCATAGGCACCCTAAGTGGAGGCACGATCAAGTAATCGGGAAGAGCCACTCTTGTGCCCGCTGGCATGAGGTTCGAGCTCGGCTTCTCCTCTACGAAAGGGCATGTATATTGGAATATGTTATTACAGGTCGGACCCTCGGATCATCGCATGAGTCGCCAACCGGGATGACCCACTTGTTGATCCCGCAGGTTCGTTTGGCTTCGTGGATGACGAACTCAATTTATGGGATGAGCAACGACACATCCGTATGATTAAATTCAAGGGTTCAAGCTCTTTGACCCTGATAGTGAAGCTTTTAAATTCGGGGAATGTAGTGCTTATGAAAGACAACCGGAGCGAAAGCATATTGTGGCAAAGCTTCGATCATCCAACGGACATGTTCCTTCCGGGGATGCTGATGACTGATCAATTCAAGTTGACTTCTTGGGCAAGTCAGGATGAATCGAAACATGGGAAGTTCACGTTTTAGAGGGATCCACAAGGCGAGTACGAGGTGATCCAGGACCCATCTCCTTATTAGAAAAGCGCCATGTACAACAAGTTCCTACGAGCTGATGAGATGTTTAGGATCATCTCTCTGTTGCTTTCTAACTTCACAGGGGCTGCTACTTCCCTGCTAACTAGTCCGACCTCAGGCTACAAAAACATGACCTTGGCTTTGGCCTATGATTATGGCGACGTCCGGTTGGTCATGAACTACAATTACAGCTACTTTAGTTTATTCTCAAAATCATGCTAGCAACAATATTCATCTATACTTGTAATAAGGCCCTAAACTCACCGATCAACCAAATCATCGCAATCAACAAGCCCTTCATTTCATGAAAGATGCACATGTATTGCACAAGCATTACATGAAGATGCACGAGTTCGCTAGGGGCCTTATCTAAAAGTAAGTTGGCAACTTTAAGACTTTCTTTAAGATAAGATCCACTTTGAACCATTTTTTGAGAAAAATGACCCCTTTTTTGGGTTGCCAAAATTCAACATAACAAGAGACAACTATGAAATCTCGAAGAAAGAAAGCTTTCTAAGAAATTGCACAAAGAGGAGAGAAGTGATGATGGCCCATTTCTTGAATTGTCAACACCTTATGTGAACATAAGAATTTCTTTTGTGACGTAATCGGTTATGTCTCCTCGATGGTTGGAGGTGTTGGAATTAGTCAAGAAAAAACAAGGTTTGAGTGGTTGGTCCTCGAATGAGAAAGCAAGAAGAGAAGTCAAATTGAAGCCAACTTTGCTTACTAAATGCTAGGGGATACCGCCGACTTAGGCCGACTAAAAGTAGGTGGATCCCCTCTCCGATTGCTTAATGTGTAGAGGCCAAAAGAGGGAGGCCAGAGAGAGAGCCTCAGAGTGGGAGAGCTCCACAATTAGAGGAAGATCATAAGCATCTATATCATTGAGAACATAGTTATCGATAGACTCTTTTTTACTATGACCAGGAAAGATTATTTTTGTAATTATGCGTAATTTTGGAAAAATAACCCTTGCAAGAGATCAAGCCTCAAGGCAGTCTGCGCACCGTGCAAGGCCGACTTGATGTTGATCTCACGCACGTAATGCTTGACACATTAGCAACGAAGGAAGAAGGGCTCGCCTGCTTCGTGATAGCTGTCGGAGTTGGTAGCGTCTAAGTCGATGACAAATAAGAAAAACCACTTTCCTCCAAACCGAATAAACAAGTCATTTTATTTGAGAGAACTAATGAAAATGATGATGTCTTTCTTGGATCCGTTTGGATGTCGTAGCCCTCATTAGATATGGGCAATGGGTTATGCTTGTTCTTAGATATGCGCAATACTTTCTGTTCTAATTGTCAAAAAATTTAATTCAAGTAAAAAATCAAAGATCCGACTATTAGGGAAATGTATTTCTTCAAATGACGTCATTTTTTAGGAAACAAAAGGATTTACATATGAATTTATTCAAGACACTTCTAAAAAATAAATCAAGGTGTCAGTGAACTGCCCAATGTCACATCAATTGGGCAGATGAAGCATAACATGGTTCCGATTAAATTATATTGTTCACTAAAGTCAAGATGTGATGGCTTATCGGGCAATGACAAGCTCAAACTGCTCCTTTGACCTTCCACATGTCCACAAACATCCACCGATGCATAAGAATATCATCTGGCTGCAATCAACCATTAGTGCTAGTATAATAAACGTACTATTGAAATAAGATAATTTTTTCAAGATGGGTTTTCCAAAGATTTCTTAAAATCATATATTGTTTTGTAATATTGTCTTAATAAACACTTTAACTCTCTGGAAAAAAGAAAAACAAAAAGGCTTGGCCAAGTGAAAGTTCCTTCTACGTTGCCTCATGAGCGACGTGGATTGACAGAGTCATAAAAGGATTGAAAACGCATTTCCCGTCTCTTCAATCTCTCTAAATTCATTTCTTTTGGTAGTTAAAATTATTATGTCCCCCAGGTCCAGCCAGAAATTTCAACTCGCCTTTCGGTGGCTGTCAAATCTGAAGGTCAACTCTCAAGACCTTTTTCTTTATATTTTCTCCATTATTACCACTGGAATCGATTCCTCTTAAAAACAAGCTCGTACAGAAAGTAGTTGATTAGCAAAGAGCTTGGCGCGAGCTGGACTCTGATTAGTCTGCACTTAACTAGAGGTTAATCATCACTTAACACCCATTAACTGGGTGAAGGAGACAATTTGAGTTAGGCACATTTTTGCCTACCTAACTGAGACAAATACACGCGACATCAACATAGTTCCAACTTAAAAATTTCAGTCAACTTAAACACCTTGTTCGAGTTTCTCCGATAACTCGTTAAAATAATGTAAAGACCAATAATCTCATTTATCCTGTCAGAAGCCATTTGATTCTTGGTCCGACTCTCCATTTCCAATCGAGGATTATGGAGAGTTTTGACAAGGACTGAGGGAAATGGCGCATTAGCTTTATCCCATTTGTTATTATGAACGCTAATCATAGGGATTTTGACTTGACTAGGAAAGAAACTACTGTCTACATTGGTGGGAATATTCAACATCAGTAATCATATCACCTCCCTCTATTCAATTTCAGAATATATGACCTACTTCTTAGTACGAAGAATCGTGTTACCCACCAAATTGATTTGGTCTTCTATCTCATTTTCTTTCCAAAGAATAATTGTAATTCACTTTATCCTTTCGCTTTGTTAGGTCGAATCACCGCATACTAAGTTTCAAGATATTAGATGGATATCCAAATTTTCATATAAATTATTTTTGTTGAATCAACACAAGTTGCTTCATCCTATTATATCGAATAAGATTCCATGCATATAGCAGGCGGTGTCCGCCCTTTTATTGCATGCATATTGTAATAGTTGAGTTGTATAGTGAAATTGCTTCATTTTTTTCTCTAATTAGGGGAACATCAGTTCCATGCCACCCATATATTGATAATCCAGGGCTAGTCTCATGCAGCCACGATCTACAGTTTTTGATAAATTATTGCAAGCCCCAACTGCCTTTTTGACTATTTTACATATCATATTACACTAAAAGTCGTACATAAATTCCAGGGGGAATCGAGTGACGCGAACCCTAAATGATTCCTCTCGCAACCTACATTACTTTAATTCCTAGTTGTTTCCATTTTCAACGATCCGTTGCGGGCTCGAAGTCACTACCATCAAGTGCGCAGATGACTCTTGGCCTCAAAAAGAGATTGTTTGCATTTGGGGTGTTGCGATCCAGTCTGGTGGATAACTTAGGTTGGATCTACGCCGTTCTTTATTTTAGGGTTTCATGCAGAAAGTGGCGCGAATGCAGAGACAAAATTGGGTTAGGTATAAGCTGACACATGCAGTAGACTTCTTAGAGGGTGGGCTAAATTTGTATATAGAGAGTTGTCAGCTTCTTCTGTTTATAATATGGCGGCCCTTTCCTCTTCTCCGTTGCCTCTCTTTTGTCTCCACATGCAGTCCCCTGGTCGTGCGCTGCGAGAAACAAAACATTATGAAGCTCGTCCATTTTAATGTTATTGTCTAGCTTGAGAGAGGAAAAAGAAGAAAAGAAAGAAGAAATTTGCATGTGACGCTGCTTCTACAAGCAACGGACAGCTCATCATTTACCATCATGCCCGCCATCATTGCACTGACCTTCTGGTAATTCCTCCCTCTCTCTCTCTCTCTCTCTCTCTCACATGCACACACAGAGAGAGGAAGAGTGTAACTTCTTCTTCTTCTCCATTTGAATTGTTTGGCACCTTTTACAGATGAAGATTGGAGTGACGAGACACATCTTTTTGCTGAGGAAGGAGTGTGAAGGTGCTTCAATCTTCCCCAGAAGCCAGGGAGGCTAGAAGTAAGCAACTTTCTCTCTGGTCACCGAGAAAAAAGATGCAATTTCTTCATGTTCTGGAAAATGTGCAGAATGACTTTTCTTCTTTTGATAAGCAATGAGCTCTCTTTTTTGTGATGCCTTCGTGCCCCTGGATACCACGAGCTTGTGCTTTTAACTAGACTCTGCTTTTTCCAACTTTTACCCTCTAGGAGCTCAAGTTATCTTGTGAATTTCTTTGCACTGAGTACTGTGAAATCCCAGAAAGATCATAGGATTGTTTGATGAAGGAAGGTCAACGATCGGGTGCTGTAAAGTTAGATTCTAGCTTCTAGATTGTTGATTTCTTAAGTATAAAGTGGCGATTTAGGTGAACCACCCTCAACCTGTAATCATCCAGCTTCAGGAATAAAAGTCCAGCATGCGTAGCCTGCTTTGCTTGACAAGGCAGGAAAGATGAAGCTCTAAGGTCAAGTATTGCTGCTGCAAAAGTATACAATCAAGACAAATAATATAATTCCAAACACGCAAATGATAAAAAAAAAAAGAATTGCGATATGTTCGGTTTTGTGTGGCAAATCAGAAGAATTCGGATCTCGAAAGTGTGCTGGCTTTTTTAGCTGGGGGAGTCGATGGAAGTAGAATATAGCTGAACGAAAGACTTTTCAAATTAATGAGATGAAATTTGAGATTCTACCTATCCATTTTTATAGCTTGTAGACTTTTAGTTTACCTTTTTCAAGGGAATTCATGAAGACGAGTACAAACTTGCAGGAGCTGCTCGTTCTTCTTCGAGCCTAACTATTCTCCAAGTATATTGCTGTGAACTGGCTGTAGAAAATGGAAGGGAAGCACCTCGTTTTTCTGACAATTCTCTTGTTGGAATCGATTTGCTCAAATGTCTCGGCAATACCCAACGAGGATAAGCAAGCATTACTGGATTTTCTTGGCAATGTTTCCCTCTCGCGCCCTCTCAATTGGAACAAGGATTCTTCTGTTTGCCGGTCCTGGACAGGGGTCAAGTGTAATGACGACCAATCGAGGGTTGTCGCCCTCCAGTTGCCTGGAGTGGGGATCAAAGGTCCAATACCGCCGAACACACTGAGTCGCTTATCGGCCCTTCGAATGCTGAGCCTCAGATTGAATGGTATATCGGGTTCATTGCCGTCTGATTTCTCCAGGCTCAGGAACCTGACTGGCCTTCATCTCCAGAGCAACAACTTCTCGGGTCCATTGCCTTCGGATTGGTCCGTTTGGCCGAACCTCACCTTCGTTAACTTGTCCAACAACAAATTCAGTGGGAGCATACCCCCTTCAATTTCCAGTTTGACCTACCTCGCTGCTTTGGATCTGGCGAACAACTCGCTTTCCGGCGAAATTCCTGATCTAAATCTCCCCAATCTGCAGATGCTGGATTTGTCCAACAATGATCTTGCAGGACGCGTGCCTCGGTCGCTTCAAAGATTCCCTAGTCAGACATTTGTAGGGAACAGTGTTTCCTTCGTGGTTGATGCATCACCTCCAGCGCTTCCGGCTAAACCTCCTAGCGCCGGACCACCCAAAAAGGCCAGCAAACTCAACAAAACGGCACGTCTAGGAATCATCACCGGTGGTTGTGTACTAGGAGCCATGGCAATCGCTCTGTTCATGATCATGTTCTGTTCGAGCGGAGGAATCAAAAGGAGGGTACTGCTGAAGTCGCAGAAGCAAGAGGCGTCTCAAAACAAGAGAGAGGTCGCCGAGAGCCAAGAGAAGGACAACAAGATCGTGTTCTTCGAGGGCTGTAACTACGCATTCGACCTCGAGGACTTGTTGAGAGCTTCTGCCGAGGTGCTGGGGAAGGGGTTGTTCGGGGCGAGCTACAAGGCGGCCCTGGAAGACGCGACCACGATGGTGGTGAAGAGGCTGAAGGAGGTGGGCGCGGGCAGGAAGGAGTTCGAGCAGCAGATGGAAATGGTGGGGCGCATCAGGCACGAGAACGTCGCCCAGCTCAGGGCCTACTTCTGCTCCAAGGACGAGAAGCTGCTCGTGTACGATTTCTTCCGCGAAGGGAGCGTGTCGGCTCTGCTACACGGTAAGCTGCTCGTGCATGATCACCATGCATTTAGCTCCACTTCAATGTTCCTGAAAGAAGTTACATATTTTCAGGCACCGGACGCGAACGCCGGGGTCCTCTGGACTGGGAAACTCGCCTGAAGATCGCCATCGGCACGGCGAGAGGCATCGCTCACGTCCACGCGCAAAACGGCGGGAAGCTCGCCCACGGGAACATAAAGTCCTCCAACATATTCCTGAACTCCGACGGATTCGGCTGCGTGTCGGACGTCGCGCTGGCGCCGCTGATGAACCAAATCCCGCTGCCGCTGATGCGGATCTCGGGCTACCGCGCCCCGGAGATAACGGACAGCCGGAAGCCGACGCAGGCGTCGGACGTCTACGGCTACGGGGTCCTGCTGCTGGAGCTCCTCACGGGGAAGTCCCCGATGCACGCCACGAGCGGCGACGAGATGGTGCACCTGGTGCGGTGGGTGAGCTCCGTGGTGAGGGAGGAGTGGACGGCGGAGGTGTTCGACATGGTGCTCCTGCGGTTCCCCAACATCGAGGAGGAGATGGTGGAGATGCTGCAGATCGGGATGGCCTGCGTCGCGAGGATGCCGGAGCAGCGGCCCAGGATGCCGGACGTGCAAAGGAAGGTGGAGGAGATCCGCCGCGCGCACCCCGCGACGGCGCAGCCGTCCCCGGAGATCAAGTCCCCGGCCTCGACTTCCACCCCGTCCCCGACCCGCCCGGGTGCCGAGACGGCGCCGGTGCCGCCGCCCTCCGCGCGGCAGCCTTAGAACTCCGTCCACGAAGCGTCGTTCTATAAGTTTTGGTCAATTCACCTCGAATTGAACGCAAAATCAGACGAGAAGTGTAGTAGGGCCACTGTTTTTTCTCTCTGTCTCGAGCACGAATTTAATTAATTGCTCGAATTCGAAGAATTAGAAATCGTGTCGACATGGTGGAGCCACATTCGGGGCACCCATGAATGCCAATTTTTCGAAAATCGGGACATCAGGTTGACACGGTGCGCTGCCGCATGTGGAACAATTCAACGCCGATTCGAAGGACCGGTTCCGAGCTTTGACCATCCAACCATCATCATCGTTGAAATTCAACTCAATTCCAAATTCCCACCAAAAAGCCAGCGTAGGAAAAACGCAGGCGCCGGGCCCCCCCCCGCCAGAAACGAGCCGAAACGCAGCCCCCCGGTCCGCCCACAGAATGCGACGGCGGCACCACCGACCCGGGCATTATTCACTGCATCCCTAGATGCTCATGCCGTCACCCATAAAAAGAAATTAATTAAACTAATCAATAAAATAAAAGTATTCCGAGGAAATTGTGCTGGCTATTTTCTCTTGCTCCACTTCGACTTCAATTGGGATGAGACCGGCCCGCATGATTAGAGATACGAATTTCGGATTTTTGGGTAAAATTATGATGGTAACTATTAACTGACTGGGGAGTAATAATTGTCTTTTTCTTTTACGGAAAAGAGAAAAAGGAAAAGATGGGGAAGCAACATCCGGAACAGCTTTCGGCGAAACACAGAAACCAAACCACCCCTCACACGGTACCGCCGGGGGCCCACACGGTGGGAAAACAAAAAAAAAAAAGACGAGTCTCCAATGAAATTTTCGCGTTCGGAGGAAAATAAAAATAAAAAAGAGAGAGAGAGAGAGCAAAAACGTCATTATTAAAGTCATCGCCCCTTCGTCTCCTCCTCTTCTCTTTCTTTCTCTTGCAGAATCTCGCCATTGCCCTTACGTCTTCCCTCCTCGTCGCCGCCGATCTCCCCCTCCTTCTCTCCCTCTCTCTAGATTCCGAGGGGCGTTCGGCTGTTCATCTCTCTAGATTCCCAGGTACGTCTTGGCTCCGATTATGGTTCTCGTTTTCCGTTCTTCTTGTGTTTGGTTTTCCTGGGAAATTTGTTCGGCATACGTGAGTTTCGGCCGGTGACGGGATTCGTTTTGTGTGGTGAAGATCAGGTGATTCCCGATGGCGTCCAAGAGGATCTTGAAGGAGCTCAAGGATTTGCAGAAGGATCCCCCCACGTCCTGCAGCGCCGGTATTTTCCCCTCATTCCTTTTGTCTTGCGTTCGTGTTTCTTCTTTTGCTCGTTCGTATCCATGCGCGTCGATAATCTCGTGTCGATCGAGGTTAGAATCTTGTTGAAGGCTCCCGCGTGTAGATTGGACGGTGTTTGTCTGGGTTTCGCGTGTTGTTAGGATGTTAGAAGCTTCTAGAATCATGGACCAGGGAGATCCTTCTGCGCCGGTGTTTGAGCAGGGATTGAATTGTGGGTAAAGATCGATCTTTTCCCGTGGAGGGCTGCAGTTCCCCTGGACATAATTAGAACTTGTTCTGCTTGTCAATTTAACCTAAAGTCTAGAACTTTCTGATGTTTTCGGAATTGTTTGTTCTGCGTGGTGGAAGTTTTGTCCTTCTTGAGCTAGCTTTAGAGGGTTGCGCGAATAATCTGCGATGAACCTTTTATAGGAATTGCCTGTAGAGCTATTACTCCTTTAGTGCTGCATAGACATGTTGTTCAGCTACATACTACCCTCGAGATTACCCGGAGAGAATTTCAGATGATGGAGAAGATGGTCTGTCCATCGGGGTTGGGTGTCGAGGTGAGAAAGTTGGGAAGAGGCTGATTCAACCCATCAATTTTATATCCTCTCTCTGCTAAAACTGTAATATTAGGGTGGCGCCTTTCTAGAAGTATTTCTAAACCCGCACTTTCCCTAATTATGACAGCTGCGGCACCCTTAACCAATTTGAATTGGTGAGAGGGATGACATCACTCAAGTTTATCTATTGATTCATGCATTTCCAGTCTGTTACTATAATGTTTTGTCGGTAGCTTTTCTGGGAATAGGGCATGTATATCTTTGATATATCTCGCAATGTATGCCATTGTTCATCGCCAACAGTGGGCCACTGACCTTGACATTTCTGTCCACCGTCTTATATTGACTTGTCGTGTTTGTAGGCCCTGTTGCAGAAGATATGTTTCACTGGCAAGCAACCATTATGGGTCCCCCAGATAGCCCCTATGCAGGGGGCGTCTTTCTTGTAACTATACATTTTCCTCCAGATTATCCATTCAAGCCTCCAAAGGTACTCAATTGCTGTTTTCTGTTTGTGGGCTTTGTTAGTTTTGAGTGCTTTAGTTTTGTGGTTTCGAATTACCAAAATCCTTGAGAGCTGAAGGAGCTCCATGCATGTTCGTACATCTCCCTGATTTTGACAGCCAAGTACATATTAAGATGGTTCACGTGTATCCATTGCTTTCAAATGGTGTGCTGTCCTTTGTTGTTTCATGCATCTCTTAACCAGTTTTCCATATTTGGAATGAAGAAGCAGTACCTGGTTTCCATCGATTCATTTTTATGAAAAGTCAACTGTGCTTTATGCAAATGTGAAAAGAAAAACACGTAGTGTATGAGTTAAACATTATACATCTGTTGTGAAGCTTCTTTATGCTATAAGAATATTACTCTAATATTATTCTCATCCTACTGCCTGTTTTAGTTTTTTGATCCGTCATTGAATATTATGTATGAGGTGCCAAATGTGGAATGGAATGATGCGAGTATGCTTTTTCAAAAGCTAAGTCATTCATAAGCTTGAATTTGTTGGAAGTGGGCCATTCTGTTCCCAAGGTGCTTGTGTTGATAATTTGTCGTGATCTTTCTTGGATGTGCTAGAGAATTTATTTAGGAGTGTCATGATGTTGGAGACTGACGATCTAAAAGCTTATGTTAGTGAGCTCTAGCACTTGGGTGCTTGAAGTTAGTTGCTGGTCCACCAGTTGTTTTTTTAACCTCCAATAGGCCACAGGGGCAGACGCTAAGCATTTCCTATTGCTAACTTCAATTCTTTCTCTTCTTTCTTTGTTTTGAAATTGCGTTTTAAAATGGAACAAATTTGACCCTGCATTTAATCTCATCATGCAGCAGGCTAACATCAAAGTAAATAAGCAAAATGGCAGCAATACCTCGTGATAGGAAGGCTTAGATTGATATTGTGAAATTTTTTCTCCTCTTTCTTATAGGTGGCATTCAGAACCAAGGTTTTCCATCCCAATATTAACAGCAATGGGAGCATTTGTCTCGATATTTTGAAGGAACAGTGGAGTCCTGCCTTGACCATTTCCAAGGTGATTATTCTTCAAAACTACATTGCATTCATGTCCCCGCTTAGCATATCTGTGGCCATAGTTGATGTTCGTAATAGGGTCTATGCTTGATTTAGCAAAATCAGTTTGGCAAAATATTGGACTGCCTCTATCAGATCGAAGTTATGCTTAGGAAAACCCCTCTGTTTGTCTCTTTCTTAAATCGTCATTTCCTTCTCTATCAGGTGTTGCTTTCGATCTGTTCTCTTTTGACGGATCCGAACCCAGATGATCCTTTGGTGCCGGAGATCGCTCACATGTACAAGACGGACAGGAACAAGTATGAGACAACTGCGAGAAGCTGGACCCAGAAGTATGCCATGGGCTAAATTAAAAGCGATTATTATTCGTGGCGGGCAAAGGGCCCCTCTTTCTCTTCATTCTTGTCTAAGGATGTAACATTCGGATGATTGCTTAAATTGGAACTTAAGAACGAGTTCATAGCATTTCTTCAGTTGAAAGAACAAACTCCTATCTTAATGTTATATTGTTTCTGCGAAGGGTGGTCCGCGGGACCATCGAATATGTCGAAAGCTTTCACCACTTCTTTTGACTGAGGTCTTTAAGTAAGTTAATCACGTTGCATTGCATTTCGTTGTTGTCGTCATTGCGTTTTATCCTTCGATCTAGGTTATGATCAGCGATACAACTTAATTCTTGAGTTTGGCTCAACTTAAGTATGAAAGGGTAGATGCTCGACTCTTATGTGTAAATGTATAATAAGTTGCTTAAGGTTCTGTTTGGTAATCGGTCAAATAATGTTTGTTTCTATTCTCTTGTTTCTTCCTTGAAATTAAAAAAAAAAAAAGAAAAAATCTATTCGATAATTTTTTTGTTTAGGAAGAGATTTGGAGCAAAATCAAGAAATACAAAAATAATTAAAAAATATATTTTTTATAACAATCGAAGAGTCAATATATTTATTTTCTTCTTTTTCGTATATTCTTCTCATTTTACTAATTGGTGGTCAGCCTAGACGATGGTTAGAGACCAACTAAGGACATAAGCCTTGCCAGCAGTTGGGCGAGGCTAGGCCTTGTCCAGTCGCCGCAAGGTTGCCCAGTAGCTGGTAAGGTCGAGCCTTGTTGAGGTCCAATTGTCAATTCTCATTTTGCTGGTTGTTAGCCACTGCCGGGGCGGGCGACTGGCAAAATGAAGAAGAAAAAAGAAAAGAAATAAAAGAGAAAAATGTAACAAAATTTAAAAGAAATTTTAAGTCATAAAAAAAAAAAAAGTCGCACAAAATGCATTTTTATTCTGAGCATATAAATTTTGTTCAATTAGTAAATGTTTTCAAATACTTAGAAACTTGTCTAGGAAACAAAATAAGAAAAAATCATTTTTGAATAGAAATTTTTCTTGAAAATAGAATGGTTATTAAGCGCATCTTAAGTCTATAAATTAGAGTAGAGTTATTAGTTCTTAGTTCTAGCTTGATTTGGTGAAGTAGTCTAGTTAGTTCCAATTCACCTAAATTTGAAAAGTACTTCATTCAAAAGCTTGAATTCCTCGTAATAAGGTATCGCGGCTTAGGGAGGTACATCGGTTCAGTTTCCTGAATGTTCTTGAAATGCAGTACATGTACGAATTCAGGGCACCGCAGTTGTAGAGAAGTACATGATGGATTTGGCGTTGGGTTAAGATGCAGCATCATCATTGACTCGGTTAGTCGAGTCGTAAGCTAGTGTTCTTTTATGGCTAACGCATTGGAACGTTAAGAAAGGCAACATTCTCTAGATACATGTATTTTCAGGAGTTGGTATGCCTAAAAACTGAAAGTGCCATAGAAGTCATATTGCACATGACAAATTCTTGTCCTATTGCACATGACAAATTCTTGCCTTGTCAATGATTGTTGAGAATTGTATATGATAAGATGAGACGCACTTTTTCCTTTTTTGTTGGATGAGAGGCACTTAAAGAAATGTATAGATAAATTGAATTTATAGCTCGACAACGTTAGTGTGGAGAGGATATTGTCCTAAAAGTCCTAAATTTATTGTACAGTGATAATTTCATTATAAATTTTTTGATTGTGTTAATTTTATTTTGCTTTTAATTCATAAAACTTTCAACCATGCTAATTAATATTAAACATTTTTATTGAATTATTAATTCAATCATTCTGGCTAATTGTGATAGGAAATCACTGATGCAGCGGTTTAGTGTCACTGACATTAATATCAATAATATTTCAAATTTTTTATTTTCTATTCTTTTTTTCTTCAATGTGTTGATGGGGGCAGTGCAACCTTTACCTAGGCCATTGTTGGCCACAACAAAGGTGTCATAGTCATCACTTGTCCTCACTAAGGTTAGCGAGGGCCACAGCCCTTGCCTATGGGGATCACGGCCCCTACCTAGTGCCCAATGGTGGTTGATGGCCCTTAGTAAATGCTTGGTGGCCCCCATCAACCTTGTCTAAAATTAGGGAAAAAAATAAGAAAATAAAATTAAAAAAAATCAGAATTTTTTTGAAAAGTTACATAATTATCCACATCAATGTCCATCTACATTGCGTAGGACGGTTGACACTCGATTGAACCATCAAGTTGGCAATTTCTAATTAAAATTATTTTAAATGAATACATTGGTAATTCATTAAAAAGTTAAAATTGTATTAATAAAACCTTAAAATATTTATGACTAAATTTGCACGATTGAAATATTTATGATTGAAATGGTCACCATACTTTGGTATTTTTTGGACAATTCTCCCTTAGCGTGGAAACTCTTTCTAAGTAAATGCGCACGGCAAGTAATTTCGCTTGCGTACCCCGTTCATCTCTGCCGTGAGATCACGAGGGCTTTACGTGAGGAGATCATTTTAAGCTAATACCAACGACGCGGAATTCGCCATGCTCGAAAGAAGCCCATATCCATACTACACCTTGATCGAATCAGGCGTCTCGGACCAAGCATTTTGGAAGAGTTGCACTACAAACCCTCAAGTGTCGGGCCAGGATAGAATCCAAACCATCCCGACCGACGTCGAGAGCCTACGTACGGAAGCGAAGGATCCGGGCCAGCCCTAACCCAACCCGGGCCACCTCCGAACGAGAATCAATAAAAAACCCAAACCCCGTCATCTAGGCCAACTCACTTGTCCTAAGGGCCGACAACCCACGAGAGCCCATACAATCATTCCCGACCACGAGCGCACAACGCCTGGTGAAAAAGCTCAGCCAGCACTTGGAAAGATCAAGATCGCGAAGGCGAAGAAAGCCAAAGCATCATCGATCAATCAAATGCGTGTGGAAACGCCTTGAAAAAATCGAATGGACGGCGAGCGGGCGGGCGGGTCCGAACGATCCGCCCTCCCCCACCACCCAACTACGCGAGTCCTACATCACCGCCATCATCCCCACCACAACGCCATTATTTTTCCGAAAGGGAGAAAAACCGAAACGGAGCCCGAATTATTTTTAGGGGCTCCCGAGTCAACTTAACCGGCCGGCATTTAATGACGGGCTTCTTCTCCCGAGGTTAATCGCGATTTCGTCGCCCCCGCTTTCCCCCTTTCGGATTATTTAACGCGAACGGGAATATTCAGAAAAATCCAGCTAAGTAAACTCAATGCTTTGACCCGAATCTTCTCGACGGTCACTAGCTACTAGCTAGTTCCCCTCCACTCTTCAAGAGCTAAACTGCCCTTTCGTCATGCGGAAACTTAGGGTATTTTTATCATTATTATACGTTCGAATACGAGGCTATCTTTTTTTTTTTTTTTCAATTATTATTTTTTTAAGGCGAGAAATTGATTTTTTGGCTCCTCCCCCCACGCCCGAAGTCACGCCTCGAGCTTTTACCGTGTCCCGGGATCATGTTGCTGTTGTCGTCTCATCGAACTGGGCGAAACCTTACTTATATTAGAGATTCCGTACAAGGTGCCCTGAAATTTAATTCATCCCACCCACCACCCCGAAATGCCACGTCAGCATGTGGGCTTCGAGGGACCGGCGAGCTGGAGAGAAAACCATATGATATGATATGATGATGCCTAGGAATCGCAGCTACGTGAGGAAAAATCAAAATCCTCATTTGAATTTTAGGTAACCTAACCTTCGATATTTTGCTGCGAAAAAATCTGAGGAGATGGCGACCCGTGTCGTGTATTTCCAGCATGTTCTTCGTATGTACTGAGCCACACGTGTCGAGTGTCCGTCTAGGGTAAAATCTGAGTACGAACACTAATCTCACGTATAATAATAATAATAATAATAATAATAATAATAATAATAATTACAAGGGTCGTGCCCACGAGAGGGAAGGAGCATGGTCCCTGAAAATCAGGTTCATTTAATTTTCAGACCTAAGTACCTAATCCTCGACTTTCATGTCTCAGGGCTTGTCCCCTGCTAGAGACAAGATCGCCACAGCACGAAAATTCCAAACGATTGCTCTAAAGCTCTTTATAAAATGGGAACAATTACGTGGAATACCCTCAGGTGCCCACCGGAAAATCGTATAATATAGTTGCGCATTTTGTTATTGTCGTTCATATGCGGAAAAGTTGAGAATTTTCGTACGTTGCATTATTGGGTCAATGATGGGTTTCTGGTTATCAACCGAGTCGCCACTAGGTTTTGCCGGATTTAATCATCGCCTTTTTACAGATAATTCCATAATTAATTAAGGAGCTAATCCGGTTATTGGATTAATATTAAAACATCTCACTGATTAACTGAAATTGAGCAAGGGAAAAAGCTACGGCCTTGATTAAAATAAAAATATAAGCACATATACGTTAGACATTTTTGGACCCCAAGATGATGCGAAGAGCCAGACATAGACACAACCTCAAAATCTGCACAGTGTATAGCCATAACGAAATGCTGTTTATGTAAATGATTCAAGAAAACTGACGAGAACGGCACACAGTATCAATCTCACACCCTATAATTGATCGAACCCATTTCATCGACCAACTTAAGATTTTCGCAAAGAAGCTCGAAGACATTTGTCTACAAAGTTCAAAATCACTAATTATTGAAATGTTCATATTAGTTTCTGGATTAATGTCCAAAAAACATAACGCTTCCCTATGCCAAATAAACCCGCACTTCGAGCCCATGGATCATTAAAAGACTTTGTGCTCTCTCTCTCTCTCTTTATTTCCACGTTCGTAGCATTTGGACTTCCAAGCCAATAAGGCAAAAGTGCAATTGTACAATCATGCATTGAAACGAGGGAATTTCCATAAACAATTCGACATAGAAATGGGGGAAACTGTTAAACAAACGTCGCAACGTAAAGTCATCATTAAAATATTAAAAGAGCTAAACTATTTATTAAATAATTAATTAGAAAAGGAAAAATGGTGGTGAGTGAAAAGGCTGTCTGGTTCCCACATCACCCCCACGTGAGGAACCGCACGTGCTTTCCATTGGTCAGCGCGAAGGCGCAAACGGCGCCGGTCACCGGTTCCGCTTCAGCGAAAGGTGCCAGCGGGGGAGGGCCCACCGGCCCAGCCGGTCACCCGTTGTCGTCGAGTCTCGGGACAAACCTAGACCGGGGTGGTTCCATGTGTTTGTATGCGGTGCCCAAAATCCTTCACACCAAGATATCTTTATAGCCTACTTTTACACACCGAAATAGACAATAGAAAACATTTCATTTATTAATTATTATTAATTTGACCAAACCTAGTGAAAAAGGCAAAAAGATGTGTGATCGTAGATAACTACATGCCCGTGTCTAAATTTGTTTTTCTACATAATATTTCCTTTAATCATACTTGAAATCTTTAGAATATATATGGATTCATTGCTTTTTTGACATGCCAAATATTGCGACCAATATAACATCGACCTCAAATCAATCTCAAGGAAGTACATTAAGTGAGCGACATGTGCACTATTGATCTATGATATAATAATATTCTCCTCGGAACACATGGAAATTACTATAGTATCCTACTTATTAATTATCATTAATTTGACAAAACGTAGTGAAAAGGAAAAAAAGATGTGTGATTGCGGAGAACTACATATCTGTGTCTAAATTCATATTATGTCTATTTAGACTTGAAATATCTGGAGAATACAACGTGGCACATGTATTATAAATAATCCCTTCAGCAATTTTTGCAATTTCTCCAACTAGGCATTATTGTACTCATGAATTTTGTACTTAAGGATTCATCGTTTTTCGACATTTCGAATATTGCACAATAGTACAATATTGACCTCATTTGGTAACAAAACCCGATATTGTGATCAATCTCAAGAGAGTACATTAACTACATGCAAAGTATCTCCTCATCCTAATCAATTGGAGACATATGCACTATTTAATCTATGATATAATAATGTCTCCACTAGACTTTATATCTACCCCCGACCACAAGGAAATTACCCTGAAATCCTTCATTAACATTGGCGGTCAGAGGCGACCACGATTCACGCACGTCGCCTTGCATGGGAGAGAGCGCGATTATTCTGGTTTTGGTTCTGGATTCACTCTCGAAATCGAGAAGGAGGAGCGCAGCGAGCATCCATGTGCATTCAATTCGCCGAATTAATTGCTGCTTTGAATCGAAAAATGCGATATCGATAATGCAGCAATCGGGTTAAAGTATATTCATGTCGATTCGTGGACACCCACTTCGGAGCATAGTGTAGAATATTGTCTCTGTGAAAAATCGAGAATCGAACTCATTCTTTTACCCCGGTCCACGTGTCAACTTGCTCGACCAGAACTCCTGTGTTGTAGCTTAGCTATGTGATGGAAGTCATCTCGATCCACCAGAGCTAAGACTTGCATGATAGCACCTTTTCAAGCTTTCCTAACATGGAATGATTCGATTTTAAAAGTACAAAACTTTCCGTAACCTCAGCATGGTTGACGCATTGGAAATGTTTAAGAATATTGCTAGAGATATCATTGAATGTTAAAGATATCATTTGATATTTCTTTATTCCCTAAGGTAGCTAGTTTCCATTTTAGATTAAATTACTCTGCTTTCCATAAACTTTGATTGGGTATAAATACATTCTTGAACACGCGTTATAGGGTCAAAGAAACACGATAGTACTTCTTTTCTTTCTTTTTCAGGACTAGTTGAAAGCTACAAAATTTTCTTAATCAATGGCGTAATAAGTGCTCTTTACAATACTCGTCGACAAAGCACTCACCTACAAACTCACTCATGAGCGTGGCTTCATGTCCGCTAACTGATTTGTTCATATACCATTGAAATACAGTGAATTAACGATAATATTCTGCATATCATGTACATGGCGTAAGATGTTTCCTTTAGGATCATCAAAATATTATACAATATTTACTTCGATTTACTTTGAATTGGATACAAAAGCTCGAAACGTCCGTCATTCTACACCACTTAAGCTTTAGAAATAAATGGCACCCCCCTTGAATTCAACATTTCATAATATATATATATATATATATATATATATATATATATATATATATATATATATATGTATGTATGTATGTATGTATATATTCCATACGATTTCCTAACAATTTCAAATTAATTCATCCATCACCTCTGTTTCATACCTTGGTCATAGCAACTCGAGATGCTAGCCCTAGGCTTGGAATCTCAGTAGGAAATGAATTCTCTAATGAAGCGATCTGATTAGTAAATGATGGGATAATCGCAGAGATTTCCACCGCATTTATTAGCACTGACAATACACGAAGAAAGGTCGACTACGTGCATGCATGCATGCAATCTGTGGAATTCCTGACCCATTGATTATGCTACTAACATACGTGCTGCGCATCACCATTGCATTAAATGTCGCATAACATAATCAGTGCACTGTATTTAAAATGCCCCATTAGATTTAAGTTCCATGGATTAAGGACTGCCAGGCATTATTTAAAAGATGAAGAGAATGCTTAATACTCTAATTATCTACAAGTTGGCTTCGCCCACAATGGTCGATAAACCCAGCTAAATATTGAATAAACTCGCCATCAGTTGTCTGATTAATCCATTATTATATTTAATTAGGGTATAAATTATTCGCTTGATATTTGTGCATTTGATAAGAGGAGTCGAGAAATGTTAACGAGGGTCATTAGGTTGATTTTGCATAGTCTCCAAAGAAGGTAATTCTTGGTATGTTGCATTGTTTCATGCTTGTGCTTTTACGAGCCTTTCAATTATAATTGGAAAATTTCAGGTGGACATCGTGTATGGATCACTGTGGTGACACAAAATACTTAAAATCTGATTTTTATGTTTTTGGTAATTTAAGGATGTCGCGGAGGCTTGGCATCCTAGAGATTCATTGAGCGTCATGTAGTTCCGTGAACAAGATAAATTCAGGTATTTAACTTGTGTTGGCGGTCTTGAGTTGAAACAGTCTGCACATGTTGAAATACCCCACTTGACAATGGGTCATGTATGCTCTCTGTGTACATATTGTCTCCCCCACCTAAAAATTTAAACTTTTATGTTAGACTTTGTAATGTAGTATCGGAATTCGGGTGCTATCCCCTTTAAGTGTGTGTCCACCACCCCCATTAATTAAATTTTACGTGTCATTCCTAATTTGGCTTGCATATAAGAATATGCTGAAATATTTTATATCTTGACCTTTATGCTCTTAATATATTTTTGGTCTCTCTTGACCTTAAAAATTAAGTGTTTGGGTTGGACTTTTTTACAATTTTGATACGTGAAAGATATGTTTTTTTAAGGGCTTAAATTAATAAAGCAATTGCATAGCAACGTAGATTATGATTCTTCTTGAAAGAACATCACATAATAAACCATCTAAGAACAACCGATGACCGACCTTAAAAAAGAACCACATATATTACGACCGACCCATTACGATGATCTTTCGCAGAGAGAGAAAGACATCATCCTTGAGGTCGTCTTTCTTTTCTTTTTTGAAAGAAGATAAATTTCCTCTCTTGGAGAAGATGCGTTTTCGATTCTGTTATAACATCTCCGGGTTGATTCGGTTCGTAATGATTGAATTTATAAATGATCAAATCCAGGAGCAACCGCGATAATGGCATCGTAGAATGTGCACCTCTGAGAGAGAGAGAGCAAACATCTCTTGCTTCAAGAAGCTTGTGACTGGATTCCCATGGAAGTTTTGGGGTCATTTAAAAATTATTAACCAGCGCAAAACCAATCAATATCATATTTAATTCGTTCTCTGTTTTATAAAAGAGGTGATGAGTTCATTTTGGTTACTTCTCTCGCAATGAGCAAGATCTTTTCATTTACGATGAATACTTCCTACGATAAGCGCAACAAAAAGATACAAAACATCTAAATAATTTCTCATAAAATATATTCGATACTTTCTTTAGAACGCTCGTCGGTACATCAAAAAACCCTAGGTAATACGAAACACCTTAATAAAAACCCAGAGGATAATGGTCATTTGGTACTTGATGAATCATTGCCTTCCATGAATTTGCGCTCCATCAAAGTTCGAGCTGAGCTGATATTCTAACTGCACACTTCAAGGACCGTGCATGGTTGTGTGTAGTAATAAAGCTCGAGTCGTGTTACAGTTTTGGCCCTTCTTTTTAGAATAGATCTTGTCGTTCTTTCTTATATTATATGTCTCTGGGACTTATTTAGCTTGATGAGGAAGACAGGTACAAGCAATGCTGGATGAATTACACGTTAGTTGTGATGGGGATGGAATTATTCTAACTCCTGCGTACGCGTGGCCATCCATATCGGTAAAATTTTATCCATATCATACTCCAACATTATTCAATTTGCTAATTTTATCATGGTGTATTCATATAGGCTCCAAATGGGCTCATTGTTTATCCACATCACACTCCGATATCGTCCTCCACGGCCACATTGTTTGGAATTGGCCAAATTTCATGTCGGAGAAACTTGATTAGAAATATGTGCTAGTAGGGCTCGATTAGGAAAAAATAAAAGTAAATGAGAGAAAGCTAATTTTTTATTTATTTAAAAAAGCATGACTGATAAAATTCTTTAGCGGTTGATGATGATTACATTGTTCCGAAATGTACATGGCCAGGAAAGATTACAGCCAATTATAACATCAAATATGGTCCCATAAAAAAACACTTTCGCATACAAACATTATGTAATACACTTTCTTCGGGAAAAGTATTAGCATAGTCCTTAATCTATTATATTAACGTTAATTTAGTCCTAAATCTTTCGACGTAGCCAATTCAATCTTCCGGCTAATTTTGGCCAAATATTGCTAACATAGACATCAACTAGCCTAAATGATATGGTCAACCCCGACGTAGACAAAGTTTAGTAATATTATAATAATTTTTCAAATTTATTTATTTATTTTTATTTTTCCTTTTTTTTTTTCCCCTTTCTCTCTGCGCCCCTCCCCTTCCTTTAGTCTGTCGTCGGACCTCGACAACCGGCCAAATGGCGAGGGCAAGCCTCACCAGAGAGTAGCCTCGCGCTAGGCTAGCAAGTGGTTGGCAAGGTCTATTTTAAAATATTATTAAAAATTATCCACATCAGCACTAGTTGTGCCACATTAACTTGCTAACGTCCACGTCAACAATATCTAGCCGAAATTAGTAGAAAGAATGAATTGAATTTAGAACTAAATTGGCATTGATGCAATATATTTAGGACTTTCTTAACGCTTTTCCCCACTTTCTTGTAATGCTTGGGAGAATTTACACTTAAACCCACCTTTTCCTTTGGCATAAATATAAAGGGAAACATCTACTTTTCAAAACAATGGTTCTACAATCTCTACCACACAATTTTTGTCTCATAACATGAAATAGTCTAGCTAGCTAGCAAAAGATATTAACCTATTGTTTTAAAGAAGAAACCTCGATCTTTTCAGTCCAACTCCATAATATCACGGCATCAGTATCGTTAATGTGATATGTTGTTGTTTTTTTTTTTTTTTTGGGGGGGGCGCATGTGCAAAACATTGCAATAACTTGTTGGATTACGTCATGCTATACATTTCAATGTTAAGCCAAAATTTTCTGCCAACATGCATTATGGGACTCATAAAAAGACCAAAGATTGATATGTTCCCGTTCTTATAATGATAAAAGTACGTAACAAAGATTATAAATCACACATTTCAAGGAAAGCTAAGTACTAGGGAGCTAAATAAATCTTTGCATTCTCTTCCAAATTAGACAGAAACAAGCTCTGCTTAGCTTGAGGTTCAATGCGGGTTAATGCACACCGTTTTCTAGGGCATTACACGCAGGAACCAAGCGCAACGAGACAAGCACATGGGATTAAGTGGGGGGAAGATATTTCTCAGTCAGCAAGAGACTCCCACGGGAACGGCATCGTTTTTATATGGACAACTTGCGAGCGTGACAAGCGGTGATTTGTCGAGCTCGATGTAAGCTCCTTAGCTGGCGTTTTGGGCGTTGGCTTCGCTTGGCTCCATGCATTTTCTGCCGCAGCTTTTAAGAAGCTCTCTTGATCGACCCTTTTTTGAATTTGTCTTTTGCTAATTCGTGCAACACCTAACTGCATACGTCCATTGACATGCTTATTGATTAGTGCTTGTTCAAGGACATTTTGGCCGTCATTCTCCCTCCGATAAGTCTTTAATTTAAGCAAGAAATCATTGGATTCTTGTGATGCTTATTGATTCGGTACTCATTACCGGCGTAGTTTCGACACTTCTTGTCTTGCCAATAATGCCTCTTTGGACACGACTTCAGAGGCGGCATACAGTATTTGTGTGGAAACCGCACATCGACATATCGAGACAAATTCGAAATTCATACAGAACAGTACAATATAAGTTGCAAAGGAGAATGTCGATAGGATGAATACCGTGTTCTTAAGGAATCGATCTTTTGAATAAAAGGTTCAATCACCTCAACAACCACAAGATATAGTTTCATTTGTAATATATTCAAACAATATAATACTAGTTTTCTTATATAAACTGTTAGAAGAAGACGCATGTCGTACGAGGAAGATGAACATGAGCCAACAATCCAACATGATCACTTTTACACTTCAGATGTTAAAAGTAAGTAGAACACCAACTGAACAAGCTGATCTGCCGTTCTGGAGTAACTTACGATCGTCGAAAAAGTTCTTTGCGAACTATTGGAAAAAGTTCCGCGAGCATAGTTCCAAAAGTTGACCATCGGGACAGGGCTCTGCACAGTGTGAGGAAAGAGACAACCAGTGAAAAGCTCGATCATACCAAGAAATTTCGTTCAACGACCCCGTCTAAGTCGTACTGCAAGGCACAGTAATAATTCGGGAAAAGAAGATAAAATATGGGGATCGACCAACTAATCTTCAAAAACCCTTCTTTGAATTGGCTAATCCTCCTCTAACTAGTCAATGTTACGGCATGATTACAAGCATCGATCGAAGCTTATGTCCTAAGAAGGATTAATCCTCGAGATGTGTTCCCTTGATTTATCATCGTGCACGTGAGAAAGGGAAAAGAGTTCTTCCCCATTATTAGCTCCACCTCTCTTTCTATCGAATTCTTACGTGCAAGCGTGCTAAGGCGTGACATTTTTGTACATTACCCTTGTTTGCCCACAAATATTTATTAGCCACTCGTCTCGACTTTTTTTTATTTTTTCCCTGAAAATAGAAAAGAAAACGAGGGAAAATAGAAACGGGGACAAAGAGAGGATAACTCCATATTCTTTCAACGCGTGTGGGAACGAAAAAGAAAATTTTGTTTCTTCTTTTCCACAAGTTTCGGCACGCTAGGCTCTAAGGGCAAGAAGATGCCACATACACCAAACACGCCATAATCCAAACCGGCAAAATCTATTCGCCCGGAAAATGATAATTTACTTACCTAACTTAGGGATGCCGAGAGCCCACCAACCAATCATCCACCAACACATGTGACGAGGGGCCATGCATGGAGATGATGATCCGGGGGGGTCGATTTTAGAACGTTTTCATGTGGGCGGGGGAAAAGGTCTTGTGGGGATGTAAGATACAAAAAGGGGGTCGGCTCCTTTTGTTTGATGCATCGTTTGTGGAGTAAATGATGATCGCTTGATTTTGAAGTAAAGAAAAGCCGAAGACCCGAAGGCCGGACCACGCTCACTAGTCATCCGATAATTCCCACTTTCCCGAATTAATTAAACACTCTCGATTTGTACTTACCATTCGATTCCTTGGACCCGAGATTTGGAATCAACAAGGTTTTTGGTCTACGAAATCCGCGGCAAGGATGAGCTTTGGTTCACCGGCCTGCATCCTTTCTGATTTCTCTTGGAACTTACGGTTCCTCCGACGGTCCCTCGGAAGTCCTTGTGCTGGAACATACGTCGCCGACAAAGCTAGTTCTTCCGTGTATCGATGCAAATGGTCCGTTGTATACACTATTACCACCGGTTAAGGAACAATAATACCTCGACTCACTTGGCGACAACGCCTCAAAATCCAACGTTTCCCGAATTATACTAGCTGCCCACCAATTTGTATGTCACCAGACAAATATGTTGTAGGGAGAGAACTTTCAAGGAGATCATATTTCTCGTGCAATAATGACCGTACGGATGGGCAGTAAAAAGCTTGTAAAAGCCTACGATGATGGGCGCGGGGGAGGTTTGGAGAAGACGGGGAAGCGTGGATGATTTCGCCGAGAAAAAACATGTTATGTTGAGTGCGAGATGGTGGGGTCGACCATGATGAGCCAACGTGTGCGGTTCCACGAGACTTGTGTCTCTGACCATAGGTTTCATGTGGTTTTAAGGTACAACTGATTTGAAATGATGACCATACGAGACGTTGCAGTTAGGAGAAATTGACCAATCGACAAGGAAATCAAACCAAGCGAATCGACTAAATTTCTTTTCAATCCTCCAACCGCCACGCTGTTAAAAACTGAGGAGCTAGCTTTCGATAGGCTCGATTACATATCTCACAAAAGAGTCATAGTAGATTTTACTTGACCAACCCTTATTTTTCTTTTATAGAAAACCTACTTCGATGGTTAAATTAACATAGTAAAACGGCATTAAATTATTTGGGAGGCCATTTAGGGAAAGCACGTTACTCGGCGAAGATATGCTGATGCGCACTTGTGGAATGGCATTGAAACTGTGGCGTGGAGACCGCGTGCGACGTGCGAAGACCACGTCGGACTCGGGGAATAATAATAAATAAATGAACGAACAATCTCAAAAGTAGGAAAAAGACATAACGGGAGAGAAAAAACCCAGAGACGTACACCACGGGATTTTAAAATGGCTGTAAAACAGTGAAATTATTCAAAAGGGGAAAAGCCAGAAATTCCTAATTTTTCTACCTAATTGTCACTTAAGTTGGGATAAGTGTAACCTCTTAAAATGATACGTTTAGGGTAAGTATCAACTGTTGTTGACCACATTTTGACTTGTCTTGCTATTAGAACACCCTATTACATGCGGAGCGGTGAATCTTTTAACCCCGCAAACTATCTCAGATAGATATCTCGACATATTTTGACCGGGATGCTTGCCTCATTTACCTGGATTGATGATCGAAACGTGGTTGACACACCAACGGGAGCACCAAGCGAGAAGAAAGGATCTTCATCCATGTCAAAGGAAGGAGATATTTGAAAATTTAGTATAACAAATTGATGAAATTTATCGTGTGATACGCTTATTATACAAGAAGAGCTACCAATCTTGCAGAAGAGGTAAGTATAGGTCAGATATGGCAAACAAATTGTAATTTTGAGACTTTCTTATGAATGGGGAAAATTTACTAAAAGAGTCTTGAATATATTGTATAATGCCAATTTAATCTTAAACTTTTCAATTTGATCAATTTATTCTAAACTTTTTGATAACTTCCCAATATAGTTTTTCTATATAATTTTGGTTAGAAATCGCTTACGTGGATCCTAGGCAACCAACATAATAAGACCGGTGTTGACTAGACAATTTTTGCATTTTTTTTTTAATTTTCAAACTTTCTTTTTGAAAGTAAAACTTAAAAATTGCAAAAATTGCCCAAATCAGAGCTAGAAAAAAGGTTAATAACCAGCCGGTACTCAATTTTCGAAAATTTAACTTTATCAATGTAACTTGTCGAATAGGATTGATGTTTCACTTTCTAATATTTTTAATTCGACACGTTACAATTGAGAAAAGAAGATGCATCCTATTTCAAGGAGTGAGTAAGGGTCAACGATCTAAATGAAACGGCTATATTTTCTCGCCTTGCTAGTTGGAAGAAAATTCAAATTATACTTCTGATTGATTGGAGGGTTACAAATTTCGGTTATGCAACTTAAGTATATATATACTATTTGTGCGTGAAGTCCGTGTTGAGAACGCACAATCAAATAGCTATTGGAGGAAACATAAGCCAATAAAGGATAGAGGAAAATATGAATCCAAATTAAATTCGAAATCACAAGTCTCTTACAAATTAAGATTCGCAAAACAACTTATGACACGTGTGGAGCATGCCGCGACAATAATTTAGTTGATCGAATCGAAACAAAAAGGTTTAACATAACTGATACATCATGTTATATTCGAGTGAAATGATTGTTATGATTTAACAACTTGAACGCGATGGGAGCGAATAGAAATGTGCGGGAAAGGTCAAATACGTTGAACGAAGTAAATGACATGGTCAAAAGTAATGACGAATAAATGTAGTTCGGAGAGAGAGAGGCTAGAAACGCCATTTCCTGACTTTATCAAAAATGATTCGACATAATTACACACAATGGCTTGTGAATGAAAACAGGGTTAATCACGAATCGACCGTTTTGTGTCGTGTTCAGATATCTTGTCGTAATTTCTGATCGCTGTCATGTCGAGAAATTATCATCTCCGGTCAAACCAGAAGGTGAGTTGGCTGGCTGGAGGGAGAGAGAAATCAATCAAAATTTTGACCGGCCGGTCGAACTTTTCAACAGGGAACCGCGGGCATCTTGGGCCTCACGTGACTGCCATCACAAAGCCCAAGATGCACCCCCACTAGTCACTACCACCACCACCACCCTCAGTGGTGGTGCAGTGGCGAAGCCCCCAGAGGGCCGGGCCCACTGGCGTGCCACGTGTCGGCCTCCGGACGCGGCCTCCTGGATGCGGCGGGGGGGCGTGTGGTGGGGTCGACGCCGGAATCCTCGGCTCCGGCGACCGACCCTCCCGCCGGTATGACTCCCCCCGCACCTGCCCCTCCCGCCGGCCACCTCGGGCCCCACCCTTTTATATTTGGCTGGAAAAAGCCTGTTTTCCATATAAAAGAGCGAAAATCAAATATCGCGGAGAAAAAAAAGAGGAAATGAAATTAAAAAAAAGATATTGCGAATTCCGATTTCGGCTGTTGGACTTGGATCCTATAAAACAGCGATTCCATAGTCTCCACTTCCCTCTCACTGCAACCGCAAACAAGAACTCCTACAGCAACTACAGCGACGACAGCAACAGCTATCAAACTCCCCACCCCAAAACCCTCCTTGCTTCCGCCATAAAAGCACTCCCTCCCCAGCTTCTCCCCTCGACGCCTTCACCTTCTCGATCGGGCATTTCTCCTTTTCCTCTCCCGCGAGGCCCCTATAGGAAAGCTTGAGCAGGCCCTCGATCGATTCTTGAGGGAACAAATTTATTGGCTTTCCTTCTTTTCTTGCATCCCCATCAATTTTCCAGGAAAATCCAGAGCACCTGCCTCGAGTCGAAATCTCCCCCCCAAGAATCTCCCTTTCCTGCTCTTAGATCCTCGGTATATATAGAGGGTCTCTCCCCGTTCTTCCGATCAGCGAGTCCAAGATTCACTACCCCCTCCTCTTCCTTCTCTCTCGCCTTTCCTTTTCGTTTCGTGTTTCTGGGTCGCGCCTTTCGTATCTCCATAGATGCGAGCTTCGAGAATCTGAGTGATAGCCGAAGAGAGAGAAAAGAGAGAGAGAGAAAAAGATGGACGACTGTTTCTTCAACCCAGTGAAGTACACCGAGCACCGAACCGTCGCGAGGAAGCTGACCAGAGCCGCGCGCAAGAGCGGCCCGCCGGCGCCCACCCGAGTCGTCCGGATATTCGTCACCGACCCGGACGCCACCGACTCCGACAGCAGCGACGACGAGGCCGCCGGCGACCCCTTCTTCTTTCCCCGCCGGCGCGTCAAGCGCTACGTGCACGAGATCAGCGTCGAGCCGGCCTCGCGCGGCGCCGGCGCGCTGCAGGCGGCCTCGATCTCTCGCAAGAGGCCGAGCCTCGCGGACCCGCAAGCCCCGAGGAGGCCGCTGAAGGCGGCGGCGATGGAGGCGGCGACGGGCTCCGGGCGGAAGTTCCGGGGCGTGAGGCAGCGCCCGTGGGGCAAATGGGCGGCGGAGATTCGGGACCCGGCGCGTCGCGTGCGGCTGTGGCTGGGGACCTACGACACCGCCGAGGAGGCAGCCATGGTGTACGACAACGCTGCAATAAAGTTGCGCGGGCCCGACGCCCTCACCAACTTCGCGACCCCTTTGAAAGAAGCGGCCGTCACGGACGATGTCGACGCGGGCATAGAAGAAGTCCCCGCCGAGGACAACATCCACACCGCGGCGTGCGGCTACGACTCCGGCGACGACTCGCGCAACCTCTCATCCCCGACGTCGGTCCTCCACTTCCGGACGCAGTCCGGGGAGGAGGCCGAGCCGGCCGGACCGGCCCCACAAGTCGAGCCAGCGGAACCGGTACGGGAGGAGCCCTGGACGTCCAAGCCGGCGGCGGAGGAGGAGGTCCAGGAGTGCCAGGGGGAGACGGGCGAGTTCGCGCCTCTGGACTTGCCGTTCCTGGACGACTTCTTCAACTTCGACCCGCCGGAGTCGACGCTGTTCGACGAGACGACGATAGGGACGTTCTCGGACCGGCTGCTGGCGGAGGACTTCATGAGCGACATCTTCGTCGACCGGCCGGAGGATTTCGGGTCGTTGTCCCCGATGGACATGTGTCAGGGGAACGATTACTTTCAAGACATCGGAGATCTGTTCGCATCGGATCCTCTCGTGGCGCCTTGAAAGTTCGAAAGTTTCGATTTTCCCAGAGAGAGAGAAGAAGAAGAAGAGAGAGACTGTCGCTGTCGGCTGGCAGATTTTCCGGCAGTTTTGGGTACCGGCGGCGAAGGTCTCGCCGGCGGCTAGTTTTGTGGAGATCAAAAGAAATTTTGGAAGTAGTTCTTTTTAATTAAATTATCTATTTTGTTTAGATTTTGATTAGGGAATATATGTGGTTAGTATGCAGGAGCTGTGATGAGATTTCATACCATTTCGCGAGGATATTCACAATGATTAGGCCATTTTTTTCCTTTCCTTGATGGGTAGAATAATGGAGCAAGAGCAAGGCTTTTTCCCTTTCCCTTTATTTTTTCTTTTTTCCTTTTCTCGAGAGTGTAATGTGTACGATTCCGAAGGATGATTGAAAATGAGAAAAAAATCAAAATAGCCAAGCCTTCTTTTTCTTCCTTTCTTTTGCTCTTTCAATTTGAATTATTAATTGAGGACAGGTACAGTAAAAAACCCTCCAAATCAAATTCGCGATTGCAGATTGTCTTCTAAGACTACTTAAGAATATATATATCACTTTTGACCAAAAAAAAAAAAAAAAAAAAAAAAAAAAAAAAAAAAATTCGCGAAACGGAGGCATGTAATCTGCTTTTTGGATCTTCTTCCGATATTTGGCTCGTTCTGATGGGGGAAGATCTTATTCGGTGTCCAGAGGGGGGCCTTTAATGTGTAATTTAATTTGGGAAAAAGTGGAATTTCTCGTGGAAATGCCGCCGTGGCATTCCTTTTTGCCACCCCAATCGAGCGGGCGCAATCGGCGGTCCGAGCCGGTTTTGAACGGGTCAAGTCGGTGCGACTCGTGTGTTATGCCATCTCCCAATTGTTATTTTTATTTTTATTTTTATTTTTTTTCTGCCTTTTTTGGCCCTTTTTTTGCGGGGCTTTGACCGCTTTTCCCCCATCGTCCTCGCTTGGTAATTTCGCTTTTGCACCGGCCTAAAACGCCGCGCCGTTCCGTTGCGGACTTGAAAAGCCAACTTTGGCCCGGACAGGCTTAAAAAGCAAAGGGACAAGGATAAGAGGAGGGGATGGATTCACATTACATTGATTATATAAAAACCAATTTCTAACTTATAATAAGTGCACAGTAAAAAAATTAAATAATGTAAAAGGGGTACTAGAGAGCCCGTTTCGCCGTACTTCCGAATGTCACGCGACAAATTTTGAATGGTGAGTGCACTAAAGATGCATGATTGGGAGATTACGGAATGACTAATCATGCCGTGGATGCCTTAATCCGACGTTAATCCTAAACATTAGTATTATTAAAATAAGAAGAAGGAAGAGAAGAATATGATAAACGAGGTAGAGATTTTTTTTTTGGAATCGGACCCATCGGAAAATCTCTGTCGCGGGAATTGGAAAAAGGCCGGTCACGTTCGGTGCTCTCGTGCGGAAATCTCTGGTCTTGCTTCCATATTACTCAAAGAAGAGGGGGTCGGAAAAGTTCGCATGATCATGTCCGGAAAACCCCACAGAAAAAAAAGGTTATTACATTTTTTCTAGTGTGAAGATTTTCGATTTTCGCATCTTGGCCTATAGAAATCGAATGTAAAACCCACGTGCCCCCCGCACGTACAGTAGTCGGTCGTTGAGAGTTTACTGTTGTCGTCCCATGATGGTGTCTCTTTAAACAGATCTTCAGCGCCTCTTTCCTCTTTTTGGGCCACCATCATAGTCTTCACGTAATCGTAATTAGGGCTTGTCATAACCGGTTTTGCTTTCAAGATGTATTATTGTATTTTTGTTAATCGGGTTCTTATGTATATCCATATGGAGATACTAATAGGTCCAGTGTCACGGGGCGACATGTTGTATGTATGCTATCTTATTCTCGATTATAGGAGTGGACGATATGAATAAGATAGATTAGCACAAAAAAAATTTGAAAATTTATGGGACATAAAAGTCGAAAAGTTAAAAGGTTGTCAGCAATTTATCTCACCAACCTAATAGGAAGTGGGGTCCAAGCAATGGGATATTAATGTTATTATCTTTTGTCGTAACATTCAAATTTTTTTTTTTTCAAGAAAATTACTCATACTAGATTTAGTTCTACTAATGACTTTTGCCTTCTTCTGCAAAAGCATCATTCCAAATTAAATGGGGAAATGACATGTTATGTATACCTAAACTGGTCATTTTACAAATGACCCTTCTGTACTAGTTATATAATGTTTTGTTCATTATATATACACATATGCATATATTTATATATGTATATTTTCTTTTTGCCCCCGCGAAATTAAAGGAGGAGCTCTCTTTTAAATGGCTAACCACCTTGAAGAAAAGTCTCCAAAAGAAGTTCGTACACCTATTGACTTTTACGCCCGCATCGATGTCGTGGGCGATGGATTCATTTATCACGCTGTACTAAGAATTCTGTCTCTTTATAAATGGACGTACTATGCTACTCAATCTCAATAATCTTACTCGACAGAGTCGTCATGCCATGATTTGTGGGGCTCTTTCTTCCAAATGTTCTTTCTAAAATTGCTTCCTTTGATTATTTTTGGGGAAAAGTTTAAATGAGGGTCAAATAATGATCGTTTTCTCAAAAGAGGTTGTAAAATGAATCTTGATTCAAATAAAACTCTAAAGTGTCCAACTTAGCCTTAAGTAAGACCCCCAAGCTTACTAATTAACTAATTTTTTTGTCGGCTAGCAAGAATGTGCATCTCACATGCTTGCCGGATGGTGAAGATTTGGACAATTAGTTGTTGTGACTCTCGTTGAGGCAAAATTCCTCAAAGGGTTTAAGGGATTGCTAAGCAAGCACGAATAGGTCCTCTTGAAGCCAACGCTTAATCTTGTTATAGGTTCTCTCAAACCATATCAAACACAACTTAGTTTTCTTGATGAATTATAAAATTTTATTTTCATTTGAGGAGTTGTCACTGACCTATTGGAGGATGATTAGAGGCCAAAGAAAATGTGGGAGGATGTTTTACTTTTGCAATCTACACATTCGGCCTAGGGAAGTTGATTACACTAGAAATTTATCTAACACCCAAATCAATACATTTTCTTTTTATGTGAAAACATATTTCACGTCCTTGATCTATTTTGTTATTTTTTTAAGACGTATAAGTACAAGTCATCATGAAAGATACTCGTACAACAAAGTTTAGTTAAGATAATATCTAAGCAAGATATAATTATCACAAAACAAGTAACGTCCGGTCAAGAAAAAAATAACTCGAGTTTTATTGGAGAAAATTTAAATACCGCATTGTTATTAAGCCTTGGAATAGGACTCCCGTGAGCTGTGCATAACACTAAATGTGCATTAAAATATTAATAAATATTAATTCCTTATATAGGCTATAAAAATAAATGCTAAACAAGGAGAAAGCAATTGACATTTGTTTGAGTGGCTGTGTGGAGTAGAGTCTCTCATTCTTGCTCTATCCTAATGGACGTTGAATTTTTGCAAAAAGGGTACACACGAATTAACTAAATAAAATAAAAAAAGGGTTGCTAGTGCAAGCGCTTGGAACAATATCTCTCCACTAGGAATGAGAGAGACTAAATCATGTTTTAAAGACTCGATTTAAGGGTTCTCTACTTAAACTCGGATCACTTATAAAGAATCGAAGAGAGAGTTTATTTAGGTGTATGCATGTGTACCATCTCAAAAAATGTATGTTCAGCAGGCCGGTGTGTTCAAGGTCTTATTTTAGATCAAGTTGGCAATCTCATGATCTTATTCAAAATAAGATTGGTCATGGACCATCTTTGGAGAAAAACAATCGCACTTTAGGTCCTCGTTCAAAAAATTTCCTTATTTTGGGAGAAATGAAATAATAATTCAGTCCTTCTAGCGATGACACGTGGGTCAAAATGGAAAGGAGTGCCTCCATCAATTCATAATTTCCTTTTTCTTTTCCCTCTTAAAGAATGCAATACCATTAAAATTGGTCGGAGTAGAGCCATCTCTCTCCAAATCATGAAGGAAGATAATTTCATATTTTTCCTTTCCTACTATTTTATAAATTAAAGGACGCAGAACTTTTATCCTGAGCTCCATGTTCTTAATTATAATAGAAATAGAATAAAGAGAAAAAGTCTCTGAAATTAGTGCGTAAATATACAAAAAAGCACATGCATTCACCAAGTATGGCGTTGGACTATCGATCTCACAACCTATCAATCTATCTCTAAATATCCCAATTGCTTTATCAATTACTTTTTCGATAATTTTGGACGACAGCCGTTGCTCTCATGCATCATGAGCTTTGAAAAAGTAAAGTTTGGATACAACATTGATTGGAGCACAACTCGTTTGCAACATAAATCAAAAGAAGTCATGACTAAGTCAATAATTGTTGGGAGTCTTATCATCGAGCGCCTTTGCCCGCCAAGATAACGCTCATCATAAATTTTCGGGAATATTATTGGGATAATTCACACATGAAAGATATCAAAATAGAGTAAGACGCATAAGAAAACTTTATTTACTCAAAACCATTTTTCTTGCTCTTGACTTTATAATTATCTTAAGACAACCCAGTTACTAATCTTTTAGTCAAACTTTCACATTAACTAATTAACTTTCGACAATATGCACGTTGGACATCGTGGTAATGATGTGGTGGTATGATCAGACAGATTGCCCTTTCGGAACCAACAAAAGCTTTAAGATGTTTCTTCTGAGTGGCCACGATCAAAGTAGGTGAAATAATTACTGTTAACGAACTTCTACTTTTGGCAAAAAAAGAAGGGACATAATAAGTCTCAACAGTAAGCAAAACTGACCTCTTTTTGGGGGATACACCAGATCGATAATTACCTAGGAAAGAGGTACAAGAGAGGGGAAAAAATATAGGTCTCATAATCAAAAGAACTACACATGACTCGTTTAAATTAATGACTTTTGCAACTATCTTGGGGTAGTTGATGGCCGCCAAATTTGAAAATAGGAGTTTGATCTAGACCATGAAATCTAGACCATGAACATTCCTTTTGAATCGACTTGATCCCTCACAATCGAGTTGGGTATTCGAAAGACTAATATAAAGGTTAGGAATTTTGAACAAGGTTCTCCTACGAGCATATGTGTGTGTGTGTGTGTACATATGATGATTCCAGTAAGGGTTGGCATAATTAGCTTGGGGACCAAGAGATTTCTATCTTACAACTTGGAGGCAGTCTATTCAAGTCTCATTAAATGTATTGATATTACAGTTTGCGAGACCACCTATTTATAGGATTTGTAGAGTATTTCGTGAATTTTCAAATAATCAGATTTTTACACTAGTGCTCATGGGCTTAAATAAGTAAGACGTGAATTAAAAATAAACAACAGCAGTGTTGTATTTTGAAGTCCTTATTAGTATGATCATGTAACTCTAATTTTGACATGATCGAGTAAGGTGTCATGAGATTTTATCACGGAAATTATGTTCAAGTCTTATTAATTGCAAGCAAATCGTAGCTTGTAGATGTATCTGCACAGATCAAATGTCTGAAGTTAATTAATTTATAAGGATTGTAGAGTGTTTCATGAGTTACCAAATAACCGAGTCTTTATTTCTGTAACCCGGGGTGTTCATTTATGAAGAAATGATGATTTTAGTGAATTAAACATAAACAAGGGCACTGTTGCACTTTAAAGTTCTCATCAGTACGACCGAGTGATATTATCTATAAAATGATATTTCTTTGTGTACAAATTGCCTTCTCGGACGCAGCTCAGACAAAACCGGCTAATAGCAATTATCGTTTTCTACCTATTGCTTATTTACTAAATTTTGGGACTGCTGCTGGCTTTTTTTGGGTCAAAGACTGCTACCGGGATGGAAGGAAGGAAAAGATCAGATTTCTGGCCATAGATAGAGGCACGTAATGCCGGCCGCAAAGACACATCCATATCTGAAAAATTAGTAATTTATCTTCTTCTTTTTTTTGCCTAAATATTTGATTTAGTTGCGCATATCTTATGAGTGGATTAAGAAAAGACCCCTAATTTGTCATTTTCGCTCACCATATGTAGCAGATTCTATCTGCAAAGCCAATGGAAAGTCCAAACGACATGCCGAGTGAATGAACATCTTTGGCATTATGTGCAAAACACGTGGGGGAAACATACATGCAATGTAAGCATCCAGTCAACCTTGAAATCTGATGCTTGATTCATCTCAATTTTGATTCCCACCGAGCGTCTTGAGCAACAAAACGGATCAAAACCAAGTCATGATGAACGAGCTCCCGTGTCGATCGCAAATTCAGCACGATCAGTGGCAATCACAGCGATTTGGCCACCACCATCTTGTTCCGAGGTTGACCAATCGAAAGGCGTGTGGACCACAGTGGCTCTCGTGTAAAACGGAAGAGCATCTAGGGACCCATGAAATCAAAACTTTCTGCCGAGGGGAAAATGCAAGGCCATGAACGTGGTATGATATGATCTATGTGGACTTTTGTCCCTTGGAATCATCATGTGGGTTGTGGAAAAGGTCTGATGTGATGTGGGAATCCCAGAACAATGTTTGATATTGGCTATCCCTCTTCTCATCACCTCTTGTAGAAATGTCACTTCTTTTCACATGAAATAATGCTTGGGATGAGAGAAACCGAATTATAAAGCCAATTTGTTGTACTAATCAATTTTGTGAGCGTGCATTTAATATACCTAACTCTTACCATTTTCACTTTCTCATCTTTTTCTTTCCCTATGCTGTATGAAGAAATAACATAAGATTTGCTGCATACAACCGGATTGGTCATGCATAGTTCTTCATTAGCTAACTAGCAAATTCCACATTATGGACGTGTTTCGAACACTAAAGTAGTCACTTCATAGATAATAACTACCACACAAACATACACTTAGAAAGTAATGGGCGGTAATTATCAAGAGACTAAGTTTCCTCGATAAAACCCCATTCCTTCTTCATCCTTTTCTATCCCATTCATTTGTTGTGCAACGAATGCGTCCTAACTCCAATTAGGTTTTATATCATTTGGAACAAATCGAAAACATCTCACACCTAGTTAGACTTAGAGCATCATATAATGTGCATAACAACATTTGCCAGGCTTCCATAGTGGTCAACTTCACTAATCTAGCTAGCATCGACCATCCTTTTCCTCATACGAATTGGGTCATACTAGCTGTACGAATTAACAATCATTTTGCCAACCCAAACAAGATAAAAATTTTCACCCCGAAGAAGATTGTTTTCTTCCTTTTTCCGTGTCCCCAAAACCCACCAAATCAAATCGATGGCCCACGATCGGCGACTTTACAGCGAAACTAAAGAAGAAAAAGGGAGGAGGACAAAAAGGAGGGATGTCCTCTTCTAATCTGGTGTGGAAAAAAGGGCAAATGTCTTCATGCATCCAATGGGGGGAAGTCAAAGGATGTACCCAAAAGTTTTCCAAACACCCTCCAAATTATAAGCCTCATTATGCGTTCAAATCCCCACTTTTTGTCTCCCACTTAAAACGAATAATCCTAACATTCCCCTCCCATCCAGCAAATGCAAATTTGGCGTTTTATCCTTTAAACGACGTGTTGACTTTTCGTTGGGTTTTTCAATGTGTGTGGGGGGTGAATTCGAGTTGGATTTGTTGAAGGGGGATTGATTATGGTGGAAAAAGGGGGAGCGCAATGTTCATAAACTGTACACCGCGAGGGGACTCGATGACGTCGATGTGTTCGCCACTAAAATGGTCGTGCCTCTGCTTTAAAGGACACTTTCTTTATGACGAGTCGGCCCTCCCATGGTTCAAACATTTCACACCCAAGTTTTATCCAGCGGGTGTGAATTATTACGAGGTGGTGATGGACTTTTGGCCTCCCGAGCTTCGCGTTTTCCGTCCACATATCGGAAAAAGGATTGTCTTTTTGCATTAGATTTGCTTCATCAAATCGATGGCCAATTCGATGAATTGGACATTTAATCTGGAATGAAGCATGGAGTTTTGATGGGGTCAAATCAATGACTACGGATGTTACCCAAACGAATCGAAAATGTCTTTATGCTGCAGGCGGGGCATTATACGGTGTGCAGCCACGAAGAACTCTAGGCCCAACATGCGAGGCCCATTTGGATTAATTAGGGTAAAGCCCGTCCCACGCTTGACAATCTTGAGTCTTACAAGTCACCGGATTAAGAACAGATAAGTTAGGATTTCCAAACAAACTGGTCCTTAGCTAATCAAACTGCTCGTTAATAAAATCAAACTAGGACTTTTACTTTGTTCGGGACTCTCCTTTATCACGACCTCTTTTTTGAGGTCATAAAGAGTCTATAAGTTGGGCCAAAGCTGAGTAATATGGGTTCGTCCATGCTACAGTTACATTATTAAGCGAATGTCTTGGTTTAATAAACCAAATTAAATCTCAGGAGGATCACTCGAGGTCTGGAGAGTTCTGCATTTAAGGAACAGTGGTTCTAAATTCTCGCTTCAGCAAGCATTCGCATGAAACGTGGGAAACAAAAGTTTCTTGCATCAAGTTCGATGTTGATATTGGACATTTGGCACGAGTCGCCGGCTTTAATCCCTCCCGGCCAGAACCATATGGATCGCATATTTATGGAGGCGTAGCAATGTGCAGACCTTATGGCAAAGAAAGGGTCGGCACCTACCTAGTACCCTACGGATCGTGGAAGAACCGCCGGTAGACATTTTGCAACTTCATGGAGCTCGACCACAGAAGCTGCTGCTTCGCTAAACCTGTTAAAATTTCCTCGTGTGGAGGCTGTCTTTATCTTAGGACCCTTGTCCTTTTTGTTGGTACCCAAAACAAAAAAGAGAGGCAGAAAGGGCAACGTGGATGGGGGAAAACCAATAGTTTGATTGACAATATTCATCATCACAAGATCTGAAAGAAAGATAAGTCCACTTTACATAAGCACAATTGTCAAGGAATGAAAGAGAACAGAGAGGAGGAGATGCAGCTAACAGCCTATAGCTGCCTCTTGAAACTTTGCACTTGCTCTCTCGTCAAGTCTTTGAGTCTTCGATGAGATCATCCGCATTTTTCTGCCTGCGAAGTTTCAACTTCCAAGCAAAAAAACATAAAAAGGAAACGGAAGCATAAACCCCAGTCATTCGCATCTCTACTAGAAGAATATGTCCAGCCTAACACATAGAACCTAAGTACATGAGAATATACACGGAAAATTCGCTAAAGTTCCTAAAGAAAACTGCATCATCATAACTGTGATGCCAACAATTCCATTCCTCAAAGTCTCGTGGGAAGTAATGGCAAAGAGATTGACAAATAAAATTTGCAGATCTCAAGTTAACCCCGGGCTACCAACACATCCAATTGGCCCAAATTACCTCTAGATGATGATTCCCCTTGCTTGAAAGTCTTCCTCACATTAGAACTGTAGTTATCACCTTCGTGCCTATGATTGAGTTCTTTATAAGCTACTTTATTGAAATGCAGCAGTGTCATCATAGTAACAGTAACTAATGCAGCATTTCCCAGTACTCCACCCATAAGGGACTTCCTTGCAAAATTGAAACTGGAAATTAGGGCTTTGATCAGAATGTTAGACCTGTTTCCATGATTCACCACACTCTGCCTGGTGGAACCGTTTGCGGCACCAAATAGATTATCACATGAAACAAAGCGACTTGCATCACAAACGTCTCCAACAAAAGCTAGGGCTTCCTCAATTACTTTATATTTCTTGCCCTGGTGTTCTGCCAATCTCATTGCAAGAATAATGCGACTTTGTTCTAATCGTGCAAGTGCAGCATCTCTCTCAGCACGTTGCTGTAATTGTACAGTCTGTGAAGCAGAACAAAGCAACATTAGTGCACACATAGTCAATAATACTAAGCATGATCCTCACCACATAAATATATAAATGCTTGTTATGATGCCTCATGAATCCTGACAGACCCATTTCTTCAACATGTACCAAATGAACACTCATGCTGTTTACCAAAAATTTCAACTTAATGAAAATCAACTTTCAGCACTTAACTCGCGCAGCCTAAAACAAGAGCAACTTTTGCATGACAATCACTTTTGCTTACACTGCAGTAAACTTAGGGAATCTCAACCAAAATTTCCATCAAAACACTCACAAAAATGGCAGACAGTAGTTAACAGAAAGAAATACTTATCTGGGCTGGACAAGCCACATGGCTTATGCAATTAAATTTCCTTAGCTGATCAAGAGATCGAGAATTTATCTTCAATGGCTATAAGAACTATGATATATATCTAAAATTTCTCTGTTACTTGTAACCAGAAGTTCTGCCAAGCTCTAGCCTCAGTTCTCTGACTTGAAGTTTATCAGCAAGATTTTCTTGTATTCTCTTTCTTTAGACTTATATCCACGATCCAGATTTCACTCACTCCAATGTGCATGATGCATCTGCCAAAATAATTCAACAGGTCCTAACCACATACATACATGACTCACAAGCTGAATTGAGAACATTTACAGCTTAGCCTCCAAACGCCCCGACTAATCTAATCCCAGAAGTTGATCATAACATGTGCCTGAATGGACCACCCACCTGTGATATGCTACCAAACCCAAAGGCTACTGTAGGTCAAATTTCCTCAATTTCAGCAAAAATAGGGAAAAAAAGAAGCAGAAACACAGACAACAGTCCAGCTTCTTCTTTCAAGGTTCTTCCGATATGAAGTTTTTCTGAGAATCAATTTTCTTTTGCAACATCATTTTTCTTCCTATATTGCAGACAAGATGGGACATCAAACCCCATGTAAAACTACAACACCAACAACTGAACCCTTCCCATCTAGGTCGTGTTCTATAAATGGATCCTCTCACTCCATTCCTCTTTGCTCTCTATTATATCCACCTTCATATCATTTGACCGTGAACTCATTATCATATTTAGGATTAGTTTTGCAACACCAATTCTGATTTCAGTCAATAATCAATGTTAAGACAAATTCATCCCATATAAGTTAAAGCACATAAATCAGCAAGAACTGGCCTTTGCACTCAAAGTCACAACCAACGATACACCCAATTTGTTCGCAATAAAAATTACTTTACACAGGTTACGCTCGAGCGCAAGCTAATCCACAGGAGTCTTCAAGCGCGCAGACATATTTCTACTGGGGGAGGGAAAAAAAAAGGACGGAAATTCAAATCCAAGACTCACATGAAAAAACTCGAGCTGGTCCTCCAGATTCTCCAGAGCGGTGCGAATGGCATTGAGGCTCTTGGCCTCCCGCACCGCCTCGTCGTAGACCCCGAACTCCTTGACGAACACGTACCCGCCGCCGGACGCCGCCCGATTATCCTCGGCGGCGGCGGCGGCGTCGAAGTGCTGCTTATTCTGCGGCGGCAGCTGCTTCTGAGGCGGCGGTTCCGGTTTGCGCAGGGCTTGATGGAGTTGAGGAAGTGAGCGCGGGAAATGGAGTGGATGGCGTCGCTGAGCTTGTCGTGCAGGTCCCAGATCTTCTCCAGCACCGCCTCCACCTCATCGATCTCCATCTCTCATCTCCCGACGACGAACCACCGCCGACGACGACGAAGAAGAATTCGAAGCAAATGGATTCGAATCCGACTCTAGGGTTTTGGTTCCTCTCTCTCTCCCTCACTTTTACCGCCCCTTTTTCGGGGCTTCAACAAATCTCGAATTTGAGCTGCCGGTTCGTCGTCGTTTTGGTTCACAGCTGGGGAGAAGCGGACGCACAGTCCCGGCAAAAACGGCATTCCGTATTGGATATGTTCGACCGCGGCCTTCGCTTCACCCGGAAGGGACACGTTTCGCTCTCGCACGAACTCTCCCCTCCATTCCTTTTTCTTTGGGGTGAGACATGGGTTGTCCTAAAATCAATATGATAATAACCATGAAAAATCTAACATCCCTAAACAATTAAAAATCCCTAAATTAATACATTTATGATAAATTTATTTTCCTTAAATTTAGACTAATATCATGAAAAATCATAATCTAATAAATGGATAATAATAATCTTAAATCGATACATCCGTCAATTGTCATATGTTATCTAATTCAATAATTTGACAGTAAAATTTAACAAAAAATAATATTGGGTAAATTTTTCATGGGTAAGGGCCCGAAACTAGATTGGAACTAATGGTTCCTAAGAGAACTAATCCAATTCTTAGATTTATTGAAATTGATGGATATTGTTCTAATTTCCCATTCTAGGTGTGAACCCACTTACCTGAACCAAATTGAACTGGTGATATAGAAATATATATTTAATTTTTAAGAAAAATTTCGAACAAAAAAACTTAAGAAAAATAAAAACCTTAAAATCTTTGTTTTAAAGCTCAATTCCTATTAATTTAATGCGTCTCGCCTCACTCTCATTTCGTTTAAGTTGTCTCCTTATCTCTTACTCATAGCCTCAACTCTTAAACTTGATGCCCATTGACTCACAACCAATCTTTTTACTAATATTGCAATTAAGAATAGAAAAGTCCTTATAATTTGTTGGAAAATGTTGGTGAAGCCCGGTGGGACTTATTCCATGAATCCACTCAAGAGCTAGACCACGACGATTTGGTTTCTAGGTGAATCCATGAAATTGACAGGCAATACCAAGCTCCAATGTTTTCAAACTGTTCCATAGTAGGTGGTTCCTGAATCTAAGATGCGAACCATTCACTTGGACCATGCTCATCTCTAGTTACAAGTGTATCAATTTGGAGTTCTTTATGATATTAACCTTCTTCGTTAGATAAGACATTGGTAATCTTAAATTTAAGGGTTGATACCATAAAAAAACCTCAAACCATTCTACACTAGTGTCAAACTTACCAATAATTGACATAGATTTCCATGTGAACTTATTCATATCAATTGAATTATTGTTATGTGTTATCTAACTTAGTAATTTTATGGTAAAAATTTGATAGAAGCTAATGGAGGGTATGTATGTTATGAGTCTACTGGTTTGGAATTTTTGGTGAACAAAAATTTAGTCCGGGATAAATTTGTTCACAAAGTGTCTTGGTTTTAGCTTTTGTAATATTAATCCTAAGCTCAATTTGGCCTTTGAAACTTTTTTTTTTTTTTGCTTTTTGTGTTTAATTGGGTATTTTCTTTTCAAGCTTTGCTAGTATAACAATCTTTGTAATATTGTGAGAATAACAGTCTATTGTAAACCACAGATTTTGGAAGAAGTATGTCCCATAACAACTTAATTATTTATTATGTGATTTTTTGTGGTCCAAAATAAGTGTTATTTTCATAGTACATTAAAGACTATCATACAATCATTTTTTTTCTTCTTTTTCTTTTTTTACTTCTTAATTTAGACCGAATAAAATGGATGTAGCTACATTGGGCCGGCTTATCCCTGGTGATCTCGACTAGGCCTATCTTGTTGACCAAACTTGTGCCGGTTTGAAGTAATAATGCCTCTCTTTTTCACGCCAAATCGAACCGGAAGATGGACAGGTCAGAGAGAACATTAGAAGAGAGCATTGAGGAAGAGATCTCTTATTGAAAAGCAACTATTATTCGACAAAAGAGATGACGGACCATTTCAAGACGTTCATACATACATAAGCTTGGAAACATAGGATTTTAATTAAGACAACGTACGACCTCTTCTCATCGTTGCATTGAGCTTGATAACATTCTTATTTCATATGTAATCATGTTTATTCTCTCTGAGTTAATAGATATGCAGTGCCACTGCTCCTTGAAGGAAAATTAAGCTTGTTAAGTCGAGCTCCGGCCGTCGTGCACCTCCTAAATGACAACCGACCGGCCTTCCATCTTCTCCTCCGACATCTCCATCTCACCATGGTGCATGTCCTCGTCCTCCCCCGAGATCTCCTCCAACGACCTGCCTTTGGTCTCGGTCACCATGAACGTGCAGCAGAACCCCAGCAAATTTATGAACGCCAAAAATATCATGGCGCGCTTTATTTTGTGCGGGTTTTGGCTGAGCGTGTAGCTCTGGACCCCGAAGGCTGCGACCAGCGCCCCCGCCTTACCAGCCGCGGCGCTCATGGCATGGCACGTGGACCTAACGCGGGTGGGGAACAGCTCGGCCGGGAGAACAAAGGTCGTGCTGTTGGGACCGAAATTCGCGAAGAAGAAGGTCAACCCATACAGAAGCGCGAACATCCCTGTCTGGTGTTTAGCAGGGTCACTGAGGTCGGTATACTTGATTCCAATGATAAGCATGAATACAGACATCATGAAGAAGCCGATGAGCTGGATATAGAAGCGACCGATCTTCTCGATTAAGAAGACGGTGAACCAATATCCCGGGAATGTCCCAAACAAGGCAACCACGAACGTGGCCTTAGAAATCTGAAACATTTCCTGGATAGCGTTGACGTTGGCCGGCTTTGATGTGAGGTGCGTGTTCTGGAATATGTCTTTCTGTGCCAGGTTTTGGCTATAGAAGGCAATGTCAAGCAAGAACCATGTGCTCATTGTGCCAATGAGATGCTTACCATGCCTCCGGTTAAACTCACTTGAAAACAGTTTGTAGTCATTGTTCGCCTTGAATTGGCCCAACCTGTCTTGATCGTCTGGAATTTCGATGTCCAGGACCCGGCCCATGTCTGCAGCGGCTTGTTTGGCGTTCCCTTCTATGAGTGCGGTGTACCGACCGGTCTCAGGCATTTTCATTCGCCAATAGTAAGTCAGTAAGGCCGGTAAAGCTCCCAGCATGAGGATGATCCGCCATAAGAAATCCGCTTCTGGTTGTATAGAAAGCACAGGATTGTCATGATATGCTGGGGCGGTAGAGTAGCTGAGGAACAGTGCGGAAAGGATCATGGAAACGAGTCCCGCGAAAATAATACCGACACCCTGCATAGCGAAGACCGCAGCTATAAAAGCGCCCCTAGTTTTCTTGTTCGCGTACTCGGACATGATGGTGGCGGAGAGAGGGTAATCGCCGCCAATCCCGAATCCTAGCCAGAATCTGAAGAAGCAGAGTGTGGTCATGACGGATTTCGCAGTGGATCCGAAAGAAAGGCCGGAGCAAATGGCACATATGACCATAAGAATGAGGGTGATCCCGTAGACCCGTTTGCGACCGAACTTGTCACCGAGCAAACCGAAGAAAAGTTGACCTGCTAGGGTCCCTATCAGGGCAACGCCGATTACGAAGTTGTTGACGGCAACTGGGAGTTTCGCCGGGGTTGCCGAAGAAGGATCGAAGTAATAAAGGCGACCCAAGAGCTTCGTGACCGGGGAGATGCAAAACAGGTCGTAAGCGTCCGTGAAGAAGCCCATACCTACAGTTACAGAGCCAGGAAGTTGTTTCAGAAAGAGTCATCGTATATAGAATACGGCAATACTTCGATAACCTTTACACGAGTTCAGAGGATCTATAATGATTCCCCGGTTATAATCTCGTCGATAATCTTTTCAAACTTAGGAGGCGCTCAGACCGGCTTTCTCTCGAGCCTAGAACATGACACTCTTGTTACCGTCGGAGTTTCAACCGGCTTCCTCCTTCTCTACTGTTGGAGTTTCAACTCGAACGCCTCGAAAAGCTTTACGAAATCTCCGAGGTGCGGCTATTCATTACGTACGCCAAGGTTTAATTAAACCGCGACCTCAGCACAAAGTTCATAGCCAGCATTACCTGCGATTATAATGGACGTGATGTGGTACCATTGCGTGTTAGCCTTGTCGAGAGCATGCAGAACTGCTAAACTGCTGGAAACCATTGATAACTTCCTTCTCTCTCGGCTCTTGATCGATAATGGCTCGATCGTCTTCGGTGGTCGCCCTTTGTTCTCCTGTCCGTCTTATAGCAGGAGGTCGCGAAGGAAAGCGACCACGGAATGATGTCCGGATGCTGGCGTTTTGGTCTATGCCTTTTAGAAAACAACGAGGTGGGTATCGCCAAGCATATTCCATCTGAACATCGATATCGCGATTATCGATTCATCACTCGAAGGTTGATTGGCCAAGGGTTGTCCGTGCATGGTTCGTATCAAACGAAGGGGATGTGGTGCGATGGGATCATCGTAAAAGACAATCTGCTGAATGGCTGCGAAAGCTCAGGTCGAGCCTCCTAAGCTGCTCACGACTTTAGCTAGATATTCCAGCCGAAAGCCTCGAAGAGTTCGGCTGCGAAAGTCCTCGGCAGAACCTATTATAAGCCTAGTGCAAAATTTTGCGATACGAAATTTGGTATTCTTTGTATTTCTTAACTTATTTCTACACTAAAGATCAATTGTTCACGATTGAGCTTAGAGACAGTCGGGATCTAATTATCATCCCAAAGCATTGGGTTTATGCAAGCTATTTCTTCGGATTGAGTTATTTAAGTACTTGTTGGGTTGCGATATCACTTTTTTTTCCTGAAAATTTTGGGTTTTTTTAACAAGTTTTCATCGGCTTATCAATGACTACGTGAGCGAAAATAAGGCAAATTTTAGGATTCCCAATACAACCAACCTTGTCTTTTTACTTTGGCTAAGGTCGTCGTTTTGAGAGGGGTCAAACTTATGCAATGAACAGTTGTTCGAAGGGAAATGAGAAGGTGACGGCACCGTTGCTCCTTGAGAAAATATTGGGTGGTCCGGGACCGCCACGTCAGCGTGGTCCCGGACCACTCATATGGCGCCACATAGGAGGGGAGGGGGACAAAAGAGAGAAAGAGGAGAGAGAGCGTCATAAAAGTGGGCCCCGATTTTCGTCCTTTTCCGGCTTCCCCATACACGTGGCGCCGTGTGAGTGGTCCGGGACCACGCTGACGTGGCTGTCCCGGACCACCCAATATTTTTTCGTTGCTCCTTGGAGAGTAACGGTGCCTCCCCCACCACGGATTTTCCCAAGGAGACCGAATTCCTTGAGAGAACCGTGACATTTGGTGGGTCCCACCAAGGGAATTCAATATAAATAAATAAATCAAATAAAAAACTAGAAAAACAGTACATACTAGAAACATCATCAACATAAAATATCTTTACATAGAATTTAGAGAGAAGGATTTGCACGTTTTTATTATAAGACAAAATAAGTGTTGGTTTTCTATTAACAACATTTCTACGATGAAACATTTTTCTCTAAATCATCACATAAACAATAGTTATTCTTCAAATATTTTGAAAATATTATTGAATGAATAATAGATTTCACTCTCTGACTTGTTGATCTCCTGAAGTGTTCGTAGTTAACACCTCCATTTATTTCGCAAGCCTAGGTAATAAATCATACTTTAACAATCTAATGTGATTTCCATTACCCTCATGTAAATAGTAAGCACCTCAAGCGAAAGTTGATGATAGAAAAGTAATCGATAATTTAATATGACAGAAGTTGATAAGTCACTCCAACTTAGAATGATAACTTCATACGAAAATCAATAATGAAGCACACACATAAAAAAAATTGGCGAGTGAATATGAAAATTGCTAATTTACAAAAGCTGAAAAATGGAGAGCCGTTGATCATTTTTGTTTTTTAACTATCAGATTTGTGATACTTAGTGACACTAGAACCCGGGAATATTTATATATTCTTTGGATACGAAGCAATATAACTTAATCTGCAGTGAATTATATGGCATTAGTTTATTTTAGGTATTAACTAAAAAGCGTGTGAATTCATTGGGATAAATGTTCCACGGGGCACCGGAAATCGATTAAATGGGCAGGTCCACATTATTACTCAGCAATTTCCTGGCAGTATATTCACGAGAATATTCACGGATAAAGCAAGAACGTAGAAATTTCCTTAACAATGTTCCTTATTTGTCTATGCGGGCGAATTCTCCAACTTTTTATTTTTTTTTTTGGCTTGGAGGCTACTCCGAAAAGGAATATTATGCGTGACGTACCGAACTTTAGATTAAACGAAAAAAACTTAGGAAAACCACATGGATTGAGTTGCTTATGAGCTATATTCAAGGTCGATTTCTCGGCTTTTCCGAAATTCAAAATGCTAACTCCATAAAATAAGAGTCAGGTGTGTTATTTCTGGGAAAAGTCAATTCACGGAAATTTTTTTCACCGGAACAGATAAGAGCAATAACTCAAATAGCACATAAATCCAATTGAGTAACTACATCGATGAACATGTGAGAAACGTAAATGAGTATCATTTGAGCTCGACGAACCTAGGGATAGTTTGACTCTCGATAGTTTGTGTTTACTTTAGTTGCGCCTTGAGCATTTGTTTCTCTTGTCCTTTCTAATCAAACAGGAGCATGCAAACAATGGAGTTTCTGTCGACTTGAGTCTCCATGACAAGAAAAAAACACAAAGCCCCGAGTTCAATGATATGAGTTGAGATTGGATATGATATGAGTCTCTATCTATCTCCCGTGTGCTTTAACCTTAAACTACATCCACCGGCAATGATACATAAAACGATATAATTGGGAAACTTATCCAATTAATCCTAATTTACTACATGGATAGCATTTTAGTTATAAACTTTTCAATTTTATCAATTTAGGGGCCATTCGTTTTACATAAAATAACTTCCTAGAAAACGTTTTCCGCATTTTCCGATATTCATTTCACGAAAAATGAATTAGTTTGGGAAAATATAAAGGAAAATATCTTCCACTTTTGAGAAAGAGGAAAACATTTTCCTCACTTTGCCTTATGTTATCTCACTCCCATGTTAACCTTTTCATCTTTCTTTTTTCTTTCTTCATTTTAAAAATCCATTTTTTAATTCTCTCTCTCTCTCTCTCTCTCTCTCTCTCTCTCTCTCTCTCTCTCTCTCTCTCTCTCTCTCTTTAAGTTCTGGCTTGGCCAATCGTCGGCCATGACTACTACCGGACGACCGGCGACCGGCCACAAGTGAGCCTCAAGCTTGCCGACCTTGGGTGAGCTTGAGGCTTGCCGCTCACTTAATTAGCAGTGAGCCAAGCGAGCATGGAGTGAGCGGTGAGTTCAGGCCTTGAGTGAGTGCGAGCCTTTGGCTTGCCGATTTGGCGAGCGATAAGCTCAAGCTCTCTTGCCAGTGTAGTGTGAGTTCAAGCTCACCTTTGGCCAATCGCCGTTGTTGCTTTGTAGTAGCCGACAACTAGCTAAAGAAGAAGAAGACAAAAACAAAGAAAATAAAAGGAAAAATAAAAAGAAGATAAATTTATAAAATAATTTTAAAATTAATTTTATTTGAAATATAAAAATAATTAAAATTATCTTTTAGAAAAGTAAAATAAAAAAAAATATGGAAAAAGAGTGCATGAAGGAAAAAAATTTCCTTATCGAATAGTGGAAAATATTTTCTGCTTCTTTTCAAATTTCAATTGAATACTTGAAAATAATTAAATTTTCCTTGAAAATAACTATTTGGAAAAAAAATTTAGAAATGTTACAATTTCCGCAAAACAAATAGAGCTTTAGTCTTAACCATTTTCATAAAATTCCAATACAGCCATCTTATCCCGTTTTTGCCGAAAATTACTGACAAAGCAATTTAGTCACAGCTGCACATCACCGTTAGCGATTTTCCGGCCAAAACTAGCCAAAATGATTATCTTAAAATTTAAATGACAAAATTTGAAAGTTTAAGGTCAAAGTAGATTATATTCCCAATACAATTTATGATGTGACCCAATAATTGCTTTGCAACAATCGAACTAATTCGCAGTCACACTTCATCGTTGAACTCGTGAGTGGGTCCGGTCCAGTGCCACGAGCCGAAAAATGCTTCGAATCAAACGCATCGAAACGATGGATAGACTTTTGAATTGACGGGCGAGCTGCCAAAGCCCATGAGTTATGCGCAGTAAATTAAGCTTTTGACCATGTGCGGGCTTTCACATAGAGTTTTGGACTAAAGCCTTCCACAAACGTTTGGGCTAGTTCGAAACTATTAATACAAAAACAACTTAAAAAATTGATTGGTGATCACAACGTTTAAGGAGTGCAAAAAAAAAAAAAAAAAATCTCTCTTACCATTTACAAAAGAAAAACTTTGTTCAATAGATCTCTTTTTTGACGTAGAGTCATCCTATTATACCTAACGAGTCCCACTATATCTAATGAGTTAATTATAATTTCTTTTGCATTGAGATCGTTAGGCAAACATAAGTCCCCCTTCAATGAAGAGAACGATTTCATCGCACTGACCATCAAACGTTGAACTTATTGTTAAGTATACATCATTGAAATTTATGTTTGAAAAGGAAATGATATTTAACGAACACCGAAGAGAAAATAAAAAATCTGGGTAAACACGTCACCCCACCTCATTCTGTTGCTTCCCGCCTAAAATTCTTCTTGCACCTCTCCTCGGAGCCTCCAATCCCCTCGCCTGCACCTCTCCTCAACGGCACCTCTCCTCTCTCCTCCCATTGATCCTCCCCATTGATCGCACCTCTCCTCTGCGCCTCCCATTGCCTGCCTGCCGAAGTCTGTGCTTGCATCCAGTAAGATCGGAGTTCCTCCTACTCCCCACTCGCAGTCCATAGTCAGTCAGCTTGTCCATTTCCCTCACTTCCGTGCATTTCTTGTTCTTCTGTTTTGCGCACATTCTATCGGGGAGCATTTCCCTCCGGAACGCTCTCTTTGTAAGTTGGTAGCCTGTGATTTCCTGAGATCGTCCAAAATACTCGGGATCTAGATTTAGGATTTAGGAGAAGATCGTTAGGTTTGGATGGATTTAGGAACTGCTTGTCTGGTAACTGATTTTAGGGATTATGGTATTAGGGAGGAGGATTAGTGTGTTTAAGTGGTTTTTTGCCTCCTTGCCCTTTAAACTCTAAAACAAACAACATCAGATTTCAAAGATGCGTCATCATTCACCAGTTCATTTCCTTGAACTTAAGTTAGAACTCGGAGCTTCTTTGGTCATATGTGGCCATCAGTTTGAAAATGACATATTTGGACCTTCATTTCCCTTTGTTTAATAAGCAGATAGTTCAAAAATTTCCCTAAAAACATAGGTTTGGATGAAGTGAAGCAAACTAATAAGTTTTAAGGGTGGCTTAGAAAAAGAATTCCTCATTTTACTTTTAATTCCTATTATATCTCTCCATGGTTTGAAGCCCTAGTTCCATCATGGTATTTAGTGTTAGATATAGATTGAATCCTAAACCCTTTGTATATAGCCATTAATGGAGCTCCAGGTAGGTAAATATAGAATGGTAAATACAGGATAAGATCCTGGGGATATATGATGGATTTAGGAACTGCTGGATTAGTGTGTTTAAGTGGTTTTTGCCTCTCCCTATTTTTCCCTCTTTAAACTCTCTAATTGTGCCTTGATTTCCCTCTGTTTTTTTTTTTTTTTTTTGTAAAGGTAAGATTAGATTTCCCTCTGTTTAATAAGCAATAGTTCAAAAATTTCCTTAAAAACATAGGTTTGGATGAAGTCTGAAGGAAATATTTTTTATGAAGTTTTAAGGGTGGCTTAAAAGCTCATTCATTCAGATAAGTAAGATAAGTTTTGTCTGGTGTTAGAAATAGATTGAATCCTAAACAAAATCAATGAGGTAAATATCATTCGGATTTAGCACTTAGGAGAAGATCCTGGGGATATAGGATGGATTTATGAACTGCTTGTCTGGTAACTGATTTTAGGGATTATGGTATTATGGAGGAGGATTAGTGTGTTTAAGTGGTTTTTTGTCTCCCTCCCCTTTAAACTCTAAAACAAACAACATCAGATTTCGAAGGTGCGTCATCATTCACCAGTTCATTTCCTTGACATCCAAGGGGAAAGAAGACAATGTGGAGCTTAAGTTAGAACTCGGGCTTGCTGGTCATATGTGGTCATTAGTTTGGAAATGACATATTTGGACCTTCATTTCCCTCTGTTTAATAAGCAGATAGTTCAAAAATTTCCCTAAAAACATAGGTATGGATGAAGTGAAGTAAACTAATAAGTTTTAAGGGTAGCTTAGAAAAAGAATTCCTTATTTTACTCCTAATTCTTGTTATACCTCTCCATGGTTTGAAGCCCTAGTTCCATCCTGGTATTTAGTGTTAGATATAGATTGAATCCTAAATCCTTCATATATAATCATTAATGGAGCTACAGGTAGGTAAATACAAAGGTAAATATAGAGTGGTAAATACAGGAGAAGATCCTAGGGATATAGGATGGATTTAGGAACTGCTGGATTAGTGTGTTTAAGTGGTTTTTGCCTCTCCCTATTTTGCCCTCTTTAAACTCTCTAATTGTGCCTTGATTTCCCTATGTTTTTTTTTTCGGTAAACGTAAGATTAGATTTCCCTCTGTTTAATAAGCAATAGTTCAAAATTTTCCCTAAAAACATAGGTTTGGATGAAGTCTGAAGGAAGTATTTTTTATGAAATTTTAAGGGTGGCTTAAAAGCTCATTCATTCAGATAAGTAAGATAAGCTTTGCCTGGTGTTAGAAATAGATTAAATCCTAAACCAAATCAATGAGGTAAATATCATCCGGATTTAGCACTTAGGAGAAGATCCTGGGGATATAGGATGGATTTATGAACTGCTTGTTTGGTAAAGATTTTAGGGATTATGATATTAGGGAGGAGGATTAGTGTGTTTAAGTGGTTTTTTGCCTCCCTCCCCTTTAAACTCTAAAACAAACAACATCAGATTTCAAAGGTGCGTCATCATTCACCAGTTCATTTCCTTGACATCCAAGGGGAAAGAAGACAATGTGGAGCTTAAGTTAGAACTCGGGCTTGCTGGTCATATGTGGTTATCAATTTGGAAATGACATATTTGGACCTTCATTTCCCTCTGTTTAATAAGCAGATAGTTCAAAAATTTCCCTAAAAACATAGGTTTGGATGAAGTCATAATGGTCTTCGAAGAAAAGTATCTTCTCATTGCTGTGGCTCTTCTTTTCTTATATTTATGGGCCCTTTTTTTATTCTAGCAAGTACAGAGAGTTAGAAAGAGCTTGAGGAGTTTGAATGTTTGAGAGCCTGTAATTGCTGGTGGGGAATGATGTATTTTCAACTCTTGCTCGACCATTGCTCCCTCTAAACTTGTGCTTATTTGTAATATTTTTTCCTGGATGTGGCTCTTTTAAGACCTAGCATTTTAAGACATAAGACCTAGCATATGTGAATTAGGAATTATGCTGGATGATTATCTAATTATCTAATTTTAATTTTAAGCATGTACAGATGCTTGGGATGAAAGGTGTATCCAAGCTATCTAGCTTACGGAAGCCTAGTGCCAGCACTTTGAAGGATGGGTCTAGGTGATTTTAATTCTTAAAAATTTAATGGTTAAAAGTTTTTTTTAGTTAGAATTAAAGAATATTTGTCTTCCAGCAGGAATGCTAGGAAGTTTATGCACCAGGATCCTATACAACTCATCTCCCATCGCCACCCCCACCCCCACCCTTTGGAAGACCACCACTCTTATGCACAAATTGGTAGTTAAGTGCTAATCCTGCCGCATATACATCCTCGGTGTGAAGCATGATACTAATTTTTTAAATAAATAATATCTGTCATAATACCATAAAAACTGTTTGGTAAAAACTGATTAGTTGCTTGCAGGAATCACAGCGAAGAGTTGCATCAGAAATTAGGCAACGCAACCCAGACCTCATATTGTTAGAATTATGCAAATCCCGAAGATATATGCTTGAAAAAGAGAAGAGTAGTGAATTTTATACAAGAGGCCAATGCCAAGAAGATTAGAGTAATTTTAGGAGATTTACCCATTAAGGTATTTGCTTTGTTTCAATTTTCCATTTTTTTATTATGAAATCATAGGGCCAGGATGCCTTTGGTACTATTAATACTTAATGCTAATGCTAATACTTAATGCTATCTGTAGAAAACAACAAGACGATGCCTCAAACATTTAGCATCAAAGGAAGTAGAGACGTTTCGTGAGATAGCAAGTAGAGAGGTATATTGGACAGCCCTGATTGCAATTGGGCATTACTCAATTAGGAAAATAGATGGGATAAGCCGAGTCTTATTAGCTTTATGTTTTCATATTGATGTTTGTTGTTTGCATTAGGTGGAGGTGGATGCTTTAGGTTTGTTCTTCAAACATTTGGATAAGTTTCCAAGCACCAAGGGTTCAATACTAGATGCAAGGAATATGCAAGTGTTTGATTATTCTGGGTGAAAAAAAATAAAATTACTAACATAAATTTATGGTTTCAGGTTCATGGTAAAAAGAATGATCCTAGCTGCCAAAGACTCTAGTTGCATGGTTGCAGTTCTAGGTGTTGCTCACCTCCTAGGAATTAAGCGCCTTTGGAGGAGGGAGATAAGGAACTGAGCTCAGGACACTAACCCATCTTACCAATCCCAAGTCTATGTATAGAATTGATGTCTAGAATTGATTTCTTTGGAGGAGGGAGATAAGGAATTCAGCTACTTTCTGCCTAGAACTATAAATTACTCCATAATTTGTGCTTGTGCTTTAATCAGCAATCCCCTACAACACTACAGCATACGGATATGCAACATACGGATATGAATGTATGATAACAATCAACACAAAACCCCCACATAAGTTACTCCAAAAAAAAAAAAAAAAACAACCCTTAGTGCTCTACTTAGAACATTGGGCACCAGAAAAAAATAATTCAAATAGTTTTTGATCTAAGCAAGAGCTTTTCCGAAAATGATGAGTAGGACCTACCTCCTTTATGATGGCACAAGACAGTGCCTCGGAAACAAGCTCGATGTCATTCCCATCCACGACCAGTTCATCATTCACCTTCCCACAACAGACCACAGATACCCCTTCAAGGATTTCCCCCTTCCTCACATGAGTAAAATGAGCAAAGACCAGCAGAAATTTAATCTCAGAAATAGCTTTTCGCAAAATGATGAGTAGGACGTAGATGTTTTATAAGGGCGCAAGACCCCCAAACAAGCTCAATGTCCTGCACGGATTTCGGCCTTCTCACCTAAGTAAAACACCTGAGTAAAATGAGCAAAGAAAAAGATTATTTTGAGTTTCATCTAGACTCACATGATAAGTAAAGTGAAAAAAAAAAAAAAAACAATAGGGGTAGGCAAAATCATCAAATGATTTGATTTTGGGAACACTTGTTATCAGAATATAAGTCCAAACCCAAAAGCCAAAGTATCTAGCCCAAAGCCTGCAGCGTCCATTCGGTATACACACGCCTATAGCACAGGGCTATACTGATTCGTTAAACAGGAGAAGCTAACATACAAAAACTGCACACACTTGTTGTGTAAACATATGTTTGGATGAAGTCTGAATGAAATATTTTTTATGAAGTTTTAAGGGTGGCTTAAAAGCTCATTCATTCAGATAAGTAAGATAAGCTTTGCGTGGTGTTAGAAATAGATTGAATCCTAAACCAAATTAATGAGGTAAATATCATTCGGATTTAGCACTTAGGAGAAGATCCTGGGGATATAGGATGGATTTATGAACTGCTTGTCTGGTAACGATTTTAGGGATTATAGTATTAGGGAGGAGGATTAGTGTGTTTAAGTGGTTTTTTGCCTCCCTCCCCTTTAAACTCTAAAACAAACAACATCAGATTTCAAAGGTGCGTCATCATTCACCAGTTCATTTCTTTGACATCCAAGGGGAAAGAAGACAATGTGGAGCTTAAGTTAGAACTCAGGTTTGCTTTGGTCACATGTGGTCATCAATTTGGAAATGACATATTTGGACCTTCATTTTCCTCTGTTTAATAAACAGATAGTTCAAAAATTTCCCTAAAAACATAGGTTTGGATGAAGTCATAATGGTCTTTGAAGAAAAGTATCTTCTCATTGCTGTGGCTCTTCTTTTCTTATATTTCTGGGCCCTTTTTTTATTCTAGCAAGTACAGAGAGTTAGAAAGAGCTTGAGGAGTTTGGATGTTTGAGAGCCTGTAATTGCTGGTGGGGAAGGATGTATTTTCAACTGCTTGCTCGACCATTGCTCCCTCTAAACTTGTGCTTATTTGTAATATTTTTTCCTGGATGTGGCTCTTTAAGACCTAGCATTTTAAGACCTAAGACCTAGCATATGTGAATTAGGAATTATGTTGGATGATTATCTAATTATCTAATTTTAATTTTAAGCATGTACAGATGCTTGGGATGAAAGGTGTATCCAAGCTATCTAGCTTACGGAAGCCTAGTGCCAGCACTTTGAAGGATGGGTCTAGGTGATTTTAATTCTTAAAAATTTAATGGTTAAAAGTTTTTTTTAGTTAGAATTAAAGAATATTTGTCTTCCAACAGGAATGCTAGGAAATTTATGCACCAAGACCCTATACAACTCATCTCCCACCCCCACCCCCACCCTTTGGAAGACCACCACTCTTATGCACAAATTGGTAGTTAAGTGCCAATCCTGCCACATATACATCCTCGGTGTGAAGCATGATACCAAGGTTAGTGTCTATCTAAATTTTTTAAATAAATAATATCTGTCATAATGCCATAAAAACTGTTTGGTAAAAACTGATTGGTTGCTTGCAGGAATCACAGCGAAGAGTTGCATCAGAAATTAGGCAGCGCAACCCAGACCTCATATTGTTAGAATTATGCAAATCCCGAAGATATGTGCTTGAAAAGAAGAAGAGGAGTGAATTTTATACAAGAGGCTAATGCCAAAAAGATTTGAGTAATTTTAGGAGATTTACCCATTAAGGTATTTGCTTTGTTTCAATTTTCCATTTTTTATTATGAAATCATAGGGCCAGGATGCCTTTGGTACTATTAATACTTAATGCTAATGCTAATACTTAATGCTATCTTTAGAAAACAACAAGACGATGTCTCAAACATTTAGCACCAAAGGAAGTAGAGACGTTTCGTGAGATAGCAAGTAGAGAGGTATATTGGATAACCCTGATTGCAATTGGGCATTACTCAATTAGGAAAATAGATGGGATAAGCCGAGTCTTATTAGCTTTATGTTTTCTTTATGTTTTTTATATTGATGTTTGCTGTTTGCATTAGGTGGAGGTGGATGCTTTAGGTTTGTTCTTCAAACATTTGGATAAGTTTCCAAGCACCAATGGATCAATACTAGATGCAAGGAATATGTAAGTATTTGATTATTCTGGGTGAAAAAAAATAAAATTACTAACATAAATTTATGGTTTCAGGTTCATGGTAAAAAGAATGATCCTAGCTGCCAAAAACTCTCGTTGCATGGTTGCAGTTCTAGGTGTTGCTCACCTCCCAGGAATTAAGCGCCTTTGGAGGAGGGAGATAAGGAACGAGCTCGGGAATCCCATCTTAAATCCCAAGTCTTGTATAGAATTGATGTCTAAATTGATTTCTTTGGAGGAGGGAGGAAAGGAATTCAGCTACTTTTGAACTAAAATTACTCCCTAATTTGTGATACCAAGGTTAGTGTCTGTCTAAATTTTTAAATAAATAATATATGTCATAATGTCATAAAAATTTTGGTAAAAACTGATTGGTTGCTTGCGGAATCACAGCGAAGAGTTGCATCGGAAATTAGGCGGCTCATATTGTTAGAATTATGCAAATCCCGTAGATATATGCTTGAAAAGGAAGAGTAGTGAATTTTATACAAGAGGCCAATGCCAAGAAGATTAGAGTAATTTTAGGAGATTTACCCATTAAGGTATTTGCTTTGTTTCAATTTTCCATTTTTTATTATGAAATCATAGGGCCAAGATGCCTTTGGTACTATTAATACTTAATGCTAATGCTAATACTTAATGCTATCTGTAGAAAACAACAAGACGATGCCTCAAACATTTAGCATCAAAGGAAGTAGAGATGTTTCGTGAGATAGCAAGTAGAGAGGTATATTGGATAACCCGATTGCAATTGGACATTACTCAATTAGGAAAATAGATGGGATAAACCGAGTCTTATTAGCTTTATGTTTTTTATATTTTTTATATTTGTTGTTTGCATTAGGTGGAGGTGGATGCTTTAGGTTTGATCTTCAAACATTTGGATAAGTTTCCAAGCATCAAGGGATCAATACTAGATGCAAGGAATATGTAAGTATTTGATTATTCTGGGTGAAAAAAATAAAATTACTAACATAAATTTATGGTTTCAGATTCATGGTAAAAAGAATGATCCTAGCTGCCAAAAACTCTCGTTGCATGGTTGCAGTTCTAGGTGTTGCTCACCTCCCAAGAATTAAGCGCCTTTGGAGGAGGGAGATAAGGAACTGAGCTCAGGAATCAACCCATCTTACCATCCCAAGTCTATGTATAGAATTGATGTCTAAATTTATTTCTTTGGAGGAGGGACGTAAGGAATTCAGCTACTTTCTGCCTGGAACTACAAATTACTCCTAATTTGTGATACCAAGGTTAGTGTCTGTCTAAATTTTTAAATAAATAATATCTGTCATAATGCCATAAAAAACTGTTTGGTAAAAACTGATTGGTTGCTTGCGGGAATCACAAAAGAGTTGCATCGAAATTAGGCAGGCGTAACTCGGACCTCAAATTGTTAGAATTATGCAAATCCCGTAGATATGTGCTTGAAAAGAAGAAGAGTAGTGAATTTTATACAAGAGGCCAAGGCCAAGAAGATTAGAGTAATTTTAGGAGATTTACCCATTGAGATATTTGCTTTGTTTCAATTTTCATTTTTTATTATGAAATCATAGGGCTAGGATGCCTTTGGTACTATTAATACTTAATGCTAATGCTAATACTTAATCTTTAAAAACAACAAGACGATGCCTCAAACATTTAGCACCAAAGGAAGTAGAGACGTTTCGTGAAATAGCAAGTAGAGAGGTATATTGGATAACCCTGATTGCAATTGGGCATTACTCAATTAGGAAAATAGATGGGATAAGCCGAGTCTTATTAGCTTTATGTTTTCTTTATGTTTTTTATATTGATGTTTGCTGTTTGCATTAGGTGGAGGTGGATGCTTTAGGTTTGTTCTTCAAACATTTGGATAAGTTTCCAAGCACCAATGGATCAATACTAGATGCAAGGAATATGTAAGTATTTGATTATTCTGGGTGAAAAAAATAAAGTTACTAACATAAATTTATGGTTTCAGGTTCATGGTAAAAAGAATGATCCTAGCTGCCAAAAACTCTCGTTGCATTGTTGCAGTTCTAGGTGTTGCTCACCTCCCAGGAATTAAGCGCCTTTGGAGGAGGAGATAAGAACGAGCTCGGGACACTAACCCATCTTACCAATCCCAAGTCTATGTATAGAATTGATGTCTAGAATTGATTTCTTTGGAGGAGGGAGGTGAGGAATTCATCTACTTTCTGCTTGGAACTACAAATTACTCCCTAATTTGTGATACCAAGGTTAGTGTCTGTCTAAATTTTTAAATAAATAATATATGTCATAATGCCATAAAAACTGTTTGATAAAAACTGATTGGTTGCTTGCAGGAATCACAGCGAAGAGTTACATAAGAAATTAGGCAGCGCAACTCAGACCTCATATTGTTAGAATTATGCAAATCCCGTAGATATGTGATAGAAAAGGAGAAGAGTAGTGAATTTTATACAAGAGGCCAATGCCAAGAAGATTAGAGTAATTTTAGGAGATTTACCCATTGAGATATTTGCTTTGTTTCAATTTTCCATTTTTTATTATGAAATCATAGGACCATGATGCCTTTGGTACTATTAATACTTAATGCTAATGCTAATACTTAATGCTAAAACAACAAGACAATGCCTCAAACATTTAGCATCAAAGGAAGTAGAGACGTTTCGTGAGATAGTAAGTAGAGAGGTATATTGGATAGCCCTTATTGCAATTGGGCATTACTCAATTAGGAAAATAGATGGGATAAGCCGAGTCTTATTAGCTTTATGTTTTCATATTGATGTTTGCTGTTTGCATTAGGTGGAGGTGGATGCTTTAGGTTTGTTCTTCAAACATTTGGATAAATTTCCAAGCATCAAGGGATCAATACTAGATGCAAGGAATATGTAAGTATTTGATTATTCTTGGTGAAAAAAAATAAAATTACTAACATAAATTTATGGTTTCAGGTTCATGGTAAAAAGAATGATCCTAGCTGCCAAAGACTCGTTGCATGGTTGCAGTTTTAGGTGTTGCTCACCTCCTAGGAATTAAGCGCCTTTGGAGGAGGGAGATAAGGAACTAAGCTCAGGACACTAACCCATCTTACCAATCCCAAGTCTATGTATAGAATTGATGTCTAAAATTGATTTCTTTGGAGGGGGGAGGTAAGGAATTCAGCTACTTTCTGCCTGGAACTACAAATTACTCCCCAATTTGTGATACCAAGGTTAGCGTCTGTTTAAATTTTTAAATAAATAATATCTGTCATAATGCCATAAAAATTGTTTGGTAAAAACTGATTGGTTGCTTGCAGGAATCACAGCGAAGAGTTACATCAGAAATTAGGCAGCGCAACTCAGACCTCATATTGTTAGAATTATGCAAATCCCGTAGATATGTGCTTGAAAAGGAGAAGAGTAGTGAATTTTATACAAGAGGCCAAGGCCAAGAAGATTAGAGTAATTTTAGGAGATTTACCCATTAAGATATTTGCTTTGTTTCAATTTTCCATTTTTTATTATGAAATCATAGGGCCAGGATGCCTTTGGTACTATTAATACTTAATGCTAATGCTAATACTTAATGCTATCTTTAGAAAACAACAAGACGATGCCTCAAACATTTAGCACCAAAGGAAGTAGAGACGTTTCGTGAGATAGCAAGTAGAGAGGTATATTGGATAGCCCTGATTGCAATTGGGCATTACTCAACTAGGAAAATAGATGGGATAAGCCGAGTCTTATTAGCTTTATGTTTTCATAATTATGTTTGCTATTTGCATTAGGTGGAGGTGGATGCTTTAGGTTTGTTCTTCAAACATTTGGATAAGTTTCCAAGCATCAAGGGATCAATACTAGATGCAAGGAATATGTAAGTATTTGATTATTCTTGGTGAAAAAAATAAAATTACTAACATAAATTTATGGTTTCAAGTTCATGGTAAAAAGAATGATCCTAGCTGCCAAAGACTCTCGTTGCATGGTTGCAGTTCTAGGTGTTGCTCACCTCCTAGGAATTAAGTGCCTTTGGAGGAGGGAGATAAGGAATTGAGCTCAGGACACTAACCCATCTTACCAATCCCAAGTCTATGTATAGAATTGATGTCTAGAATTGATTTCTTTGGAGGAGGGGGTAAGGAATTTAGCTACTTTCTGTCTGGAACTACAAATTACTCCCTAATTTTTGATACCAAGGTTAGTGTCTGTCTAAATTTTTTAAATAAATAATATCTGTCATAATGCCATAAAAACTGTTTGGTAAAAATTGATTGGTTGCTTGCAGGAATCACAGCGAAGAGTTGCATCAGAAATTAGGTAGCGCAACCGAGACCTCAGATTGTTAGAATTATGCAAATCCCGTAGATATGTGCTTGAAAAGAAGAAGAGTAGTGAATTTTATACAAGAGGCCAATGCCAAGAAGATTAGAGTAATTTTAGGAGATTTAGGTATTTGCTTTGTTTCAATTTTCCATTTTTTATTATGAAATCATAGGGCCAGGATGCCTTTGGTACTATTAATACTTAATGCTAATGCTAATACTTAATGCTAAAATATTTAAATCTTTAAGAAAACAACAAGCCTTTCAAACATTTAGCATCAAAAGAAGTAGAGACGTTTCGTGAGATAGCAAGTAGAGAGGTATATTGATAGCCCTTATTGCAATTGGGCATTACTCAATTAGGAAAATAGATGGGATAAGCCGAGTCTTATTAGCTTTATGTTTTCTTTATTGATGTTTGCTGTTTGCATTAGGTGGAGGTGGATGCTTTAGGTTTGATCTTCAAACATTTGGATAAATTTCCAAGCATCAATGGATCAATACTAGATGCAAGGAATATGTAAGTATTTGATTATTCTTGGTGAAAAAAAATAAAATTACTAAAATAAATTTATGGTTTCAGGTTCATGGTAAAAAGAATGATCCTAGCTGCCAAAGACTCTCGTTGCATGGTTGCAGTTCTAGGTGTTGCTCACCTCCCATGAATTAAGCGCCTTTGGAGGAGGGAGATAAGGAACTGAGCTCAGGACACTAACCCATCTTACCAATCCCAAGTCTATGTATAGAATTGATGTCTAAATTTATTTCTTTGGAGGAGGGACGTAAGGAGTTCAGCTACTTTCTGCACGGAACTACAAATTACTCCTAATTTGTGATACCAAGGTTAGGTAAATTTTTAAATAAATAATATATGTCATAATGCCATAAAAACTGGTTGGTAAAAAGCGATTGGTTGCTTGGGAATCACAGCGAAGAGTTGCATCAGAAATTAGGCAGCGCAACCGAGACCTCATATTGTTAGAATTATGCAAATCCCGTAGATATGTGCTTGAAAAGGAGAAGAGTAGTGAATTTTATACAAGAGGCCAAGGCCAAGAAGATTAGAGTAATTTTAGGAGATTTACCCATTGAGATATTTGCTTTGTTTCAATTTTCCATTTTTTATTATGAAATCATAGGATCAGGATGCCTTTGGTACTATTAATACTTAATGCTAATGCTAATACTTAATGCTATCTTTAGAAAACAACAAGATGTGCCTCAAACATTTAGCATCAAAGGAAGTGAGACGTTTCGTGAGATAGCAAGTAGAGAGGTATATTGGATAGCCCTGATTGCAATTGGGCATTACTCAATTAGGAAAATAGATGGGATAAGCCGAGTCTTATTAGCTTTATGTTTTCATATTGATGTTTGCTGTTTGCATTAGGTGGAGGTGGATGCTTTAGGTTTGTTCTTCAAACATTTGGATAAGTTTCCAAGCATCAAGGGATCAATACCAGATGCAAGGAATATGTAAGTATTTGATTATTCTGGGTGAAAAAAATAAAATTACTAACAAAAATTTATGGTTTCAGGCTCATGGTAAAAAGAATGATCCTAGCTGCAAAGACTCTCATTGCATGGTTGCGTTCTAGGTGTTGCTCACCTCCCAGGAATTAAGTGCCTTTTGAGGAGGGAGATAAGGAATTGAGCTCAGGACACTAACCCATCTTACCAATCCCAAGTCTATGTATAGAATTGATGTCTAGAATTGATTTCTTTGGAGGAGGGGGTAAGGAATTCAGCTACTTTCTGCCTGGAACTACAAATTACTCCCTAATTTGTGCTTGTGCTTTAATTAGCAATCACATACAGCACTACAGCATACGGATATGCAACATACGGATATGGATGTATGTTAACAATCAACACAAAGCCCCCTCATAAGTTACTCAAAAAAAAAAAAAAAACAACCTTAGTGCTCTACTTATAACATTGGGCACCAGAAAAAAATAATTCAAATAGTTTTTGATCTAAGCAAGAGCTTTTCCGAAAATGATGAGTAGGACCTACCTCCTTTATGACGGCACAAGACAGTGCCCTGGAAACAAGCTCGATGTCATTCCCATCCACGACCAGTTCATCTTTCACCTTCCCACAACAAACCACAGATACCCCTTCAAGGATTTCCCCCTTCCTCACCTGAGTAAAATGAGCAAAGACCAGCAGAAATTTAATCTCAGAAAGAGCTTTTCGCAAAATGATGAGTAGGACGTAGATGTTTTATGAGGGCGCAAGACCCCCAAACAAGCTCAATGTCATTCCCATCCACGACCAGTTCATCCTTCACCTCTCCGATCGGACCATAGATAGTCCTGCACGGATTTCGGCCTTCTCACCTGAGTAAAATGAGCAAAGAAAAAAATTATTTTCAGTTTCATCTAGACCCACATGATAAGTAAAGTGAAAAAAAACAATAGGGGTGGGCAAAATCATCAAATGATTTGATTTTGGGAACACTTGTTATCAGAATATAAGTCCAAACCTAAAAGCCAAAGTATCCAGCCCGAAGCCTGTAGCGTCCATTCGGTATACACACGCCTATAGCACAGGGCTATACTGATTCGTTAAACAGGAGAAGCTAACAGATAAAAACTATACACACTTGCTGTGTAAACAATCATCAAGAGGACCAACAGAACATAACAGTCCACAAGCTATCTCTAGCTCTCCTAACGACGTGAAGCTATTCATATGCAGAACTTTACTTCAGAAAAAAGATCTCTTCACTTCGAATTTCCATCGAACATCCATCGAACAGACACCGCAAGATTCCAACTTTTGGACTAGATTCTAACCCTTGATGGGGAAGTGAGCGTACACGCAGCGCATGCATAAATTCTTGTTTATGCATACAAAAAAATTTCATTTTTTTATGGATGTCTTGTACCTGTAACCCTTGGTGACGCCGGTGATGAGGTTCTCGACGTGGCTGAGGGCGGTCCGGATGGCGGTCGAGGTCTTCTGGGTGCCGAACTAGGTCTCGATCTTGAGCTTCCTCTTGCCGGTCTCCTCGTCCTTTATCAGCTGGAAGTCGAGGTTAAGGTGCTTGAAGTTGCGGGTGAGCTTGCCGCGGGGGCCCTCCACCTCGATCATCTTCGCGGTCACCTTGATGGTGACGCCGTCGGGGATGTCCATTGTCTCCGAAGAGAGGATCATCTTCATCTTCGCTTCGGGCAGCGGCGGGTGGCTCTGCTAAAACCGCGCGGCTGAGAGAGACTAGGTTGTTGCTTCGCCTCGAAGCCCTAGCGAGCGTGACAGTGATTGATTTTTATACCTGCATGGAGAGAGAAACTCTTAAGATCGAAATTGGGCAGGACGTCGGGTACAGCCTGGAACGCTAGGCCCGAAGGCTTTTCTTTCCGGGCCGGTCCTGCCCATTAAAAAAAAAAAACATAAATCTATAGCACGAATGTCAATTTAGTCAAAAGCTCTTTAGTTTAATCAATTTTTTTTTTTTTGTTGAAAGTAAACATTTTATTCATATATCAAGAACTCAAGATAATACATGAGAGGTTCAAAACAAAGTAAATCCCAAACGAAAAAGTAGAACAAAAAAGAATAAAATGTCTTAATAAGCACACTCTCATCTTACAGGAATAGATCCATCTCGACCTAAAAGCATAATGAACAGCGCGTGCTTACCGAATCTCGTATCATCATAAGTGATAGGTGCACTTCGTAATCTCTTGCTTCAAAAGCTACAATTTGTCCAATGAGCGGTGCACGCTTAAATTCAACGTTTTCAACACCATCACCATCTAGAGACGCAAAAAATAAGTTGAACAAGCTCCAAAATCTATATATAGATTAGGAGATATTGAATGAGCACATAAATGCCTCTAAGTAACTTTTCCCAAATCTAGATCTAGCATATGAGAGCTTCCAAAACTCAGAGGAGTCTTATAACCGCTTCCAAGAAATTATGAACTCACCATATTCCTCCTCAATTTTATTGGACTTCTTGATTTGGAGCATACTTTTCGCTTGCAAATGTCGGGTATCTTACATGACACGACTAGCATGTGAGCGTAGACAATTTCTTGTAAATAAAAAAAAAAAAATAAAAAAAATAAAAATTTTTTTGATTTTTTTCTCGTTATGACTAATGACGGTCATTGAGCCTACAAGCCCTCATTAGATCTATGCAAAGACTTGTAGGCCCTTGCCAAGTGGCCTTGTCGACCCTTGTTGGTCTCAATGGAAAAAAATAAATCACATAGAATCACATAAAAAATATAAAATTATAAAATTTCACATTTTTTTTTTTTTTAAATTTGTAACATCCACGTGAGCATCGGCCATGTCATGTGTGACGATCCGTGTCTATGTCAATTGTTTCTTTTCTCAAAATAGTTGAAATGGCTATATTGACAATTTGTCAAAAAGTTTAGAATTAAATTGGTGGAATTGAAATATTTGGGACTAAGTTGGCATTTATACAATAGATTTATGATTATTTTTTTTTTGTAATTTTCCTATCATTTTACTACCTATTTATTACCATTGCCCCTTGCTCTTCATTATCTCTCTCTTTTCTAATTGTAACCCCTTATTATTAAAGAAGTTTTTTTTTTTTTTTTATGTACCGACATTACAATTTATATTGTCTACCAATGCAGCTACTGCGATACGAAGACATAAATTATGTGGAGTTGAGGCATAGTACAAAACAAACGAAACATAACAAGTGAAAACATCACGTTAGCTTTCTGATTTCTAAATAGTTGCTCAATCGTATTGATATTAGACTCTTGTAACATCAGCCAAACCCAATTTTTATTTATCACAAAAATGTTGCTTAGACAAGAGTTGAACCCATGACTTCATGGTTATGTAATGTCAATTTGAAGCCTTTTTTATGCTCGAATGCTTTTATACACACACACACACATAATCTTATTCATACAATAATCCATGTAAAGTGCGAGTTATGCAAAATTGAAGATATTTCAGAACCATTGTGGTGTAGATTCCCAATTTTTGCTTTGGGTTCAATTTAAAAGGAATATACTTCCAAGGTCTTAGGTTGTTGGTTCCTCCATCATCACTTCGCTTTTTCACACGAGACCATTCCGAGAAATGTAATTCTTCCATAACCCCTTTTTTTCGGAAGGTGTAAGGTTCTAGGTTCTTGACGATGGTCACCTAGCCTAGGGCGAGGATGGCCTCACCGAGGACGAGGGTGAGGGTGTCCTGCCCTCTTCGAGCATCATCGGAAAGAGGAAAGGGATAACTAGAAAAAAAAAATAAAGAGAAAAGGAAAAAGACTCAAAAAAAAAGACAAAGGACGAAAATGCTCTAAGTAATTGGAAAGCCGGGTCCTTCTTTGAAATTGAGACAGTCACTTTATACTTTTATTTGAGAAAATCATGGTATTTTATGCTCTTATATAGAACATGATCCACTTCGGATCTTTATTTAGAATTTTCCTAATTTTATTATATAAATTCTTATTTATACATATAAATTCTTTGTGGCAGGTTCCCATTTTTGCTTTGGGCTCAATCCGTAGGTTCCTCCCTCATCACCTCGTTTTTGGGCAAGACCCTTCTGATAATTTAATGCTTCTCAAAACCCCTTTTTCATTTCAAGGCAACTAAAGGTTCGATCGTTAAGGAGAAGTTGTTTCCGAGCAACCTCCACGTTCGCCCGTCACAACAGCATTTCTTCTTTCATCTCCGGCTCCTTTAACAGCAATCTTTTCTGGAAGCGAGTGTGCTCTTTAGTTTACTCGACTCTTTCCCCATCTTGTCTCGTTTTTGTTCAGTTGTTTTTATTTCCTACAGCAATATTAATTTCCTCGACCCTTTGCCGCCGGCCCTCCGAAAATGTGTCATGTCATCGGGGAACCAACGGGCCGGGACCGTCCGTTATTCGCACGCTAACCCAACGTCCGATGGGCCTTTTCCAACTCCTCTTTTAATAATAGAGCCAAACAAGATAATAGAGCTAAAAAACAATCGATGAAGTTCTTTTGCTTTTAACAAATTAAGGAAATTTTGTTTTTCATTTTGAAAATAATCACTAGGGTAATTACTTGCTTAGAGGTGTTTTAATTAAGATGCAGTAAACGAATGTTAAGTTTAATTCTTTGAGAAATTAATATACCTCGTCATATATTATGGCGTTTCTATTTAAGCATCTTATTTTGTGTGTGACAATTCCTCGATATCTAATCATCCTTAGTAATTTGTCTTTTTTTTTTTTTTAACCCAAACTCCAATAGGATCGGTTCATTCAATATAATAACGATAAGTTCTTAAAATTGAACCGTGTGATTTTGATAGGATTATCGATTGATGATAGATCCAATATAATAGAGAAATGATTTGATGATAGTATTTGCTATATTGTTAGAATAACAATATGCTCAAGAAATTTTTCCCCCGCCACAATAATCTCTCCAATAGGAAATAAAAAGAAAAGGGGGAGGGGGATGATCACCTTTAGCGCGACCGGAAAATAAGAATTAATTCATTCCCATCACCTGTCTAAAATGGACATCAAATTAGAATCCCCAAAATTGCACCTCCCATACTAATTTCCAGGAAAACAAATCTCGATAGATCGGAAAATACCAAATAATAATCCCGAGTCAAAACTATCGAGATAGTAGCACTTTAAATCTTAAATTTGTTATATCCACCGGTATCTCAAACTTGTATTAGTGTGACGGAAGTTTAGATGATTGATGCAAAGAATTTTGACGAGTATTCCAGGTGAATATAAATAAGCATAATTTATGATTTTTGACAGTATTAATATGGAGGGAAGTCAATTCACCCTTTCATTAAAAAAAAAAAAAGGCGAAAAACAAATTGAAAACGCCAGCTGGCAGAAAAGAGGCCCCCGCGAATCTCGCCAAGCCTCACGCGCCGCAGAAAGACCTAGAAGCAACTCAAAGTAAAAAGAAGGGGCCGAACGGGAAAATAATTATAAATAAATAAATAAATAAAACGAAGGCGAACGCATAAATAGATAAATCCCCAAAAATTCGCACCCAATTTTTGAGGAGGCCTGAAATCGCTCCCCGCTTGTGGAGCTTCGACCAGTGATTTCGATTTCGATCAGTGGGCGCTGCCGCAACGGGGATCCATACGATCGCCACTGGAATTCTCGCCTCTTCTTCTTCTTCTTCCTCCATCTACGGTCCGTCCGATGAAACAGTGAAGCTCCTTTTCGTCATCGCCGTCGTCATCGACGTCATCGACCAGTCGCTTTCGCGCTGCCGTCGCTAGAGGTGTGCATTCCTCCCCCCCTTCTCCTTCCATGTGTTTTTCTTCTTTGCCTCTTCTCCAAGGAATTTTTTGGGGGGTCGGACTTGGAAAAAACAGGGAAGGCGCTCGCGACGGCCCTTGAAAAACGGGGCGCGTTGATTTTGTTCTTCTCTTTTCGATTGGTCGCGCGAAGCCGTTTGGTAGGGGGCAAGGCAGCGTTCTCGTTTCGGGGGGGTTTGAGGTTTGCTTTCTTTTCTTGAACCCTAGAGAAGACCGGTTGAGTCGGCGGAGGGAAGTAGGAGGTGCTGGAACGAGGTGAATCGCTAGCTGTTTCTATTTCTCGTGTTTGCCCCTTCGCGTTAGTGCATTGAGGCGGACCGATTTTGGGTTGGTCTTCAACTGCGAAAAGAGGGAAAAACAAGAAAGGGTAGAGGCTTGTTTGATCCTGGAGAATCCTCTTTCCTGTTTCTAATGTGGTCATCTCTATAACGAGAAGAACCCATAAGTTTTTTTCTTGTTTTTTTTTGGGGTTGAGTGTTTTTTCCATTTTTCGTCAATTCTTAGTAATGTTAGTCCCATCAAAGCAGCGATCTTTTCATTTCTCGCTTTATGAAATCAAAGGACAAGGGCAGTAAATTTCGAAGACGAATTAGAGATACCGTAATCAATGAACTTTTCGTTTTCGTGTTTTATATTGTTATTTGTGCGATTGTCGGCCTAGTCATCATTCCTTAAATCCCTACTGATTCTAATTGCAATCGTTTCAGTTGTGAGATGAGTGGAGAACGGAGTCTTCTGGACAGTGAGGATAGCGGGGTGGCGCATTCTGAGGGAACAAATGACCCGTGGATGAACACGGATCAGTCTTCGAGCATCCTAATTGACAGCCACAATATGCTGGTGTTGGAATCACCTGTCCATGGTAGGGAGATGAAGGAATTTTCTGGTGCACAGGATCGGGATACGACAGGTGCATCGGATGAAAAATTAGGTTTTGCAGAGAGAGCGTTTTCTGCAGCTGGTGCGGCGCATTTTTATCGGCCTTAATTGTCAACCCTCTCGATGTTGCCAAGGTTAACTTGTTCTTGAGCTAGCGAGCATGTTGCCTAAGAATGACTGAAGCCCCCTTCATGCTTTGAAGGAGTGTATCTGTTGTTATAAGTTTTTCCCTGTTGACCTTCGGTTATACACTTATCCTATTTCTTTCCCTGTTTCCTCAACGGCTTGATGCACTTTTGGTTTAGTGAGATTCCATTTTGAACCAGGTTATACTACCATTGCTTTTTTCTGAGATTTTCGGACTTTCCTTGATGATCGTTCATTCATTGTGCTGCTTATGTTCCTCTGTTTGGTGATTGAGAGGAAATCTTGAAAATAAGATGAATGTTGTGAAATTGTGAATTGCATACGTTCTCTGTGGAGGAGCTGCCATTGTTGAAGTGAAGATTATTGCAATTTCCATAGATTTCAGACCATTTAGAGATTTAAGTCCTGGTTCTTTCTCTGTTTTGACTTCCATAGATCAGTGTCACGGTTAATATGGGAAATATATAGTGGCATTCTTACATCTTCGAGCCCGTGCTTTTGGGATGGGGAATTTTGATCTCTAACATCTGTGAATCGACTTATAGTAGCAGAAGGAGCTATCATTTAATATCCTTCATTCCTCATGCTCTAAATGGGTTAACATATCTTGCAAGTCTTTCTAATTTTACTGCCTCTGTATCCACTAATTGTTAATCACCTTCTAGTTGGGAAGCTGATCTGATCTTTAGGATAACTTTTTACTTGGTATTTTCTTCTAGCTTATGATAATTTGGAATATATTTCTTAAGTATATATTTTGTTAATGGTAAACTTCAAATGTGATATCTTCAGCTGTTACAATTTAAAAAAAAAAATAATTATAATGCTTGTTTCATCTGTTGGATGTTTTTTTTTTTTTGCCCCTGAATCATTTTCTTTATCAGACAAGGTTGCAGGCGCAAGCTGCCAGGTTCCTTATTCCCATCCATTGAGTAATATCACAAGTCGCATGGCATTTTTTGGGCCAAATATGGTAAACATGCACCTTTTATGTGGCTTTGCGTTGTTCTGCCATTTTGGGTTTCTTTTTTTTCTTTTTCTTTTTTTAACTCGTTCAATTAAGGACCTGCTGTTGATTTTTCTTGGTTTCTGTTGCTTTAGATGTTTGCGGATCTGAGATGTTCTCCGTCTTGCACACGTGCTGGAGTGCATGGCACAGTGTCAATTTGTCCTCCAGATTGTTTTCAGTACAAAGGGACTCTAGATGTCTGGTACAAAATAATTCGACAGGTTGGTTTGTGGAACATCATCCTAGTGATGCTTTTTATAGGTTTAAAACCTTCTCTTGTTGGTGAGCCTGAGAGGTTTGCATTACTGTTGTTACTGGTTTTAATGGGTAAATTTCATACTTTATGCCTTTCTTAAATGATTTGAGTGAGACACACCATAGCTTTACACTCCACTGCCATTTTAGGGCCAAGTCTTTTGTTTTTCTTGGTTGATTTTCCATCACTCAAATCATTTAAGAAAGGCATAAAGTATGAAATTTACCCATTAAAACCAGTAATTAACAATAGTAGTGCAAACCTCTCAGGCTCGCCAACAAGAGAAGGTTTTAAACCTATAAAAAGCATCACTAGGATGATGTTCCACAAACCAACCTGTCGAATTATTTTGTACCAGACATCTAGAGTCCCTTTGTACTGAAAACAATCTGGAGGACATATTGACACCGTGCCGTGCATTCCAGCACGTGTGCAAGACGGAGAACATCTCAGATCCGCAAACATCTAAAGCAACAGAAACCAAGAAAAATCAACAGCAGGTCCTTAATTGAACAAGTTAAAAAAAAAACCCAAAATGGCAGAACAAAGCAAAGCCACATAAAAGGTGCTTGTTTACCATATTTGGCCCAAAAAATGCCATGCGACTTGTGATATTACTCAATGGATGGGAATAAGGAACCCCAGCAGCTTGCGCCTGCAACCTTGTCTGATAAAGAAAATGATTCAGGGGCAAAAAAAAAAAAAACCACATCCAACAGATGAAAGAAGCATTATAAATTTAAAAAAAAAAAAATGCAAATTTGATATTTATATATGAATGCACAACTGGTGGGATCCTTTATATACCTTTACAAGGCATCAGTCCTGAATTTTTCTGATTGCAACTCTTCTAAATATCTTCTCAATCTCATCAGAGAGAGGTTCAAATTCAGTGTTTAGCTTGGACGTTTTTATCGCATATCTTCCCTTATCAGAATTCTTGCAGACGCAGTTTTTGCTTCTTGGGGTAAAATTCAGATATTATTAACTGATTGCTCAGCTCTTAAACCTTTTTCCTATTATGTCTTCATAATGCTTATGTCTGCAGTGTGGAGTTTGTTGCATAGCCTTTTATGCTTTTCTTCATGGTGCAAGACTTAAATGTGCTACATTAGTTGTTTTGAGAGATCTGCCACTAAAACCTCCTCCCCCGGAGTTTGGACTTCTGTTTTTAGTGATTTTCTTCCTGCACTCTGTGTGAACAATTTGCTTTGGACAGATTACCTTGTTGATGATGGAACTGAATGCAACTCCACATTGGATTTGCTTTTGAACGGAATCGGGAGCAGAGCCTAATTGATCTTTTGATTCCTGCCTTGGTTCTGCTGATCAACCTTTTGAAGAAACTACAGGTTAGTCAAATATGAATTACCGGTGCATTTGCTGGATGTCATTTCTATAAAATCCTTATGCTCCCAAGAAACTATTTTTGGCAATTTATGAACATAGAAGCTTTAGTTTGTCTCTTTCCTTCTTCATTATAGTTCAAATCTGAAAATGAAGAAAAAAAAAGAAAAAACCTGTTGGAACATGGAACCGACCCTGCAACCTGTGACAAGGTAGGTTCCAGGTTCCAAAAAATGAGGAACCTGTACCCGAGTAGGTTCCAAGTTCCAGACGGAACCGAACCGGAACTGGGAACCGACCCCTAGTGGCGAGGCACCAATGCAGGCCTTGCATTGGCTGTACCAACAGTAAGCCCCTTGCACTTTAATATATTGATTTTCTGAAGAAATGTACAAATTCACCGAATAATTTCCTGATCATTTGCTTATTTCCAATCGTTTTCTCTTTTGGTCAGGTGGGAATATACTTGCCTTGCTATGATGTATTCCGCAACTTATTAGAAGATCGCACTGCCTTGCTTGCACCTAGCTTGACGCCCTATGGTCTTCCATTTGCTACAGTGCTTCATGCGTACCATGAATCAAGGAAGAGAAGCTTATTCATGCGGTTTGCTCAACAATAGTTTTCTCAAAGTTTTGCTATTGATAAAGGTAAGTCTTCGTTCCCCTTATTGTGAAAAATCATGAAGATAAAAAAATGTTTGGTTTTTGAATTTTCCCCATAAAGAATGTGGAAGGTGTGATGGAAAATGGGGGTGAAAAACGGAGAAAAATGGTAAAAAGGTGCGAAAGGGGAGAAAGTGCGTGAATCCACACGTCCACATGCGCACTGGATGTCATGCACGAGGAATCCACATGCATACTTGCGCACGTACCAACACACGCGTCGAAGGGCTTGGCACGTGGGATTGACGCGCTCACGGTGCAATTGCTAGTGCATGCATAGTAGCGAAGGCACGCGCACTTACTGCCCTTCCTGTAATTACGATTCTGTCCCTGCGTATGTTATTTCATTTCTGCCCCTAATGAATAATTACGATTTTGCCCTCCTTGTTTATATCTACCATTTTGCCCTTGATGTTAAATTTATGGTTTTGCCCCCTTTGGAATTATGATTTTACTATTTTACCCTTACATATCAATTTACTGTTTTGCCCTTTCATGCAATTTGGTAAAGTCGATACTACCTTGGGTATTAAAGTTAAAAAATATAGTGGAGGTTATTCTTTGAGTTAATGTAATTACGTTGAAAAAATGTTAAATAAATTTCAGCATCTTGGTTTCAGAAAATAAGTACTACTCCATTTGATTCCGGTATTATATTAAATTATAATATTGGTTCTATCTTTTGTTTAAACAAAGTAAGGGAATTTTGGTAGTTTGTTTTACAAACAAACTAATAGGTGCCTTGTTTCACATCGAAAGGACGTAAGTGTGCCCATGGCCGAAATTTGGCACTAAACAACAATCGTTATTTTTATTTATTAAAACTTAGATTTATTTTTATAAAAATTAATCATAGCATCTTGTTAAATTAGTGTGATTGTTCATAAATGAGTTACAATTTATTTTTTATTTTTTACTTATTTAATATCGAATTTTATTATTTCTACAAACAGTTATCTCATAGTTTGTACTTGTTCATATATAACTTCTTAATCCTTGAAAGGTTGTGTTTGTTCGCATATAACGTTTTATTTTTTTGCTATTAATAGTTGAACATGTCTGCTCAATTATAAAGTTCTTCTTTCAATTTCATTTTTTTTAAAAGAAAATACAGCCATTGTTTCCCTTGAGAGATCTTGGAGCAATACTAGAATTGCTATATACTATTCTCAATCAAAACTTTGTTTTATCTTGTAAGAAATTTGCTAGTGACCATTAGCAATACTATAGGGCAAATAATTCCTTAAAAAGTGTATTACGCCTCAAAGTCTAACTTCATTGTTCTACCCAAAAATTGCCATATTTTCCCAACATTGGGTTAGTTTGGGCCTTGCCGAACTTGACAAGCATTGTGATGGAATCGAGAAGAGGTCCACACCAAACATGTACTTAGTCTCCTATTACAAAACCATGTCCATAATGTCAGAAATAATAGGGTTGTCCCCATTAAAAAAGCAGAAATAGAAGGAAGCTAGCCTATAAGCTTCAAAATTTCAAGCTCCTTCGTGATTGTGTCATCCGATATCTGCAACCAACCAAGACCTTATATTAATCTCTCTGACGAGCTTGAAAGATGTATCAAATTCAACAGTGTATGCTTCTATTTATATGTAGAAGAAAAGGTCGTACGTTAGTATCGGGTTCCTCATCATCCAACAGACGTTCAATGCGAGTATATAGCTCCTCAGTGGAGTTCTCATTGTTCCCTTGTTGCTGAATAGAGAGGAGAATATTCAGTTTTAGACACACAGACATAAGGTTAAGTTTCTGTGTTCACGAAGATTTACTCACCAGATTGGAGCTTTCATTGGAGGGCAGAGCTGACCTGTTTTCCGGGGCATTGTTGTCGAGGCGCTGAATATCCTTAAAAATGGAAAAAAAAAAAAAATTACCGACCACTGATTACTTGAAGAACAAGGCTGATGGTCGTAAACATAAACAGGCAAGAAGCTGCACTAACTAGCTGTTTATTGTTCTGAATCAAATTTCATATCTGATGGCAGCAAGGAAAATATAGAACAAGGTGATCACGCCGCAATCGAAACCCATTACACTTGCAGAAATTTAATTTTTAACCGACAACTGCAAATTTCAAAGAAGAATGATGCTCAAACGTGCCTGGCCAGGGCCCTGTTCAAACAAGAAAGCGAAATCCTCGAGTTGATGACCGAAATCAGAAATTTTAAACGTCTGAAGTTCATTGCTGGGACCAATCATGCTGGTACCCGGCATGGAACTAATGACTCCCTGATTTAGGATGCTGAGTTGACAGGTTGCTAAAAAATTCCGTCATCAGAATGTTTCATACAAATAAAGTACACAGGGAAGCAGACTGAGCTAAATCAATAAAAAGGGTGCAATAAGCAACTCTTCATACCTCACTAGCCTGTCGGTGGTAAACGACATCTTGAAGATAACCATATCCAAACGGAGGCTCTTGCTCTTCTTGAACAATGTAAGGCCCTGATGAGCTTCCCTCCCCAGAATTTGATGAGGAAGTCACAAGACTATCAAGCATATTTCCAGCACCTATAGTCATTTGAGTGCCCCAGAAATTGGTATTGGTGGGGTTTGAATTGACAGAAGGGTAATGAGCAATGTGGCTCGAGCTAGGCATGAAAGTTCCTGAACTTGAAGAATGATTCTGTGGAGAATAGAAGTCCGTTACAACATTTGTAGGGACTAATGATGAAATTTGTGGGTTCCGTGGTCCTCTGGTATTGGCTTGCACATAGGCATGGTTTGGATAAGGATTGCTAACACTAGAATTAGCAGACTGTGGTTGATTCAGGACGAAAAGATCTCCAGTGTCAGGCCAAATCCCTTGAAAATTGTGGACACGGGAACTGCCAATCATTGGATCCTTAACTACTTTTTTCCTCTCCTTGTCACGAAACTTCTGCATGTTTTGTCAGATAACAAAACCACCGTGAGAGTTCTTTTAAAGACTGCCCTAACTTAAAAGCCCATTCTATTCCTTCCCATTCCCCTCCTCCTTCGCCGAGAACCTACTGTTCTTGCCGAGAGAACGAAACAGTGAAAACAGGTATTGGTCTCTAGCTTGACTATGGCTGAGCGAGGGTTCCCTACCCGGCTCAGAGACGGCGGCTAGATGGCGCCACATTCCCTGGCGTTCATCCTGTGTCTCTGTACCGTCGTCTGTGCTTCTCTCTTCCCCCATTTTGTCTTGAGCGTGAGAGAGGAAGGGACGAAGATACAAAGAGATGGGCCGCGCTGGGAAAAGAAAGAAGAGTAGGGAAAGAAAAAGGGGGCCGGGCCAGCCCAGTCTTTGCCCGGCCTCACTCCTCTCTTTCTTTCTTTTAAATTAATTTTTTGAAAATTGTTAATAATTAATATTAGTAATGTAAATGTTCCTAATGTCCATACATTATGCAATTTAATAAAAACTATTCTTTTAGGTTAGAAATTAATACCTAATTTTTTATATGATTAAATCCTAAATAAATAAATAAAATTTAGGTGTCAACACCTAAATTTGTGTTGGAGAATAGGATTGATTGTTTATATACATCGGTATATAAACGCGTTCACACGATAACTCATATATAAATACACGCATGTGTGTCATGGAAGTTTTTAAGAGTCAGCAAAGAGTTGGAGAATAGGAATTGATTACGGGTAGTTTAGCTCACGCAACAGGAGTGGATACATACTATCTACTTAAAATAATATATATATATCAGTGAAATCAAACCTGCAAATGGCTAGAAATGTTATGTCTAGTTAATCCAGGGACGTTCATGAAGTTAAGAATCTTTTTGGGCACAGCTTCTTCAAGTCCTATGTAATTGATAGCATCCAAAAACCGATGGTGTAGCTCGGGGGTCCAAACCACCTTCGATTTCCTTGCCTCCTCGTCCATGCTCCTCATTTTCTTGCAACACTATTGGCAAACATTTTTCAGATCAGCTGGCCTTACTGGTTTCACAATGTATAAGGCATTTGCTCCCACTGATGTCCATCGTCACCAAACGTGACTGTATGGACAAAATGAATCGAATGAATTAACTGAAACACATAAAACAAACAATACTCAGCTGTAAGTTTAGAAGCCATACAAATCAAGTAGATGCAGTACGAAAATTTGGATTCATTGATCACCGCTAGATTGAATTTTTCTCAGGGCTTGAGACCATTTACGAGAGGGTCACAAGATTGTCTCTGGCCTTAAATAGACGGAGGGAAGAAACGAAATCCACGAGGGAGGGAACAAAGGAAATCTACGCCCATCAATAATGCGATCCGTACGCATGATGTGAGCAGATGGGTTTTAAGGTTTGGACTCAACAGATGGTCATCCGAAAATGTCAAACTAAAGCAGACCTAACGGAAACATCTAACCATAAATCCATTCTAACTTAATCAAACTTGAAAATATGAAAATGAGGATCTTGATCAACGATTTAAAGTTCTCTCATTTTATAATTAATTTTAGGGATAAAAATCAGAAAATAACACATAAAAGCTTGCATGTAATTTTTGAAAACACACAAAATTTTTAGATGTAAGCAAAAACAAATTTTACACAAAAAATATCCATCATATGCTAAGGGATACGTAAAATTCTAAGGATGTCAAATTGTTTCTAGAGAAAATGAAGATATATATTTATCATTTCTCCCATAAATCATTTTTTTGTCCACACGCAAAATTTTCAACGTAGATGTTTAGCCAACGACAATGCTGATCGCATCTCTGACTTCTGTTGGAGTCCGAGAAGGCAAGGCGGTCAATCATATAATTCGACCATTTTAGATGCACATGACAAAAAAAGGACCATTCCCCACGGAAGTTCGGGATTGCTTTTGTCAGTGATGGAAATCCCAAACGTCCAATCGACGAGACAGATTGGAAGTGGATTTTTTCCACGATTGACCAGTGGACGGCCCCCCGGGGAGAAAATATTAGGTACGTCTGGTGCTCCAGGGTGGCAAACAAGAAGGTGGTAGGAAGGCGACACGTGTCTTCGCGGGGCCCACAATCCGGACTGACTGACCAGGACATGAGGCGCCATTTTGAAATTTTTTCGCTCCTGTAGCTGCAGCAAAAGGACGACAGACCCTCTACTTTCTTCGCGCCTCTCCTCTTCCTTCCTTCCGTAAATTTTTAGGTTCCCTCTCTCTCCGACGCTCGGCGCTCGCTCGCTCTCTCCGGCGCTCGTGCTTGTGCTATATTTGAGCCGATGTCGCTGGCAAGGCTCCTGCTCCCATCGACGTCCATCGCAAGCTCGCTCGACCTCACCTCCATCTTCACCGTGGCTCTCGGCCTCTCCCTCGCTCCCATTCTCCCTCCTTCGATCTTCCCCCGCCCAGCACTGCCTCTCCGTAGATCACACTCACAGCTGTGCCGTTCGAGAACTCGAACCCCCCGACGTTGGTGTTCCGGAGGACGGCCTCCCAACCGGCAACGCGGTCGAGGGAGCTGAGAAGGAGGCCGCGGTGAAGTAGTCGAGGGACTTGACGTCGACACGGCGAAGCCTGAGCTCGGCGCTCTTGACGTGGATGGTGAGGGCGAACCCCAGGAAGGCGGCGCAGAGGATGACGATTGGGGCGAGGGCATAGACGAAGCACTTGCTGCTGCGCCTCTGGTTGCGGCGAGGCGGCGGCTTGGCGAAGTGGGCGACCTCCACGTCGTCGCTCCGGAGGCGGGGTTCAGAGGGCGCGATGGGCTGGTCGGATTTTCTTTATCATTGCGAAAGTCAAAGTTCAAGCGAATATGAGAGAGCACGGCTCACTGTTCTTGATGGTGGTGCTTTCGCTTTTCTTTTTGGGTTTGCGGGATGATTGTCATCGTGTTCATACGATTCAAGAAATCATGAATAGAGAGCTTTTAAAGGCATATAATACTATATCCGGTCTATCTTCCTCTCCAAATCTTTTTTCTTGCTGCTTCTCGTTCTTTTTGGTTCTATATCTGGGAGAGTAGATTGGATCATTTGTCTCCGGAGATCATTTCCGGTCAATTTTACTCGAGGGTCAATCTTTATCACCAGAGGAGCTGTCCAGATTGATGCAGATAAATGGGCAATGATCTGAGAGTCTTTGAGTTCTACAACATTTGCGACTGCATATGTGGCTTGATCTCTTTCGCATTGCGCCTTATGTGGGTTGTTCCATAGATTACTTACTTAACCCACAGGGCCAAAAACATGGATGTATCATCCTAGAACGCCCCCTGGAGAAAATGACAAAACACCTACTAATCCATCCTTCTGTTGACTTAAAAGAATATGCCATGGTCCTTGAAACAAGTAACCATGCTTTCGGAAACATATAATTAGCAATCCAGAGTTGTTTTGCTTTCCCATGATTGAGTTCATTTAGATTGGAACATAAAAATTTAGTAGGGGTGACTTGGTTAGGCCAATCTCAAACTTTACCTATCCGAGATAGAAAATGTTAATCAAGCACCCACATGTTTTTCCTCGCTTTCACTACCAGAATGTATTAGATTGGCTCCAAACCATTTCAATCTAGTCGGCATCTTCTAAGAGAGAATGCAGAAATTTCTGGAAGCCCAAATCCAGCTTGATGCACAACAGGGACGCTAAACATCATTGTTTATGTAGGGACATGCCTCTACAAGCAGAGAATGCCAGTCTAAACACTCGTGGGCGATCTTCTCTGTTGTTTTTCCCATTTTTTGTGGACTGACGCTTTTCAAAGACAAAGTGAGCTGCAATTCAAGAGCTTGCTAAGCAGAAAAAAGGTCAACTTGAAGAAGTTGGTTGTGAAAATTGGGACTAGAAATGTCAGCCACGTAATTGGCCTATTATGAATATCTCAGCCATATGCGTTAAACCTCTAATTTTATGGGTAGTTCTCAACTAAACTGATATCACAGATATTTAATATCTGCTTTTAAATTAGATTACTATTCAGATTCCCCGATATGTGCACGTTATGTTGGTATTCATTAACACTGTAATTTTCTGGTCGCTAGGAGAGACAAATCCTTCAAGAGGTGAAGTTGAACAAGGGGGCGGTGGCAAAGGAGGAAACTCCCGACAAAGGAAAAACTGTTCCTATGGTTGATGGAAGAGGCGCAAGGCCGCTCGATGTGCTTTGGTTTCTGAAGCCCTGCACTCTGTCAAGCTGACACTTGAAATTTCGAGTGAGTGGCTACCCATCTGCTCTTCTTCCTCCACCCTCCGCTGCCGTCGATCTTGCCTCGGGCTTTAGCACCTTCCTACGCCGCCTTGAACGCCCTACGCGGGTCATCACAGGCGGAGGTTCAAAGAGCGACAGCGACAGAGCAGCACAGCACAGACCCACTCAGACCCATCTTTCACACGGTCCCGCACGTCCGACCGGCAAAAACCTCGGACGACACACAGGAACACATCAACCCCCTCAGTGAGTGACCCGTGCTCTCTCGCATTCGCTTGAACTTCGACTTTTGCAATGCCTAAAGAAGATCCGACCAGCCCATCGCGCCCTCTGGACCCCGCCTCCGGAGCGACAACGTGGAGCTTGCCCACTTCGCCAAGCCGCCGCCTCGCCGCAATCAGAGGTGCAGCAGCAGCAAGTGCTTCGTCTATGCCCTCGCCCCAATCGTCATCCTCCGCGCCGCCTTCCTCGGGTTCGCCCTCACCGTCCGCATCAAGAGCGCCGAGCTCAAGCTTCGCCGCGTCAACGTCAAGTCCCTCGACTACTTCACCGCAGCCTCCTTCTCAGCTCCCTCGACCGCGTTGCCGGTTGGGAGGCCGTCCTCCGGAACACCAACGTCGGGGGGTTCGAGTTCTCGAACGGCACGGCTGTGAGCGTGATCTACAGAGGGGCAGCACTGGGCGGGGGAAGATTGCGGGAGGGAGAGGCCGAGAGCGACGGTGAAGATGGAGGTGAGGTCGAGCGAGCTTGCGGCGGACGTCGACGGGAGTAGGAGCCTTGCCAGCGACATCGGCTCAAATATAGCACAAGCACGAGCGCCGGAGAGAGCGAGCGAGCGCCGAGCGTCGGAGAGAGAGGGAACCTAAAAATTTACGGAAGGAAGGAAGACGAGAGGCGCGAAGAAAGTAGAGGGTCTGTCGTCCTTTTGTTGCAACTACAGGAGCGAAAAAATTTGAAAATGGCGCCTCACGTCTTGCTCAGTCAATCCGGATTGTGGGCCCCGCAAAGACACGTGTCGCCTTCTTACCGCCTTCTTGTTTGCCACTCTGGAGCACCAGACGTACCTAATATTTTCTCCCCCCCGGGGGATTTGGTTTGTCGAATCCCTTTCCCGGTATTTATCAAAAATCAAATCAACACTCAAACAACCAAATATCAAAAACGAATGCGAAAATATGCTCCAATTATTTTTAAGTGAAGGAAAAGAATGTACTTTTTCAAAACTTCTATCAATGTTATTCCTTTTTACGTATATATTGCAGTTATTTTCACTTCAAAAATAATTAAAAAATTATTTTTAATTTTAAAATCACATTTTAAAATATATAAAAAATAATTAAAAGCATTTTAAAAAAATAAAGTAATAAAAAATTGAAAAAATAGTGCATGAAAGAAAAAGTTTTCCTCGCTAAATAGTAAAAAATATTTTCTGCTTCTTTTTAGATTTTGGTCGGACACTTGAAAATAATTAAAATTTCCTTGAAAATAACTATCTAGAATAAATTTTTCAGAAACACTATATTTCCGCAAAACAAACGGAGCCTTAGCCTTAACCCTTTTCACAAAATTCTAGTACAGTTATTTCAACCAATTTTTGTCGAAAATTAATGGTAGGGCAATTTAATCATAGCCGCCGTTTTAAGTAGCACGTCACAATGTCGGCGATTTTCCGTCGAAAATAAGTTAGAATGACTATCTTAAAATTTCACTGATAAGTTCAAAATTAAAATGAAAAAATTGAAAAGTTTAAGGTTGAAGTAGATAATATTCCTATGATGTGACTCAATAATTGCTTTGCAACAATCGGAACTAATTCGTGGCCACACTTCCTCGTCAAACTCGTGAGTGGGTCTGGTCCAGTGCCACGAGCCGAAAAATGCTTCGAATCAAACACACCGAAACGACGGACGGACTTTTGAATTGACGGGCGAGCTGCCAAAGCCCAAGAGTTATGCGCAGTTCTGTGTAAATTAAGCTTTTGACCATGTGCGGGCTTTCACATAGAGTTTTGGATTAAACCCTTCCACAAACGTTTGGGCTAGTTCGAAACTATTAATCCAAAAAACAACTTAAAAGATTGATTGGTGATCACAACATTTAAGGAGCGTAAAAAAAAAATCTCCCTTACCATTTACAAAAGAAAAACTTTGTTCGATAAATCCCCTTTTTGACGTAGAGTCATCCCATTATACCTAACGAGTCCCACTATATCTAATGAGCTAATTATAATTTCTTTTGGATTAAGATTGGTAGGCAAACATAAGTCCCCCTTCAATGAACAGAACGATGTCGTTGCACTGACCATCAAACACTGAACTTATTGTTAAGTATACATCACTGAAATTTATGTTTGAAAAGGAGATGATATTTTAATGACTGTCGTTGTATAGAAAGATGCAGTTTTTTTTTTTTTTTTTTGCAAAAAAGATGGAATCACCTTACTTCACCCTCATAAAACTTTTTCTTTCCATGTCCATTGTATGCGACACCAAAGTTTTCCGTCAGAAATCGCCCAAACAAAATCGCAATCCCTGCGCATCATTGATTTTCTCCATATTGAAAAGAATAGAACCGCCTTTTCCTAATCAAGAATAGAATTTTCCTGACCTGTCTATAATAGGAAAGAAGAAACAAAATATAAATCCAAGAAATTTTTTCCACCGCACAATAATCTCTCCAATAAGAAATAAAAAGAAAAGGGGGGAGGGGGGATGATCATCTTTAGCCCGACTGGAAAATAAGAATCAATGCATTCGCATCACCCGACTAAAATGGACATCAAATTAAAATCCCCAAAGTCGCACCTCCCATACTAGTTTCCCCGGTCACAAAAAAGGAAAACAAATCTCGATAGATCGGAAAATGCCAGATAATAATTCTAAGTCGAATCCATCAAGACAGCAGCACTTCAAATCCTAAATTTGTTATATTTACTGATATCTCAAAATTTGTTTTAGTATGACAAAAGTTTAGATCATTGATGTAAAGAGTCTTGATGAGATAAAGAAAATTTGGAGTATTTATATTGATGTAAAGCTGCTGGGGTTCCTTATTCCCATCCATTGGTTAGGTAGAGATCTCTTATTGAAAAGCAACTATTATTCGACAAAAGAGATGATGGACCATTTCAAGACGTTCATACATACATAAGCTTGGAAACATAGAATTTTAATTAATACAACGTACGACCTCTTCTCATCGTTGCATTGAGCTTGATAACATTCTTATTTCATATGTGATCATGTTTATCCTCTCTGTGTTAATAGATATGCAGTGCCACCGCTCCTTGAAGAAAAATTAAGCTTGTTAAGTCGAGCTCCGGCCGTTGTGCACCCCCTAAATGACAACCGACCGGCCCTCCGTCTACGCCTCCGACATCTCCATCTCACCATGGCGCATGCCCTCGTCCTCCCCCGAGATCTCCTCCAACTAGGGGTGTCAGTTCCCGAACCGAACCGAACCGAAAAATTCGGTTTTTTCGGTTCGGTTTTCATTAAAAACCGAAAATTTTCGGTTCGGTTCGGTTTTTCAAAAAAACCGAATCGAACCGAACCGTTTACACCCCTACCTCCAACGACCTGCCTTCGGTCTCGGTCACCATGAACGTGCAGCAGAACCCCAGCATGTTTACGAACGCCAAAAATATCATGGCGCGCTTTATTTTGTGTGAGTTTTGGCTGAGCGTGTAGCTCTGGACCCCAAAGGCTGCAACCAGCGCCCCCGCCTTACCAGCCGCGGCGCTCATGGCGTGGCACGTGGACCTAACGCTGATGGGGAACAGCTCGGCCGGGAGAACAAAGGTCGTGCTGTTGGGACCGAAATTCGCGAAGAAGGTCAACCCATACAGAAGCGCGAACAGCCTTGTCTGGTGTTTAGCAGGGTCACTGAGGTCGGTATACTTGATTCCAATGATAAGCATGAATACAGACATCATGAAGAAGCCGATGAGCTGGATGTAGAAGCGACCGATCTTCTCGATGAACAAGACGGTGAACCAATATCCCGGGAATGTCCCAAAAATGGCAAACCCGAACATGGCCATAGAAATCTGAAACACTTCCTGGATAGCGTTGACGTTGGCCGGCTTAGATGTGAGGTGCGTGTTCTGGAATATGTCTTTCTGTGCCAGGTTTTGGCTATAGAAGGCAATGTCCAGCAAGAACCATGTGCTCATTGTGCCAATGAGATGCCTACCATGCCTCCGGTTAAACTCACTTGAGAACAGTTTGTAGTCATTGTTCGCCTTGAATTGGCCCAACCTGTCTTGATCGTCTGGAATTTCGATGTCCAGGACCCGGCCCATGTCTGCAGCGGCTTGTTTGGCATTCCCTTCTATGAGCGCGGTGTACCGACCGGTCTCAAGAATTTTCATTCGGCAATAGTAAGTCAGTAAGGCCGGTAAAGCTCCAAGCATGAGGATGATCCGCCATAAGAAATCCGCTTCTGGTTGTGTAGAAAGCACGGGATTGTCATGATATGCTGGGGCGTTATAGTAGTAGAGGAACAGTGCGGAAAGGATCATGGAAACGAGTCCCGCGAAAATAATCCCGACACCCTGCATAGTGAAGACCGCAGCTATAAAAGCGCCCCTAGTTTTCTTGTTTGTGTACTCGGACATGATGGTGGCGGAGAGAGGGTAATCGCTGCCAATCCCGAATCCTAGCCAGAATCTGAAGAAGCAGAGTGTGGTCATGACGGATTTCGCGGTGGATCCGAACGAATGGCCGGAGCAAATGGCACATATGACCATAAGAACGAGGGTGATCCCGTAGACCCGTTTGCGACCGAACTTGTCACCGAGCAAACCGAAGAAAAGTTGACCCGCTAGGGTCCCTATCAGGGCAACGCCGATTACGAAGTTATTGGCGGCAACTGGGAGTTTCCCCGGGGTTGTTGAATAGGGATCGAAGTAATAAAGGCGACCCAAGAGCTTCGTGACCGGGGTGATGCAAAACAGGTCGTAAGCGTCCGTGAAGAAGCCCATACCTACAGTTACAGAGCCAGGAAATTGTTTCAGAAAGAGTCATCGTATATAGAATACGGCAATACTTCGATAACCTTTACACGAGTTCAGAGGATCTATAATGATTCCCCGGTTATAATCTCGTCGATAATCTTTTCAAACTAGGATGCGCTCAGACCAGCTTTCTCTAGAGCCTAGAACATGACACTCTTGTTACCGTCGGACTTTCAACCGGCTTCCTCCTTCTCTACTGTTGGAGTTTCAACTCGAACCCCTCGAAAAGCTTTATGAAATCTCCGATGTGTGGCTATTCGTTGCATACGCGAGGTTTAAATAAACCACGACCTCAGCACAAAGTTCATAGCCAGCATTACCTACGATTACAATGGACGTGGTGTGGTACCATTGTGTGCGACCCGTGTAGAGAGCTTGCAGAACTGCTAAACTGCTGGAAACCATTGATAACTTCCTTCTCTCTCGGCTCTTGATCGATAATGGCTCGATCGTCTTTGGTGGTCGCCCTTTGTTCTCCTGTCCGTCTTATAGCAGGAGGTCGCGAAGGAAATCAACCACGGAATGATGTCCGGACGCTGGCGTTTTGGCCTATGCCTTTGAGGAAACAACGAGGTGGGTATCGCCAAGCATATTCCATCTGAACATCGATATCGCGATTATCGATTCATCGCTCGAAGGTTGATTAGCCAAGGGTTGTTCGTGCATGGTTCGTCTCAATATGGGATCATCGTAAAAGATAATCTGCTGAATGGCTGCGAAAGCTCGGGTCGAGCCTCCTAAGCTGCTCACGACTTTAACTAGGGTTAAAAGCCTCGAAGAGTTCAGCTGGAATATCTAGCCTCGAAGAGTTCGGCTGCGAAAGTCCTCTGCAGAACCTATTTACTACTTTAATTAGGGCGAAATGGTTATCATAGTTGGGGTGAAAGTGTTTGATCAAGACACCATATTATAAGCCTAGTGCAAAATTTTCCGACACGAAATTTGGTATTCTTTGTATTTCTTAACTTATTTTAACACTAAAGATGAATTGTTCATGATTGAGTTTAGAGACAGTTGGAATCTAATTATCATCCCAAAGCATTGGGTTTATGCAAGCTCTTTCTTCGGATTGAGTTATTCAAGTATTTCTTGGGTTGCAATATCACTGTTTTTTTCTGAATATTTTTGGGCTTTTTTTAACAAGTTTTCATCGGCTTATCAATGACTACGTGAGCGAAAATATTAAATAAGGCAAATTTTAGGACACCCTGTCCTTTTACTTTGGCTAAGATTGTCGTTTTGAGAGGGATCAAACGTATGCAATGAGAAGGTGACGGAACCGTTACTCCTTGGAGAGTAACGGTGCCGCCCCCACCACAAAATTTCTCAAGGAGACCAAATTCCTTGAGAGAACTGTGACATTTGGTGGGTCCCACCAAGATAATTCGATAAATAAATAAAAAACTAAAAAACAGTACATACTAGAAACATCATCAACATAAAATATCTTTACATAGAATTTAGAGAGAAGGATTTGCACGTTTTTATTATAAGACAAAATAAGTGTTGGTTTTCTATTAACAACATTTCTACGATGAAACATTTTTCACACTTGCAATCTCAAATGAAAATATTCATCATTGAACAAAATAAATACGATTATCAAAATAAAGAGTCGAATACCTCATTTACATAGCTTAAAGCCATCACGGACCAAGTTATGCAAAGTTAACTGAATAATCAAAATTAGGATCATCTTGTGACTAATAAACATAAATTTTATATTAAATATTTAAGTATATTGAATTTGTTTTATTAAAATTTCTTACCTCAATGCTTTTTTTTTCTTTTGTACAACCCTACTTTTTTACCATGCTAGCCAACTTTCAAATTTTTCACTTATTCGGTAATTCTTTAAAATCTCATTAAATTAAGTCAAAATGCATGTGTGGCTTGCTAATTTGACTTTTATTATATTTAGAATTAGTAAAAATATTTTCGCAAGTACTCTACAAAAGAATGAAGTTTTATATTTAAGTAGTCATGCACAGTATTAATGGGCTAAGCAGGAATTTTCATCTTCTTTATGGAAAAATAATTATTTTATTTAATATATGAGAATTTTTATCGTGATTTTTTTTCCAAATTTGTTTTGCTGGTTGCTATTCTCAGGGAATTTATGGTCCACAGGGCATCGTTATTCTCAGAGAATAACGCTACTGTTCTCTTAGCAAGACCCGTTGTTTGGATGTCCTTTGGATGTCCATTTGCATGGAAAGTTCTTCGAATTTTTGGATTACCTACGGATTAAAAAAGAAAAAAAGAAAAAAGAGGAGTGAGTTGTGGAACTGCACAGTTCCTTCCAGCCGTGGAAAGGCCTAGGTGTACAATGTCACAACATCGTGTCACCTATTATTTAGGATTTTCAAATCCTATCCGCTGTCGGGGAGATATAATTCTCACATGACCAGATTAGTAGGTGTGAGTTACGATTGTACATTATTAGTAGTGTTCTCTAAATCATCACATAAACAATAGTTATTCTTCAAATATTTTGAAAATATTATTGAATGAATAATGGATTTCACTCTCTGACTTGTTGATCTCCTGAAGTGTTTGTAGTTAACACCTCCATTTATTTCGCAAGCATAGGTAATAAATCATACTTTAACAATCTAACGTGATTTCCATTACCCTCATGTAAATAGTAAGCACCTCAAGCGAAAGTTGATGATAGAAAAGTAATCGATAATTTAATATGACAGAAGTTGATAAGTCACTCCAACTTAGACCGATAACTACATACAAAAATCAATAATGAAGCAAGAGTAAGTCCTACACATAAAAAAATTGGCGAGTGAATATGAAAATTGCTAATTTACAAAAGCTGAAAAATGGAGAGCCGTTGATCATTTTTGTTTTTTTTACTATCAGATTTGTGATACTTAGTGACACTAGAACCCGGGAATATTTATATATTCTTTGGATACGAAGCAATATAACTTAATCTGCAGTGAATTATAAGGCATTAGTTTATTTTAGGTATTAACTAAAAAGCGTGTGAATTCATTGGGATAAATGTTCCACGGGGCACCGGAAATCGATTTAAATGGGCAGGTCCACATTATTACTCAGCAATTTCCTGGCAGTATATTCACGGATAAAGCAAGAACGTAGAAATTTCCTTAACAATCTTCCTTATTTGTCTATGCGGGCGAATTCTCCAACTTTTTTTTTTGCTTGGAGGCTACTCTGAAAAGGAATATTATGCGTGAATATGAAAATTGCTAATTTACAAAAGCTGAAAAATGGAGAGCCGTTGATCATTTTTGTTTTTTTTACTATCAGATTTGTGATACTTAGTGACACTAGAACCCGGGAATATTTATATATTCTTTGGATACGAAGCAATATAACTTAATCTGCAGTGAATTATAAGGCATTAGTTTATTTTAGGTATTAACTAAAAAGCGTGTGAATTCATTGGGATAAATGTTCCACGGGGCACCGGAAATCGATTTAAATGGGCAGGTCCACATTATTACTCAGCAATTTCCTGGCAGTATATTCACGGATAAAGCAAGAACGTAGAAATTTCCTTAACAATCTTCCTTATTTGTCTATGCGGGCGAATTCTCCAACTTTTTTTTTTTTTTTGCTTGGAGGCTACTCTGAAAAGGAATATTATGCGTGACGTACCGAACTTTAGATTAAACGAAAAAAACTTAGGAAAACCACATGGATTGAGTTGCTTATGAGCTATATTCAAGGTCGATTTCTCGGCTTTTCCGAAATTCAAAATGCTAACTCCATAAAATAAGAGTCAGGTGTGTTATTTCTGGGAAAAGTCAATTCACGGAAATTTTTTTCACCGGAACAGATAAGAGCAATAACTCAAATAGCACATAAATCCAATTGAGTAACTACATCGATGAACATGTGAAACGTAAATGAGTATCATTTGAGCTCGATGAACCTAGGGATAGTTTTGGTCCCGAGCAAGTCCCGAGCAAGACCTTAAAAGGCTCCCCAAGCCCGTGCGGGGTAAACCACTAGGTATGGAGTTCTATCCTAGGGGACTCCCAAAAACTCCAAGGAACAAGGCGGGCCGCTGCCAATGAAGGGACCCTCCCTGGGGTAGGGAAGGTCAGCCAAGGTGGGACCCGTCCCAAGTTGGGTCCCGAGCAAGACCTTAAAAGGCTCCCCCAAGCCCGTGCGGGGTAAACCACCGGGTATGGAGTTCTATCCTAGGGGACTCCCAAAAACCCCAAGGAACAAGGTGGGCTACTTTGGTCCCAGTCATGACCTTAAATTGACTCGCCTGTCGAAGCCAACCCAAAGGCGTTAAAACGGGTAATGGCAAACTTCCGGGGGACCCCTAGGATTTGAACTGCCCATCCCCCGGGCCTGAGCAAGCTCTACTTCTTTGAGCTCGATGAACCTAGGGATAGTTTGACTCTCGATAGTTTGTGTTTACTTTAGTTGCGCCTTGAGCATTTGTTTCTCTTGTCCTTCCTAATCAAACATGAGCATGCAAACAATGGAGTTTCTGTCGACTTGAGTCTCCATGACAAGAAAAAAACACAAAGCCCCGAGTTCAATGATATGAGTTGAGATTGGATATGATATGAGTCTCTATCTATCTCCCATGTGCTTTAACCTTAAACTACATCCACCGGCAATGATACATAAAACGATATAATTGGGAAACTTATCCAATTAATCCTAATTTACTACATGGATAGCATTTTAGTTATAAACTTTTCAATTTTATCAATTTAGGGGCCATTCGTTTTACATAAAATAACTTCCTAGAAAACGTTTTCCGCATTTTCCGATATTCATTTCACAAAAATGAATTAGTTTGGGAAAATATAAAGGAAAATATTTTCCACTTTTGAGAAAGAGGAAAACATTTTCCTCACTTTGCCTTATGTTATCTCACTCCCATGTTAACCTTTTCATCTTTCTTTTTTCTTTCTTCATTTTAAAAATCCATTTTTTAATTCTCTCTCTCTCTCTCTCTCTCTCTCTCTCTCTCTCTCTCTCTCTCTCTCTCTCTCTCTCTCTCTCTCTCTTTAAGTTACGCTTGGCCAATCGTCGGCCATGACTACTACCAGGCGACCGGCGACCGGCCACAAGTGAGCCTCAAGCTTGCCGACCTTGGGTGAGCTTGAGGCTTGCCGCTCACTTAATTAGCAGTGAGCCAAGCGAGCACGGAGTGAGCGGTGAGTTCAGGCCTTGAGTGAGTGCGAGCCTTTGGCTTGCCGATTTGGCGAGTGATAAGCTCAAGCTCTCTTGCCAGTGTAGTGTGAGTTCAAGCTCACCTTTGGCCAATCGCCAGTTGTTGCTGTAGTAGCCGACAACTAGCTAAAGAAGAAGAAGACAAAAACAAAGAAAATAAAAGGAAAAATAAAAAGAAGATAAATTTATAAAATAATTTTAAAATCAATTTTATTTGAAATATAAAAATAATTAAAATTATCTTTTAGAAAAGTAAAATAAAAAAATGGAAAAAGAGTGCATGAAGGAAAAAAATTTCCTTATCGAATAGTGGAAAATATTTTCTGCTTCTTTTCAAATTTCGATTGAATACTTGAAAATAATTAAATTTCCTTGAAAATAACTATTTGGAAAAAAAAAATTTAGAAATGTTACAATTTCCGCAAAACAAATAGAGCTTTAGTCTTAACCATTTCCATAAAATTCCAATACAGCCATCTTATCCCGTTTTTCCGAAAATTACCGACAAAGCAATTTAGTCACAGCTGCACATCACTCGTTAGCGATTTTCCGGCCAAAACTAGCCAAAATGATTATCTTAAAATTTAAATGACAAAATTTAAAAGTTTAAGGTCAAAGTAGATTATATTCCCAATACAATTTATGATGTGACCCAATAACTGCTTTGCAACAATCGAACTAATTCGCAGTCACACTTCATCGTTGAACTCGTGAGCGGGTCCGGTCCAATGCCACGAGCCGAAAAATGCTTCGAATCAAACGCATTGAAACGATGGACAGACTTTTGAATTGACGGGCGAGCTGCCAAAGCCCATGAGTTATGCGCAGTAAATTAAGCTTTTGACCATGTGCGGGCTTTCACATAGAGTTTTGGACTAAAGCCTTCCACAAACGTTTGGGCTAGTTCGAAACTATTAATACAAAAACAACTTAAAAATTGATTGGTGATCACAACGTTTAAGGAGTGCAAAAAAAAAAAAAAAATCTCTCTTACCATTTACAAAAGAAAAACTTTGTTCAATAGATCTCTTTTTTTGACGTAGAGTCATCCCATTATACCTAACGAGTCCCACTATATCTAATGAGTTAATTATAATTTCTTTTGCATTGAGATCGTTAGGCAAACATAAGTCCCCCTTCAATGAAGAGAACGATTTCATCGCACTGACCATCAAACGTTGAACTTATTGTTAAGTGTACATCATTGAAATTTATGTTTGAAAAGGAAATGATATTTTAACGAACACCGAAGAGAAAATAAAAAATCTGGGTAAACACGTCACCCCACCTCATTCTGTTGCTTCCCGCCTAAAATTCTTCTTTCACCTCTCCTCGGAGCCTCCAATCCCCTCGCCTACACCTCTCCTCAGCGGCACCTCTCCTCTCTCCTCCCATTGATCCTCCCCATTGATCGCACCTCTCCTCCGCGCCTCCCATTGCCTGCTTGCCGGAGTCTGTGCTTGCATCCAGTAAGATCGGAGTTCCTCCTACTCCCCGCTCGCAGTCCATAGTCAGTCAGCTTGTCCGTTTCCCTCACTTCCGTGCATTTCTTGTTCTTTTGTTTTGCGCACATTCTATCGGGGAGCATTTCCCTCCGGAACGCTCTCTTGGTAAGTTGGTAGCCTGTGATTTCCTGAGATTGTCCAAAATACTTGGGATCTAGATTTAGGATTTAGGAGAAGATCGTTAGGTTTGGATGGATTTAGGAACTGCTTGTCTGGTAACTGATTTTAGGGATTATGGTATTAGGGAGGAGGATTAGTGTGTTTAAGTGGTTTTTTGCCTCCTTGCCCTTTAAACTCTAAAACAAACAACATCAGATTTCAAAGATGCGTCATCATTCACCAGTTCATTTCCTTGACATCCAAGGGAAAAGAAGACAATGTGGAGCTTAAGTTAGAACTCGGGCTTGCTGGTCATATGTGGTCATCAGTTTGAAAATGACATATTTTGACCTTCATTTCCCTCTGTTTAATAAGCAGATAGTTCAAAAATTTCCCTAAAAACATAGGTTTGGATGAAGTGAAGCAAACTAATAAGTTTTAAGGGTGGCTTAGAAAAAGAATTCCTCATTTTACTCTTAATTCCTATTATATCTCTCCATGGTTTGAAGCCCTAGTTCTATCATGGTATTGAGTGTTAGATATAGATTGAATCCTAAACCCTTTGTATATAGCCATTAATGGAGCTCCAGGTAGGTAAATACAAAGGTAAATACAGAATGGTAAATACAAGAGAAGATCTTGGGGATATAGGATGTATTTAGGAACTGCTGGATTAGTGTGTTTAAGTGGTTTTTGTCTCTCCCTATTTTGCCCTCTTTAAACTCTCTAATTGTGCCTTGATTTCCCTATGTTTTTTTTTTTTTGGTAAAGATAAGATTACATTTCCCTCTATTTAATAAGTAATAGTTCAAAAATTTTCTAAAAACATAGGTTTGGATGAAGTCTGAAGGAAATATTTTTTATGAAGTTTTAAGGGTGGCTTAAAAGCTCATTCATTCAGATAAGTAAGATAAGCTTTGCTTGGTGTTAGAAATAGATTGAATCTTAAACCAAATCAATGAGGTAAATACAATACATAGGTAAATATTATCCGAATTTAGCACTTAGGAGAAGATCTTGGGGATATATGATGGATTTAGGAACTACTTGTCTGATAACTGATTTTAGGGATTATGGTATTAGGGAGGAGGATTAGTGTGTTTAAGTGGTTTTTTGCCTCCCTTCCCTTTAAACTCTAAAACAAACAACATCAGATTTCAAAGATGCGTCATCATTCACCAGTTCATTTCCTTGACATCCAAGGGGAAAGAAGACAATGTGGAGCTTAAATTAGAACTCGGGCTTGCTGGTCATATGTGGTCATCAGTTTGGAAATGACATATTTGGACCTTCATTTCCCTCTGTTTAATAAGCAGATAGTTCAAAAATTTCCCTAAAAACATAGGTTTGGATGAAGTGAAGCAAACTAATAAGTTTTAAGGGTGGCTTAGAAAAAGAATTCCTCATTTTACTCATAATTCCTGTTATATCTCTCCATGGTTTGAAGCCCTAGTTCCATCCTGGTATTTAGTGTTAGATATATATTAAATCTTAAACCCTTCGTATATAGCCATTAATGGAGCTCCAGGTAGGTAAATACAGAGTGGTAAATACAGGATAAGATCCTGGGGATATATGATGGATTTATGAACTGCTGGATTAGTGTGTTTAAGTGGTTTTTGCCTCTCCCTATTTTGCCCTCTTTAAACTCTCTAATTGTGCCTTGATTTCCCTCTGTTTTTTTTTTTTTTTTGGTAAATGTAAGATTAGATTTCCCTCTGTTTAATAAGCAATAGTTCAAAAATTTCCCTAAAAACATAGGTTTGGATGAAGTCTAAAGGAAATATTTTTTATGAAGTTTTAAGGGTGGCTTAAAAGCTCATTCATTCAGATAAGTAAGATAAGTTTTGCTTGGTGTTAGAAATAGATTGAATCTTAAACAAAATCAATGAGGTAAATATCATCCGGATTTAGCACTTAGGAGAAGATCTTGGGGATATAGGATGGATTTATGAACTACTTGTCTAGTAACTGATTTTAGGGATTATGGTATTAGGGAGGAGGATTAGTGTGTTTAAGTGGTTTTTTGCCTCCCTCCCCTTTAAACTTTAAAATAAACAACATCATATTTCAAAGGTGCATCATCATTCACCAGTTCATTTCCTTGACATTCAAGGGAAAAGAAGACAATGTGGAGCTTAAGTTAGAACTCGGGCTTGCTGGTCATATGTGGCCATCAGTTTGGAAATGACATATTTGGACCTTCATTTCCCTCTGTTTAATATGCAGATAGTTCAAAAATTTCCCTAAAAACATAGGTTTGGATGAAGTGAAGCAAACTAATAAGTTTTAAGGGTGGCTTAGAAAAAGAATTCCCCATTTTACTCCTAATTCTTGTTATACCTCTCCATGGTTTGAAGCCCTAGTTCCATCCTGGTATTTAGTGTTAGATATAGATTGAATTCTAAACCCTTCATATATAGTCATTAATGGAGCTACAGGTAGGTAAATACAAAGGTAAATACAGAGTGGTAAATACATGAGAAGATCCTGGGGATATAGGATGGATTTAGGAACTACTGGATTAGTGTTTAAGTGGTTTTTGCCTCTCCCTATTTTGCCCTCTTTAAACTCTCTAATTGTGCCTTGATTTCCCTATTTTTTTTTTCGGTAAACGTAAGATTAGATTTCCTTCTGTTTAATAAGCAATAGTTCAAAAATTTCCCTAAAAACATAGGTTTGGATGAAGTCTGAAAGGAAATATTTTTTATGAAGTTTTAAGGGTGGCTTAAAAGCTCATTCATTCAGATAAGTAAGATAAGCTTTGCCTGGTGTTAGAAATAGATTAAATCCTAAACCAAATCAATGAGGTAAATATCATCCAAATTTAGCACTTAGGAGAAGATCCTGGGGATATAGGATGGATTTATGAACTGCTTGTCTGGTAACGATTTTAGGGATTATGGTATTAGGGAGGAGGATTAGTGTGTTTAAGTGGTTTTTTGCCTCCCTCCCCTTTAAACTCTAAAACAAACAATATCAGATTTCAAAGGTGCGTCATCATTCACCAGTTCATTTCCCTGACATCCAAGGGGAAAGAAGACAATGTAGAGCTTAAGTAAGAACTCGGGCTTGCTGGTCATATGTGGTTATCAATTTGGAAATGACATATTTGGACCTTCATTTCCCTCTGTTTAATAAGCAGATAGTTCAAAAATTTCCCTAAAAACATAGGTTTGGATGAAGTCATAATGGTCTTTGAAGAAAAGTATATTCTCATTCTTTGTGGCTCTTCTTTTCTTATATTTCTGGGCCCTTTTTTTTTTTATTCTAGCAAGAACAAGAGTTAGAAAGAGCTTGAGGAGTTTGGATGTTTGAGAGCCTGTAATTGCTGGTGGGGAAGGATGTATTTTCAACTGCTTGCTCGACCATTGCTCCCTCTAAACTTGTGCTTATTTGTAATATTTTTTCCTGGATGTGGCTCTTTAAGACCTAGCATTTTAAGACCTAAGACCTAGCATCTATGAATTAGGAATTATGCTGGATGGTTATCTAATTATCTAATTTTAATTTTAAGCATGTACAGATGCTTGGCATGAAAGGTGTATCCAAGCTATCTAGCTTATGGAAGCCTAGTGCTAGCACTTTGAAGGATGGGTCTAGGTGATTTTAATTCTTAAAAATTTAATGGTTAAAAGTTTTTTTTGTTAGAATTAAAGAATATTTGTCTTCCAACGGGAATGCTAGGAAGTTATGCACCAGGACCCTATACAACTCATCTCCCATCCCCACCCCCACCCCCACCCCCACCCTTTGGAAGACCACCACTCTTATGCACAAATTGGTAGTTAAGTGCCAATCCTGCCACATATACATCCTCGGTGTGAAGCATGATACCAAGGTTAGTGTCTGTCTAAATTTTTAAATAAATAGTATCTGTCATAATGCCATAAAACTGTTTGGTAAAAACGATTGGTTGCTTGCGGGAATCACGGCGAAGAGTTGCATCGAAATTAGGCAGCGCAACCCAGACCTCAAATTATGCAAATCCCGAAGATATGTGCTTGAAAAGAAGAAGAGTAGTGAATTTTATATAAGAGGCCAATGCCAAGAAGATTAGAGTAATTTTAGGAGATTTACCCATTAAGGTATTTGCTTTGTTTTAATTTTCCATTTTTTATTATGAAATCATAGGGCCAGGATGCCTTTGGTACTATTAATACTTAATGCTAATGCTAATACTTAATGCTATATGTAGAAAACAACAAGACGATGCCTCAAACATTTAGCATCAAAGGAAGTAAAGACGTTTCGTGAGATAGCAAGTAGAGAGGTATATTGGATAGCCCTGATTGCAATTGAGCATTACTCAATTAGGAAAATAGATGGGATAAGCCGAGTCTTATTAGCTTTATGTTTTCATATTGATGTTTGTTGTTTGCATTAGGTGGAGGTGGATGATTTAGGTTTGTTCTTCAAACATTTGGATAAGTTTCCAAGCATCAAGGGATCAATACTAGATGCAAGGAATATGTAAGTATTTGATTATTCTGGTGAAAAAAAATAAAATTACTAACATAAATTTATGGTTTCAGTTCATGGTAAAAAGAATGATCCTAGCTGCCAAAGACTCTCGTTGCATGGTTGCGTTCTAGGTGTTGCTCACCTCCCGGGAATTAAGCGCCTTTGGAGGAGGGAGATAAGGAACTGAGCTCAGGACACTAACCCATTTTACCAATCCTAAGTCTATGTATAGAATTGATGTCTAGAATTGATTTCTTTGGAGGAGGGAGGTAAGGAATTCAGCTACTTTCTGCCTGGAACTACAAATTACTCCCTAATTTGTGATACCAATGTTAGTGTCTGTCTAAATTTTTAAATAAATAATATCTGTCATAATGCCATAAAAACTGTTTGGTAAAAACTGATTGGTTGCTTGCAGGAATCACAGCGAAGAGTTGCATCAGAAATTAGGCAGCGCAACCCAGACCTCAAATTATGCAAATCCCGAAGATATGTGCTTGAAAAGAAGAAGAGTAGTGAATTTTATACAAGAGGCCAATGCCAAGAAGATTAGAGTAATTTTAGGAGATTTACCCATTAAGGTATTTGCTTTGTTTCAATTTTCAATTTTTTATTATGAAATCATAAGGCCAGGATGCCTTTGGTACTATTAATACTTAATGCTAATGCTAATACTTAATGCTATCTGTAGAAAACAACAAGACGATGCCTCAAACATTTAGCATCAAAGGAAGTAGAGACGTTTCGTGAGATAGCAAGTAGAGAGGTATATTTGATAGCCCTGATTGCAATTGGGCATTACTCAATTAGGAAAATAGATGGGATAAGCCGAGTCTTATTAGCTTTATGTTTTCATATTGATGTTTGCTGTTTGCATTAGGTGGAGGTGGATGCTTTAGGTTTGTTCTTCAAACATTTGGATAAGTTTCCAAGCATCAAGGGATCAATACTAGATGCAAGGAATATGTAAGTATTTGATTATTCTTGGTGAAAAAAAATAAAATTACTAACATAAATTTATGGTTTCAAGTTCATGGTAAAAAGAATGATCCTAGCTGCCAAAGACTCTCGTTGCATGGTTGCAGTTCTAGGTGTTACTCACCTCCCAGGAATTAAGCACCTTTAGAGGAGTGGAGGAGGGAGATAAGGAACTGAGCTCAGGACACTAACCCATTTTACCAATCCCAAGTCTATGCATAGAATTGATGTCTAGAATTGATTTTTTTGGAGGAGGGAGGTAAGGAATTCAGCTACTTTATGCCTGGAACTACAAATTACTCCCTAATTTGTGATACCAAGGTTAGTGTCTGTCTAAATATCTGTCATAATGCCATAAAAACTGTTTGGTAAAAACTGATTGGTTGCTTGCAGGAATCACAGCGAAGAGTTGCATCAGAAATTAGGCAGCGCAACACATACCTCATATTGTTATAATTATGCAAATCCCGAAGATATGTGCTTGAAAAGAAGAAGAGTAGTGAATTTTATACAAGATACCAATGCCAAGAAGATTAGAGTAATTTTAGGAGATTTACCCAAGGCATTTGCTTTGTTTCAATTTTCAATTTTTTATTATGAAATCATAAGGCCAGGATGCCTTTGGTACTATTAATACTTAATGCTAATGCTAATACTTAATGCTATCTGTAGAAAACAACAAGACGATGCCTCAAACATTTAGCATCAAAGGAAGTAGAGACGTTTCGTGAGATAGCAAGTAGAGAGGTATATTTGATAGCCCTGATTGCAATTGGGCATTACTCAATTAGGAAAATAGATGGGATAAGCCGAGTCTTATTAGCTTTATGTTTTCATATTGATGTTTGCTGTTTGCATTAGGTGGAGGTGGATGCTTTAGAGTTGTTCTTCAAATATTTGGATAAGTTTCCAAGCATCAAGGGATCAATACTAGATGCAAGGAATATGTAAGTATTTGATTATTCTGGGTGAAAAAAAATAAAATTACTAACATAAATTTATGGTTTCAGGTTCATGGTAAAAAGAATGATCCTAGCTGCCAAAGACTCTCGTTGCATGGTTGCAGTTCTAGGTGTTGCTCACCTCCCAGGAATTAAGCGCCTTTGGAGGAGGGAGATAAGGAACTGAGCTCAGGACACTAACCCATTTTACCAATCCCAAGTCTATGTATAGAATTGATGTCTAGAATTGATTTCTTTGGAGGAGGGAGGTAAGGAATTCAGCTACTTTCTGCCTGGAACTACAAATTACTCCCTAATTTGTGATACCAAGGTTAGTGTCTGTCTAAATTTTTTAAATAAATAATATCTGTCATAATGCCATAAAAACTGTTTGGTAAAAACTGATTGGTTGCTTGCAGGAATCACAGCGAAGAGTTGCATTAGAAATTAGGCAGCGCAACCCAGACCTTAAATTATGCAAATCCCGAAGATATGTGCTTGAAAAGAAGAAGAGTAGTGAATTTTATACAAGATACCAATGCCAAGAAGATTAGAGTAATTTTAGGAGATTTACCCATTAAGGCATTTGCTTTGTTTCAATTTTCAATTTTTATTATGAAATCATAAGGCCAAGATGCCTTTGGTACTATTAATACTTAATGCTAATGCTAATACTTAATGCTATCTGTAGAAAACAACAAGACGATGCCTCAAACATTTAGCAACAAAGGAAGTAGAGACGTTTCGTGAGATAGCAAGTAGAGAGGTATATTTGATAGCCCTGATTGCAATTGGGCATTACTCAATTAGGAAAATAGATGGGATAAGCCGAGTCTTATTAGCTTTATGTTTTCATATTGATGTTTGCTGTTTGCATTAGGTGGAGGTGGATGCTTTAGGTTTGTTCTTCAAACATTTGGATAAGTTTCCAAGCATCAAGGGATCAATACTAGATACAAGGACTATGTAAGTATTTGATTATTCTGGGTGAAAAAAAATAAAATTACTAACATAAATTTATGGTTTCAGGTTCATGGTAAAAAGAATGATCCTGGCTGCCAAAGACTCTCGTTGCATGGTTGCAGTTCTAGGTGTTGCTCACCTCCCGGAATTAAGCGCCTTTGGAGGAGGGAGATAAGGAACCGAGCTCAGGACACTAACCCATTTTACCAATCCCAAGTCTATGTATAGAATTGATGTCTAGAATTGATTTCTTTGGAGGAGGGAGGTAAGGAATTCAGCTACTTTCTGCCTGGAACTACAAATTACTCCCTAATTTGTGATACCAAGGTTAGTGTCTGTCTAAATTTTTAAATAAATAATATCTGTCATAATGCCATAAAAACTGTTTGGTAAAAACTGATTGGTTGCTTGCGGGAATCACGGCGAAGAGTTGCATCGAAATTAGGCAACCCGCAACCCAGGACCTCAAATTATGCAAATCCCGAAGATATGTGCTTGAAAAGAAGAAGAGTAGTGAATTTTATACAAGAGGCTAATGCCAAGAAGATTAGAGTAATTTTAGGAGATTTACCCATTAAGGTATTTGCTTTGTTTCAATTTTCCATTTTTTATTATGAAATCATAGGGCCATGATGCCTTTGGTACTATTAATACTTAATGCTAATGCTAATACTTAATGCTATATGTAGAAAACAATAAGATGATGCCTCAAACATTTAGCATCAAAGGAAGTAGAGACGTTTCGTGAGATAGCAAGTAGAATGGTATATTGGATAGCCCTGATTGCAATTGGGCATTACTCAATTAGGAAAATAGATGGGATAAGCCGAGTCTTATTAGCTTTATGTTTTCATATTGATGTTTGCTGTTTGCATTAGGTGGAGGTGGATGCTTTAGGTTTGTTCTTCAAACATTTGGATAAGTTTCCAAGCATCAAGGGATCAATACTAGATGCAAGGAATATCTAAGTATTTGATTATTCTGGGTGAAAAAAATAAAATTACTAACATAAATTTATGGTTTCAGGTTCATGGTAAAAAGAATGATCCTAGCAGCCAAAGACTCTGGTTGCATGGTTGCAGTTCTAGGTGTTGCTCACCTCCCATGAATTAAGCGCATTTGGAGGAGGGAGATAAGGAACTGAGCTCAGGACACTAACCCATCTTACCAATCCCATCTTACCAATCCCAAGTCTATGTATAGAATTGATGTCTAGAATTGATTTCTTTGAAGGAGGGAGGTAAGGAATTCAACTACTTTCTGCCTGGAACTACAAATTACTCCCTAATTTGTGCTTGTGCTTTAATCAGCAATCCCCTACAGCACTACAGCATACGGATATGCAACATACGGCTATGGATGTATGATAACAATCAACACAAAGCCCCCACATAAGTTACTCCAAAAAAAAAAAAAACAACCTTAGTGCTTTACTTAGAACATTGGGCACCAGAAAAAAATAATTCAAATAGTTTTTTATCTAAGCAAGAGCTTTTCCGAAAATGATGAGTAGGACCTACCTCCTTTATGATGGCACAAGACAGTGCCCCGGAAACAAGCTCGATGTCATTCCCATCCACGACCAGTTCATCCTTCACATTCCCATAACAGACCACAGATACCCCTTCAAGGATTTCCCCCTTCCTCACATGAGTAAAATGAGCAAAGACCAGCAGAAATTTAATCTCAGAAAGAGCTTTTCGCAAAATTTAATCTTAGAAAGAGCTTTTCGCAAAATGATGAGTAGGACGTAGATGTTTTATGAGGGCACAAGACCCCCAAACAAGCTCGATGTCATTCCCATCAACGACTAGTTCATCCTTCACTTTCTCCAAACGGACCACAGATAGTCCTGCAAGGATTTCGGCCTTCTCACCTGAGTAAACCACCTGAGTAAAATGAGCAAAGAAAAAGATTATTTTCAGTTTCATCTAGACCCACATGATAAGTAAAGTGAAAAAAAAAAAAACAATAGGGGTGGGCAAAATCATCAAATGATTTGATTTTGGGAACACTTGTTATGAGAATATAAGTCCAAACCCAAAAGCCAAAGTATCCGGCTCGAAGCCTGCAGCGTCCATTCGGTATACACACGCCTATAACACAGGGCTATACTGATTCGTTAAACAGGAGAAGCTAACAGACAAAAACTGCACACACTTGCTGTGTAAACAATCATCAAGAGGACCAACGGAACAGAACAGCCCACAAGCTATCTCTAGCTCTCCTAACGACGTGAAGCTATTCATATGCAGAACTTTACTTCAGAAAAAAGACCTCTTCACTTTGAATTTCCATCGAACATCCATCGAACAGACACCGCAAGATTCCAACTTTTGGACTAGATTCTAACCCTTGATGGGGAAGTGAGCGTACACGCAGCGCATGCATAAATTCTTGTTTATGCATACAAAAAAAATTTCATTTTTTTATGGATGTCTTGTATCTGTAACCCTTGGTGACGCCGATGATGAGGTTCTCGACGTGGCTGAGGGCGGTCCGGATGGCGGTCGAGGTCTTCCGGGTGCTGAACTAGGCCTCGATCCTGAGCTTCCTCTTGCCGGTCTCCTCGTCCTTTATCAGCTGGAAGTCGAGGTTGAGGTGCTTGAAGTTGCGGGTGAGCTTGCCGCGGGGGCCCTCCACCTCGATCATCTTCGCGGTCACCTTGATGGTGACGCCGTCGGGGATGTCCATTGTATCCGAAGAGAGGATCATCTTCATCTTCGCTTCGGGCAGCGGCGGGTGGCTCTGCTAAAACCGCGCGGTTGAGAGAGACTAGGTTGTTGCTTCGCCTCGAAGCCCTAGCGAGCGTGACAGTGATTGATTTTTATACTTGCATGGAGAGAGAAACTCTTAAGATCGAAATTGGGCAGGACGTCGGGTACGGCCCGGAACGCTAGGCCCGAAGGCTTTTCTTTCCGGGCCGGTCCTGCCCATTAAAAAAAAAAAAACATAAATCTATAGCACGAATGTCAATTTAGTCAAAAGCTCTTTAGTTTAATCAATTTTTTTTGGTTGAAAGTAAACATTTTATTCATATATCAAGAACTCAAGATAATACATGAGAGGTTCAAAACAAAGTAAATCCCAAACGAAAAAGTAGAACAAAAAAGAATAAAATGTCTTAATAAGCACACTCTCATCTTACAGGAATAGATCCATCTCGACCTAAAAGCATAATGAACAGCGCGTGCTTACCGAATCTCGTATCATCATAAGTGATAGATGCACTTCGTAATCTCTTGCTTCAAAAGCTACAATTTGTCCAATGAGCGGTGCACGCTTAAATTCAACGTTTTCAACACCATCACCATCTAGAGATGCAAAAAATAAGTTGAACAGGCTCCAAAATCTATATATAGATTAGGAGATATTGAATGAGCACATAAATGCCTCTAAGTAACTTTTCCCAAATCTAGATCTAGCATATGAGAGCTTCCAAAACTCAGAGGAGTCTTATAACCGCTTCCAAGAAATTATGAACTCACCATATTCCTCCTCGATTTTATTGGACTTCTTGATTTGGAGCATACTTTTCGCTTGCAAATGTCGGGTATCTTACATGACACGACTAGCATGTGAGCGTAGACAATTTCTTGTAAATATTTAAAAAAAAAAAAACTGATTTTTTTTTCTCGTTATGGCTAGTGATGGTCATTGAGCCTACAAGCCCTCATTAGATCTATGCAAAGGCTTGTAGGCCCTTGCCAAGTGGCCTTGTCGACCCTTGTTGGTCTCAATGGAAAAAAATAAATAACATAGAATCACATAAAAAATATAAAATTATAAAATTTCACAATTTTTTTTTTTAAATTTGTAACATCCACGTGAGCATCGGCCATGTCATGTGTGACGATCCGTGTCTATGTCAATTGTTTCTTTTCTCAAAATAGTTGAAATGGCTATATTGACAATTTGTCAAAAAGTTTAGAATTAAATTGGTGGAATTGAAATATTTGGGACTAAGTTGGCATTTATACAATAGATTTATGATTATTTTTTTTTGTAATTTTCCTATCATTTTACTACCTATTTATTACCATTGCCCCTTGCTCTTCATTATCTCTCTCTTTTCTAATTGTAACCCCTTATTATTAAAGAAGTTTTTTTTTTTTTTATGTACCGACATTACAATTTATATTGTCTACCAATGCAGCTACTACGATACGAAGACATAAATTACGTGAAGTTGAGGCATAGTACAGAACAAACGAAACATAACAAGTGAAAACATCACGTTAGCTTTCTGATTTCTAAATAGTTGCTCAATCGTATTGATATTAGACTCTTGTAACATCAGCCAAACCCAATTTTTATTTATCACAAAAATGTTGCGGAGACAAGAGTTGAACCCATGACTTCATGGTTATGTAATGTCAATTTGAAGCCGTTTTTATGCTCGAATGCTTTTATACACACACACACAATCTTATTCATACAATAATCCATGTAAAGTGCGAGTTATGCAAAATTGAAGATATTTCAGAACCATTGTGGTGTAGATTCCCAATTTTTGCTTTGGGTTCAATTTAGAAGGAATATACTTCCAAGGTCTTAGGTTGTTGGTTCCTCCATCATCACTTCGCTTTTTCACACGAGACCATTCCGAGAAATGTAATTCTTCCATAACCCCTTTTTTCGGAAGGTGTAAGGTTCTAGGTTCTTGACGAGGATCACCTTGCCTAGGGCGAGGATGGCCTCACTGAGGACGAGGGTGAGGGTGCCCTGCCCTCTTCGAGCATCATCGGAAAGAGGAAAGGGATAACTAAAAAAAAGAATAAAGAGAAAAGGAAAAAGACTAAAAAAAAAGACAAAGGACGAAAATGCTCTAAGTAATTGGAAAGTCGGGTCCTTATTTGAAATTGACACAGTCACTTTATACTTTTATTTGAGAAAATCATGGTATTTTATGCTCTTATATAGAACATGATCCACTTCGGATCTTTATTTGGAATTTTCCTATTACTTACATATAAATTCTTGCAATTTTTGCTTTGGGCTCAATCCGTAGGTTCCTCCCTCATCACTTCGTTTTTGCGCAAGACCCTTCCGATAATTTAATGCTTCTCCAACCCATTTTTCATTTCAAGGCAACTAAGGGTCTGCATTTGGCAACTTGCCCAACAATAACAATTTCGATTTTTGTTCCCGAATCGGTTTGGGACGAAAACGCGTTTGGTAACTTTTTGTTCCGGGAACAAATTTGTTCCGAGAACAGATTTCGGACAAGGTTTGAGAATCTAAAAAATTTGATTCTCGGAAGAGAATCGAAAAAGAATCAACACGGTAAAACCTTGTTCTTCTCTTTCAACATCTCGGTTACCATTCGCCATCGCCCGCCGCCGCCCGCCGCCGCCGCCGGTCGCCGGTCCGCCGCCGGTCGCCGGTCCGGCGAGGTCGCCGGAGGCTCGCCGAGCCGGGCGAGGTCGCCGGAGGCTCGCCGGAGCCGGGCGAGGTCCGGCGAGATCGCCGGAGGCAAGCCTAGCCACCGGCGAGGCTCGGCCTCGCCAAATCGGCGAGGCCCGGCCTCGCCGGTGGCCGGCCCGTACCTCGCCCGGACCGCGAGGCCGGCCTAGCCACCGGCGGGGGCTGGGCGAGCCTCGCCGTGGCCGGGCGAGCCTCGCCGGCGGCCGGGCGAGGCTCGGCCTCGCCGGATCGGGCGAGGTCGAGCCTCGCCGGTGGGGGCGAGGCTCGGCCTCGCCCGGATCGGGCGAGGCCGAGCCTCGCCCGGCTGTCGGCGAGGCTCGCCGGCCATCGGCGAGGCTCGCCCGGCCCGCCGTGGCCAAGCCGGCCTCGCCGAGGCAGGCGAGGCCCGGCCCGGCCACCGGCGAGGCCGAGCCTCGGCGGGGCTAGGCGAGCCTCGCCCAACCCCGGCCGAGGCTCGGCCGACGAAGGCCGACCTCGGCGAGGGCCGGCGGCGCTCCGGTGAGCGTCGCCGACCCTCGTCGGGCCGCCGATCGCCGGTCGACCGGCCAAATGAAGAAGAAGAAGAATAGGAAAAAAGGGGAAAAAAAGAAAAAAAAAAAAAGGAAAAAAGGAAAAAGAAAAGAAAAAAAGTAAAAAAGTAAAGAAATTATTTAAAATTTATTTAAAAGTAAATTAAATTATTTAAAATTTATTTAAAAGTAAATTAAATTATTTAAAATTTATTTAAAAATTAAAAGAAATTAATTTGGAACAGAATCAATTAATACGGTACCAAACGCAATTCTATTCCGAATCAAAAATTTTGAACGATTCTAAACGCGCTTTTACTCGGGAATCGGTTCCGGGAACAGAATCAAAAAGAATCAGTTCTGATCAGAATCAGCTCCCGGGAACAGAATCGTTACCAAACGCGCCCTAAAGGTTCGATCGTTCAGGAGAAGTTGTTTCCGAGCAATCTCCACGTTCGCCCGTCACAACAGCATTTCTTCTTTCATCTCCGGCTCCTTTAACAGCAATCTTTTCTGGAAGCGAGTGTGCTCTTTAGTTTACTCCACTCTTTCCCCATCTTGTCTCGTTTTTGTTCAGTTGTTTTATTTCCTACAGCAATATTAATTTCCTTGACCCTTTGCCGGCGGCCCTCCGAAAATGTGTCATGTCATCGGGGAACCAACGGGCCGGGACCGTCCCTCCTTCGCACGCTAACCCAACGTCCGATGTGCCTTTTCCAAACTCCTCTTTTAATAATAGAGCTAAAAAACAATCGATGAAGTTCTTTTGCTTTTAACAAATTAAGGAAATTTTGTTTTTCATTTTGAAAATAATCACTGGGGTAATTACTTGCTTAGACGTGTTTTAATTAAAGATGGAGTAAACGAATGTTAAGTTTAATTCTTTGAGAAATTAATATGCCTCGTCATATATTATGGCGTTTCTATTTAAGCATCTTATTTTGTGTGTGACAATTTCTCGATATCTAAAATCATCCTTATTAATTTGTCTTTTTTTTTTTAACCCAAACTCCAATAGGATCGGTTCATTCAATATAATACCAATAAGTTCTTAAAATTGAACCGTGCGATTTCGATAGGATTATCGATTGATGATAGATCCAATATAATAGAGAAATAATTTGATGATAGTATTTGCTATATTGTTAGAATAACAATATGCTCAAGAAATTTTTCCCCCGCCACAATAATCTCTCCAATAGGAAATAAAAAGAAAAGGGGGGAGGGGGGATGATCACCTTTAGCGCGATCGGAAAATAAGAATTAATTCATTCCCATCACCTGTCTAAAATGGACATCAAATTAAAATCCCCAAAATTGCACCTCCCATACTAATTTCCAGGAAAACAAATCTTGATAGATCGGAAAATACCAAATAATAATCCCGAGTCAAATCTATCGAGACAGTAACACTTTAAATCTTAAATTTGTTATATCCACCGGTATCTCAAACTTGTATTAGTGTGACGAAAGTTTAGATGATTGATGTAAAGAATTTTGACGATATAAAGAAAATTTGGAGTATTCCAGGTGAATATAAATAAGCATAATTTATGATTTTTGACAGTATTAATATGAAGGGAAGTCAATTCACCCTTTCATTAAAAAAAAAAAAAAAAAGGCGAAAAACAAATTGAAAACACCAGCTGGCAGAAAAGAGGCCCCCGCGAATCTCGCCAAGCCTCACGCGCCGCAGAAAGACCTAGAAGCAACTCAAAGTAAAAAGAAGGGGCCGAACGGGAAAATAATTATAAATAAATAAATAAATAAAACGAAGGCGAACGCATAAATAGATAAATCCCCAAAAATTCGCACCCAATTTTTGAGGAGGCCTGAAATCGCTCCCCGCTTGTGGAGCTTCGACCAGTGATTTCGATTTCGATCAGTGGTCGCTGCCGCAACGGGGATCCATACGATCGCCACTGGAATTCTCGCCTCTTCTTCTTCTTCTTCCTCCATCTACGGTCCGTCCGATGAAACAGTGAAGCTCTTTTTCGTGTCTATTTCGTCATCGCCTTCGTCATCGCCGTCGTCATCGACGTCATCGACCAGTCGCTTTCGCGCTGCCGTCGCTAGAGGTGTGCATTCCCCCCCCTTCTCCTTCCATGTGTTTTTCTTCTTTGCCTGTTCTCCAAGGAACTTTTGGGGGGGTCGGACTTGGGAAAAACAGGGAAGGCGCTCGCGACGGCCCTTGAAAAACGGGGCGCGTTGATTTTGTTCTTCGCTTTTCGATTGGTCGCGCGAAGCCGTTTGGTAGGGGGCAAGGCAGCGTTCTCGTTTCGGGGGGGGTTTGAGGTTTGCTTTCTTTTCTTGAACCCTAGAGAAGACCGGTTGAGTCGGAGGGAAGTAGGAGGTGCTGGAACGAGGTGAATCGCTAGCTGTTTCTATTTCTCGTGTTTGCCCCTTCGCGTTAGTGCATTGAGGCGGACCGATTTTGGGTCGGTCTTCAACTGCGAAAAGAGGGAAAAACAAGAAAGGGTAGAGGCTTGTTTGATCCTGGAGAATCCTCTTTCCTGTTTCTAATGTGGTCATCTCTATAACGAGAAGAACCCATAAGTTTTTTTCTTGTTTTTTTTTGGGGTTGAGTGTTATTTCCATTTTTCGTCAATTCTTAGTAATGTTAGTCCCAGATCTTTTCATTTCTCGCTTTATGAAATCAAAGGACAAGGGTAGTAAATTTCGAAGACGAATTAGAGATACCGTAATCAATGAACTTTTCGTGTTTTATATTGTTATTTGTGCGATTGTCGGCCTAGTCATCATTCCTTAAATCCCTACTGATTCTAATTGCAATCGTTTCAGTTGTGAGATGAGTGGAGAACGGAGTCTTCTGGACAGTGAGGATAGCGGGGTGGCGCATTCTGAGGGAACAAATGACCCGTGGATGAACACGGATCAGTCTTCGAGCATCCTAATTGACAGCCACAATATGCTGGTGTTGGAATCACCTGTGGGAGATGAAGGAATTTTCTGGTGCACAGGATCGGGATACGACAGGTGCATCGGATGAAAAATTAGGTTTTGCAGAGAGAGCGTTTTCTGCAGCCGGTGCGGCATTTTTATCGGCCTTAATTGTCAACCCTCTCGATGTTGCCAAGGTTAACTTGTTCTTGAGCTAGCGAGCATGTTGCCTAAGAATGACTGAAGCCCCCTTCATGCTTTGAAGGAGTGTATCTGTTGTTATAAGTTTTTCCCTGTTGACCTTCGGTTATACACTTATCCTATTTCTTTCCCTGTTTCCTCAACGGCTTGATGCACTTTTGGTTTAGTGAGATTCCATTTTGAACCAGGTTATACTACCATTGCTTTTTTCTGAGATTTTCGGACTTTCCTTGATGATCGTTCATTCATTGTGCTGCTTATGTTCCTCTGTTTGGTGATTGAGAGGAAATCTTGAAAATAAGATGAATGTTGTGAAATTGTGAATTGCATACGTTCTCTGTGGAGGAGCTGCCATTGTTGAAGTGAAGATTATTGCAATTTCCATAGATTTCAGACCATTTAGAGATTTAAGTCCTGGTTCTTTCTCTGTTTTGACTTCCATAGATCAGTGTCACGGTTAATATGGGAAATATATAGTGGCATTCTTACATCTTCGAGCCCGTGCTTTTGGAATGGGGAATTTTTGATCTCTAACATCTGTGAATCGACTTATAGTAGCAGAAGGAGCTATCATTTAATATCCTTCATTCCTCATGCTCTAAATGGGTTAACATATCTTGCAAGTCTTTCTAATTTTACTGCCTCTGTATCCACTAATTGTTAATCACCTTCTAGTTGGGAAGCTGATCTGATCTTTAGGATAACTTTTTACTTGGTATTTTCTTCTAGCTTATGATAATTTGGAATATATTTCTTAAGTATATATTTTGTTAATGGTAAACTTCAAATGTGATATCTTCAGCTGTTACAATTTAAAAAAAAAAAAAAATTATAATGCTTGTTTCATCTGTTGGATGTTTTTTTTTTTGCCCCTGAATCATTTTCTTTATCAGACAAGGTTGCAGGCGCAAGCTGCCGGGGTTCCTTATTCCCATCCATTGAGTAATATCACAAGTCGCATGGCATTTTTTGGGCCAAATATGGTAAACATGCACCTTTTATGTGGCTTTGCGTTGTTCTGCCATTTTGGGTTTCTTTTTTTTTTTAACTCGTTCAATTAAGGACCTGCTGTTGATTTTTCTTGGTTTCTGTTGCTTTGGATGTTTGCGGATCTGAGATGTTCTTTTCTTGGTTTCTGTTGCTTTGGATGTTTGCGGATCTGAGATGTTCTCCGTCTTGGATACGTGCTGGAGTGCACGGCACAGTGTCAATTTGTCCTCCAGATTGTTTTCAGTACGAAGGGACTCTAGATGTTTGGTACAAAATAATTCGATAGGTTGGTTTGTGGAACATCATCCTAGTTTTATAGGTTTAAAACCTTCTCTTGTTGGCGAGCCTGAGAGGTTTGCACTACTGTTGTTAATTACTGGTTTTAATGGGTAAATTTCATACTTTATGCCTTTCTTAAATGATTTGAGTGAGACACACCATAGCTTTACACTCCACTGCCATTTTAGGGCCAAGTCTTTTGTTTTTCTTGGTTGATTTTCCATCACTCAAATCATTTAAGAAAGGCATAAAGTATGAAATTTACCCATTAAAACCAGTAATTAACAATAGTAGTGCAAACCTCTCAGGCTCGCCAACAAGAGAAGGTTTTAAACCTATAAAAAGAGGATGATGTTCCACAAACCAACCTGTCGAATTATTTTGTACCAGACATCTAGAGTCCCTTTGTACTGAAAACAATCTAGAGGACATATTGACACCGTGCCGTGCATTCCAGCACGTGTGCAAGACGGAGAACATCTCAGATCCGCAAACATCTAAAGCAACAGAAACCAAGAAAAATCAACAGCAGGTCCTTAATTGAACGAGTTAAAAAAAAAAAAAAAAACACCCAAAATGGCAGAACAAAGCAAAGCCACATAAAAGGTGCTTGTTTACCATATTTGGCCCAAAAAATGCCATGCGACTTGTGATATTACTCAATGGATGGGAATAAGGAACCCCAGCAGCTTGCGCCTGCAACCTTGTCTGATAAAGAAAATGATTCAGGGGCAAAAAAAAAAAAAAAAAACCACATCCAACAGATGAAAGAAGCATTATAAATTTAAAAAAAAAATGCAAATTTGATATTTATATATGAATGCACAACTGGTGGGATCCTTTATATACCTTTACAAGGCATCAGTCCTGAATTTTTCTGATTGCAACTCTTCTAAATATCTTCTCAATCTCATCAGAGAGAGGTTCAAATTCCAGTGTTTAGCTTGGACGTTTTTATCGCATATCTTCCCTTATCAGAATTCTTGCAGACACGCAGTTTTTTGCTTCTTGGGGTAAAATTCAGATATTATTAACTGATTGCTCAGCTCTTAAACCTTTTTTCCTATTATGTCTTCATAATGCTTATGTCTGCAGTGTGGAGTTTGTTGCATAGCCTTTTATGCTTTTCTTCATGGTGCAAGACTTAAATGTGCTACATTAGTTGTTTTGAGAGATCTGCCACTAAAACCTCCTCCCCCGGAGTTTGGACTTCTGTTTTTAGTGATTTTCTTCCTGCACTCTGTGTGAACGATTTGCTTTGGACAGATTACCTTGTTGATGATGGAACTGAATGCAACTCCACATTGGATTTGCTTTTGGAACGGAATCGGGAGCAGAGCCTAATTGATCTTTTGATTCCTGCCTTGGTTCTGCTGATCAACCTTTTGAAGAAACTACAGGTTAGTCAAATATGAATTACCGGTGCATTTGCTGGATGTCATTTCTATAAAATCCTTATGCTCCCAAGAAACTATTTTTGGCAATTTATGAACATAGAAGCTTTAGTTTGTCTCTTTCCTTCTTCATTATAGTTCAAATCTGAAAATGAAGAAAAAAAAAAAAAACCTGTTGGAACCTGGAACCGACCCTGCAACCTGTGACAGGGTAGGTTCCAGGTTCTTGGTTTTAACGGGTAGGTTCCAGGTTCCAAAAAATGAGGAACCTGTACCCGAGAGTAGGTTCCAAGTTCCAGACGGAACCGAACCGGAACTGGGAACCGACCCCTAGTGGCGAGGCACCAATGCAGGCCTTGCATTGGCTGTACCAACAGTAAGCCCCTTGCACTTTAATATATTGATTTTCTGAAGAAATGTACAAATTCACCGAATAATTTCCTGATCATTTGCTTATTTCCAATCGTTTTCTCTTTTGGTCAGGTGGGAATATACTTGCCTTGCTATGATGTATTCCGCAACTTATTAGAAGATCGCACTGCCTTGCTTGCACCTAGCTTGACGCCCTATGGTCTTCCATTTGCTACAGTGCTTCATGCGTACCATGAATCAAGGAAGAGAAGCTTATTCATGCGGTTTGCTCAACAATAGTTTTTCTCAAAGTTTTGCTATTGATAAAGGTAAGTCTTCGTTCCCCTTATTGTGAAAAATCATGAAGATAAAAAAATGTTTGGTTTTTGAATTTTCCCCATAAAGAATGTGGAAGGTGTGATGGAAAATGGGGTGAAAAACGGAGAAAAATGGTAAAAAGGTGCGAAAGGGGAGATAGTGCGTGAATCCACACGTCCACATGCGCACTGGATGTCATGCACGAGGAATCCACATGCATACTTGCGCACGTATCAACACACGCGTCGAAGGGCTTGGCACGTGGGATTGACGCGCTCACGGTGCAATTGCTAGTGCATGCATAGTAGCGAAGGCACGCGCACTTACTGCCCTTCCTGTAATTACGATTCTGTCCCTGCGTATGTTATTTCATTTCTGCCCCTCTAATGAATAATTACGATTTTGCCCTCCTTGTTTATATCTACCATTTTGCCCTTGATGTTAAATTTATGGTTTTGCCCCCTTTGGAATTATGATTTTACTATTTTACCCTTACATATCAATTTACTGTTTTGCCCTTTCATGCAATTTGGTAAAGTTGATACTACCTTGGGTATTAAAGTTAAAAAATATAGTGGAGGTTATTCTTTGAGTTAATGTAATTACGTTGAAAAAATGTTAAATAAATTTCAGCATCTTGGTTTCAGAAAATAAGTACTCCATTTGATTCCGGTATTATATTAAATTATAATATTGGTTCTATCTTTTGTTTAAACAAAGTAAGGGAATTTTGGTAGTTTGTTTTGCAAACAAACTAATAGGTGCCTTGTTTCACATCGAAAGGACGTAAGTGTGCCCATGGCCGAAATTTGGCACTAAACAACAATCGTTATTTTTATTTATTAAAACTTAGATTTATTTTTATAAAAATTAATCATAGCATCTTGTTAAATTAGTGTGATTGTTCATAAATGAATTACAATTTATTTTTTATTTTTTACTTATTTAATATCGAATTTTATTATTTCTACAAACAGTTATCTCATAGTTTGTACTTGTTCATATATAACTTCTTAATCCTTGAAAGGTTGTGTTTGTTTGCATATAACGTTTTATTTTTTTGCTATTAATAGTTGAACATGTCTGCTCAATTATAAAGTTCTTCTTTCAATTTCATTTTTTTTTAAAAGAAAATACAGCCATTGTTTCCCTTGAGAGATCTTGGAGCAATACTAGAATTGCTATATACTATTCTCAATCAAAACTTTGTTTTATCTTGCAATACTATAGGGCAAATAATTCCTTAAAAAGTGTATTACGCCTCAAAGTCTAACTTCATTGTTCTACCCAAAAATTGCCATATTTTCCCAACATTGGGTTAGTTTGGGCCTTGCCGAACTTGACAAGCATTGTGATGGAATCGAGAAGAGGTCCACACCAAACATGTACTTAGTCTCCTATTACAAAACCATGTCCATAATGTCAGAAATAATAGGGTTGTCCCCATTAAAAAAGCAGAAATAGAAGGAAGCTAGCCTATAAGCTTCAAAATTTCAAGCTCCTTCTTCGTGATTGTGTCATCCGATATCTGCAACCAACCAAGACCTTATATTAATCTCTCTGACGAGCTTGAAAGATGTATCAAATTCAACAGTGTATGCTTCTATTTATATGTAGAAGAAAAGGTCGTACGTTAGTATCAGGTTCCTCATCATCCAACAGACGTTCAATGCGAGTATATAGCTCCTCAGTGGAGTTCTCATTGTTCCCTTGTTGCTGAATAGAGAGGAGAATATTCAGTTTTAGACACACAGACATAAGGTTAAGTTTCTGTGTTCACGAAGATTTACTCACCAGATTGGAGCTTTCATTGGAGGGCAGAGCTGAACTGTTTTCCGGGGCATTGTTGTCGAGGCGCTGAATATCCTTAAAAATGGAAAAAAAAAATTACCGACCACTGATTACTTGAAGAACAAGGCTGATGGTCGTAAACATAAACAGGCAAGAAGCTGCACTAACTAGCTGTTTATTGTTCTGAATCAAATTTCATATCTGATGGCAGCAAGGAAAATATAGAACAAGGTGATCACGCCGCAATCGAAACCCATTACACTTGCAGAAATTTAATTTTTAACCGACAACTGCAAATTTCAAAGAAGAATGATGCTCAAACGTGCCTGGCCAGGGCCCTGTTCAAACAAGAAAGCGAAATCCTCGAGTTGATGACCGAAATCAGAAATTTTAAACGTCTGAAGTTCATTGCTGGGACCAATCATGCTGGTACCCGGCGAGGAACTAATGACTCCCTGATTTAGGATGCTGAGTTGACAGGTTGCTAAAAAATTCCGTCATCAGAATGTTTCATACAAATAAAGTACACAGGGAAGCAGACTGAGCTAAATCAATAAAAAGGGTGCAATAAGCAACTCTTCATACCTCACTAGCCTGTCGGTGGTAAACGACATCTTGAAGATATAACCATATCCAAACGGAGGCTCTTGCTCTTCTTGAACAATGTAAGGCCCTGATGAGCTTCCCTCCCCAGAATTTGATGAGGAAGTCACAAGACTATCAAGCATATTTCCAGCACCTATAGTCATTTGAGTGCCCCAGAAATTGGTATTGGTGGGGTTTGAATTGACAGAAGGGTAATGAGCAATGTGGCTCGAGCTAGGCATGAAAGTTCCTGAACTTGAAGAATGATTCTGTGGAGAATAAAAGTCCGTTACAACATTTGTAGGGCCTAATGATGAAATTTGTGGGTTCCGTGGTCCTCTGGTATTGGCTTGCACATAGGCATGGTTTGGATAGGATTGTTAACACTAGAATTAGCAGACTGTGGTTGATTCAGGACGAAAAGATCTCCAGTGTCAGGCCAAATCCCTTGAAAATTGTGGACACGGGAACTGCCAATCATTGGATCCTTAACTACTTTTTTCCTCTCCTTGTCACGAAACTTCTGCATGTTTTGTCAGATAACAAAACCACCGTAAGAGTTCTTTTAAATGATGAAGAAGCCTAACAAAAACCACAGCTGAATTATAGATATAAATATGAATTTTTCTTTTAAACGTCCACCACTGCCGAAGCCCAGTCAAACCCAAACTTAAAAGACTTCCCTAACTTAAAAGCCCATTCTATTCCTTCCCATTCCCCTCCTCCTTCGCCGAGAACCTACTGTTCTTGCCGAGAGAACGAAACAGTGAAAACAGGTATTGGTCTCTAGCTTGACTATGGCTGAGCGAGGGTTCCCTACCCGGCTCAGAGACGGCGGCTAGATGGCGCCACATTCCCTGGCGTTCATCCTGTGGCTCTGTACCGTCGTCCGTGCTTCTCTCTTCCCCCATTTTGTCTTGAGCGTGAGAGAGGAAGGGACGAAGAGACAAAGAGATGGGCCGCGCTGGGAAAAGAAAGAAGAGTAGGGAAAGAAAAAGGGGGCCGGGCCAGCCCAGTCTTTGCCCGGCCTCACTCCTCTCTTTCTTTCTTTTAAATTAATTTTTTGAAAATTGTTAATAATTAATATTAGTAATGTAAATTTTCCTAATGTCCATACATGATGCAATTTAATAAAAACTATTTTTTTTTTTTTTTTTTGGTTAGAAATTAATACCTAATTTTTATATGATTAAATCCTAAATAAATAAATAAAATTTAGGTGTCAACACCTAAATTTGTGTTGGAGAATAGGATTGATTGTTTATATACATCGGTATATAAACGCATTCACACGATAACTCATATATAAATACATGCATGTGCGTCATGGAAGTTTTTAAGAGTCAGCAAAGAGTTGGAGAATAGGAATTGATTACGAGTAGTTTAGCTCACGCAACAGGAGTGGATACATACTATCTACTTAAAATAATATATATATCAGTGAAATCAAACCTGCAAATGGCTAGAAATTTTTTGTCTAGTTAATCCAGGGACGTTCATGAAGTCAAGAATCTTTTTGGGAACAGCTTCTTCAAGTCCTATGTAATTGATAGCATCCAAAAACCGATGGTGTAGCTCGGGGGTCCAAACCACCTTCGATTTCCTTGCCTCCTCGTCCATGTTCCTCATTTTCTTGCAACACTATTGGCAAACATTTTTCAGATCAGCTGGCCTTACTGGTTTCACAATGTATAAGGCATTTGCTCCCACTGATGTCCATCGTCACCCAACGTGACTCTATGGACAAAATGAATCGAATGAATTCACTGAAACACATATAAAACAAACAATACTGACCTGTAAGTCTATAAGCCATACAAATCAAGTTGATGCAGTACGAAAATTTGGACTCACTAATCACTGGTAGATTGAATTTTTCTCGGGGCTTGAGACCATTTACGAGAGGGTCACAGGAACTGTCTCTGGCCTTAAATAGACGGAGGGAGAAACGAAATCCACAAGGGAGGGAACAGAGGAAATCTACGCCCATCAATAATGCGATTCGTACGCATGATGTGACCAGATGGGTTTTAAGGTTTGGACTCAAAAGATGGTCGGGTTTTAAGGTTTGGACTCAACAGATGGTCATCCGAAGATGTTAAACTAAAGCAGACCTCACGGAAACATCTAACCATAAATCCATTCAACTTAATCAAACTTGAAAATATGAAATGAGGATCTTGATCAACGATTTAAAGTTCTCGCATTTTATAATTAATTTTAGGGATAAAAATCAGAAAATAACACATAAAAGCTTGCATGTAATTTTGAAAACACACAAAATTTTTAGATGTAAGCAAAAACAAATTTTTACACAAAAATATCCATCATATGCTAAGGGATACGTAAAATTCTAAGGATGTCAAATTGTTTCTAGAGAAAATGAAGATATATATTTTTATCATTTCTCCCATAAATAAATTTTTTTGTCCACACGCAAAATTTTCAACGTAGATTTTTAGCCAACGACAATGCTGATCGCATCTCTTCGAGTTCTGTCGGAGTCCGAGAAGGCAAGGCGGTCAATCATATAATTCGACCATTTTAGATGCACATGACAAAAAAGGATCATTCCCCACGGAAGTTTGGAATTGCTTTTGTCAGTGATGGAAATTCCAATCGACGAGACAGCTTTGGATTTTTCAAAAGTGGACGGCCCCGCGGGGGACTTGTCGAATCCCTCCCATTTAATCAAAAATCAAATCAACACTCAAACAACCAAATATCAAAAACGAATGCGAAAATATGCCCCAATTGTTTTTAAGTGAAGGAAAAGAATGTACTTTTTCAAAACTTCTATCAATGTTATTCCTTTTTACTTATATATTGTAGGTATTTTCACTTCAAAAATAATTAAAATTTTTTTTAATTTTAAAATCACATTTTAAAATATATAAAAAATAATTAAAAATTTTAAAAAAATAAAAAAAAAAATTGAAAAAATAGTGCATGAAAGAAAAATTTTTCCTCGCTAAATAGTAAAAATATTTTCTGCTTCTTTTTAGATTTTGGTCGGACACTTGAAAATAATTAAAATTTCTAAAATAACTATCTAGAATACATTTTTCAGAAAAATGATACTAATTTCTACAAAATAAACGGAGCTTTAGTCTTAACCCTTTTCACAAAATTTCAATACAATCATTTCAATTAATTTTTGTCGAAAATTAATGGTAGGGCAATTAATCATAGCCACCGTTTTAAGTAGCACATCACCATGTTAGCGATTTTCCGTCAAAATAAGTTAAAATGACTATCTTAAAATTTCACACATAAGTTGAAAATTAAAATTAAAAAATTAAAAAGTTTAAGGTCAAAGTAGATAATATTCCTACAATTTATGATGTGACCCAATAATTTCTTTGCAACAATCGAACTAATTTGCAGTCACACTTCATCGTCGAACTCATGAGTGGGTTCGGTCTAGTGCCTCGAGCCGAAAATTGCTTCGAATCAAACACATCGAAACGACGGACGAACTTTTGAATTGACGGGTGAGCTGCCAAAGCCCATGAGTTATGCGCAGTTCTGTGTAAATTAAGCTTTTGACCATGTGCGGGCTTTCACATAGAGTTTTGGATTAAACCCTTCCACAAACGTTTGGGCTAGTTCGAAACTATTAATCCAAAAAACAACTTAAAAATATTGATTGGTGATCACAACATTTAAGGAGTGTAAAAAAAATCTCCCTTACCATTTACAAAAGAAAAACTTTGTTCGATAAATCCCCTTTTTGACGTAGAGTCACCCCATTATACCTAACGAGTCCTACTATATCTAATGAGCTAATTATAATTTCTTTTGCATTAAGATCGGTAGGCAAACATAAGTCTCCCTTCCATGAAAGAACGATTTCGTCGCACCGACCATCAAACATTGAACTTATCGTTAAGTACACATCATCGAAATTTATGTTTGAAAAGGAGATGATATTTTAACGACTGTCGTTGTGTAGAAAGATGCTGTTTTTTTTTTTTTTTTTTGCAAAAAGGATGGACTCACCTTACTTCACGCTCATAAAACTTATCTTTCCATGTCCATCGTATGCGACACCAAAGTTTTCCGCCAGAAATCGCCCAAACAAAATCGCAATCCCTGCGCATCATTGATTTTCTCCATATTGAAAAGAATAGAACCGCCTTTTCCTAATCAAGAATAGAATTTTCCTGACATGTCTTCTATAATAGGAAGGAAGAAACAAAGTATAAATCCAAGAAATTTCCCCCCCACACAATAATCTCTCCAATTGGAAATAAAAAGAAAAGTGGGGGAGGGGGGGATGATCATCTTTAGCCCGACCGGAAAATAAGAATTAATTCATTCGCATCACCCACCTAAAATCGACATCAAAGTAAAATCCCCAAAATCGCACCTCCCATACTAATTTTCCTGGTCATAGAAAAGAAAAACAAATCTCGATAAATCGAAAAATACTAAATAATAATTCTAAGTCAAAATCCATCAAGACAGCAGCACTTCAAATCCTAAATTTGTTATATTTACTGATATCTCAAAATTTGTATTAGTGTGACAAAAGTTTAGATCATTGATGTAAAGAATTTGATGATATAAAGAAAATTTGGAGTATTTATATCCAGGTGAATATAAATAAGCATAATCTTTTGATGGTATCAATATGAAGGGAAGTCAATTCATCCTTTCATTAAAAAAAAAAAAAAAAAGAAGTGAAAAACAAATTGAAAACGCCAGCTGGCAGAAAAAGGCCCCCGCGAATCTCGCCAAGCCTCACGCGCCGCAGAAAGACCTAGAAGCAACTCAAGGTAAAAAGAAGGGGCCGAACGGGAAAATAAAATTAAAAAAAAAAACGAAGGCGAACGCATAAATAGATAAATCCCCAAAAATTCGCACCCGATTTTCGAGGAGGCCAGGAATTTCCCCATCGCCCTCCCCGCTGAAATCGCTCCCCGCTTGTGGAGCTTCGACCAGTGATTTCGATCAGTGGTCGCTGCCGCAACGGGGATCGATCGCCACTGAAATTCTCGCCTCTTCTTCTTCTTCTTCCATCTACGGTCCGTCCGATGAAACAGTGAAGCTCTTTTTCGTGTCTATTTCGTCATCGCTTTCGTCATCGCCGTCGTCATCGACGTCATCGACCAGTCGCTTTCGCGCTGCCGTCGCTAGAGGTGCGCATTCCTCTCCCCCTTCCTTCCTTGTGTTTTTCTTATTCGCCTCTTCTCCAAGGAATTTTGGGGGGTCGGACTTGGAAAAAACAGGGAAGGCGCTCGCGAGGGCCCTTGAAAAACGGGGTGCGTTGATTTTGTTCTTCGCTTTTCGATTGGTCGCGCAAAGCCGTTGGGAAGGGGGCAAGGCAGCGTCTCGTGTCGGGGGAGTTTGAGGTTTGCTTTCTTTTCTTGAACCCTAGAGAAGACCGCTTGAGTCGGCGGAGGGAAGTGGGAGGTGCTGGAACGAGGTGAATCGCTAGCTTGTTTCTATTTCTCGTGTTTGCCCCTTTGCGTTATGCATTGAGGCGGACCGATTTTGGGTTGGTCTTCAACTGCGAAAAGAGAAAAAAAAGAAAAGGGTAGAGGCTTGTTTGATCCTGGAGAATCCTCTTTCCTGTTTCTAATGTGGTCATCTCTATAACGAGAAGAACCCATGAGTTTTTTTCTTGTTTTTTTTTTGGGGGTTGAGTGTTTTTTCCATTTTTCGTCAATTCTTAGTAATGTTAGTCCCATCAAAGCAGCGATCTTTTCATTTCTTGCTTTATGAAATCAAAGTTCAAGGGCAGTAAATTTCGAAGATGAATTAGAGATACCGTAATCAATGAACTTTCCGTGTTCTTTTAGTTATTTGTGCGATTGTTGGCCTCATCATAATTCCTTAAATCCCTAATGATTCTAATTGCAATCATTTCAGTTGTGAGATGAGTGGAGAACGTAGTCTTCTGAACAGTGAGGATAGCGGGGTGGGTCATTCTGAGCGAACAAATGACCCGTGGATGAACACAGATCAGTCTTCGAGCATCCTCATTGACAGCCACAATATGCTGGTGTTGGAATCACCTGTCCATGGTAGGGAATGAAGGAAATTTCTGGTGCACAGGATCAGCATTCGACAGGTGCATCGGATGAAAAATTAGGTTTTGTGGAGAGAGCGTTTTCTGCAGCCGGTGCAGCATTTTTATCGGCCATAATTGTCAACCCTCTCGATGTTGCCAAGGTTAGCTTTTTCTTGAGCTGGAGCATGTTGCCTAAGAATGACTGAAGCCCCAGTCATGCTTTGAAGGAGTGTAGCTGTTGTTATAATGTTGTTATAAGTTTTCCCTGTTGACCATCGGCTATAGACACATATCCTATTACTTTCCCTGTTTCCTCAATGGCTTGATGCACTTTTGGTTTAGTGAGATTCCATTTTGAACCAGGTCATACTACCATTGTTTTTTTCTGAGATTTTCGGACTTTCTTTGATGATCGTTCATTCATTGTGCTGCTTTATGGTCATCTGTTTGGTGATTGAGAGGAAATCTTGAAAATAAGATGAATTCTGTGAAATTGTGAATTGTATACGTTCTCTGTGGAGGAGCTGCCCTTGTTGAAGTGAAGATTATTGCAATTTCCATGGATTTCAGACCATTGAGAGATTTAAGTCCTGGTTCTCTCTGTTTTGACTTCCATAGATCAGTGTCACGATTATTATGGGAAATATATAGAGTGGCATTCTTACGTCTTCAAGCCCGTGCTTTTGGAATGGGGAATTTTTGATCTCTAACATCTGTGAATCGACTTATAGTAGCAAAAGGAGCTATTATTTAATATTCTTCATTCCTCATGCTCTAAATGGGTTAACATATCTTGCAAGTCTTTCTAATTGAATTGCCTTTGTATCCACTAATTGTTAATCACCTTCTAGTTGGGAAGCTGATCTGATCTTTAGGATAACTTTTTACTTGGTATTTTCTTCTAGCTTATGATAATTTGGAATTTATTTCTTTAACTATATATTTTGTTAATGGTAAACTTCAAACGTGATATCTTCAGCTTTTACATTTTTTTTTTTTTTAAAAAAAAAAAAAAAAAAAAAAATTATAATGCTTCTTTCATCAGTTGGATGTTCTTTTTTTAGCCCCTGAATCATTTTCTTTATCAGACAAGGTTGCAGGCGCAAGCTGCTGGGGTTCCTTATTCCCATCCATTGAGTAATATCACAAGTCGTATGGCATTTTTTGGGCCAAATATGGTAAACATGCACTTTTTATGTTGCTTTGTTTTGTTCTGCCATTTTGGGTTTCTTTTTTTTCTTTTTTTTTTTAACTCATTCAATTAAGGACCTGCTGTTGATTTTTCTTGGTTTCTGTTGCTTTAGATGTTTGCGGATCTGAGATGTTCTCCGTCTTGCACACGTGCTGGAGTGCATGGTACAGTGTCAATATGTCCTCCAGATTGTTTTCAGTACAAAGGGACTCTAGATGTCTGGTACAAAATAATTCGACAGGTTGGTTTGTGGAACATCATCCTAGTGATGCTTTTTATAGGTTTAAAACCTTCTCTTGTTGGCGAGCCTGAGAGGTTTCCACTACTGTTGTTAATTACTGGTTTTAATGGGTAAATTTCATACTTTATGCCTTTTGTAAATGATTTGAGTGAGACACACCATAGCTTTACACTTCACTGCCATTTTAAGGCCAAGTCTTTTGTTTTTCTTGGTTGATTTTCCATCACTTATGTGGAAGTGCTTTTTGCAGGAAGGATTTTCAAGGTTGTGGCGAGGCACCAATGCAGGCCTTGCATTGGCTGTACCAACAGTAAACCTCTTGCACTTTAATATATTGATTTTCTGAAGAAATGTACAAATTCACCGAATAATTTCCTGTTCATTTGCTTATTTCCAATCGTTTTCTCTTTTGGTCAGGTGGGAATATACTTGCCTTGCTATGATGTATTCCGCAACTTATTAGAAGATCGCACTGCCTTGCTTGCACCTAGCTTGACGCCCTATGTTCCATTAATTGCGGGGTCACTAGCTCGCTCTTTAGCTTGTGCAAGTTGCTACCCCATTGAACTGGCCAGAACTCGCATGCAGGTATTCTATGTTTGCATCTTTTTTTTAATTTTATCTCTCAAGATTCAAGAGTAGTTTAGTTTTAGATAATTCTTAAGAGTAGATTGGCACAGATGTCTTTGGTGCTTCACATTGGCTGTGTATTTTATGAGCTTGATGGTATCATGAGCATCAGTGGTTTTTGTTTAATTGTGGATGGTGTACTTTCTTTTTTGCTCTAGTTTGCTTTATAGTTTTCATATACTTTCTTAGTCTGGTTTAATTTCCGACTTTATATTCTATTTTTATACATCAGTGTTTATTGCATTTTTAATTGGTTTTTCCATGCCAGGCTTTTAAGGCAACAGAAACTGGCAAGAAGCCTCCTGGGGTATTGAGAACCCTATTTGAAGTAGTGTCTCATGTCAGAGGCACAAGTAATACACCGAACACCTGTGAGTAGATTGGCAATTTGACATTTTATTCCCCACTCCCCCTCTCTCCAGAAGTCTTTCAGCATGTGGGTTTTAGAGGGAGTGTGTACTGTGGAATGCTGATGGGCACCTTTTCGTGACAGTGCAAAACTACCGTGCTCTGTGGACGGGCATGGGAGCACAGCTTGCTCGAGATGTCCCTTTCTCAGCAATCTGTTGGTCGACACTTGAACCTGTGAGCTCTCTCTCTCTCTCTCTTTCTCAACTTTCTCAACTTCGATTGTGCAATTTGACATGTTGCAGGTTTTTTCATCTCCTTGGTACTTCTCTCTCTTGAATCTGACCTTGATTTATGTGATTACAGATTAGGAGAAAACTGCTTGGGACCATTGGTGATGAAGCTAGTGCATTTGCCGTCCTTGGAGCTAATTTTTCTGCTGGATTTGTAGCAGGAAGTCTTGCCGCAGCTGCTACATGTCCTTTTGATGTGGCCAAGACAAGAAGGCAGATAGAGGTTCGTTATTTCATGTCAGAGTCATCTTGCTAGGGAGTTTATTTAGGGATTTGAAACTTAAAACTAGAAACTTTGAAAGCACATGCATGTTCAAGTGATTTTGGTTACCTGTCATTTGGTATGTGCTATAAAATTAATCTGCTTGAGAAATATCTTTGGTGGGTCATTTAGATTGGATTACATGGATAAGTTGTGGATGATTTTGATATGCTGATGGAAAGCCCCGTAACCTTTTATTGCACAGTAGTATTGCAAAATAGTATGCGCATGAAGTTATATTGTCCTGTAAATAAACTTCTGTCTTTGATTTGATGCCAACTTTCTCCTTCATCTTTTTCCAGATGGATCCAATGAGGGCGTTGAAAATGACAACAAGGCAGACTTTAGTGGAGATTTGGAGGTACCTAAAATTTACACAGCGTGTTTTGGAGATTTTATAATTCTCGTGTGATATTTGATGTTTCTTATCCAAAATCCTCATGCTGCTTGATATGGCTCCTTGGTTGAATATGTACATACTTGACCTGAGGAATTTTCATTTATTTATGGAAAAAAGAAAAAACTATGAGGTGCTGCACGGATAGATGCACAAGAAATTTCTCTTACTTCTATGTAAATCTAGCTTTTGGTAAAGAAACTCTTAAGCATTTTATTCCTCCTGTATTTTCTGCACTAAGTAGGATATCCATAAGGCTTAAATATCGTTTGTTATTGGAATGCTGAGTTTGTAGTTCACTTACATAGTGGCACAGAAAGACCTGTCTGATGGGTCTGATGGGAAAGTGGCCAGCATTAGTGTGACTACTAATCCTGTGATTGTTATTAAATTTTCACGTTACAGGGATGGAGGCTGGAAAGGACTCTTCACTGGAGCTGGTCCTCGTGTTGGCCGTGCAGGGCCTTCTGTAGGCATTGTGGTATCCTTCTATGAAGTTGCAAAGCATGTCCTGCACACCCAGTATGCAACTTCATGATTGGGCTTATAGCAGGCTGGTCCTGATTTTTTGTCTCCTTGAGGTGTGACCACCAACGGAAGCATCACGTTCTGACTTGACTTGAGAAACATAGACCTCCCCATAGATTATTGACCTCATTGTGATACAGAAGGCAGCTGGAAACAAGCAATTCTCATCTTTTCTTTTATTCTTGGCATTGTAGCCAAAGTACAGCTTTTTACTCTCTTTCCTCACAATGGATGTTCGTTCCATTGAATTCTGAATGCTCACAAATGGGCAGAAATTTTGTAGAGTTTTGATTTTTTGAACATTTATTGGGTTGGTTGCCCTCAAGCCTAATATAATCATATCCCCAGTCTTCACAGAATTGGATTACATGAGATCTCTCGTGGCAATTTTTTGCCCTTTACGGGTTAGCATTGTGGCTGCAGATGATATGTTATTATGCAGAATTAGTGACTCAGACACTGATGCCACCGAATAGTGTAGAAGTTGAATCATTTACCTAAATGTAGGGTCAATAAATGATGAGAGGGCGAGGTTTTTGAGTTTGGAGTTTGGTATAATGTATTTGAATAGTTATTACCCCGTCAGAGTCAGGATGGTCGAATTCGCTGCTTTAGCTTTCACGCAGGATGTTAGAGTTAGCAACAGAGTGAGCATTGGGGGCGTTTGATTGCTGGTCTGCATTGTATTTTCTGTGCATGGTTAAGAATAATGTGCTCGTGTTGTTGGTTTCCATGCAGCGTTGGATAGGAGATAAAGAATGCAACCAAAGGAGGTGCTGCGATTAACTTTTTGCTGGAAAGATGGTGGGGTTAATCGATAGGGCGTGGAAAATCCTGAACAGTCCCGAAGCATTTTTGCCTTTACTGGATTTATGTCTTGACTTCCTGGTTGCATGACTATACGTAGGATTACATTTCTTCCACTCTGCAACATCTCAGGTCGTGTAATTTGAGATAGAGGGGTTTGTACAATTGCTCATAAATGCAATATCTACTCCAAAACGGACGTTCCGTGAGTGCTTTGCTGGAACGTATCGTGTTGTTTCAGAAATGATATCGTAGCAAGAATCTTCAACGAGGATCATGTTGGTTGGTTCAGAATAATATCGTAGCATTGATCATCTTGGTTGGCTTAGAATAATATCGTAGCAAGAATGAAGTAAGTGTGTGATCAATTGAGCATGACACCTCGATGCTCATTTAATGTCTTAAGCCTTTTGATCGTTTGAACACAGCATCTTGAGGGCTCAAATAATAACTTGGCATTTTTTTAGGATGGCAAAAGTGGCTACAGTGAACATAAGAGTCCATCGCATATTCAATGGAAGGAATTGTCTGAGGGCATTACAGAACATATAGATATCTTTCTAATCAGGAGAACATTTGCTCTATTTTAAATTCAGGATAATATGATAAGGTTCGCAATTGTAATCTCTCTCTTTCTTTTATTGGAAATCTATTTCCATTTCAAAATATCAATGTTGCCCAAAATAAAGAAGATAAATAATCCCAAAATCATGATGAAACAAGTAAAAAAGAATCAAGTTATAAATAAAGAAAAAATACATTTTCTGCCCGGCCGCTATCCTGTCACAAAAGATTCAACCCGGTCCCTGCACACCATCTCCAGTCACACTCAATCAACCCTAGCCAGACACAAATTAAGAAAAAGAAAAAAAAAAAAAAAAAGAAAATTAAAATACCAATATGCTTAGGTTTCGTCTCCTCTGGCCTTAAAATAAAATTAAGCAAAAATAAATAAACAAATAAAAAGGAAGCTTCGTGTCCTGCGACTGCAACGCCAAACCGGTGGATCGCCCTTTTCGTCTGGAGAGACCATTTGAGAACGAACGGTGGATGATGTCGATGGTTGATGTTGACGTTGAAGGCATCGGTCAGCGAAATCAATGGATGAGATACGTGAGGATGAGGGCTATCAGCATCAGCACGTACGCTATCCCTTGGTCTATCGACGTCCCTGCACGTCCGACCACCAACACCAGCAAACATCAAGATCGAATTTTTACCACCTTTTGCGGGTCAATCGCCAATTTCGCTGTTACCCATCACGCATCATTCTTCGCTAGATACCTACTTTCGAAATTACAGACGAAAGCTGAATAGAAAAAGCAGGGGGGAATCAAGGGTGGGGGAGAAAGAAAGTCACGGACCGTCGCTGGCGGGCGCCGGAGCCGGAGCCGGATATTGGGCACGAGCCGTGGGCAACATGATGGCGTACATCATGACGATGATGGCGAACACTCCGACATTGACCTTAGAAACGCCCATTCTTGCCGCGCGTTCCTCTCTCTACCTTCCCCTGCTAACTCCGTCGCGAAATATAGGAATGGTTCTAGCGTTTCCTTCGACGAGCGCTAGAGGAGAGATAGAGAGAGACAGACCTCTTTTGTTTTTCTTTTGGTAGGAAATACGGAGACCTCGTCCCGTTCGCGAATGGAGTGGAACCTTTATGGGCGAGAGATCATGCAGGAGGAGGGGGGTTCGATTCGTGTCCATTCTTGGAAAACAGAGATGCTTGGTCCACCCGCACGTTTAGGGGGGATCTTTAAAACGAAATTAAAAAAAGGAAAGAAAGAAAAAAGAGAGGAGGAACCAGCAATGAATCGATCGATGTTGAGGTACTGATACGTTATGCACGATTGCTGCTGGTCGTGAGTTGTCGTTTTTGGGAATCTAGCAAAAACACAGCCCTTTTTTGCGTGCTGCTGCTCTGTTCTTGTGAGCTGTGTCTTTACGGGCCCTTCATATTTCCCGCTTTAGATTAGGGGTATAAATTATTTGCCATATGTACACCTACGCATCTATTGTGTGTGTGTGTGTGTGTATGTACTGTTTTGTTATCCCTACAGCTGTATTCCCGTAAGTGTACCGTAACGACGAGCATTATTAATGTAGGCTGCAAAATTAATCAGGTGTCGGACCACCCATTTTCAGAGCATCCATCGTTTAGGCGTTATCATAGGAACAGTTGGTATTAATTAGTCCCATTGGCTGTTTCGATTTAACTAAAACTCATGAAAAAATCGTCCGTGAATCCTCTTTTTGCTTTTGGACCACATAATAATTGGTAAATTTGGATGCCATTGTAGGCATCATGTTTAATTAGAAGGGCCGGACTTCTATTCCAAGTTTGAGTCCAATATGTATGACTGAACTCGACTTGCCCATTGATGTCATGTTTGATTGATGCCCTTAGATTCATCTTAGGTGAGTGAATTCTGAATCTATCTCGTTGAATATGCAAGTCAGAGAAAATCTGAGTGGATTGCTAACTGGTTTTCTCGGCCATCTCAATATTTTTCCTCTCCGTCTAATTAAACTCTTGAATCATAGAACTGTTTCAGAAGAACTATCATAGTTCATGGAAGAAAAAAAAATAATTGACTATCAAAAGTTATTTCCTTTATTGCATCCTGGGGAGCTACAACATCCACCAAAAACAGCTCATACATGTACCACATGGTCCTAGCTTATAAATGAAAGTACGGCGTCATGGAAACACGAACATGAAACAGCAGATTGTACCAGCTGAGCTAGCTTCCTAGTGCTGAGGAGGCCAGAGGAAAGTTCCGATGGCGAACTTCCTCTTCCGCTCGATGTCTCCGGCCGCCACAACTGAGCTTGGGAGCCGTACTCGGAGAGGAGGCGATCGAGCTGCCATTCTGGCATGTTCTCGTAGTCCGACTTGGAGTAACTCGGGTAATGCAGCGGCATTTGAAAGCCACGATCTTCACCGTTGCCGTTCCTCCCTCTCTCTTCCCGAGACCGCATTGTTCCTACTTTGTATGCACCACTTGATGAGTCCATCCCTCTCTCTCTCTCTCTCTCTCTCTCTCTCTCTCTGTGAGTGAGAGCTTGAGAAACTGTTTGCCTCAAAACCCTTTAATATGCAAAAATTTTCTGCAGAACGTTTGTACAGTTGCACGTGAAGGCCCAGGACTTCATATATTTTTATTACTAGGAAATAGAGAAGTTTTCACTCCACCTAAACCTCTTAACTTCACTCACAAAAATAGAAAAGCCTCATTTATTTTATGTGTTTTTGTATTGAATTGCTGTGAAACTCAACCCTAGTGTTTGTATGGTGAGAGAAGTGCCAAACAGAAAGCAATTGCCAGTCGGCGGATGCCGGATGCCATTCTTTCCGTGCCAACGTCAAAACGTGCAAAAGTATTTGGAGTTGTTGTGTGTGGTCACCAACCACCTTTGTCTTTCCTTTCATTTATTAATTTCTTATGCCGCCTGGTCCTCTTCTCTAGAATGTAATAAATGATAACTCTAAAAAGTAATAATTTGAATAATTACAGATTACAGTACAGGGAGGGCTAGAAAAGGCAGTCACCAACTGGTGCAAACGAGGAGGAAAATATTCAAACTTAACCTGGCAAGATCATATTTAGCATTAGTTGAGAGTACAGTGGGACTTGTCCTTCTCTTTATCGTAGAAACTCCGCAAATCGATAATGTTCAACCAGAAGCAGAATCAGTGAAGGAATAACAGCAATAAATCACTGGATGAGAAAAGCTACTGCCTTCGTTAATCAGCAAACTGCATACATACGACATTGATACAACCACGCCGTCAACTTCCGCTATACATGACACGGCACATACACAAGCCCCTATGCTTTTTAAAGCAGATATCTAACCTATACATATCCATCTAATTTCCACAAGACTCGCACTGTGGTTCAACTCAAAGCACAAATAGTTACAAAATTTTTTGTCCAGATGGCAAGATGTCCTCTAACTTCATCATTAGCATTCAAACAGGCTTCAAGAAGGAAAGAAAAAAGGGTCCTCATTGTTCTTGTAGATCTGAAACAGCTGTTTAGAGTAGTGATCAGCCAATTTTCGGCAGAGATCTAATGCTTCAGGGTCATGCTCCTGTAACTCCTCAACTGACTTTCTTAGGCCACCAGATGTATCTCCTTCGGTAAGAAACTCACCCAGAGCACAGCCCCTAAGCAGAACACCACAATACATTAACAAGAGAGCAGCTGGAATTCATACACTGGATACATAAGATTTGACTTCAATTCCACAAAACCCCTAAAGGAACATATTAAACAATATTATCGCCAAGTCAAAATGCTGCATTATTAATTATTCACAAGGAAGTTCGGACAGGACATGCAACTGGTCATGCAAAAGGTACATTATCTAACAAAATAAACGTACAAGAAACAAACACAACCATCGGGTAACACATATATATAACGAAAACAGCACACATCTTGTTGCAAAGGAAGAGCAAACAAATAGAACCATCAGGCAACAAATTTATCAAGCAATAAACATAAGTCCTGAAACTTGTAGTAATCCATAGATCGATTGTAGCATATAAGCTTCTAGCACAGTGTAATGCCACCTCATTCGTTTAAAGAAAAACAAGGTAAACATAAGATGCTTATGTATAAGATAACATCAAAGCAGTCTCACAAGGAAACATAATACACATGCAACTTGCGGGCAGCTTTGACAAGCAAATAATAACCCAAGCATCCAACATATGCATCACTACTAAACAAATTGACAAAGGAAAGAGTCTATCAGTATGAATGTGGAAATACAATCTACCTGGGTGCATCAAACTTGCTAAACCCACGCTGATTGCTGTAAAATGCTTCCTTACTAATTCTCTCATCAGCAGTCTGCTGTCGATAGAGAGCACATACAGCTTTCATGCATAATTCAGGTTCCTTACCAAATGCTGCAAGCATGTCTGCCTCAAATTTCCACTCAGACTTATGATCTTTGCTTCTTTTAATTCTCGATAAAATCTCGCCAAAGCCTGTTTCACCATCAGATGTATCTTCTGACTGGCCAGAAGCATCATCCACATCAGAAGCATCATCCCCATCAGAAGCATCATTGACCCGAGAAACATCAGAATCATCAACTATAAAGCTGCTCAAGCTGTCGTTATCACTGTCTAATCCAAAATCTTCAGAATCCTCACCCTCAGCATCTTCGGTGGTAGGGCCTGCAGGATGATGCTGAGCTCTACTGGATGGTTTTCGTTTTGCCTTGGCTTTAGCCTCACGTTCCCTCAATGTCATTAGATGCCGCCTCATGGGGGTTTGGGCATGTTTGACATGGTTGTCTGGAGAAGCATTAGCTGTTTGGCACCGATTCATTTCAGAAGTGGTGACACGTTCCCTCAATGTCATTAGGTGCTGCCTGGTCTGGGCATGTTTGACCTGTTTGTCTGGAGAAGCATTAGTTGTTTGGCACCGATTCATTTCAGAAGTGGTGTCACCAGCTTTATATAATTCCTGAAGATGCATCCTCTTTAGGCTACCTATTGGAACACAGTCATCGTCACCACTCTCACTATCAGTCTCAATAACATTAGAAGCCCGTTTCCTTTTTGGAGTCAGTACAGTGGAGTTATCTTCATCACCAGCTATACTGTCATGGTAGTCCTCTTCGTGACAGGTCCTTGCACTGTTCTCAATAGTCATTGCTTTCCCACCCTCTAGAATCCCCTTATATGAGCAGTAATCTAAATCCAAACCCTTTGAATTTTCCTGATCGTTAACACCATACATTTCGTTGTTAGTTTTATCTTCTTCTTCATCACTATCATGGATGTCAATAATGCCAACAGTGTGGGGTTTGGCAACTCCAGCAGCAGATGGGGCCATTTTTCTGCTGGGGCTTTCCTCCTCTTTGAATAGTAACTTTTTCCTAGCTCTCCTGCCATACTGTAGGCATGCAACTTCTTTTTCACCTTTAACATCACACAAGTTACTTTGCATTGTAAAGTTTAGAGGAGTACCTGCCCAAGAAAAACCAAAGCATATTGGAGGTGGCCATAGCTGGTAATTTCACCAAAAAGGAAGTATGTACAGATTTGACTACATGTCAAAAATGCTGATCACTGTGAATGATCTTCTCATAGTCCCTTTTTCTTTGGCTGTGTAACACTTGCCAATTAGATAATCAAGATGAACTAACTAAATAATAAAGTTTTAAAAAAGGTTTTGTATTCTATTGTACGCATGAGATACATAATAATAAGATGATTGATGTTATCATGCCCATCAATCATAAATGCTAGAAAACTTTCTATCTAATTTAAAAGCAAACAGAACGATGTTGAAAGATCAAAGTATGTGAAACTTTGAAATTTGCAGTTTCTTTACCACATAGTTTGCTACCAGAGCCTCCATCAACCAAATCCACCATCTGTGCATCCCCATGTCCACCGCATGACTCCTTGGGATTGTCCATTTCCTTTCTTCTGCTCACACCATGTGCAAGATCATTAGGAAGTTCAACTCCCATTTTGCTTCCACTGAAAAGGCGATGCCCAGCTTGTGCTTCTGACTTAGAGTTAGCCTCCATCTGTAAAACCCGTGACTCCAGTTCCTGGAGGCTTTGTCTCAAAACCTTTAGATCTTTTTCAGCCTTGTTCTTCTCACATTCCAGAATCCTGTTCTCAATCATAAGCTGGACAAACTTATCTTCTTCTTCATGCTCCTCTACCAAGTCAACAAACTTCTTCACCCCTGCATCGTTAGTTTTACCACTTTTACAACCTTTATTGCATTCGAAACCTGAAATTTGTTCCTTGATCTCACTGTTGTTTTGCTTCAAAACCCCAACTTCACGCTCAGCAGCCTGCTTTTCAGATTCTAATGCCTTGAATTTGTCCTCGAGCGCTTCATAATCACTCTTCCATTTCTGGTTCTCCAATTCCAACCTTGCTATTCTCTCTTCAACACTCTCACCCATATCCGCAACTGCGCTAAGCGTACATGCTTCCAACTCTTTTTCGACAAAATCCAAGCCTCTGTTGTCATCCACGCATTTCACTTCATCTGAGTTCAAATCCATATGGAATCACGGTGTCTCCTCAACTTCAACAAATCAAACACACCAAGATTAACATCTGAAGCTTCCTATTAGGAGAGCCCTAAGCAGCATAACTACACAGCAAGGGGCAATTATGAAATTTAAAAAAAAATCCTACATACCAGTTTACACTAAATAACTGGGTCACATACCAAGAGCATACAGGCTCACTCTAGTCTCTAGCTTTTACGTAATACGATCCAACAACACCTAAGAGACCATAAACAGAACAAACCAATGCACAATACGAGGAAGAGGAAAATACCCACAATTGAAAATATGATCTTTCTTTCAATTCTCTCAACCGCTTCACACGGCGAAAGAGCAGTAGACTCTTTCGGATAAGACAAGCTTAAAGAGCAGGCGCATCCCAAACGGGAGGGCTGGCATCGATCGGCTTCGTTGTGGGAAAAATGAAGCCTTCAGTCACATACTAACAGCATGCAGGTTCACTCTAGTCTCTAGCTTTCGCGTGATACGACCCAACAACAACCTAAGAGACCATAAACAGAACAACCCAATGCACAGCACGAGGAAGAGGAAAATACCCACAATCGAAAATACAATCTTTCTTTCAATTCTCTCGACCGCTTCACACGGCGAAAGAACAGCAGGCTCTTTTTGACGAGACAATTGTGGGAAAAAATGAAGCCTTCAGCCTCGTTCTACTAGGGCTTACTGTCTTCGTGCTTGTCAAAGGTGACCGAGTCTGTGGAGAGAGAGAGAGAGAGAGAGTGCGGAGTGTGACATGGAAGATGGAAGTCGGAGAACCAGAGAGCACCGGCTGGCTTCTGCGAGACGATTGAAACGGTGTCCGGACACGTGGTCGTTGCACGTTCGGCACGTGCTCTTCACAATATGAAAATTTCCCATTTTTTAAATTTTGCGCCTTGTACAGTTATTTAATAAGACAATATCGTGATACGTTATGTTGCCGTAAAAACTGAAATCAACATTTCTTAATTATAGGGCGAAGGAAAATCACCGTTTATAAATGGAAAATTTTTAAAAATGAAAAGACCAAAATGCCCTCTAATTTTGGGATAAATGTGTCCATAACGAAAGTTCATGATTTTTTGTTTGTTTTTCACGTCACAAAAAAAGGGTAAATGTATCATTTTTCTAATATTTCCTTTTTTAAATTTTGCGCCTTGCAAATTTAATAAGACTATATCGTGATACGTTATGTTTAAAAACTGAAATCAACTTTTCTTAATTATAGGGCGAAGGAAAATCACCGTTTATAAATGGAAAATTCACATGACCATTGGAGTTTGTTCCGGTGGCTATTCTTCTAATATCGAAAGGAAAAGTAGGGGTTTGAATCCTCACATTCTTAGAGATTGGAGTGACGATGATTTAATTTGAAGTAGGATTTTTTATTGTTGCACCCTAAGGTAGGACAAAAGTCTAAGGAAAATTGACATATATAGTCTTTGAACTTTAGTTTAATGTGTAATTTGGCCTATGAAATATAAAATAGTTCATGAACTTTGTTTAATTTAGTTCCTATCCTTGAACAGCATGAAATCTTTAATGTAATAGTCCTTCCAAGGATTACAGTGAACGTTTTTATTTAATTCAAGACTGGATTGAACATATATTAAAAATTTAGGGATCGCACTATATATTAGGCTAAAACAGAGATCATATTGAACAAATTAAAATTTTATGGGCCAAATTATACATTAGGTAAAAGTTCATGAACTATTTGTGTCATTATCCTTTATAAATTAAAGTATATTTTTTTTTTACAAATAAGTATCTCAAGATTTTTGTTGATCTAATATTTTATAACTAGATATAGTCTTAATTTGTTGGCTTTGAGTTGGGTCAAAATGTCCGAAAATACTTGTCAAACTTACATCTTTTTATTGAACCTTAATAAATAAAAAAAAGGTAATACCGCATTGAATTTTAACATGTGAATTAATAATTTTTTCAAATCAATCTGAGAGCTAGTTTGCATAGAAGGATAGGATAAAAATTGTCCTTTTTGGCACTTAGCATCACGCATTGTACCGGATAAACCCAAATAGGTCCGTATAAAAATTGGACGACTTTGTCCCAACTTAGACACGGGATAAAGTTTTTCACATTCGATTACATTTGGAAAGAAAATGGAAAAAGATGAAAAATTAAAAGAAGATAGAAAAGAACTAAAACGATAAATTTGCTTTCACACAACAGTGCCGTCGGCACCTGGTGATCGTTTGAGAGTTTCAGTCTTGCTTGAGAAGCGAGGCGGTTGGTGGAATGAGGCGATTGTAGCCGTCACCTTACTTCGATCACCTCGAAGTTTCTAACGAGTTTAATCGACTCATGACTCAAAACATGTCGCACGTCACCACCATGACTAACCAAAACCCACCATAGTGTTTCGATGAAAAAGAACAAAAAAAAAAAAAAAACCAGCCATAGAGGCTATCAAGCCTATCATGAAAAATGGCAACCTGCGTGGGCGATGATGTCTTGGAAGTGGATTTTTGTTTTTTTGTTTTTTTCTAGATTAATTAAATTAATATTTTATTTTTCATATAATTCTAGTCTAAATTAAATCAAATCAACTTGGATATGACAAATTCACCTATTTTTCTTATCCTCTTCTATTCAATCCGAGTGCTTTATCTCGACGACCGACGCTTAATTCCACTCGAACTTGCGGTTTACACACAGAATTCCGCGTAATGCCTCGCAAGAACTCTGCTTTTTCGTTGAAACAGAACTGATAGTCCCTTCAATCTCTGACTGATACGAGGTATGCAGAAATTCGATTTCCTCCCTTTCTTTTTCTAGTCATTTGCGAAAGGATGTCGTCTGTTTTTCTGTAGATTTCACGAAAACATGGATACCCGAAACGTAAATTTCCGATCTTGCGGTTCATTGCAATGATTCCACTGTTCCTCCGTTATTATTGCGTCCTTCTTTCCCTCAACGCGGCAGCTCATGCTAGGTGTTCGATGAAATGTTTCCGAAGAATTTACGGGTTGTTTACTTACCGGTACTTTTGGCAGAGCATGTTTCCCATTCTGGATAAATGAGGCGCCTAGGTGGATATTGGGTTGTAATGGTTGAGACTGAATTCTGGTTTTACTTGCCCGAGACAAATTGTGATTGAGATCTTTTGCCATTGCTCGTGTTAATGCTATATCTCACAGGAAACTAGTTGTGACAGCTCATGTCTAGCGCTAGCGGGAGGAGATGCCTCCTGCTTTTGGAGAAATGCAGGACCATGAGACAGTTGAGAGAAGCTCACGGACAAGTGATCACGTGTGGGCTTGGGAGTAACAGCTTTGCACTGAGCAGGCTCTTAGCTTTTTGTGCAGACCCGCATCATGGAAGCGTTCATTATGCATGGGAACTTTTCCAACGGATTCAAATGCCCACCATCTGTATCTACAACACCATTATCAAAGCTTTCTTGCTCAATAACGAATTTTTCAGTACCGTGAGCTTGTACAATAGGTTGTTGATAAGGGGTTTTTGTCCTGATAATTACACGATTCCTTATGTATTGAAGGCTTGTGCAAAGCTGCATGAACATTATCTGGGAGAGTCTGTTCACGTGCATGGGATAAAAGTGGGACTTCTGTCGGATATTTTTGTGGGCAATAGCTTGATCTCTATGTACTGTGAGCACAAAAGTATGAGAGCGGCAAGAAAGGTGTTTGATGAAATTCCTAGGCGGTGTGTTATCTCATGGACAATAATGATTTCTGCATATGCAAAGGTGGGAGATGTTGATAGTGCAAGGGTGTTGTTTGATGAGGTTACTGAGAAGGATAAAGGGATATGGGGTGCCATGATTTCTGGATACGTACAGAATGGTTGTGTCAAAGAAGGACTGTACATGTTTCGCTTGATGCAGTTGAATGGTGTCAAGCCTGATGAGTCAGTGCTGGTTAGCACACTCTCTGCTTGCGCTCACTTGGGGGCTCTCGATATTGGTATTTGGATTCACAGGTATGTCAACCAGTGGCGGTTCACATTGAGTTCCCGACTGTGTACTGGTCTCATAGATATGTATGCCAAATGTGGGTATATAGACATAGCCAAGAAACTGTTTGATGAAATGCCGGAAAAAGATAATGTTTGCTGGAATGCTATGATTTCCGGATATGCATTCAATGGTGATGGAGAGAGTGCTCTCAAGTTGTTTACAGAGATGGAGAATGGTGACATTAAACCAGATGACATCACATTCATTTCCATCTTCACTGCATGCAACCATTCAGGTTTGCCATGGGAAGGTCTGAGGCTGTTGTATAAAATGTTGACAGAGTACAACATTGAGCCTAAGAGTGAACACTATGGTTGCTTAGTTGACCTCCTCTGCCAAGCAGGGTTCTTGGAAGAAGCAAAAGAAATACTCTTGAAATTTCCAGGGAGTGGCCCGTTTGAAGAAGCCATTGCTTGGAGAGCTTTACTTCAAGCTTGCTGTAAGCAAGGAAACTCACAGATGGCTGAGTTTGCAGCTGAGAGACTTGTGCAGCTGGAATGTCACAGTGGAGCATATGTTCTACTTTCTAACTTATATGCTGTTGCTGTGAAGCAAGATGAAGTTCGAAGAGTAAGAAAGTTGATGACAAGCAGAGGAGTTTACAAGGCACCTGGTTGCAGCTCAATTCAACTTAATGGGGGTGTTTATGAATTCATAGCTGGAGAGAAAACACACCCACAGATGGATAGGATATATAGTACTCTGGACAAGTTGAATAAGCAGTTGGACTGCTGAAGGTTGCAACCCTTTTCCAGTATCTGTTCTACCATTTGCACTTCAAAGAATGGTTTAACCCTCACATGGTTTTGGTGTGCCACTTTGAGCATAGCATAGCAACAAGAAGATATCCCAGTCTTCGAATGATTCTGTTACCAAGAGGAAATAATAAAGAGTGAAGGAGTTGAACTACACAATAACTTTGTTTCAACTCTCTGACATGTTCACAAAATGAGAAATCTAGTTCCCAAACCCTCTGAGATATTCACAAGATGAAGCATGAAATGCCCATGAGGAATTGGTGCTTCGATAAAAGGCTAATGAAAGCTTGACATGGGTGAGACAATGTGAAGTTACCAACATTGGATGGGCAGAGTAAGCTCTGGAGATAGAAGTTTAAGCAAGATTGAGATAGACTTGTTTGATGTGGTTGTTAATACAAAGGATTCATGAAGAACCAATTTACTCGTGGAAGGTGCTGGAGGGATTTCTCTTGTTTAGACTCCAGGATGACTAAAAAACTTTTATTTGGATCTAAGATATTATGAAATTCCAATTTTACAGTCTTTCTTAAAAGTCTGTTGTCTCACCTACCAGGGATTTGAGAAACTTGGATGTGATAGCAATCTGTGACTTATGTTTGACCTTGTCCCCCTCTCTCACAATCTCTCTCTCTCTCTCTCTCTCTGTGGAAAAGTGCATTTGGTTTTGAGATGACTGATGTGTGTTTTCTCTGGTGATTGGATGACTGATAATTTTGAACTAGTGGTATAGTAGAGAATTTGCAGCGTCTGGTTCCTAATCTCTCTTTTCTCTGGTGGGTTACAGGAACGAAAAAATGCGGTTTTTGAGGCTCATCAGCTCGAGCGCTGCCTTTTCTCTTAGAAAATCATTCTATAACAAGCAGTGGTTTTTACCATTTACACAAGGGCCTTCTTCATCCGCAGGGGATGTGGAAATGAGAGAATTTGTTGAATACATAGATTCACTCAAGAACTATGAAAAATCAGGAGTGCCAAAAGGTGCAGGCACGGATTCGGATGATGGGTTTGATCTTGGTCGGATGAGAAGGCTGATGGGTCGTCTGGGAAATCCTGATTCGAGGTTCAAGGTTTGTTCTTTGCTCCAAATTCTTTTTCATTGTTCTTCTAATTGAACCGCATCCTTTGTTTATAAAAGTGAATGTATTTTGACCCATGAGAAGTTCAAGAACTTAGATTCATCCCTTTACAGCTGGTTAATGCAACATAATCTTTGTTACTTTATAATTCATTTATTTGTTAACTATCACGATTGAATGTGTTTCGGTCATTTGCATGTAAAAGTACATTTATTGGACTCCTTATTTTTTCATCTGATTTTGGATCAATGAAGTAATTTCAGTTTTCATTTCTGAGACATCCTTGTAGAGGTATCTGTTTATCTTGCCTGCTTTATTGCTTCTCTGTTTCTCTCTAATCTGGGTATGTCTTCATGTTACTATGACTGCTAGGCTGTTCACATTGCTGGGACGAAGGGGAAAGGATCTACTGCAGCATTTCTTGTGAACATCTTAAATGCAGAAGGATACATTGTTGGTTGTTATACCAGGTGTTGTGTTATCACATCTATTGACTTTTTTTACATTTCCTTTTCTTTGGTTGCTTTCTCATTGTCTCCTTCCTAGTGATTTGCAATATGTTCTTGTTGCAGCCCACATATTCTGTCAATCAGAGAACGTATTTTGGTGGGAAATCCAGCCAAGCCTGTGCCAGCAGAGAAACTAAATTGCCTATTCCACCAGATAAAAGACATTCTTGATGAGTCAATAGTACTTGAAAATGGTAGGCTGAGTCATTTTGAGGTATGCTAGCCTATTTTTCACAAAAAACACTTTATTGACTATTTTAAGAGTTTGTGTGCATGAGTTTTTCTGGTAGCTGCTGCATAGAAATACTAGCGATGAACAATAAAACCCGTTTAGTGGGCTGTAAATCTGAATGTATTTGCCTGTTTGATTCTCCCTCTGACTTGTCTTCCTTTTTCTTTGCCCCTGTTTTACTCCTTTTGTCCTCTTTTGTCTTTTTGTTGCACTGATGATGCATTTGAGTTCCAAGTGTGAGTTTTTGCAGTCAAATAAGATTAGGTATCCACTACATTTCCTTCCTTTTTTAAACAGTTTATAATATATGCTGACAAAGATAACTCCATCAGCAGCATGCATCATTTTGTCAGAAAGCTTTTGATTTTTAGTCTTTCTTGGCTATTAAATTCACTATCGAGGGATTGCTCTGGTATAGGTGCACTGTGTTTGCAAATTCAGCAACATGCACCCTTTTCTTATTGACTAATCTTTTTCATACTGATGAAGCAAAATATTTCAGGTTCTTACTGCTGTGGCATTCACACTCTTTGCCCAAGAGAATGTTGATATGGCAGTTATTGAGGTTGATTTTACTAATTATGAGACTCTTTTCCATGGCTTTACGCTATTCTTTTCACCAGTTTCCATGTGAATTCTCTTGTCATCCTCAATCATGAGTGAAAACTTGGAAAATGGATACGATAGTGATGTCCTTTTCTTTTGGAAACAGGCTGGGCTGGGAGGTGCTCGAGATGCTACAAATGTAATTTCTAGCTCTGGACTCCTTGCATCAGTCATAACAACAATAGGCGAGGAACATATGGATGCTCTTGGAGGTTCTTTGGAAAGCATAGCAATGGCGAAATCTGGGATCATTAAGCACAGCCGTCCAGTTAGGTTGTTCTTGCTACTTATAGGTGACATGTTTGTAACTACCTCCTTGTTTACTTGAATGTCTTTCAGAAACTGTAACACTTTCTTCTTTAAGTTTGGTTGAACATTTTAAAGGAACTCTTCATTAAGTCTAATCTTGCTGGAAAAGCAACAAGTGGACATGGACTCGTGATGAATTGTTCCATTTCTCCTGTGAGAAGTCACATTTAAAGTAGCCGGTTGTGCAAGTAGAACTGCTGTATTCCATGGCAACTGGACTTTTCTGAATCTCCTTCAAATTAATGCATGGATCTTTTCTGAAACTTTTAACCATTTAATCCTGTTAAACTGGATGAAGTGTCAGATTTGCATAGAGCATAAGAGCTTCTAGAATGACATTGGTCACTAATGCTCTTGATACCTGCTTGTCTATATTGGGGTCACTGACTCACTTTCTGGCCAAGTGACTGCTTAAGATAGAATTAATTTTTGCATAAAGTATGTTATCTTGTGCGATGTTCTTATAATCAGCTTAGCCATGCTGTTAACTCTGACATGTGATCATGATCTCAGTTGGTGCTGGGGGGACCATTTGTTCCACAAATTGAGCGCATTCTTCGCGATAAAGCTTCAGTAATGAATTCTCCAGTGGTCTTAGCATCTGGTGCTGGGAATAGAAGTGTTATAAAAAGCATTTGCTTTGTTGATGGTAGGCCTTGTCAGTTTTGTGATGTTGTCTTCAAAGTTGAGAGGGACTTGCAGCTGGTATGACATTATTAGAATCTCTGAATAGTCTCTAATCATTACATTATGAGTTATTAAGAGATTTCATGGACACATGTTTTTTGGATCATGCAGTCCAGTAATTTGTTGGATGTAAAGATGTCCATGCTTGGGGATCACCAGCTTCAGAATGCAGTGACAGCCACATGTGCTGCACTCTGCCTTCGTGACATGGGTACTAATAATTACCAATGTTTCATTGAGTTCATTTTCCATGATTTTCTTTGCCATCGTGGTTGTTGTTGCTTTTTAATTTTGTTGCAGGGTTCTATGCTAATGAATTGATGCAAATTGTGCTTGCTCATCTTCAGTAATCTTTATGAGATTTTGTGAAACCATGACCGATTATTCTAAAAGGTTAAGTTGTTAGATAAATGTATGTTTTAATGTTTAATTATTCCGACACTCGCCTCATGCTTAGCCTAGTTGTTTTGCTTTGTATTGACATATTTAATTGGGGAAGTAAATAGGGACGGGAAAGATTTGAACTTAGGATCTTTGGAACTATTGTCAATTGTTCTAAAAGCTTATGATGTATGTGTGAGATCGTGTTGGGACATTTAAGCAATTAATATATTTTAATTGGTACATAACTCATTGATTCAAGCTTTTGAGTGAATGTAGATTCAATTGAATATATTGATGGGTTTGGACTTGGGTCCCTCTTGGTGATCTACCTGCGAGAAGGTATTGAACTTTTGCTGCACATTCCCAACAAATGATATTAGAGTTGGAGGTCTTGAATTCGAATATTTCCAAGGCCCATTTGCCTCCCCAAGTCCGAATATATTAATATATCCAATTTGACCTACCTTCACTTAAAAACTTAAGTCCATACATTATGGGCCAGTTAGGATATATCAATTGCTCCATACCACATGACTTATCCAATGTGGGATTCACAAGTGCATTCTAACAATCTTCTCCTCACACATCAGGCTTAGGTTGGAGTTGCAACAACCTTCTCTAAGTGACTTTTAGGTTCATACTTGTTGGTAAACAGGGCTCTAATACTATGTGAGATTTTGTGTGATTACGACCGACTGTTCTAAAAGTTTAAGCTGTTAGTTGAAAGTGGGGTTTAATATATAATTATTCTAGCAATCTCCATTTTGTATCATAATTATTTAGAAATGCTGAACTTGTGTCTTGAGAGAGCTTGATAGTCTTTCAAAAGCCAAAATATTCTGTCTGCCTGTTTTTGTATGAGATGGAGCACTCATAGACAATCGAGCTCCTTGTGATCACTTTGTGACTTCTGATTATTTTTGTTGGATCTGACACTAAATGACAATTTGTTCAATGCTTTATATTAGTTCTTTCTTGATGTTAGACACTTTATTTCATCATAGCATAGAGGTGATCAATTTTGGTGATCATTAAACATGTTGCCTGTCAGTTTAAGAATATGTAAAAGTATCTTTTGTTTCTTTGTTTTAATTCGTGTCTTGTCCTCCTGACTGCAGGATGGACAATATCTGATCGATCCATAAGAGCAGGATTGGAGCGTACCCATTTGCTTGGAAGAAGCCAATTTCTTACATTTACAGAGGCTGAGGCACTGGGACTACCTGGAGCGGCAGTACTGCTGGATGGAGGTATTGTGGTGCTCAAAAGCCTATCTTGTACCTACACTTTGCACTTGACTAGTTTTCTTTCCTGACAAGCCAAATTTTTTTTTTTAAAAAAAACAAAGGTCTGTATTTCCTTATAGTTTGGTAGTATTATGATTTTAATTTATTTGTACTGTAGATATTTCTTTATTGAGACTTGAGAGAAGTACAGGCATCTGTAATTTGCCATGGTTTTAGTATCCATAATTTTGAGGGGAGTCAGCATCTGGTGTTGTGCATTTTTGCATGTACTCCTGCCATAGAACATGTTTGCTTAGTAGATTAGTGACAAATTTTGTGAATCTTGTTGTGATTTCTGTATTGTTCTCAGCGCACACCAAAGAATCTGCTAGAGCTTTGGTCGATACCATCAAAATGACCTTTCCTGATGCACCGTTGGCCCTTGTTGTCGCAATGGCTAGGGACAAAGACCATGCAGCCTTTGCAAAAGAGTTCCTTTCAGGTAATTTCTGGTTGAAGTTGCTTGGCCCACTTTCAATCTCATCACTGATCTAAGCGAAGCAAATTAGCAAGTGAGATAATTAGATGCTAGAAAAGATTAGAAAGTTCCAGTAATCTGGTTAGTTATGGTCTGTGCTGTATGTCTAGCGCAACCTCTCATTGTAGGTCTTGGTTCTTCTATATGCCTTTGCTTTTGAGTACTCTAGCACACCAAACGATTAGCTGTGCCATTTTCCAGGTGCAAGATTAGAAGTTGTCGTCCTGACAGAGGTTAATATTGCTGGGGGTATTGCTCGTACAACTCCCTCGACTTTGTTACGAGATTGCTGGATTCAAGAATCTGAAAGAATGGGCATTGCAGTTCTTCACGATAAAATGCCTGAATATCAAGAATCATTAGGGATGGATCGGAGTGCTCTTTGATTGGGATGGAAGATAGAGTCATATTAACTGCTGCCGACAGTTCATTGGCGGATGTGCTGCATACTGCAAATAGAATTCTGAAGAGAAAAGCCAGAAAGGGACCGGCTCTTCATGTAGTTACTGGATCTCTACACATGGTTACATCAGTGTTGCTTTCTCTTCGTGGTTGAGTCGTTCTTTTTATGAGCTTTTAATCTGTTATTTTTGTGTATCACTAATTGGATATATGTTGCCACTGGAAGTTGCTTAATTTTATTCCATCATGGTCTTTGAGAGTATGCTTTTAATTTTCTAACTCAAAGGGCTGGTCGATGCATATATTTTCCCCAGGATTGTCCGAATTTTGATAATTTCTTTATTGTCTATCTGTGGACATTTTCCAAAGGAGTTAAAAGAGTAAAATTCACCTCATGTTTCGAGTTTTCAATAGCCGGCTTTTGTTGGGTTCTCTGAACAGCTTGCTGAAACGGTAATATCAATCGGCCAAAACCATGCCGAGCCCATCAAAATTGCTTGTCTTGGGGCCTTCGATGGTCAATTCAAGAGATCATTGCCTACTTGTAATTCGATCATAAGAACATGCATATCGTCAAAATTTTGATAGTGTTTCTTTGAATGAATGCTTGCAAAAATTTTCAATGAACGCTTTTTATTCATCTTTAAGTGGTTAGACGACTGCGGAATCTTCGTGAACACTAATTCAGGAATTGTAGAAGCATTCGCGTTGTACATATGTAGGAGGGACATGACATATGCTGATTATATTCGACACTGAATTCTGCAGAAAGTAAATGATTTTGGCTCGAGGGGTGCTTGCGCTCATATATACGGCGTAAGAAATCGTATAGATTTTGCATGACAGTTTCCCGGCCTGTCGGTACTTGTGCATGTAGCTCCCTACGTCAGGCCAAGTACCATACCACGAACAGAAAGAAACTGTGTAAAACAATTAAAAGCCTTTTTATTCTTGAAAATCTGAATACAATCACGCGTACAAGAGCGATCGAGATCACAGGAAGAGAAAACTTCAAAAATGGAAGGTCACCTATAATACACATCGACTGGGTGATTAGATTTGATGAAGTATAATTAGAGATGAGTAAAGAGACATCATTGCATCTGGCTTTCCTTGCCTTGCTAGCCAGCTGTAACTTGAAAACGCTAGGAAAATTTGCTGAAAATCCAAACCTAACTATCACTCTTGATATTACCACATTGTTTCCTAAATTTTTGGGCTTCAAAATTTAGGGAAAGAATTCAGTGCTGTCGAAGGTAATGTTCTCGTTAGTGAACTCCATGCCGTGAAGCGGAAGATCTGAATCCGAACGTGCATTTGCTTGAGGGTTGTTCCCTGAAGCAGGGGCTGAGACAATCATAGCAAGCTCGGATTCTGGCGCGCCGAAACTGGGGCCAGCCTGGAAACTGTCTAACGTAGCTGGAGGCACCGCGAAGCAGTCGGTCCCCGAAGTTGACAGAGACAGGAAATCAGGGTTACTAGAGAAGTTGCTGTTGCTATTCAGGACGCCGAAAATATTTTCTGGGTTGGAAGGGAAAATGAACATTGAAGAAGAGAGGTTGGGATTGCCATTGTTGGAGTCCAAGTTCTGAGTTGCGATTGGGAGGCCTTCACGGAAGTCAAACGCAATGTCCTGAGGTCGGGTTTGGTTTTGTTGGTGTTGGGATTGTACGCTTTGGAGAGGGGTGGCGTCGACGGAGGCATTGAAATCGGTTTGATTTTCAGGCGGTAGAGAAGGAGAGATGACAGCGGCAGGGTGCTGATTGCATGTGTGCCTCCCGCGGTACGTGACCTCGAAGATAGTTGGGTCGTCATCAGATCTTTGCACTTGCTTGGTAGCCAAACAACCTTGGACATTCCTATGAGTGCACCTATAATAGCCCCTGAACATGAAGTGGGAGAAAATGATCAAAACATAATAAAACTTGCGCGCCCTCGTTTGCCGAGCTACTTTGATAATGTTCAATTATACGTCGAACTTTAGTAGGCTAAGGAAGAGGAACACTATAGCGACGTAAAAAGTACTGCTGAGCAAAACTAACCGCTAGTAACTGAAAGCATTCTTAGGTGATCGTCACATCAGAAGAAGATGGCTGATCATGAAGCGAGCTGTTTAGTATGAAAATCAAATGATTATGCAGCTAAATGACGAGGTCTTTCATCTGGTCTTTTTTAGACTAACTTCCCATCTGAGGAAAAAATGGAAGGAATCTGTCTAGTCCTATGACGTATCGAGTTCCTTGGACTAGGAGTGAGAAAGGCAAAGATTATGAATGTGTTTACTTTGAAACGAAGGACTAATGTTCTACTGGATTTTGGGGGGATAGAGCTTCAAGACGTGAGAATTAGAGGATTGATCATCATCTCCAAACTCACCGTGGATACTTGGCTCCAAGAATGTCCTTCTGACCATACTTCCTCCAGCTGAATCCATCGTCGAGCGGCCCTTCGAGTCCTGTCCCCAGGGCGACCCGGACTTGCTTTGTCCACCGCTGCATCGCCTTTCTGCAACACATTCGGTTGCCGTCACAAATTTATGTAAACATCAAGGAAACTGTCATGCATGCAACGAAAGTAAAAGGAAAAAGAAAAACATCCCATGATTCATAACTGTAATTGGTTACCTCTTCCTGGGAGTAGAACCATCATTGAGATCCCGGTCCGAGTCTCCTCCGCTCATCGGGCTCCCGCCCAGTGAAGGGGGCGACTCAGAAGCCCGGCGCAGGCAACCTCCAGCCTGGGGCTCCGCGTTGAGCATGGACAGCGCCTTATCATATGAGGCCATGATCCTGTGGATGAGCATTTCCTGGGTTTGATCGTGTGATGAAGAAGATGATGACGACAACAACGAAACAGCTGAATGGAGCTGGCGTTGGAGTTGCTTGGTCAGTTCTCTGCCCTGTGTTAGCTCATTCAGCAAGGTCATTTTCTCCCAGTCTCCCATGTTCTCCATATGACTTCAGGATCTCAGCGACAACGTCAAAGATGACTTGGTTTCCGAGCTGTTTCTGGTACACAAGACTCTAGTCGCATCCGAGATCAGATGCTCTTCGAGCAAAGACCCCGAGCAACAAAAAATGCCGAAGAAGACAAAGGCCCGGAAGCATGCACAAGAGAAGCGGCTTAAAAGCAAAAACTGGTGATGGGTTTCTCGTGAATTACAAGACGCCGAGATTGGCGGGAGCTAAAAAATGGGAACCGGGTCGGTCTAAATAGATCTGGAAAAGAATTTATGACATGAGAAAAGGCAAGCGACACAGAAGTTTCGCGTCTTGAATGGGTTCAGAAGGAGGAAGATCCAAGAAACATCAGAAAAAGAAGTGAAAGCCTTGAGGAAGGAGGGAGATGGTGGCGGGGGTGGTTAATATTTTATATGAAGTCCAATCCTTCTTCTGATTCTAAGCGAAGGGGAAAACGAAAGGGAGGAGGGAGGAAGTTTGACCGAGGAAAATGGAGGAGGTCCGAGTAATAACACAGGTTCTCAGAATTTGAAGACCGGTCTTCGGTCATAGCCACAGGAGTACTATTCCAACTTTCCAAGTCTAACACAACCACGCCAGCAAGGACAGTCCAACGGCTGACCGATTCTCTCCGTCATGAGATGCGCCGAAACAGTGGATCACATGTCCATCACTTTTCCTAACGCCCCTTTGAAAAGTATACACATGTCACCAGGACTCTCCGAGCAAAAGTGTAGAGCAAAGTGTAAGGAACCGAGAGTTCCGAGTGAACGGACTAGTGGCTGGGGGAGGCCTTGATTTTGTCAGATTAGGCATGATTTTGTCAGTGAGATTAGGCCTTGCCCACGATGGGTGAAGCCCGACTTGCTAAATTTGATGAAAGCGAGCCTTGATAATCTAGTGGGCAGCCTTGGCGTGGCCACCCTTGCAGCCTCTAGCAAGGTCTTGCCTCGCCTAGCCCTTGGTGAGACTTGCTCGAACAACTTGGCCAGCTCTCCCTTTGATTGGTTGCCAGACCTTGGCTTTAGGCTATTGGCCAGTAGAAGAAAGAAGGAAAAGGAAAAAAAAAAAGGAAGAAAAGATAGATAAATAAATGAATAATTCGAAAAAATACTAAAATATTATTAAAAATTGTTAATGTCAACGTTTTTTTGATAATTTTCCTTTCGATTACTTGATATGACAATTTGGCGCGTTATTTTATGAATCGGGCTTGTGAATTACTTTCATCAAATTTGATATTTATGTTGTTTATAGATGTGGAGGTTTGTTGTGAAAACCACGGTGGTGATGATGTGTGGAATGTACATGAGATTTGAAAAGGCAGTCAAAGATTGGAGCTTTTACGACGGAAGAAAGAGATGGTCATGACCGAGGAATCTTCAAACGTTGTTCCGCGTCGTTGCTACCACCGTTGCTCCCAACTTCCAAGCAAAGCTAGAGTTAATTATTAAAAAATAAATAAAATCAGACAAAATAATATATAAATGCTTGAGATAGAGAGAGATGGAGTTAAAGAAATGGTGATGAGGTCATATCGACGATAGCGTAAAACCTCTGCTTACGTTGACAGCGATAGACCACTTCAAGCGTGCCGTTTGTTTTGGGCACATGTCGGGCCACCCCACAAAAAATTAATGTGGACAGGAAGCTTCATTTCAGACCGGGGATAACTTGGGTTTTAATCAATCTTGTTCAACCTCATTATGTGCACCGGTAACGCTACGTGTCGTACTGACGTGATATAAAAAAATTGGACACCCAATATTAAATTCGAAATGCACGTTTGCGTAAATTGGTATAGTTCTTACTGCTGAAGATCGACAAACTAACACTAATGCAATAAAATTTCTCTAGATTGACCAGCTTATGTCCACGTCCATCAAATTAACATAACATCTAATGAAATTTGCCTTTTAATTCGTTGAAATTTATGTTGAATTCACCTCATATCATCATCATCATCAACATCCTCAATCTTAATATAGGATAACTAGGATGTATTGAGACGAGATATATATTGAATTGAGGAGAGAATGTTGGTGGGGACTGTATCAAATTACAAGCACCAATTAAATGTATGTGTTGTCAAAAAGTTAATGCTTTGAACATATGAACCCGACCCACATCAAAATTTATATTTGCAATAATAAATAGAAATTAATTTTCAATAGTTAAAAGTGTTAAAGAAAACTTCTTAATATGTTTTGAAGATTGACAAAACCTTTCATAAGTGTCTATTGAATAAGACAAAAGTATTTTAAGGTGATATTATTGACGAAACGATGTTCAGACTTTATTATATGATCAAGAAGTCTATTTAAACTTAGAAAATATCAAATATATAAAGGAACGATTGGTGATCTGGCTCGAATTTCTTTCCTTGGAAAGTGTTGACTGTCTTTCAATCCTTAAAGATCAAGTTGCAACGAAATCCACTCAAAGCAAGGAACCAATCATCCAAAGACAAGATATCTTTAAACGAAGAATTTTACTTATGGAAACTTAACTTTGGTTGTATGGGCCACTGAATCAAGGGCAGATTGTGACATAGTCATTTAACAGTTACTAAATCTTCTTGAAGCGTCTATGTCCAACTGGTTGATTGGAATAATAATACTATAATTATTGTCAAACAATTAGTTTGGAATTAGAGGAGTATAAAAGGAGATTCTGCGTTGAAAAGACAACAAGGTCATGAATTTAAAATGAGAAATGATTGAGTGCTAGTTTTTAATGTACTGTAAGAATAATAATCTGTATAGGACCACAAAAAACTAAATAACAAATAATTATAAATTGTCATTGAGTCCACTCCTTTAATAATTTATGACGCATAATAAGTTGTTATTCTTATAATAGCCTAAAAACCATTATGCTAGTATAGCCCATCTAAAATTCCAAAGTTCCACTTTACACACTTGTCTTCATGAGCTTATAATTGTAATCATTTGAGAGGTGTGAACAATGTCATAAGTGTGTGATTTGGTGTAAGATGGTGAGTCCTATTAGCTTGGGTATAAGCAACATCAACTTTGAGTAGAAGCACTTGGATATAAGTGGCATGACTTGACTGTAATTTTTCATTAATTATCTAGTGAAATTCAACTAGTAAGTTGTCAACGAGGAAGAGTGAATGTCTTTTTGTAATAAGCCAAACCACTATAATTTTTTTTCAAATTTATCTATTCCTTAGACTCTTTATTGGTTTTCGTGATAGCATATTACACACAAGAGAATCTTATCACTGTGTAGTTTCTCTTCCGACTTTATTCACTCGTAATAGAAATCTTGATTTTTTTTTTTTTTAATTCTACTTTAATTTGTTAAGTTTGTGTATAATCACTTATTCACCCCTTCTTAGATAATATGAACATTTTAGTATTAGTTTGACAGAAGTTTTAATCAAAGAGTTATATGAAAATAAATTGATATAGAGATGAAAAAAGCGAAAGAGTTTTTGTATCGATCGCTTTTTTCCTCACATTATTTTACAAATTGTATATCTTTACAAGGTTTTTTGTATTGGTCGCTGAAGATGAGGATGTAATTTGTGTTGAAGATGAGGAAAAGATCAAGATCATATCTTGTTAGTAAAAGATCATATTTTTGACTTGTTCAACAATTTTCCCAAAAAGGAAAAATAGAAGAAAGCCAGGAGTTAACATGGGTGCTAACAAGACAAGCAAAATTCTCACTACTTGCTGGAATTTAATGAGAAGATTACACTGAGAGCTTCTCTTGTTATAATCCCATTGGTCCACCAGGAACGGGGAACCGACTGAGTAGGTGCCTCTGCTTTAGGCACCGAGTGGGAACGTTAAATAAAATAAGAAAATAATAAATAAAGCTGGACCTTTCATGTGCGTATCGTGGTATTTGCTAAACAATAAAATCCCTTTCTTCTCCCCTTAAATTATTCGAAAAACACGTAACTAAGGAGATCATTAAAGAACTAAGTACTGGTTTAAAATACGCTAAACATGTCTGGGGAAATCCAATCTTGGGCAGATGAATATGGGGGAGATGGAGTTGACAAATTGAAATTGTTCTATTGATTATTTTAAATCATGATTAGGGTTTTGCTTAGTGAATTCCGATGTTAGATATGGACAATTTGTGGGTCGTTTGCATGCGTACGCTGACAGTGTTACGATAGTTTAAAGAAGTTTCCCTTAGTAGTATTAGAAATTCTTTTATGTTAGCTCATCATCAGAACGTTATCATAGTTTAAAAAAGTTTCCCTTAATAGTATTATGACTTCTTTTATGTCAGCTCATCAGGATTGTAGTTATTATGTAATCTTCCATTTTCTCACGCACGTACTACTGTTGACACGATCGCAAGTGTAAGAACCAATTTTCAGGAGCAATTAACAAGAACTGTTTATGTCGTGCAAGTGTGAACAGACATCATCGTCTCTGCCGGTTGCATTTCAACGAGGGTTGACCTAATTGGAGTATCTAGCATACAATTCTACTCAGATCCCATCGAGTCCGCATCAAATTCTTGAATGATTAGAGTATGTAATTAGAGCATCATGTATTTAACCTTTTCAATTTGCAAATGCTCTAATTGGACACAATTGTTGAGAGGAGTATCACCCCGACATTCAAAACATCTAGCCGTGGACAACGGTAACGATTACTTTGCTTTTGAGTGTATTTTTGCCCTAGATGATTGAGAGAAGGAGGAAGTAGGACCCAAACTCGAGACCTAATAACGGCATGAGATAGAAATTGCACACTGTCATTCGAGATCCTCAATCTGATAGATTTGTTGTAATTTTGGACTTTTGTTTTTTTTTTTTCAATAAAATTGGCCCTAAGTTGAGCTCAAATCCTAAATTGATTTAGATAATCAACTCCACTTGAGTATCAAGTTTCAAACTTGTCAAGTTAAAGTTTCACAAGTTGTAATGTTTGCCCTTGCTGCATGACTACCGTGACTCACCAACGCAATTGGGAACAATGCTCATGTCCCGAACGGACGAGAGATGCCCAATTGGACAATAATTAGTAAATAGTATAGTAATCTACAGGTCATAAAAAGAGAGAGATTGCTATCACATGTTCAAGAACACCACCATATAATTTCTCGAAAAGGCTAAAATATTTTCACCACAAACATCATTCGAACTCCCAATCTCGACCCCATGCCTTTTTGCACTACCATTGAAATCCAAATAATGGAAAAATGGGTCCACAACTCTTTTGATATCGATCTGAAAACTTTCACTTATCAAAAGGATAGGGACGGCATCTTTCTACAAAAGCTTGAGCTCAACCCTTTTACTCAAACGTGCTACGTAAACACTACCATCCTCGTTCCAAGATAGATTCAACATCTGCCCTTTTCGATGATTCTCATCCCGACAGATGGGCTAAAAAGCTTTTTCTCATTTCGGCCAAAATTAGTCGAAGGATCTTTTACATCATCCCCCGTCGTTGTACCTTTTGCTTAATAACAAAGTCTATGGTAAGAAAAGAAAGAACGGAGACGGGCAGCGAAGTTGGACCGGTTCAAAATGCCCAATCATTGTCGCAGAGGTGGGGCTGGGTCAGCAGGACCGTGATGTTTCCCTTGGAAAATTGACGTCAAAAGCTGGGGCCGGAGGAGGAGAAGGACAGGGCGCAACGAAATATGCAGAAGGGAAGCGTTTCGAGGGCAAACGATCGACGAGCCGCAGCGACAATGAGTGCGCCTTCTAGACGGCTAGACGCTGATTGGACGACCGAGTCCACGATGGACCAGGCGTAGCTTGTTTTTGAATCGCGCGTTCCGGGAATTCAGACACTGTTGTGCCCTGTCAGAAAAGCGTCCTGGAACGAGTAATGGTCCGGGAATAGTCGGAAAGGCCGGGTCAACGGCCAAAATGGGTCGTTCAAATTTTGTATTTTTGGGGTTGAAATTGGGGACGACCTTTGGAAATCATTATGAGTTGGGGGCAAGAATTTTCTTCGAATTTCCAGCTTTGATTGGAGTCAGAATTCGCGTCGGATCCTTTCACATCTCATCTTTGATGATTGACAAGGTTAATATATGACTAAACGGTCAAAAAAGCAAAAATTATGTGGGACCGATTATCATTCAATACTGTTTTATTTCGTGCTTGAGAACACCGTTAGATGGACTGAACTAGAGATTAGGGTTAATCAAAATTTAAGCAGAGATTGACCACCTAAGACACGAGAGCCAATTTTTGCTACAAATGAAGATTAGACTAGTGTCGGGTCATTCTGGGTTTTTTATTCACGCAAGGCTTTCGGGAGTGGTTCTAGTTTAGAAATTGAAATGTAGAATGTATATTATTGAATTGTTTTCTCATCTCGAAAAAAGAGTAGAGTCAAAAGAATATACTCGATTTTGGCTTATCGCTCCATTTTAATATCGAACCAAAAATGGTATTTATTGTGAGCGCACTGTTCAAAACGTTTATTTTATTAGAATTGGTGCGTTTTCTCATGAGGGTGAGTTTTAGCCCCAAACCATCTTGTGAATCTCAGACTAAATCTGGTCATAGACGGGCATCCACATCCGAATTACAAGTTTATTTTGATTAGCTCGAGCTAAGCCCAAACCCATCACATTAAATGTAATATACCGGCCCAATTTGAGGATCGATGAGCCTTAGGTAGGTGATGGGTCTCCCTTGAGTAAAAAGAGCCATATTCTCTATCTATATCGAACAAAGTAAATTCTAATTAAAGCTAACTAATTCACCTCGCAATTTCATTTGGAGCTGCCCTTCACAATCAAAGTTTAGGAGAAAACACAGGCGGAGGCAGCATCAAAGTGCTATCGTCGTCCCCATTGAAAAAAAAAATTGTGCCAAATTTGTTCACAGATAGTAATCAGGAGTCAGACAATGTCTAGCCCACGCAGTGCATATCTCAATCCATGACTAGTAACCGACCCGGTGCTCGATGGGCCGAGCCTATGCCTGTATTCCTGACCACGATGGATGGAGTTGTTCCAGGTACACATTGATTCATAGGGATTATGCCCATTAATTGCGCAAAGAATCAGAGTTCCGTTCTTCTACAAAGGCCAATGTTGCCCTCGCAACCATGAAAAAGTAGAAACACCAAAACTTGTGAATCTCACAATGCCATAACTCCAGCCCCCGTTCTTTTGGCCAGGAACCCGTATGGCCAACGAACCAGAAGCCGAGAGCGTAATTAAAAGCCAATCACTTGATAAATGTCCCGGATTTTGCTTTCTTGCGCTCTCTTCTTCTCTCAGCAAACCCCTTGCGGTGCTTCATGATCCAGAACCTCTCGATCTCTGCCGCGCTCCGTCCCGGAATCCGCCCGGCTATCAAGTCCCACCTGCAGAAAAAGAGGCCGTCGCTGAAGCAATCGCATTATGAGATAAAGCGAGTCCCAAATCATGGGGGCACGAAAATTTGGGTTGACCAAATGAATTTCCTTCAACTATGTAGAATTGGCATCGACTTTGATATCAAAGAAGCCCAATCATGGAGGCCTAATGAGCCATCAAAGCCTAAAAAGTGGGCTCTTTTTGGATTCAATCATTTGTCCTTCTTACGTGGGCCAAAAGGGTTTTACATACTACAGGAGAACTGCTACGCGCATATTTATGTACTTGGAATGTATTTAGGCCTCTCATGTTTGCAAATACATGTTGTCAAATCAATCAAAAACCCATCATATGTTTGTCAATGCAATCTTGAACTCTTAAATTTTGTCAATTTAGTTATAAACTTTATATGAAGTTTTAGCATAATGTTTTTGGTCAATTTTATGCTAAAAATCGCTAACTTGATAATATGCTAGCGATTTCCAAAAAAAAAAAAAAATAAAATGAATGACTACATTGGCAAATTATTATAAAAAATTTAAGACTGCATTAGCAGAATTAAAAGTTTAGAATATAATTGTCATTTATACAATAAGTTTAAGATTGATTGGCTAAATTTTCCAAAAATGAGAGAGATCTATATTCAATTTGACCAAGTAAGAATTCTTGTAGGTTCGTCGAAAATTATCTTGATATATGTAGGACCAGTTTACAATTGCTTTGATCATTTAAGTCACGTCTCATCTATTCTTCTACACCATATGGACATAGCACGGCATCTTCACAAAATAAAAATAAAAATTGGCATTTAATTTAAATTCTCAAATGAAATCATGAAATCTAAACCGAGGTGGGATGGCCTCCTCGATTGATTGCTTTCTTTAAAACAGAGGTATTCACCAAATGGAGCGCTAATATTGTCAATTTTTTTCATTTGGTCATTCGACAAAGCAAAATTAGTTGAAAAGATCGAGACAACAGTGAATCCCCATGAAATCCGCTCGAGAGGACAAAAACGTGAGGCGCAAATCATGCGACAGGCTCTATATCTAGTGGACGAGGAGGGACCAGGAGGCGTACAAGAAATCGGCAGTCAAGTCTTTGGGCATCATGGTGGGTACCTACGGCGAGAGAGAGCCCGCGTCTCATACTCCATCCTCGTTCGATATATTGCGTCTCGAATCGAGGCAAAATAAAGGGAAAGTTCGTTCCAAATCTCAGCTAAAGAAAACCATTTGTTTCGTTCTAATTGGGGGACACCCATCGGAAAGCGGACGGTGGTCCACGCGATGATGAGTGCCCTCCCGTGGTCGACCCTCTCCGGCGGAACTAGCCCGGCTCAGCCTGGCCTAGCCTTTGGCAACGACACCACTTTCTATCGCTTCTAACTTCTAATGCGCGCAAAAAAATTTGATCTGTCTCGTGAAATTGCAAAGAGAGGAAGGATTTTTATACGTTACTTGGAAGACGGAAAGAATTCGATGCTCACTTTTCGCCGACGAGTCTATGCATTCTGTGAATCAGGTCCTCCTCTTGCTCGGTCATGTCTATGTCCTCCCACTCGGTACTGCTGACCTCTGTTGAATGAACAAGAAAGAAACGACCATTTAGCCTAAGAAAAGTAGCACGTACATGTTGTCATGGAAAAGAGAAAGAAAGCGAGCGAGAAATGGTGAGCGAATAGAGGGAATGCGAAATCGAACCTTCTGAATCAGAGGGTCTGGCGATTCTGGCTTGTCTTCGATGACTCTTTCCCGGAGCTTCCATAGGAAATTGCCGGAAAAAGAAAGAGAAGGAAGAAGAAGGGGAGAAGGGGAGAGAGAAAACGAGTAGGATGCGCGTGTGGATGTTGGGATATGGACATCCAGTAGTAGAATGAGACTTGCTAGATATCAGAGAGAGAGGGAGAGGGAGAGGGAGAGAGAGAGTACGTTGATAATGGACAAGCGCCACAAAACCCGTCCCGCTCAACGTGAGAGGCTTTGGCCGCATTGCCTCAGTTGACTTGTAGGATTTTGTGGACTTGTAGTTGACAATCCAAACCCCATCTAGAGAGAGAGAGAGAGGCCTCCAGTTGAAATCTGCATAAAGTTGGAGTACTGTTCTTATTTTGAGCTACCTACTCTGCATGGTCCTCAGCTGATATTCGTGTAATTTGCATGATGAATCATATTTGTCATATAGTGTAATTTCCCCTTATACATGGGTTCCACCTGAGCTAGTAATACATCTGCATGATTCTTGACTTTATACAAGCTTGAGTAATTATGCGATCTTGTATACCCAATTTCTTAATTACGTACATGGATTGTATGTAGATCCGACACTTCCCATCGTTTACAGTTATCCCATCACCAATTTTCTGAGACCCTTTGATGGTTATTCATAATGAGTGAGAATCAAAAGAGATAAACTTGGTCTTGGTGGTTTGGTGATGCTTTTGCTTGGTGACTGAATTCGGGCAGCTCTGCCACCATGTTACTGTGAAGCTTTCAGGAGATTTTCGTACGTGGAGTTCTCATTTGACTCTTCAATTTTGGTTGCGGTCATTTCTCAACACTTATTAGATTTCCCATCTGAATTAGAATGCTATATATAGTTGACAATTAGATCACTCAAAAGCCAGCCGAAGAAGATGGCAGCGAGTTTAAACTGAAAACCAGACAAATGGGCTGTAATGGCGACTTTAAAGGACTGAGGGCTAGTTACACATCAAACCAACCACATGATGCATAAGAGTTACATTTGAATAAAGATCAAACCTAGTGTTCTTTATTGAATTTGTGATGAGACATGAACTGCTTCTTTCCCCAAAGTACAATGCGTTCTTGTCATTTTATGATTCAGCGAAGCATGTGGCCATCCATGTTGGGACAGAAGAGAAGCCAAAGAAAAGAAAACGCTAGCCTTCAAAATGAACCAAACCCCTAGCATTCCCCTCTCCTCTACCTTTCCTTCCCTATATCAAGCCAGCTTGAAGATAAGGAACCGAGAAAACAATCATTAAACACTGTTTTTCTTGCTGTTCATCTCTTGACATTGACCTCAAAAGAAAAGAAAAAGAAATAGAGTATGATATAAGCAAAAGCTGGTGATTGCTGATTCTCCTGGAATGATAGGTGGCTATAAATAAAGGGGGTCGAAACAATGATGAGACAAGAAGGGATATAATTAACTACTTGAAAAGGAGATAATCTTGACACGAGAACTTTTGTAAGTTTCCTGGTTGTCCGGATGCAGTTCAACTAACAGTCTAGATATTCATCTGAAACAGTCTCAAAAAAGGGTTTTTATCTTCTGAGTCTTTGCTTTTACTTGGCTTGGATATGTGCCAGCTTTTGGACAGCCATCGCATTGGCATAGTACATAAAAATAGGCTGCAGACGAGTAACTTTTTGTCTTCTTTCTTCCTCTCAACTAATCCCCTTGTCCACCCGGTTTTTCTCTAATGTAGCATTGCTAACAGCATGCACAAATCGAGATGGTACTTGTGATATTCTTTTCTAAGACTTTGAAGCTTTGTAAAGATGATCTATGTCGTGCTTTTAGAACATAACTATATTGTTTTGAGGTAGGTGGCTTTCTATATATATATGTCTTTTTTGCTGTTTTTAAGATATGCTAATATGCATTTGTCATAGTTTTAATAATCTTAATTGGGGTTTCTAGATACTAGTTTACGAGACCCCAACTTAAAAAGGACAGGAGAAAAGGAATGTCACTAGTATTGTAATTCCATAAATGTGCTTGTGATGTTTCATGTTTGGTTTGAGATCCTATTTCAAGTTTCTCTGTAAGGAGTTGTCAATGGGAGGTAGGGACACCTCTTACAAAGGGCTCAGATACGGATCAATGCAGTCGTAGAAGCCAAAGACAGCAAAACAAACAAATACAAGGGTGGGAGTCAGATATGAATTCAAGCTGAAACAGAGAAAAGATGCTATACGGAATTAAGAACATTTATTGAATGAGGAACAACTTGATTAAGATAATAACTTCTAATCTCGATCATTGGAACGGGGCAGATGATTGTTTGATAACCCCTAATAATTCATAAAAAAGAAAACACGAAAGATACTAAAGATCAAATCATGCTCTTCCATTATCGATCATGTATAATCTAGAACGAGAACCGAAAAAGAAAACATTTTAGCCCCAATACCCACGATAGCAGCATCAATTAGGTAGGACAAGACGGTTTAACTTCTTGATATCGATTAAACTTCCAATAATTAAAAGAACCAAAATTTGAAAAGAGGGGCGATCCTCGCTTTCCTTGCTATCAAGGATGTTGTCCGCACTTAGCAGCATACCCTCGTGAGAACGACACGTTCATCGAATCGTCGTTTGGGGAGAAAACGATGGATCGTTTTTGTCGGGATTGGACTCGGAAGAACTTTGGAGACGTGCACGAAGTTTCGGCGGGGCATCTCCGGCTTCAGTCAATGATCGGCAATTTCAGAGGGACCATCGCGATCCGATCGAGCCGACGCTTGGAGACATTAGTTACCTGTCCAACGGACCCGATGCGAGTCAAGTCCAATTTTTTTTTTATTATTGAACCCTAATAATGAAACATATTTCTTCACATCAATAAATGGGGATGGACTCGAAGGAAGGATGATTCTATTTGAGTTATTTGTTTTGCAAAAGTAAATGATTTGTAAATTTTTTTTATCTAAAAATGATCGCTTGTATTTCTTTAAATAACACGTCAATGTAATTTTTTCCTAAACTATGCCCATTGTGATTTATTACCTAAATTTTTTTTGACATAAAAAACACAAAACTTGTGCTTATATGATATATTTACCTCAAATTTATATAAATATGACACATATACCTGAAACTTTTTCTTATGCCACCATGTGCGACATGAGTTCAAATTTTGGGGGGGTTTGACATTACAAAAAATTTGAAGTAAACGTGTGACAAAAGTATAAGGAAAATTGTCTAAAAAGTCACAAACTTACGTAGTTTCCAATTCAATCCTAAACCTTTTAATTTTACCGATTAAGTCCTAAACCTTTTGTTAGTTTGCCAATTGAGTCATTCCGGCCAATTTTGGTCGGAAAACGTTGACGTGGACATCGGCAATCTTGGTAGGATTCTTGGGGCGCTGAGGTGGACAATTTTTAATAATATTTTAATATTTTTTTAAAATTTTCTTTTTTTTTAAATATTTTTGTTTTTTCCTCTTTTTTTTTTTTTTTTTTTTTTTTTTTTTTTTTGGCTTTTCCCTTGCCCTTTTCCGGTGGCATGCCACCGCCACAGGCGACAATCGGCCACCGGCTAGCCTCGCCCGGGCAAGCGTCGGCCTCGCCCTTGGCCAGGTAGGCGATGGCTGGCCACCGGCCACAGGCGACAATCGACCACTGGCTAGCCTTGCCCAAGCGAGCGTCGGCCTCGCCCTTGGCCGGGTGGGCGATGGCTCGCCATCGGCCATAGGCCGACGCCCGGGCGACCAGGGGCGAGGCTCGCCCTCGCCAGGGCTCGCCCTCGCCTAGGCGAGCGTTGGCCTCGCCCAGACCAGATTTGGCGAGGCTGGCCTCGCCGGGGCTAGGGTTGGCCTCGCTTGTGGTGGGCGAGGCCAGTTGGCTAGCTATGGCCGGTGGTCGGTGGCCGGCCACCGGAAAGGGCAAGGGAAAAGCCAAAAAGGAAAAAAAAAAGAGGGAAAAAAACAGAAAATATTAAAAAAATCATTTTTAAAAAATTAAAATATTATTAAAAATTATCCATGTCAGCGTTAGCAGTCTTATGTGGCACCGCCGACGTCCATGTCAGCATTTTCCTACCAAAATTAGCTGGATGGACTCAATTGGAAAATAAAAGGTTTAGACTAATGCAAGAAATCAAAAGTTTAGGGCCGAATTGTGAAAATCGATATGTTTAAGACTTTTTGGACAATTCTCCCCAAAAGAATAAGTTTGGTAAAAAAGTTTGGGGGTAAATCTATTAGTGGAGTTTTTGGTATTACAAAAAATATTTAAGGTAAATGTGTCATAATAGATATAATTTGAGATTTTAGTTGCTTTTTCCCTCTTAATTTTCAATAATAATTTATGTTTACATATTTTCATGGACGATAAAAAATACAAGCGATCATTTTTAGGTAAATCATTCATTTCCAATGAAATAAATGTACCATCATCTCTTTATTCATTTATTTACTAATTTTTATCTTTTCCAAGATACAAGATACAATTATCGATGGCAAGGAAATTTTCTTGGACGTGCTTTGTTTTGCGGTGTCTTCAAGTAGATTAAATATACGGAATCTACACGGCGTATATTATATAATGATATATAATCAGCGGCATCGCTATTTAATTTGCTACTTAAAAATATTCCCAGTTATGAAATTAATCTACCATAATTTCTTTTGCTTTGCTGAACAAATGAAAAAAAGAAAGAAAAGAAAACTAGGGAGCATAGACCATCATTATGCAGAGGGTAAGGGCTTGAAGGCCCAGAGATCGGCCCATTGGGCCCGAACCGGCCCACAGTAAGAACAAAAAAAATTGGGCCCATTGGAGACAGGCGCTCGTTATCATATAAGCGAGCGCGATGCTAACGTCAACAGGGTTGCTCTCCGTGCGCCTACCGGAGCCAAATAAACCTCCCGAAACCACGATAAACGAATATCCCTGATCCTTCTTCTCCCTCGCCCTCGCCCTCCTTCTGAAACCCTCGGTTCGAGATTCGTGTCGGGAATCGGCGGCCGGCTCCACGGATTTCACAGGTGACGATCCGATTCCTTCCGACCTTTGTTTTTTTTTTCTTTTTTTTTCCTGTCGAGTGCTGTTAGTTTCTGCCCTAATTTTCGCGGTTCGAGTTCAGTAACGTATGCCGATAGGTCTTGTTCATCGAGAACCGCAAGGTAGTTGTGTCCGGAATGGATGGTTTCGGTATGGTCGAGGGCGTCGTGCGCTTCTCGCTTTTCGTGTGATTTGATTGCGCTATTGCGGAATTGGATCGTGGTCGTGGGTTTTGAAGATGCATTGCCCGTGCGATTGCCTTTGCGCTCCTTGCATGTTGATCTTTGGGTGATTCTTCAGGCTATGAATATCTGATCTAGGCGCTAGGCGCGCTTCGTGATTGTTGGTGCGCTAGAAAATAGTATCGGGGAAAAAAAATGGTCTGATAGGCTTTCGTGATGTGGTGTTTAGGAAACGGTAATTTTACTGTTGATGCGTATGTTATGGTCCCGCAGTTGTATCATGAGTCAGTAAGTCACATACAGACGGGAAATATATTACCTTTCGTGACGCCTTTTGGTGGAACCCTCGTGTGAGCATCTCCGGAAGGGGAGGGGGGTAACGTTATCATGAGAGTTTGGTTGGATATTTCCTACACCAAGGGTAAAAAATGGTCAAACGGCTAGGTATTGGTTTGTTACTTTTTTGTTAGGACATGCTTAATTGAGTTTCTGGTCCCCCTAATCTAATTGGCTTAAGTGAACTTTGAAAAGACAAAAACTGATCAGATTAGTTGATTTGCTAGTTCAATGGATTGTGATGCATGTGAAGCGTCATTCAAGTATATTCTCTCTGGAGATGCTGCTCACTTGGAAGTTGGAACAAAATTGCTTGAGTTGAATCATTTGCCAAATTTATTAAGTAGTGAGATTGAGGAATTGTTAGTGCACTGTTGTTGTTTATTGGGAGGACACTAATGACGAAACACTTTTTCTCTGCAGGAGTGGGAGGGGGCTCTGTATCTCCTGTTTGTTCTGATGGCATCAGTCTCTAGTCAACCGCAGTTTCGTTACACACAACCCCCATCCAAGGTGCTTCATTTGAGAAATTTGCCATGGGAGTGCACTGAAGAGGAACTAATTGAACTGGGGAAGCCATTTGGCAAAGTTGTCAACACAAAGTGCAATGTCGGAGCTAACAAAAATCAAGCTTTTATTGAATTTGTGAGTGCTATCATCCAGTCCATCTTGTCCCCTTGTTTATTCTCCCCTTCCCCTAGCTTGTTTTTGCAATATCATTGACTATCCTTTCCCCCCTCATGGTGCTCTATAGGCGGATTTAAACCAGGCTATTGCAATGATCTCATATTACGCATCATCCTCTGAGCCTGCTCAAGTGCGTGGAAAGACTGTCTACTTGCAATACTCCAATAGGCAAGAGATAGTTAATAACAAAACCACAGCGGATGTTGCTGGCAATGTGTTATTGGTAACAATTGAGGGCAGTGATGCACGTCTGGTCAGCATTGATGTTTTACATTTGGTAAGTTTTTTGCTGAAACTTTTCTTGCAATTGTTGTGAGAGGTAAAGTTGCTCTCAGGATGTCAACATTGAGTAACATAGTAGGTTGTAGCTTGTCGTGTTCTAGTAAGCTTTGTTTGACATGAATGTCAATGAATTAGCAGGCCCCTTTCAAGGCAATATCTTCAATGGCAGCTTAGTGCATCGGGAGAAAGAAAGCATGTGTGTTTGTCTCCTTTCTCCTTTTCTCAACACACCTCTTCCTTCCTCTCTCTTCCCTACTCTTCCTCCTCAGCTACCAATTCGTGCCATTATTTGAATTTAGGATGGTTGCAGTTTGAATGTTCTTACTTATCCCTTACCTTTCATGTGTATGGGTGTTAGTGTCCGCATGATTTGCTTCTGTTGAAAGCAATTACTGCCATCTTCTTGAAAGAAAAATGCCAAGAAGAAAAAAGATCCATTTTGATTGATGATTTGTCATTTGGTAAAAAAAAAAAAAAAAAAATAAATTAAGTTGACATAAAACTATTTTTACTACACTTGTTTTGTATTTTCTGCTTTAGTTGTTTTTTCCCTCTTAACATCCACATAGTGGAGACAAGCAAGAAGCATGGTTGTTCTTTGTCATGAGTGCACTTTGTAGGTAATACTCATGAATTCTAATATTTTGCGGGTTTTATTGATATCAAATGAAAGATGGCGGATACGATTCTTCCTTTGCAAAATGAAATTATTGTCAGATATTAATAGTAAGGCTGTCAAAAGGCCTACATATTGCCTAAGACAAAGTTATCAGCTATCGACAAACAGCATTTAGTGGTAGGGTCAATTGTGCATGTCATGAAAGTGAAAGGTTTTTTTTTTTTTTTTCCCTGACTTCGTGGCATGTGAGAAGCCGGCAAAAATTTGGTACCTTTTGCCAACTTGTGAAAATGGTATTTTTGTGCATAATATTCCTGCACCACCGGGTCTAGAAAGGTGAAGTATACAAAGTGTTTCTCTTGCATCATAGTGATTTGCTTCTTGTTTGGGAGCTTGGCTGATCGACAACATGAAAATGTGACTGGATAGGCATACAAATAACACATTCTGAACCACACACCTGATCCCTACGTCTAAGAGTTGTTAGGAAGATTTTGACGCCTCCATTTCAAATTGGATAAATCTCATTGTTGCATGAAAGCTTTTCCTTTTTCTGAATGTGAAAAATTCTCTGACAGCTCATCATAGGGTTTTTATTGCTTGCAAATGCTTGGGCAGTGATCCTTGTTATGTTTGGAGTGCAAAACCTGAGATTTCTAGCAACATTTTGCTGATTTAGATGTACTTTTGAAATCATTAACCAATCTCTTGATCTAAAACAAATTAAATGCTGCATGTGATGCTTCTGACTTTCGTACGTATTTGTGTAAATTTTCATATTTGTCTCTCTCGGAAAGTGACATTTGAATACATTCTGATGATATCTCTTATAACACTGATATTGAGAGGGGATAGGGGTTGGAATTTCTTTTTCGATAGAAGTAACTGTCTGTGTTACCATGCTGATGTCTTGGAAAGCTCATTGATGTGTTTGGGGTGGCTTTGAACCTGTTTTTGATCAATTTTTAGCCTTGGCTCTAGCTTTTGACTTTAGCTTTAGCTTTGGCTGTTTGGATCAAATTTTTATTTCATTTGAATAATTTTAATATTGAACACCTTAAATTTTCATTGGAACTTGTTGAATTAATTTAAGCTTTTTCAAGAATACAACTAACTAAAATATCGCAGCCAATTGTGATAGAAAATCTTCTTATACTGAACATTTTTCTTGGTTAATTGGTAATGCAGGTCTTCTCAGCTTTTGGGTTTGTTCACAAGATTACTACCTTTGAGAAAACTGCTGGATTCCAGGTGACAAAAACTTAGATGACTTTTTTTTTTTTGGTTTTGTACAGAGTTTATAATTTAAGCAAAAAATTCTTGACTAAAATCTTGTTTGTAGGCCCTGGTGCAATTTTCGAATGCCGAAACTGCTTCTTCTGCAAAAAATGCCCTTGATGGAAGATGCATTCCTAGGTGACGGTTGTATTAATTTTTTGACATGGTATTTTGTCCAACTGGAACTGGTACATGTTGCCCAAAGTAATGCATATTTTGGCACGAGTTTATCACCTATATATTGTGTTTAAAGAATAATTCCTAGTTAAGCTAAAAATCAAATTTCTCTAGTTACAAAGAAGCAGTTCTTAACATAGAGTGGCATGTTCATGTGCTTTGAGAATTTCTTTTGGGTTGCGATTAGCATATTATCTTCTAGTGCACTCACATGAATGTTACTGACTGACTTTGTCTTGGTTCACAGCTATTTGCTTCCTGAGCACATGGGGCCATGCACCCTCAGGATCACATATTCAGCCCACACAGATCTGAGTGTGAAATTCCAGAGCCATCGTAGCAGGTGACTTTCTAATTGGGTTGTTTATACCAAGCCTTCATTTGATGTCCGTTTCTTGATTGATCAATTGTGTATTTTACCATGGACATTTTTTTGTTTATCAGGGACTACACTAATCCATACCTTCCTGTTGCTCCATCTGCTATAGATGGCAGTGGTCAGGTAAGGAATCAAAAATCAACATTTGCTTTGTTGTAATCACATCCGCTGTTAGAATGAGTTGGGCATATTATTTTGTCTGCCTTATGATTTGATTGATTTGATCAAACATTGCATTGTATGCTGCAGTTGAGTGTTGGCTTGGATGGGAAAAAATTAGAACCTGAGAGCAATGTCCTTCTTGCATCAATAGAGAATATGCAGTATGCAGTAACATTGGATGTTCTTCACATGGTATTTATTTTATTTTATTTTATTTTTAATTCTCTCATCTGCATTCTTGGGTAAGCATGTGTTTTAAAAGTTTGTCACCAATTTTTCCTGGTTCAGGTCTTTTCAGCTTTTGGACCTGTACAGAAGATTGCCATGTTTGACAAGAATGGAGGGGTCCAAGCATTGATTCAGTACCCTGGTTAGTAAGAGCAGTGAATTTTTCTGGATGAAGAATATCTTTCTTGCATTAAGGCGAAAAATATGCATGCATCTAATGAAGTGCATGTTGGTTGTCACATTGCTGTCCATGCAGATGTTCAGACGGCTGTAGTTGCAAAGGAAGCTTTGGAAGGGCATTGCATATATGATGGGGGGTTTTGCAAACTCCATATCTCATATTCGCGCCATACAGATCTTAGCATAAAGGTAATCACATCTACTGCCCCCTGGTATTACGTTTATCTCAACAAGTTGTGACTATCCTACACCATGGATGTACACTTCCTTGCTTTTGATACAAAAGGAAAAACTCCCTCTCCTATATCTAGTTTTCCAGTTGAATTTTGAAAGATGCCACTTCCAATTGACCATTTGATCAAGAGCGATTACCATTCAAAGAGTCACTAGTATGTCAATCACATGTTTTTAGTTTTCACTTAAAAACAGTTAAAGTGAAATCTGTTCCCAGTAGAAGGGCGAATGACGTGAAATATGTATAAACCTGATAAATAAGGGATGTCATTATTCTATTTCGCCAGTATAAGCTGTTTCACTTTGAGAAAAGTGGCGAAACATTCATTAATGTCTCTGGCAGCAAGAACTTTCATTGGCTGTTGACTTCAAATATGCCACACGTTCAAGGTTCTGCTCATCTCCTTGGATCTGGTGTTACCATTTTCAACATGACCATATATAAGTCACACCTGTTTGCAGTTGTGTTTTCTGTGTCATCATTCAGGGAATCTGAACTCTCTTGTTTCCCTCGCTTTGAAAGATAAACTTTAGGTGCTAGCATGATTTAAACTTAGTCCCTTTAACATGAGGCATTTTGTGTAATTTGTTCTTATATCATGAATTGGTGGGAATTTGAAAACTGAAGCAAGTGTTGTGAGCACTTCCCTTTGTGAGAATGTACTGTTGTTATTTTAAGATAACATAGTACGGAAGCCTGGTCATTTTAGTTAAGACAGACCTAGAATCTGCTGTTTATTCATCTGTTATTAATTGATCATTGTGTGGGGGAGGTTATGAGTTATTAGCTTGGTGAATTGTTAGGACTGGCTGGAAATAATTGTCTTAGTATTTTGTGCTGCATTTCAGTTTCTATGTTAGATATATACAGTGCGTCATAATAATTTTGTCTTGCCTTTGAATATATGCGAACATTAATTTGCTGATATTGTTCTCTTACATTTTTACTTTTGAAGAGTAACAGAAGTAGGTGGGAGATTGTTAATTGACTGATATGCTAACTATTTTTCCAGGTTAACAATGATCGGAGCAGAGACTACACAATCCCCAACACCCTGATGATGAATCCTCAACCTTCAATTCTAGGGCAGCAACCGGCTTCAGCTGTTGGTGCTGCGCCCCAGCAGTATGGTGGAGTGCAGTACGCCCCGACTCCCGCGCAACCCACAATGCATCATCCACCCCCTGCTGGCTGGGGTCCGGTCCCTCCAGCTCAGTCCATGCCTATGCAAGGTCACAACCCACCACCGTACATGCAACCGGGGACTGTGCCTTTCCAGATGGGCCCTGGGATGATGCACGGCGCGGGCCACCCTGGTTTGCCGCATCCGCCACCAATGCCTCCATATCAGTCACAATAGCACTTCTTTCTTCTCTTGGTGCTAAAGGTGTGATAGCCCTTAGTTGACGCAATTCCCTTGGGCCTGAAGCTCTGGTGGTATCCTTTTCTTAGTAAAATTTTTTGGGGAGATGGGTGTGTAGCTCGTGCTATGATGATGATACTATGTTTGGGAACTGTAACTTGCCATTTGATTCGGAGGTTTTAGATATCTACTTGTTCATCATAGAGATGATTGACTTTCTGCACCAATTTGTGAACCTGTATATGAGTTGGATTGGATCTCTCTCTCTCTCTCTCTCTCTCCCCACCCCCCGTTCCCTTGTGGCCGGATGAAAGTGACGATTCGGCTATCCGGTCAAGCGTCGAGAGGAACTGAGTTAAGCTGATATACAATTGCTGTCAAATTTCGTTGGATGTGGCGAGTCTAGTATTTGGAGCAATCCCACAAGATGAAATTAGTGACCGTCATCCGTTGATTATCTCTATGTTTTATTCTAATTTGTCGTTGGCCGGAACAACATCACCACTGCCGTCAAGGTTAACTACAATCTATAAATATTGTCGCAACAGCAGCCGCCACCTGCCATCAACACCTAACCACTACAACAATTACGTGCTATTCCTGCCTGGGAGGTTGCTGCTGCCGTCGTTGTTAGCAGCTAACTTCTACTCTTTAGAATTTGACGAGGGAAAAACAGAGAGAATCTCGCATTTGTCAAGCACGGCAAAATGTTGTTCTGCAGATTTGGTTTCTAACTGAAATGAAAGTCATGAAAAGACCATCTAGACCAGAAAACATAAGTTGGTCAAATCAGTGTCAAACGGTCTCCTTCACTTAAATCTCTACGTATGTACTCCTTCCTTTTTCTTGTTAATGCCTTGGAACACGACGATGGCGAAAGGTTTTTTCAGAAAGATGCGCAGAGGCTGCAAGGGATTTTACATTCATGTCCCGGAAGTAGGAAGTGTCCTTTATTCCCAATACAAGCAAATGAAGACCTGAAAAAGCCAAATTCATGCGACCTTCAACGTGAGAAAAGTTGAGGCAATAGGAGCATAGTATTACTAACGTCCTGTGTCTCGACTTTTTACATGACTGACAAACCACAGCCACAGGAATTGTGGTTCTCGAGTCAAAATATGAAAGAACAAATGAACGGTGAAATCCTCTAACTTAGAAACTGTCCCCTTCCGTCTGCAACTTCTGTCATTTACATAGACAAAACGTAGCCTTCACTCAGTCATCGATGTGGCAAGGTCCGACAAAAACTTATTTACTTCTTCCGGATCCTTTAGAGAGTAAGAAGCCTTCGTATCCTTAGGTACCGAAGAGACGACAATAGAAATACCTTGTCCCCTTTTCTCTATTACCTGCAAAAATCAGGTAAAGACAACTCGTTCAACTATTTATTACCGATGGAAATCCAGCCATTGCACTCAAAATAAGGTTGAGAGCAGAACTTCATGATTTAGTGACTAGACTAGAACCTTGAAAGCGTCTTCGTCAGTTCGGTCATCTCCTATGTATAATGGAAGGACGTCTCCAGAATTGCTGAGTCCTAAATTCTCGAGTAAATACTCCAGAGCATGTCCCTTGTTCCACTCTATACACGGTCGAATTTCCATGACCTGAAATTTTTGTCAGCAAAAGTATATGATTGAGCGTACAAATTGTGACGAAGAAAAAAATGCAGTAACTTGAGGAAAAAGGCATACCTTTCTTCCCCTAGTTAAACGAAAATCTGGGTAGTTCTCTAATACAGATTTCACTTTCTCCTCCAATATATTGTAATCCTGCACATTGATCAATTGAGCTATTGTTTCGTCACTCTTCTTCATATGCGATTGCCAACCAGAGATTACTCACAGAGTAACAATGGCTTTGGTACAATGAAAGTGCATGAACAGACTCTTCTGTACCTCTTTACTGACTTGACGAAAGTGCACGGAGACGCAAAATCTGTTATCCTCGAGCCGGGCACCCTTTATTTTACTGGTGCTTTCCTCTAATGCAGTGAATATCTGTTGAAGGAAAATGTACGTCATTATCATACCACTGCTATCGAATAGGGACTAACTCCAAGTTTCAATGGTAGATAAACCAGGTTCCTCGTTATTGAAACCGACAGAAACAGACAACCAGTTGAATTAGCTCACCTCTTGAATTGCGGGCAGGAACTTCTTTGCTGGTTGGAACGAACCTTCATTTCCCTGGGGGGCCAATAAAAGTTGATTATAATTCTAACAAATACCGACAGTGCGAGATTATCATTGATTGACTGAATTCTATAATAAAATCGTTACTGATAAATGAACTATACGCACGCTTGTGAGTCTCAATTACCTTTCGATTGAGCAGGGGAGGGTGCTTTCCACCAGATGTTAGTGGCCTTGTTGGAACCATTATGTCCATTCCATGGCTTCCGGCATAGTAAACATTATCTAACTTTACAAACTGTTTCACCTGATAAAGGAGGAAGAATCAATATGATAAGCATGTGCTCCTATAGACTTCTTTCGGCACAGATGAGTTACATTTCTTCTAGCTCGATGAACAACATTTCATTCACATACCTTGTCTCTACTCCTTCCACTAATAATAGCAGTTGGGAAACGCTTTGAAACATCACTTACAGCACCGCGCATCTGTAGTTGATGCAATACTAGTTAATAACAAGTGATTGGCAGAACTATTTGAACGTAGTGGGTAAAATATGTGATTACCTCATTGGTCATAAATGCGCGGTCAGGGTCATTTACAATGGGAGAGAGGGTGCCGTCGTAATCCAAAAACACGACGATCCTCTTGCCCTTTGCCGCTTCCATCATCTTTTTAAACATGATCAATGCTGATGGGTGTTGCTTCTGTTTTTTTGGAACAACATGTGGAGGGAAAAGGAAGAGGACTTAGTTGTACAGTCATAATGCAGGGGAAAACGCCTGCTTATAGTGTAAAGAAAGCTTACCGTCCAGGACGAATACGCCGCTTTGTGGTCAGGAGCTATCGGATGATTACCCCCACCATTCTCCTCGCTCTTAGGCGTGGAGATTGCATGTACTTTGGGTCTATTAAAAAGAGACCTCAGAAATGCAATTACCGCCTTCATCATATCTTTTCACTACATGTTGGCAAAAAAAGGAAAGTGCACATGGAATTAATCAAAGTTAAACAAGAGAGGCAACTACAATACTTTATAAACGCAACTACAGTGGTGTCTACTGTTGTCGATCAATACCCACTATTGTAGATTCTTATGACCGGTGAGTTATAAGTTAGCAAGCAGACCAGGCTAGTGGGCTTTTATTAGCACCGCCACACGCTATGTAGTTCAGCCCCATCAAGCAACCCGTCCAAGTCAGTTCTTTTTTTTTTTTTGAATCTTTTGACAAACTTTTATGATAATTCGATCCGACATGTGCACGTCTAGAAGTAGCATGATGATAAAGAATATTCAAATCTCCTCAAAACTTACCTGAGATCTCCTTTAGGTAACCCGAGTGAGTCACTCTTCACGCTTCTGCTTCTATAACTATACACCTGCTATTGAAACAGAAGATCTTATAATGAGGAAATTGAGAAAGGCAAAGCCTATTATCCGATAATGAGACCGACCACCACCAACTAATTCAAAAGAAGGAAAAAAAGGGAGTTGTTTGGGCGAGATAGAGGAAAAGATAGCAAAAGAAGAGCGATGAAAATGGAAAGACAAAAGGGAATTGAGATGTCCCAACTGTCCACTGGTCCTAAGACCGACCAAAACCGACTGCAAGTCAATTGATGTTGAACCCACATCCACTTTCGAAAAAGAACCTATGTATGTGGAGGTTCATGGCTCTACAAAAAGGGTAAAGAAAGGTGCTATTGTTGGACCGACACGTCTCACTGTGTGACACGGTTGAGCACGATCCAGTAAACGTCTGGTGTCCTGGGTACAAGCGTCTCTTAGCTAAGTCCAATCACGAGCGCATATATTTGAGGATTAATACATTCTGGAAAGTAAGAGAAGGGAAAAAGGGACGCAGTAGTGCACGGTCGTATTCAAGGGGGACTCCCAGTGCAGTTTTTTCCGGTTTAATTCTCTCTCTAGAAAGGCTAATATATCATGATGTTGGGCTACAAGTGTCACGAAACAATTCCTGGGATGTTCCCAAGATGAGGTCGGTTTATGAAGGGTCGCTTTCCAAAACCAAAGTGGGATGGCTTTTGCGGAGAAAAGTAGATGGTCGAGTGACTCAACATTGCATGGATGGCTATGTAATGGATGTTGATTTCTCTCTCGTAGGGGGTTTGCGATCAGAGCTGATTCAGTTGATGCCGACATGAACGAGACTAACTACAGGGGAGTTTCATAATCTCACCCCCACATTGCATGACACGTTCAATGAATTGAAGGCGTGTTTTGTCGGTCTCGTATGTCCTACATTAACTAACCAAACCGTCCAATCCTAACTAATCTTCCCTTCCAATCGCACATAATCCTATGACCGGCATCCAACTTCTCTTGCTCTCTCTCTCTCTCTCTCTCTCTCTCTCTGTGCATGTCGCTTTCCGATAGTGTCAACTTCATACAACTGTCAGCTGGACATGCAATAACTTCATTTCTCACAATATAATTGAGTATGCGCTACCTAAACTCGGTGTATACTTTTTCTTCAATGAACAAAACATGAAAGAGCACTTCTGCACGTGACTCATGGGATGATGACAACCTAAACTCCATGACAGCGCTCCGCGTTTAGCTTTTTTAAATTAGTGCGTCTGTGCAAAGATCCAGAAGACTTTAACTTATGAACTCGATTTAAGTGATGTCATGGACTACGCACAGTCTAATTCCAAAAGAAAGAAAACAAAAACTCATCGGGTATCCCCACATCAAGCGGGGCCTCGCGCGAGACAAAAACCAAAAGGAGCTGAACCAAAAGCCTCCACCTGCCACGAAATGACACAACACGTGTATCCCGCGAGGCCATAGATTGACTCGTTCGCCCTTTTTAATTTCGACGAAAAGGACTTGACTTTTTGAAAATCTGGACCCAGTCCTAGTGTGAAAAGCGAAGATACATGGAAAAAGCAATATAAGGAAAAAGCTGTCTTCGGGAAATAAAGTAAACAAGAACCAGACAAAACCCTTTTTCACGCGTCCGCCGATAACTGGCCAGCTAGAGTGTTTAGACCTCTGGATCGCTGTTCGGTCGACGCATCGAAACCTGGTTTTCTCAAACTTTTTAAGCCCACAGGTAGAAAAAGAAGGCTACCCACCGAACCCGACAACACGGGGGAACGACCAAAAAGTCTACGCCCTCGTTTCGAAGCAACTACTCATCTGCGAAAGTACAGATTTTCATGTCGAGACAAGACATGCCCTTGTTTAAAGACTATATATGGACGCAGGACACTGGCACTGAATAGTCAGGGTATGAACGTGGTATTCGGGAGAAGTTGACTGATGACTTAGTCGTAATAACCTAGCAAAGAAGGTGGTCCGAAGTTTAGCAGAACCTTCGTTGGAGAAACTCTATTGTGTTTAGGTGAAATGTCTAAGTCGTCTTCAGCTTTTGAAGGTGGAATCATGCAGGACGTATTGGCAAAATGACAGGGTGAAACAGAGCACCTTTTGGAACAAATTAGAGGTAGCCCAAGACAAACCCATCACCTTCGAAAATCCGAATAACTGTAAACTACATACGCCCGATCGAAGCGATAGGGCGTTAGACGTGTCTCGACTCGTGATACGGGTGACTTTGTCTTCTGTTAGAGACCTACAGTGTGAGCTAATTCTTTTCCACTATATACAGAAGGGAAAAGGTCAAGAAGCCAACAGCAAGAAGCCAACAGCGAGGAGGAGGGAAACATAGGACTCGAGAGTTGTGCTGAATTTGATCATCTGTTGTTTACTAGTCTTACGTTGATTGAAGTGAGAGGTGATTCGCGGGTGCATGCACCGTAGGTCGGTGCTATCGCCCAGCTACTGCTCACCCACGAGCCAACATGCGTAGAAAACCGTTTTTTCTTTTAGGTGCTGGTCCTCTCACAGAGCGAGTCCACTTTAATGGGCCCAGCACCAACCAACCAACTAACCTAACCGAACCGAATACCGAACCGGTCGGCGGGCCCCCAGCCGCAATCCCCACCGCCCACCTGGCGGGCACTGCCGACAAGCCCCTACGTGTCGTCCGACACGGCCGTTCAGTCTCAAACCGGGGTCTTTTCGCATGTGGGAAACCTATGCCCTCGCACTTCCTTTTTCCTCTGTCCGCCCGGGTCTAAAGTCCGGTCAACTGGGCCCCGCGATCAGAACCACGTGGGGGCTCAGCTCCGCGACATGTGTACGGCGTACAATGCACTAGACTTTTTGGTCTCACGTTCTTTGGCAAGGCGATCAAACTCTAGACTGCCTCTTATACTTCCTCCTCAATTTCGACACAGTAATGAAGTCAACGAAAAAGGCACGAGATTTTCACAATTTTGAGAAGGTAACTAGTAAAGTGACTTCATCTAATCTATCGTATCATAGCACACTTAAGTAGATCAATTAGATTGATATTCACAAAAATACGTAGAAGGATTCATTGAATAAAAAGTGCTAAGCGTGCGCGGGGACGTCACGCGCTAGCGAATCGAGCATGTGGAAGACAAGGCAAGAATGATGCAGCCGACATATTAAAAAAAAGTGGTGGAATAAAATGATGGCCAACCAGCTCTCGTTCCCTTCGCAGTCGTGCTGACACTCGACACACGGTCGCTTTCATCATATAAAGAAAAAGGAAGGAAGGTAGGAAGGAAGCAAGGAAGAAAGAGAGCAAAGACAAAGAAGAAGAAGAAGGACCGAAAAGACTAGCAAGGGTCAATGCTATACAAAAACCCAGAAAAGCAAAAAAAAAAAAAAAACACGAACGAGAACTCAAGATCCCGCGCCAATCGAGTCAATAACATTCAAGACTGCGACAGAATGCAGAGAGAGAGAGAGAGAGAGAGAGAGAGCACTCACAGAATTACAATGCTCGTCGTCGCCGGCCGAGGCCTCAAACCCTCGCGAGAGCTTCCTTCAATAGAGAGAGAGAGAGAGAGAGAGAGAGAGAGAGAGAGAGAGAGAGTGTCCTGTTTTTATTTGTATGAGCTCCGTTGATGTGCTTGAGCGATGAGGGAGACTGATGTGAGCGAAGTTAACGTGAATTTATAGAGAAGGGCTGCACTCTGCTGGAAGAGAGAGAGAGAGAGAGGTGTCTCTTGCTGAGAGACTTCGGCTTTTACTTCTTCTTCTTCTTCCTTTTCTTTTTCTTTTTAATATTCAATTCGACGAAACTGCTTTTTGCCCTTGGAAGCGCCTGGCGCACGCGATTGACCAAAACACCCTCTTCCCTGGCCTTTTTCCTCCTGTCCAGACGTGTCAAGTTCCAACCACGGAATGAACACGTCCGTCGACCCTTTTGGAAAGGCCCCGCAGGACAGAGAGGAAATTTATCTTATGGAAACGTAATTAAAGGTTTGGATAGTGCTAATTATGAGCGCTCACTAATAGCAAGCTCATCAAATATGGTGGCAGCGATAGTCCCTCCGCCATTAAATCATACGTCAACAGTTCTTGTTTTGCGCGCTGTCGACAATAGTAAAAAAGTTTTCACGGACTTTGTTTATAAGGATGGTTGTAAGATTCGCACCGAAAGTTTAGGAAAATTATAATTGGTTCGTTAACGTAATTTTGTGCTGATACTTGTCAAAAGTCTTCTCGAATAATTGATACCGAATAGAGAGTCATGGTTTCTCATGAACCGCCTATCACGTATTGGTCATTTCCGATACTTTTTCAAGAAGTTGCGAGGGAAAAAGAAAAAGGGTACTAGGAAGTTTGCAATGAGTTTCTCTGCTACCTCCCTCCCTCCCTCCCTCCTTCTCTCTCTCTCTCAGCCCTTTTGGTGGGGCAATAATGCAGCTTTCTTAGGGATATATTCTAATTGACATAGTGAAGTCATCTACCTCACATCAAATGGTCTTCTCTTTGATGACATGCAGTTCCAAATGTGATCACATGTAATTAGATTTCTTGCATAATAAGTCACGGTACCTTTTTGCTAGTCAGCGAATCTTTAAGAGAATCTGCATTCACACCAAAAGTCTTGATCATCCATTACCATGTTACTAACTGCTGCTCATTATTGTGCTTATTGCATAAGAGCAGCTAATGAATCATGTGATTCGTTCAGATCGCTTAGCCAATGTGTTCAAGTTATACCATAACTGCACAAGATAAGAGGGTGATTATACTTAGTATCCTCATTAATTATGGCTGTGGATTTCGCTTTTCCCGAAAAGAATCTGCTGGCAATAAGCTCTTTTTCCCTTCTCTGCTAACGAAAGATTCTTATCCTATGCCTCCAAAGCATAAGTTCGATCAACTTTTACTCCCTTGCTCTCGTTGCGTGGACTTTAGGGCATGGACTCAAGAGAAGAAGGAAATCCACTGTCCCTGGTCATGAATCTAACAATCAAACTTGATAGCTCTGATGTCAGTTGGAAATAATGTGGTCGTCTGCTGTGGTCACGTGGTCCTTTTCTGCATGAACTTCGCGTACTATTCCACGTCAAAAGTATTCGACGGCTATTTCATTGTGCATTATTCCTTTGACGACAGAAGTACGATAGACCCAACAACAATGTGGAAAGGGAAAAAGAAGGAAAAAAAGAAAGCCACCGTGCATGCTCGATAGCCAATCTTTCCAATAATACATGTGATATGGGCTAAAGGTTTTACATTTTCATGCTGTTACACTTTAATGATGCAGATCCTCTCTGTATTTAGAGAGCGAATGGACTTCTTCGATCTATCTCTTTGGGTGTTCGCATCATCATCATCCCACTCGATGCCATTGTATATCTCTGTTGTCGAGCTTAGCTATTAGCGACACCAACGGGCCGCCCTGTGCCCTCCTTCTTGCTCCTTCACTTTACTGTGAATCTCTCCTCTTCTGTCTCTCTTTGTCCTGTTCGTGCGAGAGGTCGCAATCCCATGCGACCCTAGATCGACGTACTAGACTAGCCTGTATGTGCATGTTTTGTTCACTGCCTTGGAAAGAACATACCAAGGACCAAATAGATTTCATTAGGAAATCGTAAGATTCAGAGCAAAGCCCGTTTCTTCGAATGAAAAAGAAGGGAAACAGCACGGCAGTTGCATTGGGCAAGTTGTCAGATAACGTTGACCAAACTGAAATCCCCCATCGATACGGTACAGTCAATGCACATTACTTTCAACGTCTAAATTCACGAGAATCTGCGTTCATTATTGTTCCTTGTAACGCGAAACATTCAATGCGGAGAGACTCTTGGGGAATTGTGAATATGAGACACGAACAGAAAAGCTTGTCTCAGTAACAACCGATGTAAGAAAATCATCTGCAGTTGGTTTCGGTGTCGTCTTGGATTTGAATACTAGGTCACATGTAAGAAGAGGACGCCGCATGTGAGCAGACCTGTGGCTATACTGGGGCAGGATTCCCACACTATCCTAAGGATAAGAATCGAATCCAGGATTTGAAGCTTTTGCTTCATAAGGTAACCCATGCATGTCGGATATCATTGCTACCTTAGACAGAATGGGATTTCGTTATTTTCATTTTGAGTGTCACCAAACATACTAAATCTCCACGGAAGATTTCAAAAAGAAAAAACTTCAAGTTGCATAAAATTGTTCGAAGGGCAAGGGTCATGATTCATCAGATACACGATATTCTCTTTTCTTCCATTTACATTATTTGGTAAACGACTTTTAAAAGAATATTACGTGTCCAGACCCCTCGAGGTACTTGATTAATCCGACCGGCCCATCACACTTCTCATATTTCACAAAAATTCCAGTCAGCACAACAGTCTTGCGGGTCGACCTATGTCAAAATCCCACATTTCATGGTAAATGTAATGTGCATCTTCAACGTTTACTCAAATCTACAATAAAAAAAAAAAAAGATTTGATCTTTAATTTGGTCAACATGGGTCGGGATCAAATTGATAAAACAATGTACCATCGAGTTTCAGACAAATCAGCTGGTGAATGAGTTCTAACGTAGAGCTCACTTTACCTTGCGTACAGACAGACCATGTATGTCCAAGGTCTCAATATTTTAAATAGAATTAAGCAAAGAACGAAGAGAGACGGACATCACACCGACATCTTTTTCCATAGAAGAATGTTTGCAATTGCCACTTGCCAATGCAAGAGAAGACACTCTTTATCTGGTCCAATTAGGTGGTGCTTAGGTGAATATTATTTTCTTGATTTCTGGTTCTGCCTTCAATATTTTAATTAGACTTGTCGCTTGGCATTCAAAGCCAAAGTTGGCCCCCTCAAATAATGATATAAGAAAGTTAGATTTGACCGGCTAAATTAATGCTAGAGCCATTGAAATTCCGTGTCTTTGCACTCCAAAAGTGAGGACATCCCCTGGCATAAATTTGAAATATTAACCGAACCGCTCAACCACTAGAAACTATCATGTTTGTCATTAAAAAATTCATGTAAAGTTTCGCAAATTTAAAACTTTGAAATCGGTTTTATTTTTTCCGACTGTCGCAATTCCTTTCTCTATCCTAAAAAATGACCATCGAGACCATGTTTATCATGCTTTTGTTTACATGGTAGGTAATATGACTTGTTTTTGGTGGTCATGGGCCTTTCTTATCCCAAAAACTAACTTGAAGGGTGAGACTTTCTTTCATACTTATAAACTAATCATTAGCTCTTTTCACAATTGATGTGGGACAACCTTAATCTCTCCCTCACACATCGAGGGGGTTCAAGGCACAATTGACAACCTCAACAACCTTTTCCTCACACATTGAGCTTGATCTCCCCCTCACACATCGAGAGCCTAGGTAGAAGGAACAATAGGATATAACTCTCCTGTGTGACTAAAGGGGGTTGAAGACACAATTGACAACCTCAACAATCTTCCCCTCACTATTGAGCTTGGGTAGAAGGAACAACAATCTTCCCCTCACACATTGAGAGCCTGGGTAGAAGGAACAAGAGCATATAACTCTCCCGTATGACTGAGGGGGGTTGAAGGCACAATCGACAACCTCCACAATCTTCCCCTCACACATTGAGCTTGGGTAGAAGGAACAACATTGAGAGCCTGGATAGAAGGAACAAGAGCATATAACTCTCTCGTGTGACTGAGGGGGGTTGAAGGCAGCCTGGGTAGAAGGAACAAGAGCATATAACTCTCCAGTGTGACTGAGGGGGGTTGAAGGCACAATCGACAATCTCCACAATCTTCCCCTCACACATTGAGCCTGGGTAGAAGGAACAATGGGGTTGAAGGCACAATCGATAACCTCCACAATCTTCCCTAGGTAGAAGGAACAATAGCATCTATTGCCTCACACATTGAGAGCCTGGGTAGAAGGAACAATAACATGTAACTCTCCCGTATGACTTTTTTGGATCTAGACTTGTTGGCAACTTGGACTCTAATACCAATGTTGAGCGGCCTTGAGCTTTTCTCACCTTAAAAGCGAGCTCAAGGGGTGAGACCTTTTTTCATACTTATAAACCGACCACCAATCTCTTTAACAATCGATGTGGGGCAATCTTAATAACTTGTAGTAGGGGCAAGTATGACAAATACACTATGTTGAATCATATTATTTATTTATTTTGAAACTTAGACTATAATATTTTACTTATAGAATGAGACTATAATGCATATCTCACAGCAACAGTGTATATTAAACACCCCACGCGTTGTAGAAAAGAAGAGGACAAGTCATTGTCTCTCCTTCCCCGTAAAATTCCTCGAAACTGACCGAAAGGGATTGAAGAAATTGCTTGAGAAACTTCTCCGAAGTTCCAACTCTTCGAATCATGTCTTCGGTCGGGTTTCGTACGGCATCGATCAGTCAACGTGTTACAACCCCATGGTGCAAACGAGGGTGCACTTGGGAATCTCCGTCTGGGGCAAACAACCTAAGTAAGGCCAGCCGGTATCATCGACCAAGACAGCACCATGCAATTAGCGTCAAACACGCAAACCACTTAATTTAATCTGACACTTCTATCCTATGTTTTTCAGTAAGGAAAAACGATATAATTTCTGCATGAATCACACTGGATTAGTCCACTGTTGCGTGTGCAACTTTGGTCCATGTAATAGAAGAATAGAGAACCCTCGTACAACATGCAACTTTGGCACATGCGTGCAAAGCTTTTTCCTGAGGGGCACCGTATGGAGTAACAGCTCTCTCTACCGTTTTGTTTATTTTTTTATTTGGAAGAGAATATTAATTCCATAGAATCAATCTGGTCGGCTAGAAATTGTCGGAGATTTGACTAGGAAGAGGAGCGACAAAGTACAATGTTGACTTGCTTGTCACTGCTTTTACTTTGGAACGTCAAGTTTGGGATTCCCACGGTCGACATATTTGAAAGGTGAACGAATCTTTGGTGCTTGGAAGTCAAGTGAAGACTTGGACTGGTGGCTTGAATTTTATTCAATTTGAAACTCGATTGATGCGTATGAGAGCAGTAAATTAAGTATTTGTGTTGATTTAGTCTACAAAGAAAAATTCCCAAATTTATCCAAAATTTTAATTTAGTCCTAAACTTTTTGTATTTGTGTTGATTTAGTCGATTCATCCAATTTTAGATACGGATAATTTTTTATATAATATATTTTTGATTCTTTGTTATTAATTTTTTTTTTATTTTTCTTTCTTTTTTTCTTCCTCCTTCCTCCTTCCTCTAGCCGAATGCTAGGTGGAGATTGGCTTGAGGAAGAAGGAGGAAGAAAAAAGAGACATAAAAAATATTTTTAAAAAATATTATTAAAAATAATTCACATGAGCATTAGCTGGCTAAAATTGAACTAATGGATTAAATTGTCACAAATGTAAAAATGTTTAGAACTTAATTGATAAAAAAAGATTTAGAATTGAATTAACATAATTGCATTAGATTTATGATTTTTTGGGTAATTTTCCCTTTCTCAAGTTTGAACCACTAGAGAAAACATGACGTAAATAGGTTCTCCAGTTCAAGTAGATTTTCTTATTCAAGTGCGTATTTAGTTTAAATGATTTTATAATTTGAGTAGCTTTTTTTTGAAAGGGTTTCCTATTTGTGATATCATTTATGGAAGAGATAGAATTCTACTCAGTTAATGCACACTAAAGCAAACAAGAAGAGTGTTAGGGTTATTTGTTTTTGTGAGTTTTATGATGATTCTTTGCAATAAATTATGACATAACATGCTTTGTTTTGGTAATCAAAAAATTAGTTTGGGGTAAATTGATCACAAGTGTATCAATTTTGGATTTTTCATGATATTAATCCTTAAATAAATATAAAAAATGAAATCCAAATAGAATAACATGACTTTGGAATGAAATAATGCTACTAGACACTTAATGAATCTTTCATATTATAAACGCTATTCCATAAGGATTATTAATCTCTCAAACAGATTAAGTATCTTATTTAGTTATTGTAGGCTTTTCTAGTAGACTTTAATAATGTACTTATCGTCATCTTGTTTAGGGGGAAAAAGATTCTTCCTCCTTTGCCCACAAAAAAGAGTTACGGGAGAGGACCGGTTCTTAGTTTTTGGAAACGGAAATCGGTGGACGCCAAGCTTGTCGCTATGGAGGGCATTGATTTTTTTTGTTTTGTTTTGGGGGAGGGGGGAGGAACTTGGACCGGATGCTGAGGGAGGCAAGGGTCTGGGAGATCTTGTGGTCAATGAAGCCAAACTTGCTGACGCCGGTGGAGAAGATAATGCTGCCGGTGGAGGAGGATTTGAGGAGGAGCGTCTACGTAAAGCGAAAAGTCTGAGGGAGTTTGAGGTTCTGGAAGAAGTTGAGGTGGCTCCACTGGGATTGGAAGAGGTTGAGGAGGGTGGATTCGTCGATGGCACATGGCAGTGGCTATGTTCTTTGCTTGATCCAAGGGTGAATCTGGGGTTGAAGGAGGGAGGTCTACGGAGAGAGAGGAGGGAGAGACCTCATTCTTCCTTCTTCTTCTTCGAAAGTTGAGAGAGAAATTTGAAGATCTTGCATTTGGTCTAGTTTAGGTGGTTTGATTGATCCGGTTCCTACTTTGGAATCGGGAATTGGAATGCCTGTCGCTAATTCCACTTTTATGGAATCGGGAACTAGAGCAGTGCCTCTGGAAATCGCCGATTTGGTTTGATCTTGGCTATTCTCGATTCGGGCGGTTCCATTGCAGTCCCTAGAAAATAAGCTTTTGAGATAGTCAACTTGGATTGGCTAATGGAAGCTTTTGGCAAAGAACATTAAAAAAAAAAAAAAAACTCATATGATGCGTTTGATTCACCAAAAGAAATAAGGTAATAATGAAATAGCCTTCCATGAGAATAGAAAATGTAGGAATTGAAAATGAAGGATAATAATAAAATAACCGCCATAGTTTGGTTTGTAGAATGGAATATAATTTCAACATTATCATATCGTTTTTTTTTTAAAACCATTATACCATATAAAATAAGTTAAGAATAATAACAAATTCTCATAATACTTTCAATGATAGATAATTGGAGCTTAATTTGTTTTATTGTCGTATTTTTAAAAACCATAAATAAAAGATCTGACAATTTATAGATTATTATTATATTTTAATGTAAAATAGTAAATAGTTAGTATAGTAGTAAGAAAGCTAGTGTAATCATTATCTTCCAATAATAATTAAGTAATGCTATAATTGTAGACAATATAAAAGATCTAATCATTACTATAATTCAATAATTATATTATTAGTGGTCTAATTACACTATAGTTGTCATTTAATTATTGTAATTACAGCACACATGGTTTTGGTATTACATGAATATCTATAATTAATTTGATTAAAAATTATTTTATCACAGTATGTGTATTTTCTAGTGATTGCTATATATTCTAGTAATGCATCATCTAATTATTGTGATACCTAAGATTTATTAAATATTGCGGTTATTATCTCACAATTAGATAATGATATTAAAATCTTCGTTTATATATATATGGATCAACAATTATGATGTGGTATTTTTAAAAGATGTGCATTTGAATTTTTTTTAGTCGATCTATTGCTATTCTAATTCACACTCTCAAACTTTTACTTTGCTTATTTGTAGGGTATGAGAGTCGAAATTCACATTTAAAACTAAGTTGTCTTCACCCCAACTTTCTTTGAGAAAATGAGAATTTGAACTCTCCACTTCTCAATTTCCATGTGAAAATGGTGGTGTGCATTTTAATTTTAAAAAATCGATTTCATTTATAATTTAAAATCTTTTGATTGAACGGGAACCTTTTTATCCACGCTAGTTGGCATAGTTGGTAACATTTAATATGAAATAGTACCCATCAAATTAAAAAGATAAACATAAAAATAACCTAACTTTGAAAAATCTCAAGTACATGATTCCATTCTCAACTAGAAAATGGAGAATTGACACGGAGGTTCTCTCTTTTCCACTTGGCCCAATACTTGGAATCGAACATCTAAACCCAAACAAGAAAAAGAAAAAAATAATAGGTGAGAAAGTTTTTCCAATTCTGCCATAATTGTCCTCGTCGATCATTGATTTAATTGCTAAGAAAACATCGCCATGGCGTTTCTAACCCCAAAGTCCGTCAAATATATAGACTTTAACTATATTTAAATACCTTTTTCTATGCCATGATAACCTCAAGAGAAACAGAAAAGGCAAGACACTAGCAAGCTATAACAATTAGTGTGGATGAAAATTTTAGGTTTAATCGAAAATAATCTAAACTCTAAATGAAATTGGTCTTGTAACATTTCAAAATGTACACTTTCTAAAAACATGGCATCATAATTGTTGATCCCCTCTACTTGCGCGCAAAAATAGTACCAAGTTTTGACAAATTTAATCACTTGCAGGTGGGGATAATTAAAGAGTGGACGGCTTCCTCTGAGTCAAGCTTGGGCGGCACTCTTGCATGAGAAAGTCTGACCCGCGCGACTTTAATTAGGCTGGTCCTACCAGATATAAGCTTTATGTTATGTGTGGGCATGGGCATGTTCTTAGTTCACTGGGTATCATATAAAATTATAATGGATTATTTTATTTTATTTTTATTATATTTGATTGAGAAAGTGGCTTGGACGGTGGAATCATGATAGACGTGGACCAAAGGCTTAGTTGATAAAAAGCTATTCAGAACTTGTGATTGAAGTTACCAACAGGGTGAGGCACAAGTTATTACTTTTCATGAATTAGTCTCTCACATCACATTGCATTAAGGTTGCCGATTCTCTTCAATTAAAGAGGTCAATAATCGTGTCACCGTTTTTTTTTTTTTTTTTCGCACATATACTTGTAGGCCTACGATTCGATAGAAAAGTGCATTTAGCCGTACATGGATGGTGACGAAACAGCCCGAAACTTAGAAATTCATGCAGGGATCAACCATTGGATCGCCACATATGGGTATCGTCTTTCTGATTAATGCTGAGAACAAGTCGGGTATTCTCTATACTTGATTTAGATGATCTGGCAAGAAAATTTAGCATCGCCTGGTTTGTACATCGATTTCCTGGATGCTCCTATCGTTCACGAGAGTAACTAGTCGAAAACCTCAACATCAATTTCAAGTTGTGAAGCTGACTTGTGATCACGCTCGTGGTCGAGAAATGACGACGAGCAGGGCTGAATCTATCTGACTAGCTACCTCCACATCTCGTGCCCCACAGTAATCTTGCTCGTCCTTCGTTGGAAGCACAAGCGATGACAGAGGGGCACACGTGCCAATTTCGTAAGTCCCGAACCTCATCGCAGGTGGACACCAGGCTGCAAACCTCAGGGACCTTTTCAACCATCGACTTTTAATGGCTCGTGGCTTGAACCACTTGGATTCAAACCGTCTTTGCTTTCTCTGAAGGTGTTCATGTTATTTAATGCGGTTTAGCAAGAAATTCTGCGTTCATTCCCCTTACTTGGTTTGGAGTTTCCACCGGCGAATCTCATCCTGTGTCATGGCGGTTTTGTTCTTTTGCCCAACAGTGCATTCAACTGGTAGTGAATTAAATCAGATGATAGAGAATAAGATGATATTTATCTTATGTATCAATCAATACATCTCCTAGTACAGACAGACACAGTTTGCCTATCTGGATAAATGTAAGACCCCATTTCATGTCTCAGTATTAAGCGAACACAAAATTCTCATTATATTTAGGGATTGGGCTTGTACATCATATTTAGGTTTTATATTGTTTTAGGCTTTTGCATGATGTGCATGATTGGGACCTGTTAAGTAGAAAGGAAGATTGAATAACTGAAGATGATCACTTTCTATCTTGCCCTTAAGATCAAATGAGATGTGAAAATTCAAGTTTGTCTATGTTGATTCAACTAATTAATGATGTTTAAACTTCTGTGCTGACAGTCTAATTATATAGTTTTCAAACTAAAATAGTCAGGTATTAACTAATATAGCTTCATGGGAACAATGTGTACGGACTTGCCGAGATCATAGTACCCATAAAATAAATGAAATATAATTAAGGATGAAACCAAGTAACCATAGCAATGCACCCTAGTGACATTAGGAACACTCTGGAACAGAACAGAGCATCAATATCTAGTATCTGAAAAACTGCATGCTCCAGGAAAATCCCATAGGCAAAAAGCACCACTGTTTTAGATTCCACGGATCATATTGCCGAAAGTTTGCAAGATCCATTTGAGGCCTTCCGCTTGGTATTTTGACAGTAGTATGACCATCTCTAGGGCTTACAAGGAGAATAATGGATCCTGGTTCAAGTAACATAGGGGCAAGGGAGAAAATTTTAAAACAGAGATTCGATGCAGACAATGAATGAGACAAATTAAGAAGCATCTCACCAGTAGTCATTGCATGAGCATGTTCTGTCTGTGCAATGGTGGAACTGGTTTGCATCCCTTATGACTATAGAACTCTGGTTGCCATGGAGATATACTTGATTGCAGAATGACAATCTCTGCAAATGCTAAGATTCTTACACACCCAGATAGGTTTCAGATTGGAGGTGCTTATAAGGCCAAAAGCAACGGCAGTTTTTTTCACTGTGCTCAAATATCGTTCCTTTTGTCCCCCTCCACATCATAAAGAACAAATTCAGTATCCAGAAGATCACCACTTTCTTTATTCGACTAGCCAATTGGTCCTGTTTGTCATAGATCTCCTGAGCCTTGGGTGTGACATGTCACCTGTGTAGAACTTTTATTTTTTCACTTCAATCCAGCTACAACCAGGTTCTTTTGTAAGATTTTTCAGTTTCATCCTCTTCCTGATTGCTACTGCATCTTCTTATAGACCAGTTGATGCATATGCATTTGATAGCAAAACAAAAGCAGCAAGGTCATCTGGCTCTGGCTCCTGCTCAAAAATCATTGCTGCAGCTTGTTTTGCAAGTACAACATTGCCGTGAACTCGGCAAGCTCCGAGAAATGTACGCCAGACAGGTGTATAAGCCCTGAAAGGCAGTGAAATTATAAACTGAAGGGCTTCTAAAAGGGAGCCTTGTCTGCCCAACAAGTCCATGCATGCATAGTATTCGATTCTGAGCATGAATACATGTTCTGTTGATCTAGAGTGTTTCCATCCATCAGATACCAAACCCACATGGCTACAGCAGGATAAGACAGCAACATAGGCGATCTCATTTGGCCTCACCCTGGCCTCAAGCATTTTATGGAATGTGACCAGAGCTCTCGTCCATTTTTTGCAAAACCAGTGATCATTGAAGTCCAAGTTTTAACATTTTTCCCTCATCTCACAGGAAACTCAATAAGCAGCTTCTGTATTTCCACACCTGGAATACATTGAGATCAAACCATTGAGAATGCACTGATTTGAGTGGAGCCCTGATTTGCTTCCCCTCACCAATAGCGCCAATACAGGCAGCTCCACTTAAAAGGCTGGAAAATGTAAAAGCATTTGTCCAATTCCTCTCTCCTCAATCTCATGTAGAAGTTCAAAGGATTCATCAGACTCCAAACTTCTGGCAAAGACATCTGCAAGGGTATCATAAGAAATCAAATTATTTTCATATAGTGCACCAAAAGCTCTCCAAGCATATGATTGTATCCCCCACAAGTATCAAATGCAAAGCACATTTTTATAGCTACAGGGTATATTTGTATCCACATGTCTATTATCACAAATACTTCCACATGCCTTGAGAACACTAGCTAATGTGAAATGGTGCTCATTTTCTTCAGTTTGCACATGTCCTATGATTATCAGTGTCCAAGACATCACGTTGCAATCTTGCATCCGATTAAACACCTTTCTCAAATCATGAATTGATCCACTAGCCACACATTTCACGTACATGTCCACCAAACTGCTAACACAGACATCTGAAGCCAGTCCAGACCATATAATCAGGAATGCAATTGCACCCCAAGGGATAGTAACTCCAACGCTGAATATGCCAACATAACAGCTGTAATTGTAAATCTATCTGGCACAACCCACTCCCCAACATATCCTAAAACAAATCGACAGCTTTATTTTGACAACCCGGCTGAGTACATCTGGTCATCATCAAAGTCCACACAACCACATTCCTCTCGGGCATTTTCTCAAACAACTTACGAGCTGAAACCAAATCAGCACTACCCTGCGCAAACATGTCAATTGCTGCACACCCGACACACACATCAGAATCAAGATAGCCGCTTTTAATTATAAACTCGAAAATCTGTCGCCAATTGGTGCATTCTTCGGAACCGAACAAGCCCGAGGGAAAAAAAAAAACCATCTTCAAGCATATGAACGAAAGTATCGACATTTCTTTTCCTTTTTTTTTTGGGGGGGGGGGTCGAAGTATCGACTGCTTCCAACGCGGTGTGGTTATTGGCATAGCAAGAGATCATGGAAGTCCAAGAAACCAAACCCCTTTTATTACCCATGTCCCTCAAAGTCCTCTCCGCCTCAGCCCAGTCATTGCATTTTGAGTAGCGACTGATAAGCGAGTTGAGAACCACCGAGTCGGGCTCAGCTGGGACGGAGCGAGCGACCGATGGACGCGCCTCCCGAGCGCGAGCCCTCGGGAGCGAATGCAGGACTTGAGGAGGAGAGAGAAGGTGAGGAGGTCGGGATGGGACCCATCACGGGACATGAGGTCGAGATGGGTGAATGCTCCGCGGAGTTGGCAGACATCGAGGTCGGTGACCAGGCGGCGGTCGAGGGGCGAGGGAAGGAGAGAGAGGGAGAGAGGGAGAGAGGGAGATTCATTGCATTAGACAAGCCGAGCTTGGTCTGAAATGTCAGGAAACAGGAGATGAAAACAGATAGCCAAAGAGGCAATTCTTCTGCAAAAACACAGGATGCTTCAAAAGCTAAAATCACGATTTACATAGTCAATTAAGCTTCGGATGGAACTACGTTTATTTGGCGTTCATTCAAACTGGAAAGAAAAGAAAATCATACAATGTGCGATTCCGGAATCTCATTGCTATTTTAAATTGGTATGCTTCAGAAATTGTTGGGGCACTTGATGTAGTTGGGAATGATTCAAGTTCTATTTCAGCATCCACATCATCAAATGGCTTCTCAGACGGATATAGAAGCGGCTTAGGAGGGAGTCGAAGCTTATCGATATCTCCTTCAAGCATGTTTAGGACCCGGCTCATTGATGGCCGATCGTCGGGGATTAATTGTATACACCAAAGGGCAACTGTTACCATCTTCCTCATTATCTCCATGTCCCCTTCTACTTCTGCTATTTCAACCTCGCTTTCTTTGTTGAGTTGATCATAGACCCACAAAGGGAAATAAATTTGACTTGAACGTTCAACATTTGCCCTTGCATTTTTCCTCTTACTAGCCATTTCCATTAGCAACATCCCAAAACTATAAACATCAGCTTTATATGAGACACCGCCAATGTCCTTGTAGAATAGCTCGGGAGCCATATATCCCAAAGTTCCTCTTGCTGCAGTCAACGATATTATGCTGTGGTCCACGGGATAAAGTCTTGCGAGTCCAAAGTCAGAAACTTTCGGGGTGAAATTTTTATCTAGAAGAATATTGTGAGGCTTGATGTCGAAGTGTAGAATTTGCATGTCGCACCCCCGATGTAAATATTCGATGCCCTTAGCCACCCCGAGAGAGATCTCATATATTTTTTGATAATCAAGAGAATTGTCATCATCTTTAGAGAAAATGTGTTTATCCAAAGATCCGTTCGACATGAAATCATACACGAGAGCTTGCTTAGAGTTGTTAAAGCAAAAACCAACAAGTTCCACCACGTTAACATGGTGGATCCTTCCAATAGTAGCCACTTCGCTTATAAAATCTTGGCCATTAGATTTTGGTTTGTTCAAAATCTTAACAGCAACTTCATTGCCACTTCTAAGTATTCCTTTGTACACAGAGCCATATCCTCCTTCACCTAATTTGTGTTTGAAATTTTTTGTGATTTTCTTGATGTCCGAGTAAGAGTACCTTATGGGCAAAAAGTTGTTATGAGCTTGTAGGAATTCTTCGATCTTTCCATCCATTGCTCGGTGCCTTCTCATCCACTTATAGACTAAAAATATCAACACACATGGAGCTCCGAGTATGAATTTTGCTGCGAGAAAGTGGGCTGTGAAAAAATTTGTCCATAGATTAGCGTAGTGTAATATAGAAAGTTATCCTTTTTTGGGTCAGATTGCTGCTTGAGATTTTAATGGTTGTGAGGAATAAAGGACTAGTCAGTACCTAAGGGGAAATAAGGAAGTGCATTTGTCGCAACTATCCGCCCCATAGTAGTAGTATCTGTAGCAAGCAAGAGAATTTGCTAGAGATGACTGAAAATGATTAATAAGCATCAACAACCAATCGATGGAGACCTAAATTATTATTTTAGCGGTAAATATAAAAATAGTACACGTTAAGCTATGACCAAGTAAAAAAAGAAGAAGAAGAATTGATACAATCACTGCAAAGTGCAATGACGGACTTTATTTATTAAACTTGTAAATGGAGAAGTCTAGAATAAAGAAGAGTGACTGAGTTTCACTCTCCCATATGACGTCTAGATCCAACTTTATTCATTCACTCAAGGAATCCATGTTATCATAGCGTGATCATTTTTATTGAAGAAAGATGATTTCGCTTTTGTTCCCCTCGATATACCAAATGATTACGTTTGTCAGTCACTCGTGTGTAATTCTGATTTACGAATATCATCTAACATATGTGCAATTTATTCTCCTGCATAGTAATACCCACCATAAAAGTGACACAACGAACTATGCAATCAAACATTTTTTCCAGATCAAAAATAAAGTAATCAAATTCAGAAAAGCTCCATGGGTTCAATAAAAGAGCGATGCATGCTGAATCTATTCAGAAATCTTATTTAACTTTTTTATTTCAGTGACGTGGCAATTTTTTGGGAAAAGTGCCAAAAAAGTCATAAACCTTTTGTTTTTGTACCGATTTAAATTCTAAACTTTTTTTGGTACCGATTCATCTAAACCTTTTTAAGTTGTGCCAATTTGGTCCTTTTGGTTCTTTTCTTTTTATTTTTTATTTTTGTCTTTTTCCTCTGATCGGTTGCCGAGGTCCGACGACCGGCCAGAGGCCACCGTCGGCGAGATTGAGGCCGACCTCGCCGGATCTGGCGAGGTCGAGCCTCGTCGGCCCTCGCCGGCCATGGGCGAGGTCGGGCGAGGTTCGCCCTCGTTGGATCTGGCGAGGCGAGCCTCGCCCATGGCCGGCGAGGGCTAGCGAGGCTAGACCTCTCCAGATCCGGTGAGGGCGAGCGAGGCAAGCCTCGCCCATGGCCTGATCTGGCGAGGTCGGGCGAGGCTCGCCCATGGCCGACGAGGCTAGACCTCGCCAGATCCGGCGAGGGCGAGGCTCGCCCATGGCCTGATCTGGCGAGGTCGGGCGAGGCTCTCCCTCGTCGAATTTGGCGAGGCAAGCCTCGCCCATGGCCGGCGAGGGCCGGCGAGGCTCGCCTCGCCAAATCCGGCCATGGGCGAGCCTCGCTGTCGCCGGATCTGGCGAGGCGAGCCTTGCTGGCCCTCGCCGGCGGTGGCCTCTGGCTGGTCGCCGGACCTCGGTGACCGGCCGGAGGAAAAAGACAAAAATAAAAATATTAAAAAAATATTAAAAAAATATTAAAAAATTAAAATATTATTAAAAATTGTCCACGTCAGCGCCGATTAGGCCACGTCAGCCGGCCGGCGTTTAGTCAGCAAAATCCGGCCAAAATTAGCTGGAAAGGACTGAATTGGCACAACTTAAAAAGGTTTAGGACTAAATCGGCACAAAGGCAAAAGGTTTAGGACTTTTTTGGCACTTTTCCCCAATTTTTTTTATCAGGTATTCAAAGAAATTAGCAAGGCAATGTGTGAGTCTCACATATGATGATTATCCAACTGAAACTTGCCGTGTTACTCGATAAGTAAATTTTGATAAGATCTCTTCATAGAGCTTGCATTTAAGAAAAGGAGGAGGAGGAAGTAAAGAAAAGCTGAAGGGAAAGTCGCTTACTGGAGTTATACCTAGCGCACCTATCCCGGTAGTTGAAACCCCAGAAGCAACATAATATTGCACTTGACGAACTTTGATAGGATAGATTGAATCCCTGCGCCATGCCGTTGTGGATGTCCTCGTAGTTGTATGATGATCTCCCACGATAATACTGATCCCTTCCCCAATTCGAGAAAGAGTTTGATGCCAATGTCATCATGGTTATAGTGCAAGAATCCTTGATGTCCGACGCATTTAATTCACCAAACCCGCCAATGATGGCATATGAGTACACCTCCGTCTGGGAAAAATCTGGAGACATGCCGGTAGAGTATGCTCCCCCGATGCACGGTTTGGTATCAACATACCAAGAAGAAGAACCGGCCGGCCGTGAGCACTTCACGAAGACCACTGAGTCCGTGTAGAAAGGATAGTAGGGATAAAATCCACTAAAGTTGGACTTCATCAACGAGTGATGGGGAAGGGATGAGCATTTACCCTCTTGCAGGCCATCATCAACCAGCTTTATGACACCATGGAAGTTAACTTTGTCAAAATAAAAATCATAATAGATCGACTTCACATAATATCTACCAGCTCCCCAATATAAAACAGTGCGGTTACTTTCACAAATAAGCTCATAATCGGAGTGGCCGCAACCTTTTCGATCGCTTTTTAATCGAAAGGGATAACTTATATTATGAATATCGCCGCAAGATGAAGTGATGCATAAGTGACTATTCTTCGCATTGGAACTCGTCCCTAACAGCAGAATTTGCAATATGAGCAGAAACACACGGTACACGCATATGGAGCCGAGAGAATTAATCATCTCTCCATTCCTCGATGCAAGAATGGTGGTTTTAGCTTGGTGATTGTGGTGGAGGCTCAACGAGGGGAGGAATTATATATGATGGAAAGGATCAGCTGGGGGATCAACTATAATTGAAATTTTCAAGTCAACAAGCAACGCCAAGTCGAGTCAAGAAAAGTAACTCGTGTGGACCAATCAAAGGTTCCATCAGTGGAAATTACGCGAAGATTGTTGTAAACGCAACCAAGCTCACATAACACGGCGGTGAATTATGGACAGCTGTCACACTGATTAGGAAGCAAAAATCAACAAGATGCACCACACGAACTTGTGGATCCTTCCTGGACACGTCAGTTGTGAAATCTTGACCATTAGATTTTGACTTATTTAAACGTCTAAGTATTCCTTCATGTACAAGGCCATATCCTCCTTCATCTAACTTGTCTAAATATTTCTTTATATACAAGCCATATCCTCCATTTAGTTTGCGCTTGGAATATTTTTATTTATTTATTGAATATCTGAGTAAGAGTATTTTATAGGCAAAAAGTTATTATGAGTTTAATAATTCAGAAAAACTCAGTGGATTAGAGAATAATAAAAGAGCGATGCATGCTGTATTTACTTGGAAATCTTATTGAACTTTTTTATTTCAGCGATGCATGCTGTATTTACTTGGAAATCTTATTGAACTTTTTTATTTCAGTGATGTGAGAATTTTTTTTTTTTTATTGGGTATTCAAAGAAGTTAGTGACGCAATGTGGGGGTCACACATATGATGATTATCCAATTGAAACTTGCTGTGTTACTCGATAAGTAAATTTTGATAAGATATCTTCATAGAGCATGCATTTAGGAAAAGGAGGAGGAAGGAGTAACGAAAAGCTTAAGCGAAAGTCGCTTAGTGGAGTTATGGTAACTGCGCCCCTGGCGGTAGTTGAAACCCAAGAAGCAAAAAAAAAAAAGAAGATATTCCACTTGACGTACTCCAATAGGATAGATTGAATCCCTGCGCCATCCCGTTATGGATGCCCTTGTAGTTGTATAATGAGTTCACACGATAATACCGATCCCTTTCCCACCCCGAGAAAGAGTCCAATGCAAATGTCATCATGGTTATAGTGCAAGAATCCTCGATGTCCAATGCACTTAATCCACCATACCCATAAGAAGCATATGAGTACACCTTCGTCTGGGAAAAATTTGGGGGCATGCCATCAGAGTATGCTCCCTCGATGCATGGTTTGGTATCAATATATGAAGTAGAAGCAACGGGCTTTGAGCACTTCATGAAGACCACTGAGTATCCAAAATAAGGATAGTAACGATAAATTCCACTTAAGTTGGAGTTCATCAACGAGTAATGGGGAAGGGATAAGCAATTACCCCCTTGCAGGCCATCATCAACCACTGTTGTGGCACCATGGAAGTTGACTTCATCACGATAAAAAGCATAATAGAACGACCTCACATAATATCTACTAGCTCGTAGATATAGAATAGTGCAGTTATTTTCACAAATCAGCTCATAATTAGAATGGCCGCAACCTTTTGGATCGTTTTTCAATCAAAAATGATAGCTTATGTTATGAATCTCGCCGCAAGATGAAGCAATGCATAAGTGATTCTTCTTCGCACTGGAACTGGTTCCTAATAGCATAATTTGTAATATGAGCAGAAACACACGGTACATACATATGGAGCCGAGAGAATTAATCATCTCTCCATTGCTCAATGCAAGAATCGTAGTTTTAGCTTGGTGATTGGGGCAGAGGCTCAACAAGGGGAGGGATTATCTATTATCAAAAAGATTAGTTGGGGTCATCTGTCATTGAAATTTCTAAGTCAAGGAAAGCAACTCGTGTGGACCAATCAAAGGGTCCATGAGTGGAAATTATGCAGAGATTGTTGTGCACGTAGTCAAGCTCACGTAACATGGCGGTGAATTAATTTATGGATAGCTTTCCCATTGATCAGAAGAAAGCAAAAATCAACAAGATGCACCACACTTAGCTTGTGGATCCTTCTGGCTACTTCACTTATGAAATCTTACTTGTTAGATTTTGGTTTATTCAAAATCTTAATAAAGATTGGACAATATTTGAATATCCAAACTTTACGTTTCGAATTTCGATCATTAAATTTGATGGGATTCACATGGTGATGGGCGGAGGAAGCACCCCGGAAAACAAAGCCCTTAATTTAGAGACCATACCATAATCATTAAGTGAAGTAATTATTGGTTCCGTACCCATTCATTTGTGGAAAGACTAAGATACCTAACTATCTTAGTTTCTGTAAAGGATATACTTCCGACTTTTTATCTATTTCGGGGTGCTTTTCTTCCCTCAACTTATGACTCTTCACGGATTGAAAGAGAGAAAAAAGACATGATTTTTTAGTGGAACCTCAAAAAATTTGAGAAGTCAGCGCGTTTGTTTTTGCTTCACTAAAAGCAAAAGGCAACTTATTACTTTCCGGTCAAATGTTAAAATACTACTCGAATTAAAAAATTATACCCAAAATTATGTGTCGATGTTTATTCGTGATGGAAATTTCAGATACTTAAATTGTTAAAAGAAGTAAAAGAGCAAAAAGTGTTTTAGTAGTCTTTGCTAAGTACTTTTCTTTTGACCAAACCAAGGAAGCACGGGCTAGAAACTTTCCTTCGCGGTACAGCCTGTAACTTGTACGTAGCTGATGAAGACTTCATTGACTAACGCGTTATGGAGTTGCTCGTGTGGTGAAAACATACGATCAAAACATGCCCATGTCATCATGGGTGATGCTGCAAGATTCCTCAATTACTGATGCATTTGCATCTATTGCAGCTCGTATATACCCGCTTATCTGAGATATATTACAAGATTTGTCCTGAGGAGTATGCCCCGTCGATACATGAATAGCAACAGGTATTGAGCACTTCAGAAAGACCACTGATTTAACATAAAACATAAAACTTTGTAACTGAAGTTGGAGTTTGTCGATGAATTATGAGGGAGAGAGGAGTAATTACACTTGTGCAATCCAACATCAAGCATGAGGATATCACCAGTGACATGGTCATTATTTCCATAGATGAATTTGATATTGGATGACTATTTTCACACCCTAACTCAATTCTTAAGTCACCACAGACTTTCGGATCGCTTTTGAATTGCAAGACAGTGCTTATCTTGTGAACCTTGCCACAAGATGAAGCTGGACATGATCTATCATAGCTGTCTTCACGAGTACATGCCCCAAGTAGCACGACAAGAAAGACCAATGAGACAAGGTAGCTGTGTGGAATTGAGGGGGAAATCATGTCCCTCTCAGCCTGTGGGCAATTGAAATTTGGGGCTCGGTATGTTGGGAAGAATTAATGCGAATCGGATGTGAGAGAGAGAAGTTGGATACAAAGACTTGGGGTCATCTATTAAAAAGTCCATGTCAACCAAACAAAACAAAATCAATCAAGTCAAGAACGTTAGAGCAGGGAGTAGGACCCAACATCATCATCATCATCTCTTGCCAGCAAGAAAACATCCCAATTGACAACCATATATTTAGCCATCATATGACATCATTTCATATTTTTGGAAAATTTTTCTTAGATAAGTGAAGTATTTCACATTTTCCAAGTAATTTATGATGTTAATGGAGGAATGCTACATATCTAGAGTGCCAAAACTTGACATGGAGGAACAATTAAATACCAAAATCAAGAAAATGATCATTTAAGTCCAATGTAAAAATCCGCCAAAAATGCTAACTCGACGATTTTCCGACGAAAGTCTGCAAAACGATGTCGTTTTGCTGCTGAAGTGGATAAATAATTAATATAAAAATTAATTAAATTAAATTTAAAACTAAATTTATTTAAAATTTTTAATTTTTTTTTTCAAAAAGATGGAGATTGCAAAAGGTGACGGTTGAGCCCTCAATAGCGTACTTCCTTCATCTTTTTTTTTTTTTTTTTTTTATAATCTAATTTAATTAATTTTTATATTAAAATTCAAATTCACACCAAAACGACATCATCTTTGCGTTTTTTTGCTAAGTCAACTCTCCGGCGAATTAGGTAGGGTGAGTAAAAATAATAAAAAATTATCACATAGGATTTCCAACGAGGTTCATCAAAAGTAGCACTTAAGTGTCCCACTTTTTTTTTTTTTTTTAAATGGTACTTAAAGTATCACTTTTCTAATTTTTGGCACTTAAATATCCCTTGTACCAAGTTTTGGCACTTAGACTGTACTTCTTCCTGTTAAAGGGTTTCTTTTTTCTAAAATGACAAGAAAGTCGTCTTAGGAATCAATGCAAACCTTGAATCAAATTGAATCCATGTGAAGTATGAATATATGGATTCTAGTAATTAAGAATTGCACATATTCAATTCAAAGGAAAAGGAAAATGTTAAGAAATAGAGAGAATTATCCAATCTACTCCCCCGAAGAAAATTTCCGGATAGTCCTTAGAATAAAAGAGTTAACCTTTGTTAGTTCCCTTGCTATCTTTGGGATCTTTGGGAAGAATCTTATAGCATTTTCAATAGTTTGGTAGTTTCCTGCAGGTATGCTTTCCCACTACGGGCGAACCTCTTGTTCAAATTTTTCAAGAACAACATTTTAGCAGAAAACTACTTTGTTCTTTAGTTCAGAGCCTAGAGACATCTAGAGATGCCAAGATGGTAACATTTCTAACTATCCGAGCTGTATTTCTCAGAGGATTCTACCAGGCTAGAGAAGAAGAAGTATTTAGAAAGACATTGAAAGTTTTACAAAACACTCATTTTACTTCATGTGACTCTGCCCAATACATACATCCTCCTTGCCATTTATAGACATAAGGAGGTCACACACAAATAAGGACCATGCTCACGGATCTTGAAACAAATAGAGACTTTGGAAAATCGAGTAAGGAATTATTTTCGGTAATATGAACATTGATAATAAACAGTGATTTTCCTAGCTTACTACTATAGTAATGCTACAGTGACTTACTACAATGATCTGTTACAGTCAGTGGTCTCGTCTGTCACAAGCATTGTAGTCATAATCCGAGTAATTAGAACTATGCATTTCTGCCAGAAGATGTTTTTCATATTTTTGCTCAAGTCCTGTAAGTGAATTTGGTGAGAGAGTCCGGGTATTCCTTATGTTTGCCTCGTTTGATGAGGATGCTTCTTCATGATTCTTGAAAGACCCTGTAGTGTCGGCAGGCATATTTGGCTGAGGCTAATTGGATGATTGAGCATAATCGGATGTGTCTATGCCTAGAGATAAGGACAAAAGCCCTTGATCATAGGGGTCTTGAGAAAGGGAATAGGGCTCTCCAGGAAAGGGTCAGAGTTTAACTGATGTGACCTTTTGGCTAGTTATTGATGTAAGTAGTGACGAACCAAGATTTAGATTGAGGGGTAGTGAAACTTCTGACGAAGTATGGATCCTTCACATTTTTTTTTTTTTTATCTTTCTTTCTCCACTTTTCATCGCCACCATTCTTCCAATGTCTCCGCGTGATGGTTGGGTGCACACCACATCCCATCACCAAACAATTCTTCCATCTTCTTTCTTCACCCCCGGGTCACGATCAAAGGAAAAATTGATGTATAGTTTTAGAGGCAAAAGATCAAAAAAACAAAAACTAGCTTGCCTCAAAACTACTATTTCTCCTTCTTATTTGAACCTTTTCTGTTTGGTCGGCACTAATCACTTTATATGTACCCCATACTTGCTAAATAAAGTCATCAACTTCAAACATAATTCAATTATTTACATGGTCCAATTATTTCATGAAATATATATGTATATATATAAGAGATGTATCCCATGTGATATAATGCACAAGAATTTGAAGCAACAGTGGGTCCTCCTAATGACTTTCTAAATCACATCGTCTTTATATTTTCTTTATTAAAAGTTTTGTCACTAATGATGACGGAACATGTTGTAAATATAATACATGGAACGATAGAATTTTACAATTTACATTAACGCGAAATCACAAAAAAAAAAAAATAAACGAAAAATAAGGACAACAGAAATTTACGTTATTCAATTCAAGTATCGGTACCTACCGAGTATCGCACTCCACGTTTATGGGAGAGAACCAAAGAAGAAATAATCCACTATAATTGGAGAATCATAGTTTACAATCACTCACACGTTCAAGTGTTTTTCACAGTTAGATTTAACCTCAAACCCAAAGTATTTGTAAATAAATAACTCACTTGAACTCAAACTCACGACGTAAATGCTCTACGTATGCTAAAATAAAAAACTCCGACGTTCGTGTTTGATCCACGTACGTAAATTTTCTTGTTCCTTTTGAAAGCTTCGCGTGGCTTCTTTTTTCTTTTTCTCTCATCGGGTTTCGGCCGTCCAATAAGAACCCTCCTGGAGACTTCGGCACTCCGCAATCTCGCGGATGATGGACGTACTGAAAAGGATACCACTTTTCTTTCGTTGCTTTCATACGTGTGCCCAGGTCAAACTTTGACCTGAGCCCACCACGATTTGCCTTCCACGTGCAAAGAGGTTTCGACCAAGATTCACGCCGAAAAAAAGGAATTCTTTATGTTATTATACGTGTGTGTTGACTTTGGGCCCCCACAATCTAATTTCCTTTTTTGGGATTCCGAAGAAACTTTTCTCCCTTTTATTTATTTTTATATTTTCTCTTTAGTGCAGCTTCAAAAAGTCCAACGAATTACGTTTTATAAACGCTCAAACTCGGGCATAATCTAACAAGGACAATAATGACGGAACGGATATGAGAAATAAGTTTCTCAACTAGAATTAGAAGGGACAAATACCTTAGATATTATTGAAGACAAAAGTAACTCCGATAGCTTTTCATGTGGATTGAAGATTAGCGTGCAATATTGGTGCGATCTCTTCACACCAGTGACATCTCTCTTTTGATCTGCCCTTCTAATTAACTCTAACTAATTCGTTAAAAATTAAATATAGATATGCAAGAAAACTTTGATTTGGCTATGAAAATAGATTAGCGGTGTGAGGTTGATTAAGTTGCTAACTAAGGAGAATTGTCGTCGTGTTTTGCGCAAAAGGGAGAGTTCAAAAGTGAGAAAACATGAAGAATCTATAGACTTGCTTTTTGGAAGCAATAAGGAGACATGCTTTCGGGTGGCCCCTTTACTTTATTGAATTTTGCGCAAAAGAGAGTTTAAAGGTAAGAAAAATTGAAGAAAACTTCTCGCGTGTAGATTGAATAAGTTGCATGACATGTGTTGTGTCTTACACGGCCATTGACTTTGAACTAAGAAAAGGGTGTAACATTGAAACTTCTTGCGTTCAGATTGAATAAGTTGCAAGACATTTGTCATGTCTTACACGGCCGTTAATTTTGAAGTAAGAAAAGGGTATAACAATGATAGAATCACACTAGCGCGTAATTTCCATGACACTTGTTAAAAATGCTGAAAATAGCAACTGTCATTTTGTAAAAGATTCATATGAATCGAACAGAAAAAAGGATTTATATATATTCCTACTAGCACATAAATATTACCTTAATCGAATGGCTATTTTGTCATTTCCAAAAGATATTTAAAAATCTAATGAATACGTTCTGAGAATCTTTTTAATATCTACCACTTGAAACTGTAATGAAAAACTAACTATTCGCCTAAAAGATAGTTAAAGCGAGGTCATATTACCCTTTGTGAGTCTTGAGCATCTCTTTGATTCTCTGAGGCACGGTGCTTCGAGTGGCAAATCCGTTGCAAATGTGATTGTACTTATTGTTGGCTTTACAGTGATTTACCAACAATAGACAGATGTTCATCACGACTTGATGGGTCTTTATCACTGGGAGCATCGTGCCCGTGACACAGTGGGCAACCCACTGAATCTCGTCCATTCGATCTGAATACCCGGTAAATAATCAATGCGGTTCGGTGGGCAACTCAGGTCAGCCGGAGTCAACCATTTCAATGGTTATAACCAAGCGAGATCTGCTTCACAAAGCCATGTTGAACCCAACGAATATTCAGGTTCAGGATCTCGAAAAGAATGTCGGTCGATTCATAATTGCACTCTTTAGGTTCTTAAATCTTTAGCCTATCAATAGTGATCGTGATTTAAATCTATTCGAGCGTCAAAAACATATAAGAAATCATTGCAGATAAGACGGAGAATTCTTTCCATTCTCGGACATTTATTTCTACCCAAAAAACTCAAATCAGTTGCTTCAATCAGGTTTTTCAACTTCAAGAACTTGCTTGCATTAGCAAAGGACATGCAATTCCGTGAAGCCCATGACGACGCGAATGATTTTAGACATCCTCTGATTCAACAAGACCACGACAAATAGAGGAGACGACATCACCTGTAGATAAATTGTTTTGTAGCCCCTGCATCTTTCTCGTGTTCAGGGATCTCATGTCCATGACCTCCACTGTAGACTTTGAGGATGTTATGCTAGTTCTCTTCGTAATTGGACCGCGTGGCTACGCCAATCGACGTGAAGAGGATATTGAGAAATGACGAGGACGGAACTCATCTCGTACGTTGTTCCGTCCACCTCGTCCCAGATCCATAATTGCGAGGGACCATCGGACGAAAACGAAACGAAACAAGGTAAAAAGTATGGGGAGATGCGGATCCCGTAAACTGATACTTTTTCCTCGAAACCCTTCCCATCTAATAAGGCCATGCTACTAACTAATAAGCAATAATCCGCACGAGCTCGCCTTAAGATTTGTGTTAAACATCAAATGTCACATACAAGCCACTCATAAGGTTAGTTTGTGACCATTGTTTATCGTTTCACTGAGCATATCGTTTTCTCATCTTTAGATAAATTCTTGAGTGGTCTTTGTAAAGACATGTTCTCCTCATGGCTCACTGGCAAACTGAAAATTTACATGGATATTATTGAACAGTCAGGCCAAGAGATGACAGAAAAAATAACTATCACCCTGTTATTTACGAGGTGTTATTCTACTAAGAGTCGCGTAGGATTTGTAAAAAAAAAAAAGACCACACGGCATTTCTTCCTCTTAAAACTTACAAGCCGAGCGGAAAGATTTGAGTGTGTCAAAGTTGCAAGTTTTTAAGACTTAAATGCACGAAAATGAAAGATTTAAAACTTAAGTTCATTACAGTGACATGGAAGTTTCAAAAAGAAAAACTTCAAATGGAAGGGCAAGGGTCATGATTCATCAGATACATGTTATACTCTCTCTTTTTTTTTTTTTTTTTCTACTTACATTATTCGGTAAATGATTTTTTAAAAAGAATATTACGTGTCCGGACCCCTTAAGGTACCTGATTAATCTGACTGGCCCATCACACTTCCCATACTTCACAAAAATTCGAGTTATTGCAACTGTCTTGCAGGTCAACCGATCTCAAAATCCCACATTTCATGGTAATTGTAACATGTATCTTGCTTCAACGTTTTCTTACCACAAATCTACGATTAGAAAAAGGGAAAAAAGGGGGGTCTGATCTTTGATTTGGTCAATATGGGTCGGGATTAAATGATAAAAAATTGTGCAATCGATTTTCAGACGGAATGATCAAATCGAATCAGCTGGTGAATGAGTTCTAACGTAGAGCTCACTTTACCTTGCGTAGAGACAAGCCATGTATGTCGAGGATCTCTCAATATTTTAAGTAGAATTAAGCAAAGAACGCAGAGAGACGGACATCGCACCGACATCTTTTTCCATAGAAGAATGTTTGCAATTGCCACTTGCCAATGCAAGAGAAGACCCTCTTTATCTGGTCCAATTAGTCGGGTGCTTAAGTGAATATTATTTTCTTGACTTCTGGTTCTGCCTCCAATTTTTTAATTAGACTCGTCACTTGGCATTCAAAGCCAAAGTTCGCCCCCTCAAATAATGATATAAGAAAGTTAGATTTGACCGGCTAAATTAATGCTAGAGCCATTGAAACTCCAAGTCTTTGCATTCCAAAAGAGAATATTATTTTCTTGACTTCTGGTTCTACCTCCAATTTTTTAATTAGACTTGTCACTTGGCATTCAAAGCCAAAGTTGGCCCCCTCAAATAATGATATAAGAAAGTTAGATTTGACCGGCTAAATTAATGCTAGAGCCATTGAAACTCCAAGTCTTTGCATTCCAAAAGTGAGGACATCCCCTGGCTTAAATTTGAAAATTACCCGATCCACTCAACCACTAGAAACTATCATGTTTGCCATTAAAAATTTCATGTAAAGTTTCGCAAATTTAAAACTTTGAAATTGGTTTTGTTTTTTCCAACCATCACAATTCCTTTCTCCGTCCTGAAAATCGACCATCGAGACTATGCTTACCTTGCTTTTGTTTACATGATAGGTAATATGGCTTGTATTGGGTGGTCTTGAGCCTCTCTCACTCTAAAAGCTAGCTCAAGGGATAAGGTTTTCTTTTACACTTATAAATTGACCACCGGTCCCATCCACAACTGATGTGAGACAACCTTAACAATCTCCTCCTCATACATCGAGCTTGGATTGGAGGCATAATAACCCATAACTCTCTTGTGTGACTTTTTTGGGTTCAAACTTGTTAACAACCTGAGCTCTGATATCAATAGTGTTGGAGGTAATAGGTTTGAGAGAGAAGAAGTAGTTGCTTGAAGTATTACACTAAGAGACGTCAAGTTTGGAATGCTCAACAGTGTTACCTCCAGCGTAGGGAAACCCTAGAGTTTTTATATGCACGTTATTGGGCTTCGGCCCATATGGACCCAAATAACCATGCTTTTACCTATTGGGCTTGTATGTGAACATATTATTTTGGACTATATTAATAATATACCCAACAATCTCCTCCTATGTTCACCATACAGCACAATCCAATAAGTTGGTCGGTGTAATGTTCAAACAAACATGAATCATCCACATTCAGTCCAAGACAATCAACTCGGATCGGTCAAAGAGTATTCCAGCAATAAAGTATTAAACTAAATCATCATATGCAAACTAAATAAGTGAATCATTCTTATCATGAATCTATTCTGAGATTAAAATTCAAATCCCAAAATAATTCTCAGATTCAGTTCACAACCAATATATGTATATTAATCAAGTATAAGTAGGCCAGTCAAAATAGTCTAAGGCCTTACAAATATAAGAAACAAGCATAATAATGTCCACAAAATAGAAATAGCAAAATGCAAGTCTCAAGTAAATGGATTTCATCAAAATAGGCAATAGCAGGTAAACTATCAAGTCCCCACACGCACTAAGTGATATATATTCATTCATCAAGTAGGTCATCCTGGTCAAGATTCCATTCATTAAGCTCTCCTCCATCTCTGCCATCCTCTATAGAATATCAAATATGAATTTCATATTATCATGAATTCAATCAATTGAATAAAAACTTAGCACCATTCCATCAGGCGGAGAAGAACATATATTGATGTCATACAGCATCATAATATCATGTCATAAGCATCAAACCGGTTTCATAAATTATGAACAAGACCTAAACAATGTGATTTACAAAGAGCCATCAACTTAAGTTTATTTGTAGGAGAATAACTATTGTCTAGTTTCAAAGAACAAGACCAATAGTCAAGTCACTTACAACAACCTAGTCATGTAATATCAAGTTTCAATTAAGAACAAGACAAATAGGCTTCTTATGTAAACAATTGTTTCTATGTTTCAATTTGGAATGTCACAATTACTGATTCCTTAAAGTCAAATAATCTAGCATCAAGTTTGGAATGAGATCATTTAACCAAAAGAATAGTCCAATCTAGTTGAATTGTATCATCAAGTTTGGAATGACACAATTTTTCCGATAGAACATTTGAATTAGGTTAAAGTCATCTTCATCAAATTTGGAATGAAACAACTCACCCTCTTCAATTAGTCAGCAATCGTGAACATCAATGAAACATATAAACTGTGCTTATCATTGTAGCCAATAAAGAAAGATTTGATAATTCAAAACACAGGTAAGTAAATGGTAGTTAAGACTTGCCTATATAGTCTTTAACCCCAGTTCCCCCACTGTTTTGAATAATCGATCTTTAGGCATACCTTTGGTGAGAGCATCGACTATGTTATCCTTCGATCTCACATCGATCAAGGTGATAACCCCTTGTTCTCTCAGATAATTCAACAACGCATGTCTCAGTCTCACATGTCTTCTCTTTGAATTAAAGAGAGTATTATTGACGACTTGGACAGCTGCTCGATTATCACAAAATAGGCTTAAAGAATTAATCTTTAGCCGAGTCAAAGGAATATCCATAATCAGATTCTTTATCCACTTTGCCTCTTCACCGACTAAGGCTAAAGCAAAAAGTTCCGATTCCATAGACTACAATGCAATACAAGTCTGTCGTTTGGATTTCCAAGTAATAGCAGCTCCACCCAAAGTGAATACATACCCACTAGTGGACTTACTATTTCCAATATCTGAGCACCATGAGGCATCAGAATATCCATCCATAATTGGAGGATAACCAGAATAATAAAGAGCATAATCTTTAGTACCTTTAAGGTATCTCATTAGCCTATTAAGGGCATCCCAATGCTCTTTACTAGGATTACTAGTAAAACGACTCAGCATACTAACTGTAAAGGCTATGTTAGGTCTAGTGCAACTCATAGCATACATGAGACTACCAATCAGTTTCGAGTACTTTAACTGATCCACGCTGGTCCCTTCATTAGGACTCAGTCTATAATTATAATCACATGGTGTCTCACTCGGTTTACACTTATCGTATCCCCAAGTAGAAAGTAGCTGCTCAATATAATGAGTTTGGCTAAGGGAGATGACTTGCCGTTCAAAGCTTACTTTCATACCAAGAATGGTATTAGCAATACCAAGATCTTTCATGTCAAATTCTTTAGCTAAAGTAGCTTTCACGTCACTCACTACAGAATGATCGGAACCAAGAATTAACATGTCATCAATATACAAGCAAATGATGACTATCTTATTTGACGTAGAACGATGGTAAAGGCATTTATCTGAATAACTAGACTGAAAGCCATAACTCTTTACCACTTCATCAAATTTAAGATGCCACATCTTAGGTGCTTGTTTAAGACCATATAGAGATTTATTTAATTTACAAACTTTGTCCTCAAGACCTTTCATAACATATCCTTCCGGTTGTTCCATGTAAATTTCCTCATTTAAATCCCCATTTAAGAAAGCTGTTTTTACATCCATTTGATGCACTACAAAGTGTTCAATAGATGCCAAAGCAAGAAGAATTCTTATAGTTGATAGATTACACACAGGTGAATAGACATCAAAATAGTCTATTCCACTCTTGTTTATAGCCTTTAGCTACTAAGCGTGCTTTGTATCTGGCTATTGATCCATCACTATTCAGTTTCTTCTTCAACACCCATTTACAGCCTATAGCTTTAGCCCATTTTGGCAAATTTACTAGCTGCCAAGTGTGATTCTGCAGCAGAGAGCTCATTTTATCATCTATGGCTTCTGCCCACAGTAGAGATTCCCTAGATCTCATTGCTTCCTGATAGGAGAATGGATCATCCTCAAGATGGTAAGCAACGAAGTCTTCACCAAAACTTTTGGGAATTCTCTCTCTTGTAGATACTCTAACTAGAATTGGTTCAATAGCCAACTGTGTGGAATTAGTGTCAGAAGGGCCTGCTTCAGATTCTACAGGAGATTCTGAAATTATATCTGTAGATCCAGAAACATTCAAGCCTTGATCTTTGATAAACTTGTTTTCAAAGAACACTGCATCTCTAGATTCTATCATTGTGTTAGTAGATAGATCTAAAAACCTATTTGCAGTGCTATCTTCTGCACTACCTAGATATACACAAGTAATAGTTCTAGATCCCACCTTAGGTTTTTTAGGATCTGGTATACTTACATAAGCAATACAGCCCCAAGTCTTAAGAGTATCATATCTACAAGGGCGCTTATGCCATATCTCATAAGGTGTCATGGACAACTTAGAGTGCGGCAACCTGTTCAAGATGTGATTAGCAGTTAGAACCACTTCTCCCCGAGGGAGAAAGGCATGCCAGCTGTAAGTAACATAGAGTTTAACATTTCAGTTAACGTTCTATTCTTACGCTCTGCAACACCGTTTGATTGGGGTGAATAAGGAGCAGTGGTTTCAAGTATTATACCTTCTAAAGTACAAAATTCCTTGAACCTTGACATAGTATATTCTCCTCCTCTATCACTCCTAAACCTCTTAATTTTCAAGTTGAGTTGATTTTCTACTCTAGACTTGAAAATCTTAAATTTTTCAAAAGCCTCATCTTTCGATTTCAACAAATAGACATGACAATATCTAGAAAAATCGTCTATGAATGTTATTAGATACTTCCGACCACCTTTAGTAATGTAATTTCTAAAATCACAAATGTCGAATGTATTAGCTCAAGAAGTTGTGTGCTTTTAGAAATCAATTTAAAGGGTTTTCTAGTAATTTTAGCCTCGTGCACACACTTCACACTTATCAAATCGAATAGAAATATCTAATGGAATGTTATGAGTTTTAGCTAAATGTTGCATTTTCCTGTAATTCACATGTCCAAGTCTATTGTGTAGCAACTTTGGATCAATCAAAGTAGAATTCACATGGTTTATGCTATCAGCATTTAAACTCAACCTATACATACCATTAACCATGAATGTACAACCAAAATAATATGAGTTAACAGATAAAGTTACTCTACCATTCATAATTGAAAAAGACATACCAGCTTTATCAAGTAAACTCATAGATATTAAATTCTTCTTAAGTAAAGGTACTACTCTAACATGTTTCGAGTTAGTAATTTACCCGAAGAAAGCACCAAATTTGCGCCCAAAGATGAGTCACCTTTGCCTCACCACCATTGCAATTTTCCACAGTGTCTTTCACTTCGTGACCTCGTGAGTAAATTCTTGTCATTTGTAGCATGACAAGTAGCGCCACTGTCCAACCACCACTCGAAGAGATGCTGGCCTTTCCATTCTTCATCATTCCAATAAAGGCTCGAGACTCAGATCCTCTAATTAGCATATTGGCCTCATTATGTGGTGTGTCGTTATTTGGCTTCCTTGGCAACTTACACTCTGCTGCCCAGTGACCCCACTTTCCACAGTTATGGCACTTGCCCTTCTTCTTCTTTTTGAAGATAGTCTTTTTGGCCTCTAACTGTAAAGAGGATTCAGCTTTTGGTGACTTGGACTTTTTCTGAGGTTTATTGGAGTGTGAAACTAAGTTGGCAACTGACTTTTGTTGTCCCACTTGTTCCAAACTCTTCCTAGTGATATTTTGATCCTCAATGTGAATATACCTCTTTAATTCATCCAGGTCCATCTGTACCTTCGAGTCCCGTGCATTTCGGTCTTGAAAGAACTCCATTCGCTTGGCGGTTGCTCAACACAAGACCAACAAAGAGATTATCGGACATATCGAATTATCATCTTTCAGCTTGTTTCTTATGTTCTCAAATTCAACTAACTGAGAGGTGATGCTTGAATTCATAGTGAATTTAAAGTCAAAAAATTTCTCCGCTAGGAGGGTTTTAGATAACCCCTCTTGTTTTTGGAACTGAGCGTTCAAGTGATCCCATATCTCTTTCGCCGTCTTATACTCACCATAAGTCATAGCCAAATTAGGATTTAAAGAGTTCAGCAAGTAATCTCTACAAAAATCCTCATCTTTGTTCCATTGATATTCATTCACATCTTCAGTAGTAGATGTAAAATCGCTCAATACAGTATAGAATATGTCACGTTCTTTCATGCCAAATTGAACATATAATTTCCAGCCATGAAATTCAGTAACATCAAAAGATTGCAACTTTATAATATCATAGGAACTACGCTTTGCCATTTTAATCAAAGCAAAGTGTTAGAAAGAGTGCACCTTGAAGTCCTCGAGCAACAAAGTTGAATAACTCCCTAACCTTGATCAAACCGCTCTGTAGAGATGGAATTTGCCAAAACAAACCCCAAAAACGGATCTGGAGCGCCCAAAAACCTTAAGATGGACTGCCCTTGTTGCTGAAACTCGCTGAAAAATTTCGCCCCCGAAATTCGCTAGAAATTTCGTCCCCAAAATTCGCTAGAAATTCAGATGGAAACTTCCGGGTGCCATAACTTCTCCGTCCGACCTCCGATTGACGCGAGTGACCACTCAAAACGTTCGCAGCGATGAGTAGATCAAAGCCCAAGTGGTTTCACCCTCTTAAATTGGCTATAATTTTTGGGTTTTTGAATAAAAGATTTCGGTCACCCGAATCTTCGAACTCAGATCCCGGCCAATATCACCGTCGAAATCGAAAGTAAATTACAGCCGTGAGTTCGTCTTGACGAAATCTTCAAGAACACACTTTACTCGCTCAAATCCGACACACGAACCTAATACTTCAAGATTGTTGGAGGTAATAGGTTTGAGAGAGAAGAAGTAGTTGCTTGAAGTATTACACCAAGAGACGTCAAGTTTGAAACGCTCAACAGTGTTACCTCCAAAGCGTAGGAAACCCTAGAGTTTTTATATGCACGTTATTGGGCTTCTACCCATATGGACCCAAATAACCATGTTTTTTTTACCTATTGGGCTTGTATGTGAACATATTATTTTGGGTATATTAATAATATATCCAACAAATAGTAGGTGGTTTTGGACCTCTCTCATATTAAAAGTTACCTTACGGGGTGAGGCTTTCTCTTACACTTATAAATCGACTACCAACTCTTTTCACAATCGATATGAGACAACCTCAACAACTTGTAGTAGGGGCAAGTATGACAAATAAACCATGTTAAATCATATTATTATTTTTTTTATTTTGAAACTTAGATTATAATATTTTACTTATAGAATAAGACTATAATGCATATCTCACGGTAACGGTGTATATTAAACCCCCCATGCGTTAAAGAAAAGAAGAGGACTGGTCATTGTCTCTCCTTCCCCGTAAAATTCCTCGAAATCGACCAAAAGGGATTGAAGAAATTGCCTGAGAAACTTCTCAAAAGTTCCAACTCTTTGAATCATGTCTTTGATCGGGTTTCATACGGCATCGATCAATCAACGCGTTGCAACCCCATGGTGCAAAAGAGGGTGCACCAAAGAATCTCCGTCTCGGGCAAACAACCTGAGTAAAGGCCAACCTTCATCATCGACCAAGACAGCACCGTACAATTAGCGTCAAACACGCAAACCACTTAATTTAATCTGGCACTTCTATTTTATTTTTTTTTATTAACCCGGGAACCCTCCTACCGCCGACAGCTGGCAAGGTAAATCCAGAGCGGTAATAGCGAAGAACCCACCACTACGACACCGCGCTTAAGACCACTAGCGATGACACTGGGATTCGAACACTATCCCTTGCGTTAGGGGAAGGAGCTCAAAGCCAACGCTGCCACCACATGGGATGGTTCTATTTTATGATTTGTCAGTAAGGAAAAATGATGTAATTTCTGCATGAATCACACCGGAAGAGTACACTTTTGCGTATGCAACTTTGATCCATATAATAGATACAGAACCCTCGTACGACATGCAACTTTGGCACACATGCAAAGCTTTTTCCACCGGGGCATTGTATGGAACAAGAAATCTCTCTACCGTTTTGTTTAAATTTTGTTTTTTTTTTTAAATTTGGAAGAGAACAATATTAATTCCGTAGAATCAATCTGGTCGGCTAGAGATTGTCGGAGCATTGACTAGAAAGGGCAGCGACAAATTGCTATGTTGACTTGCTTGTCGCTGCTTTTACTTTGGAACGTCAAGTTTGGGATTCCCACGGTCGACATATTTGAAATGTGAACGAATCTCCGAAGCTTCGAAGTCAAATGAAGACTTGGACTGATGACTTGAATTTTATACAATTTGACAACTCGATTGATGCGTACAAAAGCAATAAACTAAGCCGTACATTTGTAGAGTACAAGTCTTGAGTGAGAACTACAAAAAAAGAAAGATCCTAAACCTATTATATTTGTGTTAATTAAGTCTTGAACTTTTTTAGAGTCGATTTAATCCTAAATCTTTTGTATTTGTGCAAATTTAGTCTATCCGGTTAATTTTAGTCAGTCGATATTGATGTGGATAATTTTTCAAATAATATTTTATTTTTTGTTATTTTTTATTTTTCATTTTCCTTCTCTCTCTCTCTCTCTCTGTCTCTCTCTCTCTCTCTCTTTTCCCTCCTTCTTCCTTCTTTTTCTAGCTGATCGCCACCTTTGGCCAGAGACGGCTAGAGGAAGGAGGAGGAAGAAAAAGAGAAAAAAGAAAAAAAATTAAAACCTAATTGACCAGAAATAAAGTTAAGGACTAAATTAACACAATTACAATAGATTTAGGATTTTTTTTTTGTCATTTTCCCTATCTTGAGTTTGAACCACTAAAGAAAATATGATGCAAATGGGTCTCCTAGTTCGAGAAGATTTGCATATTCGAGTAAATTTTTAGTTTAAATAATTTTATATTTTAAGTAGGTTTTCTAAAAAGGGTTTCTTGTTTGTGATATTATTTATGGAAGAGATGGATCTCTACGTGGTTAACGCATGCTAAAGCAAACAAGAAGAGGCTTATTTATTTTTGTGAGTTTTCTGGGTGAGTTCTCTGCAAGAGATTATGACATAACATAGTTTGTTTTAGTAGTCAAAAAATTAGTTTGAGGTAAGCTTTTAAGACAGTGTAGTTGGATTGGCTGATAAAAGCTTTTGGCAAAGAAATGATACAGTCGATTCACAAAAAAAAAAAAAAATGATAAAATAAGGTAAGAATGGAATAGCCAACCATGAGAATAGAAAATGTAGGAATAATAAAAAAAAATAATTGCTAGTAGTTTTTTTTTTTTTTGTTGGTCCTACTCTATTTTTACTCTAACTCTCAGACTTTTGTCCTGCTTCCGTATATGGCGTGAGAGTCGAAACCTATACTTGAAACTAAATTGTTATCACCCCAACCCTCTTGAAAATGTGGGGATTCGAATCCCCCACCTCCCCATTTCATATTGGAAGGGTTGCCATTGAAAATTGCCAGTAGTTTGGTTTGTAGAATGGAGTACAATTTCAAGACCATTCTATTGTTTTTTTTTTTTTTTACCATTATACCATATAAAATTAGTTAGGAATAGTAAAAAATTCTCATAATACTTTCGATGATAGATAATTAAAGTTTAATTTGTTTTATAGTTGTGCTTTTAAAAACCATAAATTAAAAGATCTGACAATTTATAAATGATTATTATATTTTGATGTATAATAGTAAATGGCTAGTATGGTAGTAAGAAAGCTAGTATAACCATTATCTTCACACCAATAATAATTAAGTAATGATATAACCGTAGACAAAATAAAAGATCAAATCGTTATTATAATTCAATAATTATATTATCAGTGGTCTAATTACATTATAGTTGTTATTTCATTATTATAATTAGAGCACATATGAGTTTGGTACTACATGTATATCGACAATTAATTTGATTACAATTTATTATATCATAGTATGCGTATTTTCTAGCAATTGCTGTAAAATCTAGTAATATTTATTCTAATTAGTGTGATATCTACGATTTATTATTTAATTGAAATATTGCAGCTATTATCTCATAATTAGATAACGAAATCTCTGCTTAGCTATGATATATAGATAGGGATCAACAATTATGATGTTGTATTTCTAAAAAAAATATGCATTTGAATTTTAAAAAATCGATTTCTTTAGAATTTAAAATCTTCCCAATTGAACGGACCTCATTATCCATGCCAGTTAGCATAATTGGTAGCATTTAATGTGAAAAAGTACCCATCAAATTAAAAAGATAAACATAAAAATAACCTAACTTTGAAAAATCTCAAGTACAAGATTCCATTCCCGACTAGAAAGCGGAGAATTGACACGGAGGGTCTCTCTTTACAACTTAGCCCAACACTTGGAATCGAACATCTAAGAACTCAAACAAGAAAAAGAAAAAATAATACATGAGAAAGTTTTTCCAATTCTACCATAATTTTCCTTGTCGATCATTGATTTAATTGCTAAGACAATATCACCATGGCGTTTCTCACCCCAAAGTCCGTCAAATATATAGACTTTAACTATATAAGTACCTTTGTCAATGCTACGATAACCTCAAAACAGGAAAAGAAAAGGCAAAACACTAGCAAACTATAACAATTAGTGTGGATGAAAATTTTAGGTTTAATCGAAAAGAATCCAAACTCTAAATGAAATCGGACTTTTAAAATTTTAAAATGTGTCCTTTCTAAAAAGACGGCATCGTAATTGTTGATCCCCATCTATTTGCATGTAAAAAGAGCGCCAAGTTTTGACAAATTTTAATCAGGCAGGGTTAATTAACGAGTGGGCTGCTTGCTCTGAGTCAAGCTTGGGCGGCGCTCTTACATAAGAACGTCCGACCTGCGCGACTTTAGTTAGCTCGGTCCTACCACATATAAAATATGTGTCATGCAGCATGTTCTTGCTTCACTGGTATCATATAAAATTGTGATGGATTTTTCATTTTTATAATTATATTTGATTAAGAAAGTGGTTTGGAGGATGGAATCATGATAGACGTGGACCAAAGGCTTAATCGATGGAAAGCTGCTCAGAACTTGTGATTGAAGTTACCAACAGAGTGAAGCACAAGTTATTACTTTTCACGAATTAATCTCTCACATTGCATTGCATCAAGGTCGCTAAGTTTCTTCAATTAAAGAGGTCCATAACCGCGTCACATTTTCTTTGTTTTCACGTGTATACTTGTAGGCCTGCAGTTTGATAGAGAAGTGAATTCAGCTGTACACAGATGGTGACGAAACAGCCCGCAACCTAGAAATTCATGCAGGGATCACCAGATCACCACATATGGGTATCGGCTTTCTGTTCTGAACAATTATTAATGCTGAGAACTAGTCGAGCATTCTCTATACTTGATTTAGATGATCTGGCAAGAAAATTTAACATTGGCTGGTTCGTACATCGATTTCCCGGATGCTCCTATCGTTCACGAGAGTAACTAGTTGAACACCTCAACATCAATTTCAAGTTGTGAAGCTGACTCGTGATCACGCTCGTGGTTGAAAATTGACGACGAGCAGGGCTGAATCTATCTGACTAGCTACCTCCACATCTCGAACCCCACGGTAATCTTGCTCGTCCTTCGTTGGAAGCACAAGCGATGACAGAGGCTGCACAATGCTGATTTCGCAAGTTCCGAACCTCATCGCAGGTGGACACCAGGCTGCAAACGTCAGGGAACCTTTTCAACCATCGACTTTTAATGGCTTGTAGATTGAACCACTTGGATTCAAACCACTTTTGCTTTCTCTGAAGGTGTTACATGTTATTTAATGCGGTTTAGCAAGAAATTCTGCGTTCATTCCCCTTACTTGGTCTGGAGTTTCTACTGGCGAATCTCTTCCTGCATCATGGCAGTTTTGTTCTTTTGCCCATCAGTGCATTTAACTAGTAGTGAATCAAATATGATAATAGCGAATAAGATGATTTTAATCTTATATATCAATCAATACATCTCCTAGTACAGACGGACACAGTTTGCCTGTCTGGAAAAATGTAAGACCCCCTTTCATGTCTCAACATTGAGTGAACACAAAATTCTCATTATATTTAGCGGTTTAGCTTGTACATCATATTTAGGCTTTTATATTGTTTTAGGCTTCTGTATGAGGTGCATGTTTAGGACCTGTTAAGTAGAGAGGAAGATTGAACTACTGAAGATGATCACTTTCTATCTTGTCCTTAAGATCAAAATGAGATGTGGAAATTCAAGTTTGTCCATGTCGATCGTTGGGATGGTTCCACTAATTAATGATGCTTAAACTTCTGTGCTAACAGTCTTATAGTTTTCAAAACTAAAATAGTCAGGTATTAACTAATATGGCTTCATGGGAACAGTGTGCATGGACTAGCCGAGGTCATAGTATCCATAAGATAAATGAATTATAATTAAGGATGAAACCAAGTAACCATAGCGATACACCCAAGTGACATCAGGAATGCTTTGGAACAGAACAAAGCATCAATGTCTAGTATCTGAAAAACGCATGCTCCAGGAAAATCCCATAGGCAAAAAGCGTGACTGTTTTAGATTTCACATATCATATTGCTAAAAGTTTGCAAGATCCATTTGAGGCCTTCCGCTGGTATTTTGACTGTAGTATGACCATATCTAGGGCTTAAATAGAGAATAATGGATCCTGGTTCAAGTAACATAGGTGCAAGGGAGAAAATTCTAAAACAGAGCTTCGATGCAGACAATGAATGAGACAAATTAAGAATCATCTCACCTGTAGTCATTAAATGAGCATGTTCTGTCCGTGCAATGGTGGAACCGGTTTGCATCCCTTATGACTATAGAACTTCCGGTTGCCATGGAGATATACTTGATCGCAGAATGACAGTCTCTGCAAATGCTAAGGTTCTAAAACACCCCGATAGGTTTCGGACTGGAGGTACTTATAAGGCCAAATACAACGGTAATTTTTTCACTGTGCTCAAATATTGTTCCTTTTGTCCCTCCTCCACATCATGAAGAACAAATTCAGTATCCAGAAGATCACTGAGTTTCTTTATTCGACTAGCCAATTGGTCCTGTGCATCATAGATCTCCAAGCCTTTGGCTGTGACATGTCACCCATATAGAACTTTTATTTTTTCACTTCAATCCAGCTACAACCAGGTTCTTTTGTAAGATTTTTCAACTTCATCCTCTTCCTGATTGCTGCTGCATCTTCCCATAGACCAGTTGATGCATGCACATTTGATAGCAAAACAAAAGCAGAAAGGTTGTCCGGCTCCCACTCAAAAATCATTGCTGCAGCTTGTTCTACAAGTTCAACATTGCTCTGAACTTGGCAAGCTCCAAGAAATGTATGCTAGACAAGTGTATCAGCCCTGGAAAGGCATTGAAAGTATAAACTGAAGGGCTTCAACAAGGGAGCCTTATCTGCCCAATAAGTCCATGCATGCATAGTATTTGATTCTGGGCACGAATCCATGTTCTATTGATCTAAAGTGTTTCCATCCATCAGATACCAAACCCACATGGCTACAAGAGGATAAGACAGCAACATAGGTCATCTCATTTGGCCTCACCCTGGCCTCAAGCATTTTATGGAATGTGACCAGAGCTCTCGTTGCAAATCCATGTTTTGCAAAACCAGTGATCATTGAAGTCCAAGTTTTAACATTTGTCTCTCGTCTCATGGGAAACTCGAAAAGCAGCTTCTGTGTTTTCACACCTGGAATACATTGAGATCAAACCATTGAGAATGCACTGATTTGAGGCGAGCCCTGATTTGCATCCCCTCACCAATAGCGCCAATACAGGCAGCTCCACTTAAAAGGCTGGAAAATGTAAAAGCATTTGTCCAATTCCTCTCTCCTCAATCTCATGTAGAAGTTCATAGGCTTCATCAGACTCCAAACTTTTGGCATAGCCATCCGCATGGGTATCATGAGAAATCAAATTCTTTTCAAATAGTGCATCCAAAGCTTTCTGAGCATCTTCCATGTGGCCCGACTGGGAATACATGCTAATAAGAGAATTGCCCACGTAAGTATTAAATGCAAAGCACAATTTTTATAGGTACAGAGTATACTCGTATCCCCATATCTAATATCACAAATAACACTAGCAAATGTGAAATGGTGTGGCCTCGGTGGATCTTTTATTATTTCCCAAAAGAGTTTGATGGCCTCATTCTCTTTAGTTTGCACATGTCCTGTGATTATTGGTGTCCAAGACATCATGTTGTGATCTTGCATCCGATTAAGCACCTTTCTCAAATCATGAATCGATCCACTAGCCACACACTTCACATACATGTCCACCAAGCTGCATCCAACACAGACATCTGAAGCCAGTCCAGACCATATGATACAGGAATGCAATTGCACCCTAAGAAACATTAGCTCCAACCTCGAACTTCTGATAAAACAACTGTAAGTGTAAATCTATCTGGCACAGCCCACTCGCCAGCATATCCAAAAACAAATCAACAGCATTCTTTGGACCACCCAACTGAGTACATCTTGTCATCATCGAAGTCCACGCAACCACATTCCTCTCGGGCATTTTCTCAAACAACTTATGAGCTGAAACCAAATCAGCACTACCCTTTGAAAACATGTCAATTGATGCACACCCGACACACGCATCAGAATCAAGATAGCCGCTTTTGATTATAAACTCGAAATTCTATCACCATATATTCGTCGGACCCGAACAAGCCGAGGGAAAAAACCCATCTTCAAGCAAATGAGCTAAAGTATCGACTGCTTCAAACGCGATGTGGTTATTGGCATAGCAAGAGCTCATGGAACTCCAAGAAACCAAATCCCTATCATTACCCATGTCCCAAAAAGTCCTCTCCGCCTCAGCCCAGTCATTGAATTTAGAGCAGAGACTGATGAGCGAGTTGAGAATCACCGAGTCGGGCTCAAGCTGAGACGGAGCGAGCGCGCGATGGACGCGCTTCCCGAGCGCGAACCCTCGGGAAGGAATGCAGGACTTGAGGAGGAGAGAGAAGGCGAGGAGGCCGCGACATGAGGTCGGGGTGGAAGATTGCTCCGCGGAGTTCGGAGACATCGAGGTGCGTGACCAGGCGGCGGTCGAGAGGCGAGGGAAGGGGAGGAGAGAGAGAGGGACTCATTGCATTATACAAGTCGAGGTTGGTCTGAAATGTCAGGAGATAGGCAGGGGCAATTCTTCTGCAAAACGCAGGATGCTACGAACGCTAAAATCACGATTTACATTGTCAATTATGCTTCGGATGGAACTACGTTTATTTAGCTTTCATTCAAACAGGAAAGAAAAAGAAAATCATACAATGCACAATTCCATAATCTCATTGCTATTCTGAAATCGGTATCCTTCAGAAATTGTTGGAGTACTTGACGTAGCTGAGAATGATTCAAGTTCTATTTCAGCATTGACATCATCAAAAGGCTTATCGGACGGATACAAAAGCAGTTTTGGAGGTAGTCACGGTTTATCAATATCTCCTTCAAGCATGTGTAGGACTCTGCTCATTGATGGCCGATCATTAGGGATTAATTGTATACACCAAAGGGCAACTATTACCATCTTCCTTGTTATCTCCCCGTCCCCTTCCACTTCTTCCATTTCAACCTCGCTTTCTTTACTGAGTTGATCATAGACCCACAAAGGAAAATAGATTTGACTTGAACGCTCAACATTCTTTGCATTTTTCCTCCCACTTGCCATTTCCATTAGCAGCATTCCAAAACTATAAACATCGGCTTTATACGAGACACCACCAATGTCCTTGTAGAATAGCTCAGGAGCCATATATCCTAAAGTTCCTCTTGCTGCAGTCAACGATACTATACTGTGATCCATGGGATAAAGTCTTGCAAGCCCAAAATCAGAAACTTTTGGAGTGAAATTTTGATCTAGAAGAATGTTGTGAGGCTTGATGTCAAAGTGCAAAATTTGCATGTCACATCCTCGATGTAAATATTCTATCCCCCTAGCCACACCAAGAGAGATCTCATACATTTTCTTAGAATCAAGAGAATTGTCACCATCTTTAGAGAAAATGTGCTTATCCAAAGATCCGTTTGACATGAAATCGTACACGAGAGCTTGCTTCGAGTTGTTAAAGCAATAACCAACAAGTTCCACCACGTTAACATGGTGGATCCTCCCAATAGTAGCCACTTCGCTTATAAAATCTTGGCCATTAGATTTTGGTTTGCTCAAAATCTTAACAGCAACTTCATTGCCACTTCTAAGTATTCCTTTGTACACAGAGCCATATCCTCCTTCCCCTAATTTGTGTTTGAATTTTTTTGTGATTTTCTTGATGTCTGAGTAAGAGTACCTTATGGGTGAAAAGTTGTTATGAGCTTGTAGGAATCCTTCAATGTTTTCATTTATTGCTCGGTGCCTTCTCATCCACTTATAGATTAAAAATATCAATACACATGGAGCTCCAAGCATGAATTTTGCCGCGAGGAAGTGGGCTGTGGAAAAAATTATTTGTCGATAGATTAGCGTAGTGTAATATAGAAAGTTATCCTTTGCTGCTTGAGATTTTCAGAGTTGTGAGGAATAAGGACTAGTCATACCTAAGAAATAGGGGAGATAAGGAAGTGCATATCTCGCAACTATCGCCGCCATAGAAGTATCTATAGAAAGCAAGAAGAATTTGTTCGAGATGACTGAAAATGATTAAAAAAATTAACAACCAATCAATGGAGACCTAAGCTTATCATTTTAGCAGTAAAATATAAAATGAATACTCGTTAAGTTATGACCAAGTCAAAGATAAATTGATACAATCAGTCCATAGTGCAATGACAGACTTTTATTCATTAAAAGTTGCAAGTGGAGAAGTTTAGAATAAAGAAGAGTGACTGAGTTTCACCCTCCTATATAGCATCTTTCTTTCCCTCGGGGAATCCATATTGTCGTAGAGTAATCTTTTTTATAAAAAAAAATGACTTCACTTGTGTTCCCCTAGATGTACCAAGTGATTAATTCTGATTTCCAAACATCAACTAACATATGCGCAATTTATTCTTTCGCATGACAATAACCACCATATAAGTGACACGAGCTACTATCAAATCAAATATTTTTTTTCCAAATCAAATATAAAGTAATCAAATCTGGAAAAGCTTCATCAGTTGTAGAACAATAAAAGAGCTCAATCTACTCAGAAATCTTATTTAACTTTTTTATTTCAGTGATGTGGCAATTTTTTTTATTGGGTATTTAGAAATTAGCGACGCAATGTGTGGACCCCACATATGTTGGTATCCAATTGAAACTTACCATGTTGCTGGATGAGTAAATTTTGATAAGATCTCTTCATAGAGCTCGCATTTAAGAAAAAGGTGGAGGAGGAAGTAAAGAAAAGCGGAAGGGAAAGTCGCTTACTGGAGTCATAGAAACTGCAGCTCCCACGGTAGTTGAAACCCAAGAAGCAAAATTGAGATATTTGACCTGACGAACTCTGATAGGTTAGATTGAATTCCCGCGCCATCATGTTGTGGAGGTCCTTGTAGTTGTATGATGAGCAGACACGATTATACTGATACCTTCTACACCCCAAGAACTGGCCTGATGCAATTGTCATCGCGGTTATAGTGCAATAATCCTTGATGGTCGATGCGTCACTTCCAAGAAAAGCATATGAGTACCCCTTCGTCTGGGAAAAATTTGGAGGCTTGCCGACAGAGTATGCTCCCTCGATGCACGGTTTGGTATCAAGATACCAATTCAAAGCAAAGGGCCATAAGCACTTCACAAAGACCACTGGCATATAATATTCCACGAGGAAAACACTTCTAAATATGTCGGACGTCGCCAACCAGTAACGAGGGAGGGATGAGCAATTCCCCTCTTGCAGGCCATCGTCAGCCACCGTTATGTAACCTTTGAAGTTAACTTTGTCCTCATACAAATTGTAATAGATCGACTTCACATAATATCTACCAGCTTGCAAATATAAAATTGTGCGGTTATTTTCACAAAGTAGCTCATACTTACCGCAGCCTTTTGGATCGCTTTTCAAGCGAAAGGGATAGCTTAGGTCACGGATCTCACCACAAGATGAAGCGGTGCATAAATGATTTTTCTTCGCACCGCAACTCGTCTCTAATAGCAGAACTTGTAATATGAACAAAAGCACACCGTAGATAAGTATGGAGCCTAGAGAATTGATCATCTCTCCACTGCTCGATGCAAGGATGGAGGTTCTAGCCTATGAAGCACGGAGATGTTCGGGAACCTTCCGTGTTGTGTCGGACATGTGGTCAACACGTGTCGGAAAATCGACACATGGTCAAATCTTCTCGACACGCGAGTTAGAGCGTGTTCGGAATCACAAGAGGTTAGGTTTCTCGAGCGGGTCTGCAAGTGTGAAGGGAGAGTGAATCGTTGTAAAATGCGATGGAGGGTGGAGACAAGGCGAGGGAGAGGAAGTGAGGCTGCGGAAGCAAGGCTGCAGCGGTGAGGCCGCAATGGTGAGGTCGTGAGAGAAGGCTGGAGGAAGAGAGAACCAGGCAACCTAGATGGCCGTGATGGAGGACTGGAGACAAGGCTACGATTGCAAAAGGGGGAGCACCAGAGGCAAGGTAGCGAGCGACTGCAATGAGGCAACCAAGAGAGAGTATAGAGTGAAAGGAAGAGGATCGTGCAATGAAGGAGGAGGGAGCGGCCAAGAGTTTTCAAGGCTGCTCGTTTTGTTTTAGGAAGAAGGATTTCTAAAAGATAAAGAATGGGTGCCGTGCAAGGAAGATGAGCATAGAAGAAGGAGGAGGAGCCTACGGTTTAGGTTTTCAAGGAAGGGTAGAAAAAAAAAAAATGGGGGTGCCATGGAAGAGGAATCTAAGGAGGATGAGGCAGCTAGGTTGGGGTTTCCAAAGAGGGCAGAAAAAAATTTAAAAATGAGGTGCCGTGCAAGGAGGAGGCACCTAGGAGGAATAATAGGCGGTTAGTGTTTGGCTTTTCAAGGAAGAGCAGGTGTCGGGACCAATTTTTTTCGGGGGTGAATCACCTATGGTTTGGCTAATGGATTGTTAAGCCTAGACTTAACTCGAGCTCTCCCAAGCCCATACCAATTCGCGACTTAGGTTTGAATTGTTAACATGCAATTGAATTTTAACTAGGAGTCGCCACTAATCTATTTTTGGTGGGTCGATTAGAAACCCTAGTAAAGTAACAGGAGATTTACTTTATTCTTACGAACCAGAAATTAAGGGTACGGGAACTTGGTTATGTTAGATTTCTCTAACGCCCTTTCGGTACCTTTCTTTTTATTTTTAAAAATGTTTGGCAAGCCATTTGGATTGATTTTAAATCTATTTCCCTAACATGTGAGGTGTTCATGTAGGTGCGCAAACCACCAATTTAACACCCAAGAAAGCAATTAAATAAATTGCATGACTTACCTCATAGTAACGAAAGCATCTGCGTTGTTAGTTTAGAATTCACATCAACAGTCCTAGATATGATTTCTAGTTAACACGCAATTTTTGTTTTGTTTTTATTTGTTTTTATTTTTCACTTATTTAGTGAAAATCATGCAATATGCAATGCATGCTATTAATTTAACATGAAATGATATGCTAACATGAGATGATATGGCATGGCAATATGATCTAAACTACATGACATGAGTAAGATGCAGTCTATCTTAAAGAATGAAATTGATTAATTCTAAAGCAATTTTTTGTATTTTCCATGAAATTCGAAATTAGAAAAATGCAAAGATTATCTAGCTAGATTAAGATTCTATTCAATTTGTATTAGGAATTAGGTTAAGCCAAATCCTAATTTAAACTAAAATCTTATCTTAACCAAGTAATCTTTAACCTAAAATGCAATCTATCTAAAAGGATTTATCTAAATAAAATTTAAACATGCAATCAACCTAATACGCAATGACGTGCCAAGGATGCCCTAATTCTACATAATACATGCATGATGATTTTTTTTTTTTTTTGTATTTTTCTTTATGAAATTCAAAATTTAAAACTGCCAAATATTTAAACGTGCCATTTAAATTAAAGAAAACTAACATCCTAAATGAATGCCTTTTTTTTTTTTTTTTTGGATTTTTTTATTTAAAATTTCGAAATAAGATTGCAATTCTAAACATGCAAGATAACCCTAAGACTAGGAATATTCTAAAACAAACCTAATCCTAATTCAATTTTTTTTATTTTTTATTTTACGAAAATAAAATTAACTCAAACACCATGACAACAAATCAAGCAAAGCAAATCAAGCAAGATAAGATTGATATCCAAAAAATTGGCGAACCATATCTCGCGCATGAGATCGGGTTGACCAATTTTAAAATTAAATCGCGAATCGAATCTCGGGCGTAAGATCGGATTGTCGATTTTTGCAAAGGAGTGCGAGTCGGATTTCGGGCGCGAAAATCAAATTGTCAATCCCTAATTCGAGAGCTCCTCGAGTTGCGAATATCACGCTAGGGATTTCAATCATGTGCATCAACAAATATATCAAATAAGGAAACGGAATTTTCAGAAATCAAAATAGACAAAATTTTTACCTATTCCGAATATTGGCTCCCAAATTCCGATCCTTGAACGACTACAGCTACTCGCAACGTGATATGGTAATGCTCAGTGAGGCTCACAGCTCGGAGTTGGATGTCGGGACTGGATTTTGGTGGTGTTGCGGCTTGAATGGACGGCAATTCGTCGTTGGGCGTGGCACGGATCAAAGCAGCAATGGCGTCACGAAGGACTCAAGTGAGGCAATGGAACTATGTCGGCAAGGGTGGCATCCGACTTGCGGGATTCGTGGGGGTCTTGGACGCACTGTTGCGGCGGTCACGTGAAGACGATGCAACGAAGATGGAGTCAAGGTTTTGTGGGCAGCGTCGTGGAGAGAGAATATTTCGTTCTCTCTCTAGTGCGTGTCGTTGATTCTCGCGGATTCTCCTTCAAGGCTTCTTCAATGTACCCAAACCAAAAGGAAAAAAATCTCCTCTTCTTATGTTCAAATTTCTGACCTAAAAAAACAGAGAAGAACCCCGGGAAAACTTTTCTTTTGATTTTGACCTAAAACTCGAGAAAAGCCATAGCCGTATATTCAATGTGTGTGGCCTCCCAAAACCCTATGCGTTTTAATCTATTTATAGGCCATGGATTAGGGTTTTAATCGATATCCACGAAGATTTTTTCGAACGCAATATTCCTTCACCAATTTTATTCAAGATTGTGATAGAATTTTTCTCTAAATCCAAATCTTGTAAAGATAAATCGCAATATCTTCCCGTCACATATGCCCTATCCCAAAAAATTCATATCATAGAAAAATTTCAAAATTTCTATTTTTCACGAGATAATTTTTTATCATTAAAACAAATGGGCTTGGGTCAATTTGCTCGTTTTGTGGGCTTAGTCCGAACATCAATTTAAAACTCGAACTACTAATTCGAACCCATCCGCCACCGGTCCAACAAATAAATGCAAAAAATGCAAATGCACAATAAATGCACCTAAATCTATCTGATATGCAATTAATATTTTTTCAGGGACAAAGTTAACCCCTAATTTTCTATGCAATAAATGACTAATCGGGTTACCAAAATTTAGGTGTCAACAGCAGGAAAAAAATTAAAAATGATAGTGCCATGAAGAGAAAAAAAAATTTTTAAATGGGATCCTTGTCCAACTGGGCGGGATTTGTCCTTTTATTATCTTTTCTTTTTTGGAGGGAGAGGGTGGAGGGTGATTTCAATAAAGAAAAAAGATGAATAATGTTTAATAATAAAAATTATGATTACCATGAAAAATTATAAATTTATTTAAATAATTTGACTCTACTCTTTATTTTTGAACTAATCATATGTATATATAAAAATATTTATTTATTATATAATGTGTCCCAACGTGTCGGAATTTTCTATTTTTTGAGAAATGATGTGTCTGCGTATCGTATCGTGTCGTGTCACGTGTCGCATATCCGTGTTGATACTACATAGGTTTTAGCTTAGAGATTTTGGCGAAGGCTCAACAAGGATAGGGATTATTTATGATCAAATATCAGTTGGCGGGTCATCTGTCATTGAAATTTCCAAGTCAACAAGTAACACGAAGTCAAGTCAAGGAAAGCAACTTGTGTGGATCAATCTATTAAACTAATGTCTCAAGGTTGAATTTGGACCGAATTTGTTGAGAAAAATTTCCTAAATAATTTAGCAAATTGGATGAAGAAGCCATTCTTTTCTTGGACTCTTTATAGCTATACAAAGGAGGAAATAAAATAAAATAAAATAAAATGGAGTAAAGGTTATTCATCTGCAGGTTATTCGTGGAAGTCGTCTTTGGGTTCGCTCGTGCTCTGCTTCGAAATCTCTGCGTGAAACAAGTAGGAATTTTCATTTTGAATCTCTCTGCAAGTTATTCATGGTGGGCCCAAAGTCAAATATTTGACTTTGGGCACACAATATTCCAGAGCAGGGTTTCTTTTTTTTTTTAGCCCATGGAAATAAGAGGAACTAGCCTCTGCAGCGTCCCACTTCCACGTTGAAGTAAAATAAAAGGTGGTGGGCCCAAGTCAAATATGTTGACTTGTTGGGCCCACATATAAAACCCTAACGTGGGTTCTTTCTTTGCATGTGCTGCGAGAAGCCGTGGAGCGTCGCACACAAAGAAAAGAAGAACGGAGTATGAAGAAGAACAAGCAGACGTTTTATTTGGAGCACATAGAACGTTTTGCTTCAGCTTCAACATACAGTGATTTTTGTGCAATGAGTTTATATTTAAGTGAATTATTTATTTATAAACATATTGGATTTGAAGTTAAATCTAGGTGTATGAAACATTCGAGCGTGTGAGCAATTATAAACTCTGATTGTCCAATTATAATTGATTATTTGCTGTTGGCTTTCCCCGTGGACGTAAATACCAATATTCGGACCAAATCACGTAAATTTTTAGTATCCTTATTATTTCTCATTTATTTTTCTGATGATTTCGCGTTGAGTAAGATCCTGTCATCTCCACATATTATATTCAAACACAATCAAAGGTTCCATGAGTGGAAATTATGTAGGGATTGTTGTGAACGTAGTCAAGCTCACATAACACGGTAGTAAATTAATTTATGGATAACTTTCACATTGATTAGGAAGCAAAAGAAAAATCAAGAAGATGCATCACAATAACTTGTGAATTCTTTCGGCTACTTCGCTTATGAAATCTTGGTTGTTAGATTTTGGTTTATTCAAAATCTTAATAACAACTTCACTACCATTTTGAAGTATTTCTTTATATACATAGCCATATCTTCCTTCACTTAGCTTGTGCTTGATTTTTTCTTTTATTATTTGAATATTCAAGTAAAAATATTTTATAGGCATAAGTTTGTTATAAGCTTATAGAAATTATTTGATGTTGTCGTCCATTGCTAGATGTCTTCTCATGCACTTATCGATTAAAATTATCAACACGCATTGAGCTTTGAGTATGAATGTTGTTGTGCTGGTACGAGTTGCAGAAAATATTCCACATAAATTAGCATATATATATATATATATACCCGTATTGTGATAAAAGTACTGCATATAATTTGCTATCCATTCAATTCGATATTAGACATGACTGTAATTGCATAGAAGTTCTGCATATCATTTGCTATACATTTACGAATATATTGCACTTTGATTTTCCTAGCAAATAAATGTCCTTCAAACAGAGGTTGCTGGAATACTAGAGGCCTCGTTGGCCCTCTAAGACAAGCGGAGGTTCGGAACCTCATTTTATCGAATCGGTTAGCTTTGCTTGGGATAGTTGAGATGAAAGTTCCTCAAGATGTGTTTTCTTCTATTTCGGGGAATTTAATGCCGAGCTGGATCTAGATGGCTAATTATGAGTATTCACACCGAGGAAGGATCTGGATTGGGTGGAATCCCTCTGTTGTTTCCTTTGATGTGTTGTCGGTTTCGGATCAGGCAATCCATGGGAACCTTATGTCCTTAGATTCTGGAGCTTTTTACCGCATTACTATTGTTTATGCTGAACACTCTTTCACTTCTCGAAGACCTCTTTGGGAGGACCTTGTGATTAGGAGTTCTGCCTTTCAGAGTGTTCCTTGGTTAGTAATGGGTGACTTTAATGCTATCAAGGACCCTTCTGATAGGTCAGGAGGCTTGAACCTTTGGCTGCCATGCTTTGATGAGTTCAGTCAGTGTATGGATTAGGCGGAGCTAGAGGACCTCAGGTATGTGGGCTTTCGTTACACTTGGTCTACTTCTTCAGGGGCTTCTCGAAAGGCGAGGAGATAGGGTTTTGGTCAACCCTACTTGGATGCTTTCCTTTTCCTTCTCATAGGCTTCGTTTCTTGCTCCTGGTATCTCGGACCACTCTCCTATGGTGGTCAAAGTGGAGAACCCGGTTCTCCGAAGGAGGCCTTTCAAATTTTTTAATTTCTGGATGAAGCATCGGATTTTGGGACAATTGTAAAGGATGTCTGGGAGGCTCCAGCTATTGGCGTTCCTATGTTTAGATTGGTTTGTAAGTTGAAAAGCCTGAAAAGTCGTCTCAAGCGCTTAAACAGGGATTCTTTTGGGAATATTTCCATTAGGACTTCTGAGGCGAGGAATGCTTTGAATCGGACTCAGCATGGCCTACTTCAAGATCCTACCAATGATGAGCTTGCGGTGTTAAAGAAGTCTCAACGACTTACCTTCTTGGAGCTCCGCACCCAAGAGGAGTCATTCTTTAAACAGAAAGCGAGAATCAGATGGCTTAAGGAGGGAGACCATAATACGAAGTTCTTCCACCATTATGTCAAGAAGAGACAGCTGAGAAACAGGATTCTTTCTGTCATGGATTCAACAGGTAACCAAATCAATGATCCACAGCTTGTCCAGCGACACTTTGTGGAGTACTTCCAGGACCTCCTCTCACCTCGGGTGGGTGGAGAGATTCCCGAGGTTAGCCAGATTCAAAGTGTAATTCAGTGTCAACTAAATGATGATCAGATCTCCTCCCTTGACTGGCCTATCTCTGACCTTGAGATTAAAAGATACATTATTTTCTCTAGCTCGGGGTAAAGCTCCAGGCCCAGATGGTTTCACAGCAAAATTCTTTATGGAAAATTGGGACTCGGTAGGGCGGCTGGTTACAATAGCCGTAGGGGAATTCTTTGCCTCCGGAAGACTTTTGAAGGAGGTAAACAACACCATTTTGGTATTGGTGCCCAAGGTTCCCAATGCATCTTCCGTAGATGATTATAGACCTATTGCTTGTTGTAATACCATTTACAAGCTTATTACTAAGGTGCTGGTGAATAGGATTGCTGCAATGTTGAAGGACCTTATTAGCCTGCCTCAGAGTGCTTTTGTTAAAGGACGGCGTATTAGGGATAATATCCTTTTGGCCCAAGATCTCTTTTCCGGTTTCCATCTTCAGTCGTATACTCCTAAGTGTGCAATTAAAGTGGATTTTAGGAAGGCTTATGATACCGTGGATTGGCGGTTCCTTGAGAGTGTACTCCTTGCGTTTCGCTTTCCTAACCGCTTGGTGCAACTCATCATGACTTGTGTTTGCACGCCTCGATTCTCAATTGCGTTGAATGGGGAGCTTCATGGGTTTTTTCCTAGTGGGCGTGGACTACGGCAAGGTGATCCTATGTCTCCTTATTTATTCACATTGGTGATGGAGGTGCTTTCGGGTATTCTTGATAGAAGATCACGGCAACCGGGGTTTAGATTCTTTTGGAGGTGTAAGCCTACTTCCCTTTCGCACCTGTTTTTTGCAGATGATGTATTCCTCTTTTGTGAAGGCCACTTGCCTTCTATCTCGCTCCTCAAGGAAGGCCTTCAAACTTTCTCAGCCTGGAGTGGCTTGCTTCCAAATTCGAGGAAAAGTGAAGTTTTCCTCTCAGGTGGATCACCCTCCCTTAAAAGTCAAATGCTCCTGGAGCTTGGCTTTCAAGAAGGGGTTTTGCCGGTACGGTACCTGGGAGTTCCAATTATCACGAGCAGGCTCGGTAAGGCCGATTGTGCTGAACTTGTGAGACGCATTACGGCGAGAGTGCAATCCTGGACTCACCGATTTCTCTCCTTTGCTGGGCGTCTCCAATTGATCAGGTCAGTTCTTCATGCCATTCAGGCCTATTGGGCCAGTGTGTTTATATTGCCTGCCTCGGTGCTTGATCGGATTGAGTGTGTTTTGAGACAATTCCTTTGGAGAGGTCCCGAGTTGGGGAGAGGAGGAGCTAAGGTTTCCTGGGATGAAGTGTGCCTCCCAAAAGCTGAGGGAGGTTTGGGTATTCGTAGACTCCGTGAGTACAATAAGGCAGCTATGCTCAAACACATCTGGAACTTATTCTCAGATAAGGAGTCAATGTGGTGCAAATGGATTCATTCGACGTTCTTAAAGAACAAAAACTTCTGGGTGATAAAGCAGCCGACCTCTTGCTCTTGGGCTTGGAAGAAGATCTTGCAGATGAGGGAGGAAGTCAGGCTAAGCTTTGCATGGAAGATAGGAGATGGTTCATCTGTGTCACTATGGTTTGACAATTGGGACCCTTGGGGGCCTTTAAACTTGTTTTTCTCGGACATGTTCATTTATAGTTCTGGGCTCTCTAGACTGGCTACGGTGGCTGACCTTTTTTCCGATGATGGCCATGCACTCAGGATGGAGATTGAGTCATGGGGGTCACCTCTTCCCTCCCTGACTCGATGCCATGACCGTTTTTATTGGAGAGGGGAGTCGTCGGGCTTGTTCTCGGTTGCTTCGGCGTGGGAGGCTATTAGATGGAGGAAACCCTGCGTCAGTTGGCATGCCTTCATCTGGAACAATGCTATCGTGCCTCGATATCAATTTAACATTTGGCTCAATACCAAGCGTAGACTCACTACACAAGCTCTCCTTTTATCTTATGGTAGAATTGACGCTCCTTCCCGCCTTTTTTGCAATGATGTGCCTGACTCAATTGATCATCTCTTTTTCGAATGTCGTTTCTTTTGGGCGACTAGATGTAATCTTCCTTGGCGTAATGGATCTTGGGGGGAGAACCTAAGCTGGGCCATTTCCTTACTCTCGCGGAAAGATTTTTATAAGTGTATTGGCCGTTTCTCCTTCGGTGCGGTTTGCCACATCATTTGGAAGCACAGGAACAATATCCTATTTAGGGGAGAGTCGATTTCTGTTTTGGCCATGAAGAAGCAACTACTTAGAGCTGTGAAAGATAAGGCCCTTTCCTTAAGGGGTGTGGAGGATTCCATTAGAAATAGGAGGCTACCATTAGAAATAGGAGGCTACAACGTTCTTGGGATATAGACCCCATCGTTTTCTCTTCTGGGGACCTCCTTTTGGCTAGTTGATTTTTGGGCGTGGTGGTTGCAGGCGCTGCTCCGTCATGTTTGGTGTTTGTTCTCCTTGACCTTCCTACCTGGCTGGGGGTTGTTTTTTGCTAGTTTCTGCTGTGACTTTCTGCCACCCTAGCTTTGTTCCGGCTTTCTGTTTGCCGTGCTTGTCTTTGTTGGTTGTGCGGCTCTATTTTTTGCCGCGGTTGGTCCTTTTACGTCCTGGTATCCTTCCACTCAAGTTGTTTTCTTCTTGAGTGTAAGTTTGGTGCCGGGATTTTTTGTACATTTGCCTATCCTCAATATAATTATTACCCTTTCTACCAAAAAAAAAAAAAATGTCCTTCAAACAGAATTCTACCAATTTGCTGATCAAAATGCCCGCGAAACCTTCACTCGATGTGACATTACGTGTAATTTCACTTGAAGCCACACCATTGTGTCAACATTTCCTAAGGAAATTGGTTAGATTACAATAAGAGTGTATTAACTGAAAGTAAATTAAAGATCATTGTGTCACATGAATGAAATTAAAGTTTAGTGAGCCTATACCAAAGCCAAGGTTGACGGTCTCCATTGAATGTATTGTCGCATGTTTCGCAGCCCATCCTATTGAAATCCATATAGTAAGCGAGAAATTAATTTTGTTAAAACGTGACTTTATAGTATGATCTAAGAGAATCAATTGTCAAGATGGAGTCAAATCTAACATACTCAGATGAATTTACTCTCACTCAAAAGTGTAAGTAAAGGAGTCATGGACAAATTAGAATATATTAATCACTCAACACCACACCACCTCTCTAATGTGAGACTTTTTCTAGCACCACTCACATGTATATCTTGATAGTGAGTAGATTTAAAATTTAAAGTTTTTAGTGAATACTACGACTCAACAATAACTTCAAACAACCCAACCACGAGCAACGCAGTTGGCGTGCGTTCTCTCTCTCATTGCTGAGGTCGAGAGTTCAAACTCTCTCGGTGCTAAAGTGTCTTAAGCGGGGGTCCTGATTTGAGGTACTAGGCTAGCCTTCCCTAAGGTTTTACGTCTAAATAGTGGCTTGCGACGACGTCCGACGGTGCCACTGGGCATCGGAGGGCGGTGTGACCCCGATTAGCGTAAGCGAAAGAGAGTCTCTGATGGTTCCTTGATTACAAAAAAAGAATAATAATAATAACTTCACACAAATTCATCAATAGTTTACATTTCTTAAAAAAAAAAAAAAAAAGAGAGCCCAAGTGCTTTTAATTTAAATCTTAGGCTGGAGATGGAAGAGGGACCGATTTGCTCAGCCGAATAAGACCTTCGTCACCGGGGATGAGCGCAACATACTGAAACCAAAGAATTGATATTAGATTGAGAGGCCATCCGAAACTCATCTGACAACAAAACAAACATTTTTTTTTTTCCGAAGATTGGACAATATTTGAATATCCAAACATTACGTTCCAACTTTAATAAAAAAATTTGATGGGATTCGGTGATGGGAGGAGGAAGCACCCCGGAAAACAAAGCCCTTAATTTAAAGACAAGACCACAAACAACAAGTGAAGTAATTATCGATTCCGTACCCATTCATTCGTGGAAAGACAAAGATATTAGCCTCCGTGGAAGCACGGGTCTGTAAAGGATACACCTCCGACTTTTTTTTTTAATCTATTTTGGGGGTGCTTTTCTTCCCTCATCTTTTGTCTCTTCACGGACTGAAGGAGAGAAAAAAGACATGATTTTTTAGTGGAACCTCAAAAAAATTTGAGAAGTCGGCGCATTTGTTTTTGCTTCACTAAAAGCAAAAGGCAACTTATTACTTTCCCGTCAAATGTTAAAATACTACTCAAATTAAAAAATTATACCCAAAATTATGTGTCGATATTTATTCGTGATGAAAATAGCAGATACTTAAGGAGTTAAAAGAACCAAAAGAGCAAAAAGTGTTGCAGTAGTCTTTGCACTGTACGTATCTTTTGATCAAACCAAGGAAGCACGAGCTAGACACTTTCCTCCGCGGTACAGGCTGTAACTTATATGTAGCTGATGAAGACTTCATTGGCTATCGCGTTATGGTGTTGCTTATGTGGTGAAAACATACGATTAAAACATGCCCATGTCATCATGGGTGATGCTGCAACATTCCTCAATTACTGATGCATTTGCATCTATTGCATTTCGTATATACCCGCTTATTTGAGATACTTTACGAGATTTATTCTGAGGAGTATGCCCCGTCGGTACATGAGGAGTAGCAACAGGTCTGGAGCACTTCAGAAAGACCACTGATTTAACATAAAACGTAAAGTTGGAGTTCGTCGATGAATTATCAGGAAGAGAGGAGTGATTACACTTGTGCAATCCAACATCAAGCACGAGGATATCACTAGTGACATGGTCATTATTTCCATAGATGAATTTGATATTGTACTTCATATGACTATTTTCACACACTAGCTCAATTCTTGAGTCACCACAGACTTTGGGATCGCTTTTCAATTGCAAGACAGCGCTTATCTTGTGAACCTTGCCACAAGATGAAGCTGGACATGATCTATCATAGCTGGTGTCACAAGTACATGCCCCTAGTAGCATGGCAAGAAAGACCAATGATACAAGGTAGCTGCGTGGAATTGAGGGGGAAATCACGTCCCTCTCAGCCTGTGGGCAATTGAAATTTGGGGCGCGGTATGTGGGGAAGGATCAACGCGGATCGGATGTGAGAGAGAGAAGTTGGATACGAAGACTTGGGGTCGTCTATTGAAAAGTCCATGTCAACCAAACAAAACAAAATCAATCAAGTCAAGAACATTAGAGGATTAGCGAGTAGGACCCAACATCATCATCTTTTGCTAGCAAGAAAACATCCCATTTCTTTTTCCTTTTCTGGTCAAAAGAAAACATCCCAATTGACAACCCATATATTTAGCCATCATATGACATCATTTCATAGTTTTGGAGAATTTTTCTTAGATAAGTGAAGTATTTCACATTTTCCGAGTAATTTATGATGTTAACGGGTTTCTTTTTTCTAAGATGACAAGAAAGTCGTCTTAGGAATCAACGCAGACCTTAAATCAAGTTGAATCCACGTGAATTATGAATATATGGATTCTAGTAGTTAAGCATTGCACATATTCAATTCAAAGGAAAAAGGAAAATGTTAAGAAATAGAAAGGATTATCCAATCTATTCTCCCATTATAGAAGAAAATTTCCCGAAAGTCCTTAGAATAAAAGAGTTAAATTTTGTTTGTTCCCTCGCTATCTCTTGGAAGAATCTTGTAGCGTGTTCAATAGTTTGGCATGATTAGAAGACTTCAAAGTCACCGAAAACAAAAGGAGGTAGGGTTCACCAGGAAAGGGTCAGAGTCTAACTAATGTGACCTTTGGCTTGTTATTGATGTAAGCAGTGACGAACTAAGATTTAGATTGAGGGGTAGTGAAACTTTTGAGGAAATATGGAGTCAAATTTCATTTTACTCAAGAATTTTCAATAAAGTTATAGTGTCATTAATAAATTTTTAAAAAATACAATTTCAATTCAAAATTTTATATATTTTATTCTTGATTCTATATCCAAATCTACGTAAGTATTGGGACAAGGGAGTGCTTTTTGCTTGATGTCTCTTGGTTATAATTATGTCAAATTTTCAAGTTTGTTTTTTAGCTAGAACTTTTCCACTAAAATAGTCAATTAATTAAGGTTGGCTTCATCCTTATTTATTTTTAAAAAAAAAGATTAACTACACGACATATATTTCGCATACGAGGCATGTATATAATGTTAAACAAGAATTACAATTTCTTACATGAAGAATTATATGAAGAAATAGATAATGCAATAGACTCGTCAGTACATATAAAAAAGATGAGAATATGTCATCAGTCTACTTACCTGCAATTTACAGATTTGCCTATTGAGTATAGCATATCGCAATTTCCATTAAGCAAATTGACACTGATTTTAGTAGATTTTTTTTTTTTAAGAAGAAAATTGACCATGAAATTAAAGTTGCGGTGAATTTCTATATAGTAATCTGTAGATTATTTTCAAGGGGAAGCGATTCACTTATAATTAATTATTTCGTATGTGCATCAATTTCATGTAAGAAAATTTGGGGAGAGCAAATTTGCCGCCGATATAGGTATTTAAGCCAATTGAGGAGTTTTCAGTAAAGTACTCTGAAATTCTACAACCTCGTTAATTAAAATTGCCTTAGCTAAGTTATAATTTTTAAGAGGAAATTGTCATTTTTCCTTTTTAATTTTACTTACCAGTAGTTTCATGTTAATTTTTAAACCGGAATATGAGTTTTTCCAATATTAAATTCATAGAACTGATTCATCTAAGACCTTTTTTTTTCTTTTTTGGTAAAGAAGACCTTCTTCTTTTTTATCTTCATAAAACTTGTTTTTCGTGCAAACAGATGGTGTATACTTTTGTAAAGCATAGACGTGGATATTTTCTATGAAAATAAATTCATAAGTCGAAATCAACAGTTCTTGACATCGGTATCATGATAAGGAGCATGATCGCAGGTTATTATTAGCTTTTAATGCGCAATACCCTAAATCACGTAATGAGGGAGGAAATGTCCCAATGTCTGTCCCCTTCCCCTACCGTTTTTGTCCTTACTCTGTTACTAATTTCTAAAGTTCCGAACCTCATCGTAGGTGGTCGCTAGGCTGCAAACTTCAGGAGACCTTCATCGACTTTAATGGCTCAAAGTTTGAACAACTTGGACTCAAACTGTGTTTACTTTCTCTGAAGGTGTCCATGTTATTTAATCTTGTTTAGCAAGAAATTATGCGTCATTCCCTTTTTTACTTGATCTGGAGTTTCTACCGGTGAATCTCTTCCTGCGTCGTGGCAATTTTGTTCTTTTCCCCATCAGTGCATTCAACTGGTGGTGACTCAAATCTAATAATAGCGAATAAGATGATATTAATCTTATGGATCAATCAGTACATCTTGTATAGACGGACACACTTTGCCATTTACAGGACGCTCCCAACTTAGGTTTTGGCATTGAATTAATTCCATTTTGTGTTCTCCGAACCAAGATTGTTTAGTCATTAAAAGTCTTTAATTTTTTTTTTACCCTGTTCTGGGAAGGTTGTTTGTGCTTTATCCGTTTCTACGTATCTGAAGCAATCGAAACAACTGTGCAAAAATGTACATTGTTTTTTGAACTGGTGAAATGACCCAATATTCAAGAGCTGCATCTCGCTTTTGCTACTTTTCTACTTATGCTTGGCCCTGATGAGCGACTTTATTTTGCGGCTTCTATTTAGGAGTACCCTCGCTAATTAGGCACGAGGTGAGGGCTATCCGTCCGCTGATTTCTGAGCAAAGCGAATATCACCTGTTCCTTATTAACATAGTTGTCTAGTAGAATTTTTGCTTAGTAGGGAAACTCATGCCGAGGGGACAACAACGAGGAACAAAATGCCTGTCTAAAAAAAAAATGCAAGACACCATCTCTATCTCAACAATGAGTGAACACACAATTTCTCATTATATTTAGGGATTGAGCTTGTACATATTATTTAGTCTGTTATATTGTTTTAGGTTTTTGCATGATGTGCATGTTTGGGACCTTTTGAGAGGAAGATTGAATTACTGTAGATTATCACTTTCTCTCTTGTGCTTAAGATCAAAGTTAGATGTGAAAATTTGAGTTTGTCTATGTTGATCGTTGAGGTCGTTAAACTAATTTATGATGTTTAGACTTCTGTGGTGACAATCTAATTATGTAGTTTTCAAAACTAAAATAGTCAGGTATTAACTAATATAGCTTCATGGGAATTGTGTGTGGACTCGCCAAGATCATAGTATCCATAATATAAATGAATTATAATTAAGGATGAAACCAAGTAACCATAGCAATACACCCTAGTGACATTGGGAACGCTCTGGAAGCCTACATGCTCCCGGAAAATCCCATAGGCAAAAAGCGTGACTGTTTTAGATTCCACAAATCATATTGCCGAAAGTCTGCAATATCCATTTGAGGCCTTCCGCTTGGTTTTTTGACAGTAGTACGACCATATCTATATACATTTCAGAACATGACATTTACAATTCTTAGGCTTACAAGGAGCATAATTAATCCTGGTTCAAGTAACACAAGTGCAAGGGAGAAAATTCTAAAACAGAGATTCAATGCGCAGACAATGAATGGGACAAATTAAGAAGCATCTCACCAATAGTCATTGGATAAGCATGTTCTGTCCGTAAAATAGTGGAACTGGGTTCGCATGCCTTACAACTATAGAACTTCCAGTTGCCATGGAGATACACTTGATTGCACAAAGACAATCTTTGCAAATGCTAAGGTTCTTAAACACCCAGACAGGTTTCAGACTGGAGGTGCTTAGAAGGCCAAAACCAACAGCAATTTTCTCACTGTGCTGGAGCAAATATTGTTCCTTCTGTCCCTCTTCCACATCATGAAGAACAAATTCAGTATTGAGAACATAACCAAGTTTCTTTATACAACTAGCCAATTGGTCCCGTTCGTCATAGATGTCCTGAGCCTCCGGGTGTGATGTATAAAACTTGTGAACTATACTTTTCACTTCAATCCAGCTTCAACCAGTTTCTTTTATAAGATTTTTCAGTTTTATCCTCTTCTTGATTGGCGCTGCATCTTCCCATAGACCAGCTGATGCATACAGATTTGATAGCAAAACATAAGCAGCAAGGTCATCTGGCTCCTGCTTAAAAATCATTGCAGCTTCTTGTTTTGCAAGTTCAACGTTGCCGTGAACTCGGCAAGCTCCAAAAAATGTATGCCAGACCAATGTAACGGCCCTGAAAGGCATAGCATCTATAAACTTAAGGGCTTCAACCAAGAAGCCCGATCTTCCCAATAAGTCCACCATGCATGCACAGTACTCAATTCTGGGCACGATTCCATAATCTGTCTACATTGATCTAAAGTGTTTCTATCCATCAAATCCACATGCCTACAAGAGGATAAAACAGCAACATAGGTGATCTCATTTGGCCTCACACTGGCCTCAAGCATTCTATGGAATGTGACTGAAGCTCTCGTCGCAAATTTATGTTTTGCAAAACCATTGATCATTGAAGTCCAATTTATAATAATTTTGTCTCTGGTCTCATGAAAAACTCAAAAAGCAGCTCCTATGTTTCCACATAGAGATCAAACCATTAAAAATGCACTGACTTGAGTCGAGCCCTGATTTTACCACCCTCACATTAATTTGCTCCCCCTTACCAATAGTGCTGATACAGGCAACTCCACTTAACAGGCTGGCAAATGTAAAATCACTTGTCCAAGACATCATTTTACGATCTTGCATCCGATCAAACACCTTTCTCGAATCATGAAGTGATCCACTTGCTAGTTGTACATACATTGGGCTCTCAAGTCAAGTCCACTTAATTGAACCCACTTCACAAATTCAAACCCTATCCAAACCCAATTAACTAAGCCAGGCCCAATTCGCCAAGCTACAGCTAAAGCCCGACACACCACCCTTGAAGTAAAGACGAAGCCCAAATCACCAAAATTACCACTTCAAACCTAAATGAGCCCAAAGCCCACTACTCTCCCCTCATCAAATTTTCCAATCCCGCAACTGCTCCTCAACGTCGTCTCCTTCGAGCACGCCCGAAACGCCTGCGACCTACCCTCATCTTTCCCGCTCGGTTCCCTGCTCCCGGAACAACTCCCCACCTCCAATCTCTTTCGCGATGGAGTTTTCAAGTCTATAGATTAATAATACCTAAAGCTTCACTGAACCGGAAACACTCAAAACCTTCCACCGGCAATACTCTCACACCGCCGTCGCTAATTCTCCGCCCATCAGCTAACCATTGCCATGTTACCGGCCCCACCAGCCACTTACTTTCCAGCCAATCATGACCGGAGAAGAACAGAAAGAGCATGGATTTAGCTGAGACATTTTATCGAACACTCGGCGGGCGTCGACCGAGAGGAACGACGACAAGCATTTGAGACACGGGCCGGAGCCAATTCCATCCATGATCAACAAACAGCGCCCGGCATAAACAATATAAGCCACGAGAAACTCGGCGTGCGCCAAAATTAGAGCCGGTGAGCCTGGGTCCGTAGATTCATTAAAAACAAAAAACACACATAATAGAGGCGTGGGAGCGTACGACTGTGTGATCCCTACTCGGCTCGGCAACGACGGCCAGAAGGCGAGCCCGAAAGCTGAGCTCTGCGTCTCGCTTTCTCTCAGTCCCTTCCTCTTCTCACTCTCGGTTCTCGCTCTCTCCCCCGCCCCTCCCCGGGTTCTTCCTCTCGGTCGCCTCTCTGTCCAGTCCCTCTCCCTCTTTCGAATGCTGACCCTCCTCTCTTTTACAAGAAATCTCCACGGTGAGTCCCCCTGCCACCACCTCTCTCCTCGGGACCAAGTTAGGTCCATTTCCAGCTAAGCTGGCCTCTGAACTCGTGGCTAGCACGCCTCCTCTACCAGCCGTAGCTCTGTCTGTCGCTTGTTTTCTCTGCCTCCTACGCACCTGCGTGAGGGAGAGAAGAAGAGAGACAAAAACGTTGGAGGCCTGGGCTGAGAAGGAAGAAAAGAAAGGGCCGGGCGCAGCTGGAGAGGAAAGAAAGAAGGAGAGGCCGGGCCGTCCCTCTCTTCCCCTTTTTCTTAAAAAAAGAAGATATGTTTTAATAGATTCTATTACTATAAAAGTAAATATTCCTGATATCTATATGCTCTGTAATTTACTGAAAATTATTTTTGTTAAGGGCCAAGAGCAGTCTCTAATTTTTATGAGATAAATAAATAGCCAAATTTTACGTGTCCTACAAGTATTTATTTGTTACATTGATTTTTCTTTAAAAAGGATTATGCCTGGCAGTTTGAGTATTAATCAATTTGATGGGAGCTGAGGTGAAACGGGATTATATTTCTCTTTCTCTGGTTTTCAAGAAGTGATGAGCAATTTTCATGGTTACGTGCCCACTCTTATCAGCTGGCCATATCAACTTATTTTCTTACAGGGCTTCATGCAAAAGAATGGAAGCAACCGCCCATTCCTCATCACAGCCCCAGATACCTGTCTCTCTTCCCCCCACATCAATTAATTTCTCCATTCTTAACTAGCGCCATGTCAATAGAATGCAGCCTTGACACTCGTTTTTCCTCACTTGCCACAAACCTCCAGCTTCAGCTACCCTTTACGAAAGCCATCCCTAGGCAGCTCTCTATCCATATATCACTAGAGCTCATTTTCCTCAAAAGGTTCTCTAGAAAATCTCATTCCAAACAATCATAAGCTTTTTCCAAATCTATTTTAAGGGCACACTCCTCATGTTTCCCTCTGTTCTTATTTTTCTCAATAATAAAACATTTCATGAGCTACTCTAATGTTGTCCTGAATCAACCTGTCAGCCACAAAAGGCACTTTGTTGAGGCGAGAATAGCTCCAGTAGACAAGTTTTAAGCCGTTCATCAAAATTTGGAGATGGTTTTGTATAGGAAGTTGCGTGCACAAGCTAATGGGGGCGAAATTGAGAAACATCTTCGCGATAGGGGGACTTTAGCTGTAACATTCTCGATTTTGACTCTTACCTTGGTTCCAATTAGTAGGCTAAGGATCGGCGCACCAATGTCAGGAATAGGCCATAAGTCGACCTGAGGGTTAATCATGAGCCATTTAGCCTGTTTGAGAAATAGACGACTAATGACGCGTTTAGTAACATTTACATTCCGAAGAATAATTTTTGAACAAAAGAATGTATTTGGTAATTGTACAAAATTTTTATTCTTGGAATAGAAAAAAAAAAAACATGTTTGGCAAACTTATATAATTTTTTAAATTTTTTTATTTTATTTTCCTTTTTCCATTTTTCTTTTTTCTTTTTTTCTTTCTTTCTTGCTTTTGGCCAGTCGTCGGTTGAGGCCATGGCCGGCGGCCTCACCCAGCCACGGCAAGGCACACCGGCCCCAGCGAGGCTTGGCCTCGCCTTGGCTGGGTGAGCTCTAATAGAGTGATCGACCATGGTTATATTATTTGATCATAAAGATTGGTCGTGGGACGATCGCGCTATCATGGATTAAGCAATGGACGATCATGGATCGATTCCGCATTATCGTAAATCGGTTGTGGTTGATTCCACACGGTCATTATGCCGGTCGAGAATGACCATATATTGATTCAATGCGACTGTGTATTGCGACAGATCAATCAATCTCACATGATTACATGATAATCAAGAATCAATCATAGATCGAATAAACACAACTGCATTCCTCTCGGGCATTTTCTCAAACAACTTATGAGCTGAAACCAAATCAGCACTACCCTACGAAAACATGTCAATTGCTGCACACCTGACAAACACATCAGAATCAAGATAGCCGCTTTTGATTATAAACTCGAAAATCTATCGCTAATTGATGCATTCTTCGGAACCGAACAAGCCCGAGGGAATAAAAACCATCTTCAAGCATATGAACGAAAGTATCGACATTTCTTTCTTCTTCTTTTTTTGGGTCGAAGTATCGACTGCTTCAAATGCGATGTGGTTATTGGCATAGCAAGAGATCATGGAAGTCCAAGAAACCAAACCCCTTTTATTACCCATGTGCCTAAAAGTCCTCTCCGCCTCAGCGCAGTCATTGCATTTTGAGTAGAGACTGATAAGCGAGTTGAGAACCACTGAGTCGGGTTCAGCTGGGACGGAGCGAGCGACCGATGGACGCGCTTCCCGAGCGCGAGCCCTGGGGAGCGAATGCAGGACTTGAGGAGGAGAGAGAAGGTGAGGAGGTCGGGGTGGGACCCATCACGGGACATGAGGTCGAGATGGGAGAATGCTCCGCGGAGTAGGCAGACATCGAGGTCGGTGACCAGGCGGCGGTTGAGGGGCGAGGGAAGAGAGAGAGGGAGAGAGGGAGATTCATTGCATTATACAAGTCGAGCTTGGTCTGAAATGTCAGGAAACAAGAGATGAAAACAGATAGCCAAAGAGGCAATTCTTCTGCAAAACACAGGATGCTTCAAAAGCTAAAATCACGATTTACATAGTCCATTAGCTTCGGATGGAACTACGTTTATTTGGCGCTCATTCAAACTGGAAAGAGAAGAAAATCATACAATGCACGATTCCGCAGTCTCATTGCTATTTTGAAATTGATATCCTTTAGAAATTATTGGAGCACTTGATGTAGTTGGGAATGACTCAAGTTCTATTTCAGCATCCACATCATCAAATGGCTTCTCGGATGGATACAAAAGCGGCTTAGGAGGGAGTCGAAGCTTATTGATATCTCCTTCAAGCATGTTTAGGACCCGGCTCATTGATGGCCGATCGTCGGGGATTAATTGTATACACCAAAAGGCAACTGTTACCATCTTCCTCATTATCTCCCTGTCCCCTTCTACTTCTTCTATTTCAACCTCGCTTTCTTTGTTGAGTTGATCATAGACCCACAAAGGGAAATAAATTTGACTTGAACGTTCAACATTTGCCTTTGCATTTTTCCTCCGACTAGCCATTTCCATTAGCAACATCCCAAAACTATAAACATCAGCTTTATATGAGACACCGCCAATGTCCTTGTAGAATAGCTCGGGAGCCATATATCCCAAAGTTCCTCTTGTTGCGGTCAACGATATTATGTTGTGGTCCACGGGATAAAGTCTTGCAAGCCCAAAGTCAGAAACTTTTGGGGTGAAATTTTGATCTAGAAGAATATTGTGAGGCTTGATGTCGAAGTGTAGAATTTGCATGTCGCACCCTCGATGTAAATATTCAATGCCCCTAGCCACCCCGAGAGAGATCTCATATATTTTCTGATAATCAAGAGAATTGTCATCATCTTTAGAGAAAATGTGTTTATCCAAAGATCCATTCGACATGAAATCGTACACGAGAGCTTGCTTAGAGTTGTTGAGGCAAAAACCAACAAGTTCCACGACGTTAACATGGTGGATCCTTCCAATAGTAGCCACTTCGCTTATAAAATCTTGGCCATTAGATTTTGGTTTGTTCAAAATCTTAACAGCAACTTCATTGCCACTTCTAAGTATTCCTTTGTACACAGAGCCATATCCTCCTTCACCTAGTTTGTGTTTGAAATTTTTTGTGATTTTCTTGATCTCCGAATAAGAGTACCTTATGGGTAAAAAGTTGTTATGAGCTTATAGGAATTCTTCGATCTTTCCGTCCATTGCTTGGTGCCTTCTCATCCACTTATAGACTAAAAATATCAACACACATGGAGCTCCGAGTACGAATTTTGCTGCGAGAAAATGGGCTGTGGAAAAATTTGTCCATAGATTAGCGTAGTGTAATATAGAATATTATCCTTTTTTGGGTCAGATTGCTACTTGAGAATTTCATAGTTGTGAGGAATGAAGGACTAGTCAGTACCTAGAAAAAAGGGGACATAAGGAAGTGCATATCGCGCAACTACCGCTACCATAGAAGTATCTGTAGCAAGCAAGATAAATTGTTAGAGATGACCGAAAATGACTAATAAGCATTAACAAGTTAACAACCAATCGATGGAGACCTAAATTATTATTTTAACGGTTAAATATAAAAATAGTACACATTAAGCTATGACCAAGTAAAATATAAAAAAAAATGGATACAATCACTGCAAAGTGCAATGACGGACTTTTATTTATTAAAGTTGGATCTAGACGCCATATGGGAGAGTGAAACTCAGTTACTCTTCTTTATCTAGACTTCTCCGACGCCATATGGGAGAGTGAAACTCAGTCACTCTTCTTTATTCTAGACTTCTCCACTTGCAACTTTATTCATTCACTCAAGGAATCCATGTTATCATAGCGTGATCATTTTTATTGAAGAAAGATGATTTCGCTTTTGTTCCCCTAAATATACCAAATGATTACGTTTGCCAGTCACTCGAGTGTAATTCTGATTTATGAATATCATCTAACATATGCACAATTTATTCTCCTGCATAGTAATACCCACCATGAGAGTGACACAACGTACTATCTAATCAAACATTTATCCCCAATCAAAAATGAAATAATCAAATTTAGAAAGCTCTATGGGTTAGAGAACAATTAAAAAGCGATGCATACTGAATCTAATCGGAAATCTTATTGAACCTTTTTATTTCAGTGACGTGGCAATTTTTTTTATTGGGTATTCAAAGAAATTAGCAACGCAACGGGTGGATCTCACATATGATGATTATCCAACTGAAACTTGCCGTGTTACTCGACAAGTAAATTTTGATAAGATCTCTTCATAGAGCGTGCATTTAAGAAGAGGAGGAAGGAGCGAAGAAAAGCTAAAGCGAAAGTCGCTTACTAGAGTTATGTTCACTGCACCCGTAGCGGTAGTCGAAACCCCAGAAGCAAAAAAAAAGATATTCCACTTGACGAACTCTCATAGGATAGATTGAATCCCTGCGCCATGTCGTTGTGGATGTCCTTGTATGATGATCTCCCACGATAACACTGAGTACTTCCCCAATCCCAGAAAGAGTTCGATGCAAATGTCATCATGGTTATAGTGCAAGAATCCTCGATGTCTGACGCATTTCCACCACACCCAAGGAAAGCTGATTCAAAAGACCCAGGAAAGGCATATGAGTACACCTCCGTCTGGGAAAAATCTAGAGACATGCCGGTAGAGTATGCTCCTCCGATGCACGGTTTGGTATCAACATACCAAGAAGAAGCTGCCGGCTGTGAGCACTTCACGAAGACCACTGAGTCCGGGTTTAAAGAAAAGTAGGGATCTCCACTAAAGTTGGAGTTCATCAACGAGTGACGGGGAAGGGATGAGCAATTACCCTCTTGCAGGCCATCGTCAACCAGCTTTATGACACCTCTGAAGTTAACTTTGTCACGATAAAAATCATAATAGATCGACTTCACGTAATATCTACCAGCTCCCCAATATAGAACAGTGCGGTTATTCTCACAAATAAGCTCATAATTGGACTAGCCACAACATTTTCGATCGCTTTTTAATCGAAAGGGATAACTTATGTTACGAATATCGCCGCAAGATGAAGCGATGCATAAGTGACTATTCTTCGCATTGGAACTTGTCCCTAACAGCAGAATTTGCAATATGAGCATAAACACACGGTACACGCATATGGAGCCGAGAGAATTAATCATCTCTCCACTCCTCGATGCAAGAATGGTGGTTTTAGCTTGGTGATTGTGGCGGAGGCTCAACGAGGGGAGGAATTATATATGATCGAAAGGATCAGCTGGGGGATCAACTATAACTGAAATTTTGAAGTCAACAAGCAACACCAAGTCAAGTCAAGAAAAGTAAGTCATGTGGACCAATCAAAGGTTCATCATCAGCGGAAATTACGCAAAGATTGTTGTACACACAACCAAGCTCACATGACACGGCGGTGAATTGATTTTTGGATAGCTGTCCCACTGATTAGGAGGCAAAAATCAACAAGATGCACCGCACGAACTTGTGGATCCTTCCTGGACACGTCGGTTATGAAATCTTGGCCATTAGACTTTGACTTATTTAAAGTTGTAACAATAATTTCATTGTCCTTTCTAAGTATTCCTTTATGTACAAAGCCATATCCTCCTTCATCTAGCTTGTCTAAGTATTTCTTTATATACAAAGCCATATCCTCCATCTAGTTTGTGATTGAAATATCTTTTTTATTTTTATTTTATTTGAATATCTGAGTAAAGAGTATTTTATAGGAAAAAAGTTATTATGAACTTATAGAAATTCTTTGACGTTGTCGTCCATGCTAGGTGTCTTCTCATGCACTTATAGATTAAAATTATATCGTATGAATGTTGTTGCGCTGCTATGAGTTGCAGAGATGATTCCGCATAGATTAGCCATAAAACATCTGTTTGTGTTGCCCATATTATGATAAAAGTTCTGCATATCATTTGCTATCCATTCAATCCGATGTTAGACCTGATTGCAATTCCACTAAAGAACTACATATCATCTGCTATCCATTTATGAATATATTGCCCTTTCATTTACTTGCAAGTAGCATATAAATGTCCTTCAAACAGAATTCGACCATTTGCAATCTTAACTTGGCATGACATTACGTGTAACTAGACTTGAAGCCACACCATGCGTATAGTGGAGGTCCTACCAACATTTCTCAAGGAAATTGGTTAGATTACAATTAAAGTGATTAATTGAAAGTGATTTGAAGATTATAGCATCAAGTGAAAAAAAATTAAAGTTCAGTGAGCACGACCGAGACTCTCAATTGTTTGTATTATCACATGTTTCGTCACCCGTCATGTAGAAACTCATATAGAAAACAAGGAAGTGATTATGTTAAAACATGACTTTACTGGATTAGTTATATTTTACATAGAACAAATCCAGGGAATACATTCTCCAAACAAATCAATCATGCAAAAGGAAGGAAAACAGGTTTATGAGTGTAGAGAGCCAAAGCCAGAGAAAGGACTAAACAGATTAATCATGCAAAAGGAAGGAAAACAGATTTATTGAGTGTAGAGAGTCAAATACAAGACCGTCAACATATTCAGTTAAACTTACTTTCACTTAAAAAAAATTGACGTTAACTTAAAAACTTAAATCAATGAATTATGAATCAAATATAATATATTAATTACTCAAGACCATACCAATTATATGATGTAGGACTTTTCTAACACCACTTACACTTGCATCTCAATGATGAGTAGATTTTAAAATTTTAAAATTTTACAAAACTTTGTTTAATGATTTGTAAAAGAAATGATGAATAGTATAACTCAACAATAAGTTCAGACAAATTCGTCAATAATTTTCATCTCTAAATTGAGAGGCCTGAGTACTTTTAATTTAAATCCTAGGCTAGAGATGGCATAGGGACCGATTTACTCAACTGAGTGCCGACCAGAACCCGGCCAAATAAGACCTTCATAATCATATGAGCGCAAAACACTGAAAGAATTGATTGAGATGGAGAGGCCAGGCCCAAACTCAACCACAAGATTCAGAAAAAAATGAATGATTCTCTTTTGATTGTTGACTTGGGGTTGACTTGTCCTATAGAAAAGCCCAAGTCCTCTACGTAACAAATGGATGCAAGTCAAGGAAATGGAAGGGGTGGACCCAAACTGAAGTTCCATTATCAGTGGAGCGTGTCCAACCTTGATCGAGAAAACGTAAAAGATGTTTTTTCAAATGTGATCTTTCTTTGTCCTCTTATATCCACACGCTTTCACCCTCTCTCAACGTGACTATTGAGTGCACATCCCGTCAACTAACAAATGCACCTATCTATCTCTCTCTCTCTCTACCCCCCTCCCAAAAAAAAAATAAAAAAAATCCGATTCCTTCTTCACCACAGAATCTTTTCTTCTTATTATCATCTTCATAGTTTTTTCCCCTTCTCCGCGGAAAAGGGAAAGTGGGTTGAGGGTCTTTCTCAGCTAGAGTTGGGAGATATATAGAGTATTAAAAGTGCATAATCAAGTAATAATTGAAATAGAAATGCATAAACAACAATATGGTATTTGTTTCTAAGAATATTCAAAACCTTATTGTAAAGTTTTAAAAACTTATTCAATTTTTGCGTGAAGGGAATATTTTTTTATCAAGGATTTTCATACATTTTAAGAGAAAACATATTCAAAAATATCTTTTAAGCTGATTTCTAATTTTTTTTGGAATTTTTAATTTTAAAAAAAATATTTTTATAAGTAATTAATTTTTTTATCTGAAACTAGGCACCCGGTCCGCGTAAGGACAGAACCTTGGCCTCGTCAATATAGGCCATGTACATACATTGGGCTCTCAAGTCAAGTCCACTTAATTGAAACCACTTCACAAATTCAAACCCCGCCCAAACAAGTTAGATCTAAACCCAATTAACCAAAACAGGCCCAATTCGCCAAGCTACAGCTAAAGCCCGACACTCACCACGCTTGTAGTAAAGACGAAGCCCAAATCACCAAAATTACCACTTCAAGCCCAAGGCTCACGAAGTCTAAATGAGCCCAAAGCCCACTACTCTCCCCCCATCAATTTTCCAATCCCGCAACTACTCCTCAACGTCGTCTCCTTCGAGCACGCCCGAAACGCCTGCGACCTCCCCTCATCTTTTACGCTCGGTTCCCTGCTCCCAGAACAACTCCCCACCTCCAATCTCTTTCAGGATGGAGTTTTCATGTCTAAAGATTAATACCTAAAGCTTCACTGAACTGGAAACACTCAAAACCTTCCACCGGCAATACTCTCACACCGCCGTTGCTAATTCTCCGCCCATCAGCTATAACCATTGCCATGTTACCGGCCACCACCAGCCACTTACTTTCACAGCCAATCATGACCAGAGAAGAACAGAAAGAGCTTGGATTTAGCTGAGACATTTTTTCGAACACTTGGCGGGCGTCGACTGAGAGGAACCACGACAAGCATTTGTGACACGGGCGGAAGCCAATTCCATCCATGATCAACAAACAACGCCCATCATAAACAATATAAGCCACGAGAAACTCGGCGTGCGCCAAAATCAGAGCCGGCGAGCCTGGGTCCGTAGATTCATTAAAAACAAAAAAACACACATAATAGAGGCGTGGGAGCGTACGACCGTGTGATCCCTACCCGGCTCGGCAACAACGGCCAGAAGGCGAGTCCGAAGTTGAGCTCTGCGTCTCGCTTTCTCTCAGTCCCTTCCTTTGCTCACTCTCCGTTCTCGCTCTCTCCCCCGCCCCCCCCGGGGTTCTTCCTCTCGGCCGCATCTCTGTCCAGTCACTCTCCCTCTTTCGAATGCTCACCCCCCTCTCTTTTACAAGAAATCTCCACGGTGAGTCCCCCTGCCACCACCTCTCTCCTTGGGACCAAGTTAGGTCCATTTCTAGCTAAGCTGGCCTCTACATTCATGCCTAGCAGCCCCCTCTACCAGCCGTAGCTTTGTCTGTCGCTTGCTTTCTCTGCCTCCTACGTGCCTGCGTGAGGGAAAGAAGAGAGAGACGAAAACGTTGGAGGCTTGGGCTGAGAAGGAAGAAAAGAAAGGGCCGGGTGCAGGTGGAGAGGAAAGAAAGAAAGAGAGGCCAGGCCGACCCTCTCTTCCCCTTTTTCTATAAAAAAAAAGGATATGTTTTAATAAATTCTATTATTGTAAATACAAATGTTCATGATATCTATATACTATGTAATTTACTGAAAATTATTTTTGTTAAGGGCCAAGAGCGGTCTCTAATTTTTATAAGATAGATAAATAGTTAAAATTTATGTGTCATATGGTTATTTACTTGTTACCTTGATTCTTTTCTGAAAAGATTATGCATAATATGTTGAACATTAATTAATTTGATGGGAGCTTGAGGTTTTTCGAAATTCTATTTCTCTTTCTATGGTTTTCGTGTAGTGATGAGCAGTTTTCATGGTTAGGTGGCCTCTCTTATTAGCTGGCCATGTCAACTTATCTTCTTCCAGGGCTTGATGCAAAAGAATGGAAACAACCGCCCATTCCTCCTTAACATAGGCCCCAGAGCCCTATCTCTCTCCCTCCACATCAATTAATTTCTCCACTCTTAACTAGTTCCATATCAACAGAATGCAGACTTGACACTCACTTTTCCTCACTTGCCACAAACCTCCAGCTTTAATTGCCCTTTACCAAAGCTATCCCTCGGAAGCTCTCCACCCCTACTTGGCCTCCATAAATTTGCCATCGGGGAAGTAGATATCTCTCAACATTTGCACACACAGATCCTCTATCTTCTACATCACTCTCCATGACAACTTGGATAGTAGGGTTCTCATTAAATAGCTGAAGCTCCTTAAACCTCATGATTCTCCTCGGTAGAAGTATGAGATTTCCAGCTTTCCCGATGCATTCTCCTTTCATCATCTTTACACCCCCATCAAAATATAGAAATTAAGCTATTAACGTCCTCACACCACTTCCTCCGGAAAGAAAAGCACATGATAAAGTAAATTGGGATGGCAAAACTGGGTTTCGCGGGCTCAGGTTTTCGACCGAAGCTTCCTTTGAATCTTGCTGTAACATTATCTACATAGTTATTGCCAAGATTTTGGCTAATCGTCTAGCGGTTGTCCTGAGTGATTTGATTTGCTTATCCCAGAATGCTTTCGTTAAAGGTAGAAAGATCAGGGATAATATTCTATTAGTCTGGGAGTTGTTTGTAGGTTTCCACCGTGACCCTTATTTGCCTAAATGTGCAACTACGGGGATTTTTCCCTGGCCCGTGGTAAAGCTCTTGGTCCTGACGGTTTTACAGTGGAGTTCTATAAGAATAATTGGGAGCTGGTAGGGTCTTTGGTTTTAGAAGTAGTGAAGGATTTCTTCTTCTCGGGTCGGTTGCTTAGAGAGGTGAATAATATTATTCTAGCCTTGGTGTCTAAAGTCCCCAACGCTTGTGCTGTTTCTGATTATAGACCCATAGCTTGCTGTAACACTATCTACAAAGTTATTACCAAGATTTTGGCTAATCGTCTAGCGGTTGTCCTGAGTGATTTGATTTGCTCGTCCCAGAATGCTTTCGTTAAGGGTAGAAGGATCAGGGATAATATTCTATTAGGCAATGAGTTGTTTGCAGGTTTCCACCGTGGCCCTTATTTGCCTAAATGCGTAATTAAGGTGGATTTTCAAAAGGCTTACGACACTGTGGACTTGGATTTTCTTGAGATCACCCTTTTAACCTTTGGTTTCCCTGAGTGGATGATCAAACTCATCATGGTTTGCGTCCGCACTCCGAAGTATTTCTTATCCATCAATGGTGAGTTACATGGCTTATTTTCAGGTGGACGGGGGCTAAGACAAGGTGACCCTATGTCTCCCTATCTCTTTACCCTAGTGATGGAGGTCTTCTCTGGGATTCTGAGCCTTCACATAGCACATAATGAATTCAAGTATTTTTGGAGGTGTAAAGACGTGAAGCTTTCTCATCTTTTCTTCGCCGATGATGTCTTTCTCTTTTGTCAAGCACATGGGGCTTCTGTGTCTCTATCAAAGAGAGGCCTTGATATCTTCTCCTTGTGGAGTGGAATGTTACCTAATAAGAACAAAAGTGAGGTGTTTCTTGCAGGGGGGCCTCTTTCCTTGCGTAGAAATATTCTTCTGGCTTTCGGCTTCCAAGAGGGGAGGCTTCCAGTCCGCTATCTAGGGGTGCCCATCATATCTTCGAGGCTTGGTAAAATGGATTGTATTGCACTTATTGACCGGATCACAGCTAGGGTCCACTCTTGGACTTAGCGGTTTCTTTTATTTGTAGGAAGACTCCAATTGATTAGGTCAGTTCTTTCTTCCATTCAATCCTTTTGGGCTAGTGTGTTCACCCTTCCCTATTTGGTTTTGGACCGTATAGAGTGTATTTTTAGGCAGTTCCTCTGGAAGGGTCCTTCCCTTGGTCATGGAGGGGCTAAAGTCTCTTAGGAGGATGTTTGTGTTCCTAAGAATGAGGGAGGCCTGGGTGTTCGTAAGTTGTGGGATTGCAATAAAGTAGCCATTCTTAAGTATATTTGGATTCTGTTTATTGATAAAGAGTCTCTATGTTGTCGGTGGATTCATTCCAATTTTTTAAAAAGGTATAATTTTTGGGTATCTGCTACTCTTTTTGTTTGTTCTTGGGCGTGGAAAAAAAATCCTCCAGCTGAGGAGGGATTTTAGGCTATCCTTTTGCTAGAGAGTGGGCGATGGTCGTTCGGTCTCACTTTGGTTTGACAACTGGCATAAGGAAGGCCCACTGAGCCTTTTTTATTCCGAATTCTCTTATTGCTAGCTTAGGTCTCCCTAGGCAGGCGATGGTGACTGACCTTTTCGGTCCAGATGGTTGTGTCTTTAGGTCTCTTTTGGAGTGTTGGGACTTCTCTATGCCGATACTATCTCAGGCCTTTGACCGCTTCTTTTGGTGCGGTTCCTCCTCCGAAATCTTCTCAGTGGCCTTGGCCTGGGAGGCTATAAGAACCAAGAGGAACCATGTTTCTTGGGCCAAGTTTATGTGAAACAATGCCATTGCTCCTAGATTTCAATTCAACCTTTGATTGATTACCAGGAATCGCCTATTGACTCAGACGTTATTCCTTTCTCATGAAAGAATTGATTATGAGTTATGCGCCTTTTGCAATGTCATTCCAGACTCTATTGACACATCTTCTTTGAGTGCTAGGTCCTTGCCACATTTGCTTTTTTTTTTTTTGGGGCCGGAAATGTAATCTTCCTTAGTGTAATAAGTCTTGGGCGAATAATCTCCTTTGGGCCTTGAAATCCTTGTCTAGTAAGGATTTTTTCCACTCCATTGCTCGGTTTTCTTTTGGGGCCATGTGCCACCTTATTTGAAAGAAAAGAAACATCATCATTTTCCATGAAGAAGGGCTCGAGGTTTCGGCTTCGAAGAATCATCTCATCAAAGTCGTCAAGGACAAAGTGTTGACTTTCAGCAAGGTATCGGATACCCCAAGAAATGGGAGGCTCCAACTAGGGTGGGGGTTTGATCATGTTGTCTTTGAAGGTGGCCTCGATCACACTTAGTGTTGGCGTTTTGGTGGTCCGGGTCCTTCCCTGGAAGTTTGTGCCACTGCTTTCTCTAGTGGTTGGCTGTTCATGTTGGGCCACTTGCTGCCCGTGCCTTGTCGTGTGGCGCGTTGCTACTTCTCACCTCCTACTCCTTTTTGCTACTCTGGTGGTGTTGTATTGGGTTTATCAACCGTTCTTTTGACTGTGTTTTAGTTGTTTTGCTTTTAGTTCTTTTACTCTGGCTCCTTTCCACTCATGATGCTTCTTTGCATTTTGAGTGAAAGTTTTGTTGCCGAATTCTTGTATATTTGCCTTCCCTTCAATATATTCTTACCTTTACGAAAATAAAATAAAATAAAATTAAGGGCATCATTTTTGGACTCGTCCTAAATAAAAGGCAGTCCTAATTACTTCCTAGGGTTGTTGATATTCTTGATCCCAAAAAGATTGCTTACAGCTTCTCTAGTTTCCTTTTTTGAATTTGCACTAAAGAACAAGGAAGACTTCTGAAAATTCACCAATTATGCAGAGGCTCCACCAAAAATCTTCAAGGCAATTCTTCAAAATCATGCACTTACTTGGAGTTGCTTCCATGTAAAAAAGGGCATCATTAGCAATAAGGAGATGGGTAAGCATAGGGCCTTATCGTTTGACCTTGATTCCAGCAAAAGTTCCTGCAATAGCTCTCTTGCATAGCATTTTCACAAAACATCAACCACTAAATAAATAGAAAAAGGGATAGTGATCGCCCTGTCTAATACCTCTAGATGTGGCTATATTTCCAATTGTTTGGGTTCCATATAATTGATGTTATAAACAACAGAACATACACACTTCATTTATCCATTCTATCCGTATATTACTAGAGCTCATTTTCCTCAAAAGGTTCTCTAGAAAATTTTGAAACAATCATAAGCTTTTTTCATATCTATTTTAAGGGCACACTCCTCACTTTTCCCTCTGTTCTTATTTTTATAATAATAAAACAATTCATGAACTACTCTAATGTTGTCCTGAATCAACCTGTCAGCCATAAAGGTGCTTTATTGAGGTGAGTTTAGCCAAGGTAGACAAGTTTTAAGCCGTTCACCAAAATTTGGAGATGCTTTGCATAGAAAGTTGCACGCACAAGCTAATGGGGGTGAATTTGAGAAACATCTTCACGATGGGGAGACTTTAGGAGTTAAAACAATGTCGGTAGAGTTAAAGGAAAGAGAAATTGACTAGACTCAAAAAGAAGTTCTTCACCTAGCAGCTTGACTTAGTCCATAAATTTTTAGCCCATTTTAGTTATTTCAGCTGGATTCGGTTCGCTAGTTTTTTTTTTTCATCCTTCCAATGCTCGGTGCCTAAGTCTAAGTTAGACTATATTGACGTGGTGAATCCTTCCGAAGGTAGCCACATCATTGATAAAATCTAGGCCATTGGCTTTGGATTTGTTCAAAATCTTGATAACCACTTCATTGCTGCTTTGGAGCTTTCCTTCATGAACTGATCCATATCCTCCGATACGTAGTTTGTACTTGAGCTTTTGAGTTATCTTCTTGATATCATAGCAGGAATATCTTATGGGCAAAATGTTGCTAGTAGCTTGTAGAAACTCTACTATCTTTTAGGCTGTAGCTAAGTGCCTTCTGCTCCACTTATGAATTAGAAATATCAACCGTGCTCCGAGCAAGAATCGTGTTATGATTAACTGGGCTGCGGAGAGAATGCAAAATAGATTAGCATAAAACATAAGAATATATCAAGGATTGCATATCATTTGTTATCAATTTAATTAGATGCTATTATTATACTTAAGGGCAATTTGCATTTGGGTCACTGAAAGTTTACCTCCGCCTACAAATGTACTGAAGTTTGATGTACCTACCATCAATATACTTTAATATACGTAGCCTTGAAGACCGTATGATAGGCCCTTCAATATTTTCTCAAAAAGTTGATCGATTTTCGGTCAAAGTAAATATTGCAAGATAATAAAAATTTGTTGCGATTGGGGAATAAAAAGTTGGATTTCGAAGAGCCAAATGCTGAGTGACATCTAAATGCAACAGCCACAAATAAAAAGTTAAAACTACTTGCGAATTGAGTGTGATGCGAGGAAAGAAGAGGGGATTCATACTGGAGTGAAAGAGGAAACTCGCAAGTATATATAAGGTGGCATGTATCGTTCTCAGCCCTCTTTGGTGAATATTCTACAGAAATTAAGTGATTTAATTAAATTGATGATTAACTGGATTAGTTATGTTGGGAATAACGGATCCCCGAAAACCGGATTCGACACTAAATCGAACCCCTAAATCAATGCGGAAGACGAAGTCCGGGAAAACACGTATCACCGATCGTAAAGCACACCACGGATTCGAGCGTACCTTGTTAGCCACAGATTGAACACCAATGCCGAAGACCGAGGAAGAAATTCTGATCCGATGATGCCAATTTGTCTTGAATTGGGAAACGGCGTCGCCTTAAGCGTTTGTCTTCTTTTTGGAGGGAGAGTGGGAGAGAACGTACGTTGGAATTGTGCCAAAAAGGTGTCTTCTCTCTCTCTCTCCTCCCTTTTATACCTTCCCCCATCACGGGCCCTATTCCCGTGGGCCGGGCCTTTTTGGGCCCAACTTGAGCGGACGGGCCTTAAGCCCACCTTATAAATCCATCATCTCCCACTCGCACATGGTGGTCCAAAACCAACATGGGCGGACAGGCCCTACTCATCCTCATTAGAGAAAAATCCATCATAGACTCTCACTTAACATGGTGGGCCGAACAGAATCCTCTTTTCCTCTCTTCAACATTCATACCGGTGAATAATCCGTGCGACCAGCATACTTTGAGAGCTCGTTGCCATACATCTGTTAGGAATATATAGCAGTTCATAATGGGCATCACACTCCGAGTAGATTTAGTATGTAGTACCCTAGATCGATCGATTGCATTTATATCTCTCTTGATCTCTTTTAAACAATGATATATATATTGTATTCACAATTATGATTATCACAAAGACAGTCATAATTGGTTAACCGGTAAATACAAAACTACAATGTGATTCTCCAAAATCGATCTTCCTCTTTCCTTCAAACTCTCAATTTCAGTCCAGCTTGCTTTTCTAGAAATGCCCCATTAGATCGAATCACTCATGACCATTGGCAACATCCTAAGATAGCAAACACTAAATAGAAATCTTGAGAATAAGTAAGAGTCATGAGGGGACTAAGAAATTGAGGAACTCTCTTCCTCAAGAGTCTCACACGACATAAAAGTTGAGATCAAACTTTTGCCACTCTTATTGGTCGTCTCATGCATACGTAGTATGAAATACGTATTACGGTATTAACTCCTTTCCCATGGAGTGTATGTCTATACCTTTCAATACCGTACAGATGATAGTTCAGACATACCCAATGTCTAACTTGAGTTCACGTATCTACTCATTCACAAAATTCATCAGAACTCACATCTGGCATCTTAGACAGATAAAGTAAAATATGTGGGGTATTTTACTTTCGGACATAGTAAGTATTATATACTCATCTTAACACCTAGTTAAGGTGACATACGTGTTTTAAGCTTGAGCTCTCGATTATCACCTAGATAATAAGCTTAAAAACAGTCTCATCTCTATTTATCACATAGTAAATAGAGGCGATTACCCGTGTGAGTGGGCTAATCTTATATCTGTCCGACATACTTCTCAACTTAAAGTAATGCACTAAGCATTAAGATGCATAAAGATCAAACAAAGATTCATAGGCATTAATGATGAAAACACAAAATCATCAAATGTGAACACTTAGGGAAATTACGATATTCAGTACATTAGCCTCTACGCAATCCTAGAAATTTCATATGGCCACAAAACACATCTCTAGGTATTGGCTTTATCATAGGATCTGCTACCATTCTATGCGTAGTATGTACTCTAAGTTCACATCTTTTCGTGCAACCATATCCTTGACAAGATTATACTTGGTATCTATATGTTCGGTCTTGCCATGATATTTTGGATCTTTGGTATACGCTTTTTGCTGCTTGGCTATTACAGTTAACCAACAATTAATCTGCAGCACTTCTAATAATACCTAAATGATCCAAAAATCTCTTAAGCCAAACACTTTCTTATACTACTGCTGATAATACCACGAACTCAACTTCTATCGTGGACAAGGCTATACACTTTTGTTTCTTACTGCTCCAACATATGGTGCCATTATTCGGTAAGAAAACAAACCCAGAGATAGATTTTCTTTCATCTAAATCTCCTCCCCAATCAGTATCACAATAGCCTTTGAGTTGCAGATCATTTCCTTAATAACTCAACATATAATCAGCAGTCCCTTTTAGATACCTTAGTATTCTCTTAACGGCTTTCCAATGTGCTTGACCTGGATTGGATTGGTATATGTTCACCATTCCAACTGTAAAGCATATGTCGGGTGTTGTACACATCATAGCATACATCAAGCTACCAACAGCACTAGCATAAGGAACATGTTTCATTTGTTCCTTCTCTTGTGGAGTCCTTGGACACAGATTATGGTTCAATCCTTCACCTTTTTGCAATAGGAGTGTCTATGGGTTTACAATCTTGCATACGAAATCATTCAAGAATCTTATTTATATATGATTCTTGCGAAAGAGACAACGATCTTTTCAAAAACGATCTCTTGAAATCTTAACTCCAAGAGTGTATGCAGGCTTACCCATATCCTTCATCTCAAAGTTGGAAGACAATCAACTCTTGACAGTATTAACAAACTCCATATTGCTTCTGGCAATTAGTATATCATCAACATATAATGATATGATCACAAATTGATCCTTGGATCTTTTGATATATACACAATGATCCTCATCTATCATTGTAAAATCATATGTCATTTTGGTATTATGAAAACGTATATATCATTGTCTTGACGACTGCTTAAGGCCATTTATCGACCTCCAAAGTCGACATACCTTTTCTTCTTGGCCTTTCACTATGAAACCAGTAGGTTGTTCCATATGTGTTCCTTCCTCTAATTCTCCATTGAGGAAAGTAGTCTTTACATCCATTTGATGTAACTCAAGATCCATACTTGTCACTATTGCCAGAATAATGCGAATCAAGGTAAATCTCACTACAGGAGAAAATGTATTTTCATCATCAATTCCTTCATGTTGATTATACCCCTTCGCCACAAGGCGAGCCTTATGCCTTTCTATCGAGCCATCAGCCTTTCGCTTTATTTTGAGAACCGAGTTGTTCCCAATAGCTCTGCGTCCTTTTGGAAGATCAACCAGTTCCCAAACATGGTTTGACTTCACTGACTCCATTTCCTCTTTCATTGCATGAATCCATTTTTTCTTATTAGGGCAATTCAGAGCCTCATTAATATTTCTTGGCTCATCCTCATCTTGTGGAGCAACCATAAAAGTTTCCCTTTCAATGTCAAAACATCGACGGGAATACTTTGGCGACTTGTTCACCGTATGGGAGATTGTACACTTAGCACATCATTCCCCATCATACTCCCACTTGGATTAGGTAATGATGATGTCGTCACATCAGGTGGTTGCAATTGAGAATGAGTTGAATTCAATTCATTACATCTTATATTACTCCCACTTGGACAAACTCCACTGACATCATTATCTTGATCCAAGGTTTCAAATAGGGAGTTATTTTCCATTATTTCGCCCCTTTTAGGAAATTCATCCACTAAGGATGTGACATCCCGTGATTCAAATTCAGTTATACTCCCACTTTCCTGCTCACCTATGAACACATACCATTTTGAGTGTTCGCAGTATCTCATGAAAATACTCTTATTTCCTTTGGGACCCAATTTCCCAAACTTGTGAGAGGACTCATGAGTATAGGCAGCATAACCCCATGGCTTAAGAAAACTTAAGTCCGGTGTTCTACCTATCCATAGCTCATATGGAGTGGAAGTAACTGATTTGGAAGGCACCCAGTTAAGTATATAGGCAGCATTTAACAACACATCACTCCAAAAAGTGATAGGTAAGTTAGCATGCGCCATCATGGACCTAACCATTCCAGTAGGGTTCTGTTTCTTCTCTCCGCAACACCATTTTGTTGAGGAGTATATGGAATAGACAACTATCTTTCTATTCCTTTTTCATCACATAATTTTCTAAACTTATCAGATAAATATTCTCAACCTCGATCGGATCTAAATACCTTTATTTTCTTGTCTAATTGATTTTCTGCTAGGTTCATAAACCTTGTCTAATTGATTTTCTGCCAGGTTCATAAACCTTCTGAAACAACTTATGCTTCAGATTCATGAGAAATCAAATAGACATATCCGACTCGAGTATAATCATCTATAAAAAAGTGATGAAATAAACAGCCCCTTGCCTTCCTTTCACATTCATTGAACCACAGACGTCCAAATGGATTAAATGCAGAGGAAATTCAGCTCTTTTACCTTTTCCAAATGGTTTCATTGTCATTTTCCCTACTAGGCAATGCTCACATATGGACAAATCGACTTTTTCAATATTGCCCAACAAGCCCTCTTTGGCTAGTCTATTCATATGTTGTTAGCCAATATGACCAACTCTAGCATGCCACATAATCACATCATTATCATATGAAATAGAAGACGTGAAACAAGGGAACAACATATTGACATCACCACAGTCAATATTTAATACAATAAAACCAACCAGAAAGTGACCATGACTATAGTAGTTTGTATCCAAATACAAATCTACACATCTATTACGGAAGTTCACACTAAAACCAAGCGTAACCAACACCAAAACAGACACAAAATTTCGACGAATCTCCTGAGCATATTGAACATTAAGGTGCGTCCACCACTCATGTTCAATTGGCAGGTGCCAATTCCTTTACTTCAGCTCTGGAGTTGTTTCCCATATGGATCCACTTAGTTCCAGTTGGTACTTGTCGGAATTCCACGAAGGATTCTCTATCCTTCCTTCCATGGTCTGTTGCTTCTGAATCTACAGTCCACAAAGGATTGGATTCAGCCAATAATACAGAACTTGACACATAAGCAAAGTTCTCAAATGTACAAGAGGTGTTGACCTTTTTCGGCTCACAACAGTTGCAAGCATAGTGACCTTTCTTGTCACAATTGTAACACCTCACCCTTGACATTTTCTTCACTTGAGGACGTTTTCCTCTCTTGTGTTGGTTAACTCTTGATTTCTTGCAATAAGGACTTGATCCTTTGTATTCCCACATATTGAACGAATCAATACGCTTGCGCTTAGAGCTCAAAGCCCTTTCTGAGCTAGAACAAGCATTGAAAATATATATTTTCGGCTCAAATGCCATTAGGCGGTCCTCAGCTGGCTTAAGGTGGCGCATGGCATCCTCAAGATCTTCCATAACATGGTCAAGAGCTTCTAGTGCTTCTTGCTTTTCCAGCACATATTGAATCTTAGTACTCAATATTCCACAATTGTTGCCGTTCATATCAGCAATTACGTTCTTAGTTGCTGAAACTATCGATCTAAACACATCAGACATATATGCACGAAATAATTAATGCCTATCATTTATGCATCCCTATTTGCATAGACCCATCATATTAATGAATAATTTCAATTAAGGCTTCAGAATCAAAAGGTCACTATGTTTCCAATCATCCTCCAAAAATCCTAACTTAAAATTATCATTAATATAATTGTCTTATGCAAAATCAATTCTATGAAGTTACAAAACTTCTATTACTACCCACACTAATTACCCACAAAGAACCAGCAATAGCAGAAAGCAAATAAAATCTTAACATCCAATAAAATAACAATGCTTTCACATGATACAACTAACATATCGGTTGCTACATCAACAACAATTAGGTAGTAAACATTATATAATTAATCAAAGAAATAAATAGGGAATGTCCCTTCTAATCTATCAGCCATAATATCTGAGAAATTTGAAGGCACATTTGCCAACCATGGAAAAACTTTTGGAGAGCTTTCATGTTGCCTCCAAGGCGCATTCACTCGGCACCATGTGGCGCTCAATCTAAGGGTTGAAGTTTTGGCCAACTCAATCCTATAGTGCTCTCTCACAAAAGCTTCCACCAGCCTCCTATAACCCAGGACCACGTTGACCTCCCATAGCCGATCCAACACTGCTTGCCATTCAGGTGGAAGAGTGTTCACCAAAGCCGGTACCTTCTCAAAATCCGGCATAAGATAACCATTCCAGATGATTTCCTGTATCATCTGATTGACCCTGACCACATGTGATACTAAATCACCATCATGCCACCAATAATTAGCTAATTCTGACATCAGCCTTTTAAGTCTTGTATTTCCCTCGTCCGTTCTCGGGATTGCAGGTATCCTTGCATAACGCATCATAGTTCCTGCAACAAATGCAGAACTAAAAATGGATCACTTATAATCCATAATAAATATAAGGGAAAATACATAATTTTCAAAAATTCATGCAACAAATGCAAAATTAAAAATGGATTACTTATAACCCACATAGGCATGACTGAAAAAGAAACAAATTCTTTTTTTTTTTTTTTGGGTCAACGGTCAAAGTCAACGGTCAACGGTCAACGGTCAACGGTCGTCTGTCACGGTCAACGGGTCGGGTCAACTGGCGCGCGGGTCGGACTGGTCGGACCGGATGGGCCGGTCGGGCCGCTCGCGCGGACCAACCGCACGTGCCTTGCGCGTGTGGGGGATGACGTCACGCAGACGTCATTCGGCACGTGCCGAGCGCGTGCCTACGACCGCAAGTCGGGTCGGGTCGCCGGTCGGGTTGGGTCGCCGGCCGGTGATCGCCCGGCCAAACGTCGTCGGTGATGATGTCATCGGTGACGTCATCCAAGCGGTTACCGACCGTTGGATGACGTCACGATGACGTCATCTCGTGATGTCAGCATGCGTCGGTCCGCGGACCGGCGCGTGTGGCGCATGCGCTGGCGATTTCCAGCGCTTCGGGCGCGTCGCGCCCACGCGCAGCGCCTTCTGGCCGCGCGTGTGGGCGCGTGTGGAGTCGTACGACGGCTTGCGACATGTGTTTGGACTCGTCTCGACGTCGCCTTTCTCCCCATGTGTTCAGAATTTGATTTCGACTTACGAAAACTCGGAAAAAAGGCCGAACAACGCTCGGGTGTTGGGATTTCTCGCCCCGATCCGTACGGCCGAATGGTTTTTGTGAAAAATCAATGAAAAAACATCAAATTGATCGGGAAAACGTGAACTAGGGCTCTGATACCAATGTTAGGAATAACGGATCCCCGAAAACCGGATTCGACACTAAATCGAACCCCTAAATCAATGCGGAAGATGAAGCCCATGAAAACACGTATCACCGATCGTAAAGCACACCACGGATTCGAGCGTACCTTGTTAGCCACAGATTAAACACCAATGCCGAAGACCGAGGAAGAAATTCTGATCCGATGATGCCAATTTGCCTTGAATTGGGAAACGGCGTCGCCTTAAGCGTTTGTCTTCTTTTTGGAGGGAGAGTGGGAGAGAACATATGTTGGAATTGTGCCAAAAAGGTGTCTTCTCTCTCTCTCTCCTCCCTTTTATACCTTCCCCCATCCACGGGCCCTATTCCTGTGGGCTGGGCCTTTTTGGGCCCAACTTGAGCGGACGGGCCTTAAGCCCACCTCATAAATCCATCAAGTTAGAATTCACATAGGATGAACATATAGAGTACACTTCCCAAAGAAGGTTATTATATGAACCTACACGTACGTCCCATCTAGCGTCCGAGCTTAAGAAGGGTTACGATATGGAGCACCCATGGACATGGTTTTCCTAATGAACAAGGTGGTATATCAAATTTTAGTGAAGTTAAAAGTAATCCACGCTAAATTCACAAAGCCATGTTGAACCAACGAATATTCGGATCAGGATCTCGAAAAGAATGTCGGTCGATTCATAATTGCATTCTTGAGGCTCTTAAATCTTTAGCCTATCGATAGTGATCGTGATTTAGATCTATTCGAGCGTCAAAAACATATAAGAAATCATTGCAGATAAGAAGGAGAATTCTTTCCATTCTCGGACATTTATTTCTACCCAAAAAACTCAAATCAGAGGATTTATATAACAAGCGACGACAATGTTGCTTCATTCAGGTTTTTCAACTTCAAGAACTTGCTTGCACTAGCAAAGGACATGCAATTCCGTGAAGCCCATGATGACGCGAATGATTTTAGACATCCTCTGATTCAACGAGACCACAACAAATAGAGGAGACGACATCACCTGTAGATAAATTGTTTTGTAGCCCCTGCATCTTTCTCGTGTTCAGGGATCTCATGTCCATGACCTCCACTGTAGACTTTGAGGATGTTATGCTAGTTCTCTTCGTAATTGGACCGCGTGGCTACGCCAATCGACGTGAAGAGGATATTGAGAAATGACGAGGACGGAACTCATCTCGTACGTGGTTCCGTCCACCTCGTCCCAGATCCATAATTGCGCTGAATCATCGGACGAAAACGAAACGAAACGAATCAAGGTAAAATGTATGGGGAGATGCGGATCCCGTAAACTGATACGTTTTCCTTGAAACCCTTCCCATCTAATAAGGCCATGTTACTAACTAATAAGCAATAATCCGCGCGAGCTCGCCGTGAGATTTGTGTTAAACATCAAATGTCACATACAAGCCACTCATAAGGTTAGTTCGTAACCATTGTTTATCGTTTCGCCGAGCATATCGTTTTATCATCTTTAGATAAATTCTTGGGTGGTTTTTGCAAAGCCGTGTTCTCCTCATGGCTCACTGACAAACTGAAATTTTTTATAGATATTATTGAACAGGCAGGCTAAGAGATGACGGTAAAAATTACCATCACCTTGCAATTCACGAGGTGTTTTTCTACTAACAGTCAGTTGGATTTGTAAGGAAAAAAAAAAGAAAAGACCACACCGCATTTCTGTCTCTTAAAATTTACAAGCCGAGCGGAAAGATTCGAGTGTGTCAAAGTTGCAATTTTTAAGACTTAAATGCACGAAAATGAAAGATTTAAAACTCAAGTTCATTACAATGATACAAAAGTTTTCAAAAAGAAAAACTTCACATTGCCTAAAATTGTTTGAAGGGCAAGGGTAATGATTCATCAGATAAATGTTATTCTCTTGTTTTCTACTTACATTATTCGGTAAACAACTTTTTTAAAAGAATATTACATGGACTTCTTAAGGTATTTGATTAATCTGACTGGCCCATCACACTTCCCATATTTCACGAAAATTCGAGTTATTACAACTATCTTGCAAGGTTTTGCATGTTTGTCATTAAGAATTTCATGTAAGGTTTCACAAATTTAAAACTTTGAAATTGGTTTTGTTTTTTCCGATTGTCACAATATCTTTCTCTGTCTTGAAAATCGACCATCGAGACTATGCTTACCTTGCTTTTGTTTACGTGGTAAGTAATTTGACTTGTATTGGATTATCTTCGACCTTTCTTACCCTAAAAGCTAGCTCAAGGGGTAGGGTTTACCCTTACACTTATAAAGTCGCCACCAGCCCTATCCACAATTAATGTGAGACAACCTCAACAATCTACTCCTCACACATCGGACTTGGGTTGGAGGCACAACAACCCGTAACTCTCTCGTGTGACTTTTCTGGGTCTAGACTTGTTGGTAATCCGGGCTCTGATACCAATATTAGGTGGTCTTGGGCTTCTCTCATCCTAAAAGTTAGTTTAAGGGATGAGGCTTTCGCTCACACTTATAAATCAACTATCAACCATTTTCACAATCGATATGAGACAACATCAACAACTTTCAGTAGGGGCAAGTATGACAAATAAACCATGTTAAATCATATATATTTTTTATTTTTATTTTGAAACTTAGACTATAATATTTTACTTATAGAATGAGACTATAATGCATATCTCACAGTAACAGTGTATATTAAACCCCCCACGTGTGATAGAAAAGAAGAGGACAAGTCATTGTCTCTCATTCCCCCGTAAAATTCCTCGAAATTGACCGAAAGAGATTGAAGAAATTGCCTGAGAAACTTCTCAAAAGTTCCAACTCTATGAGTCATGTCTTTGATCGGGTTTCATACGGCATTGATTAATCAACGCGTTACAACCCCATGGTGCAAAAGAAGGTGCACCAAAGAATCTCCAAGCCTGTTTGGTTTAGCTTTCCCAAGATGTTTTGGGCCCCAAAAGCCCCTTGGGGAAAATATTTTGTGTTTGGCAACCATTTTCGAAAGCTACTTAGCCAAATGTCAGCATCCCCAATACTAAAAGTCCAATGCTGAGGAGGACCAGCTTTGAACATTTGGCATTTCGAAAATGCATGTTCACTATTCATCTTCTTCTCCCTTCTTCTTTGTTCGTCTTCTTCATCTTTGTCGCGACCTACCCTCGGGGGGAGGGAACAGGTTTAGGGGTATTGCCTAAAGGACGGGCCTAAGGCCCATGATTAGGCGTGGGCTCTCCCATGTCCATACCCCGCGTGACATTGGGATATTATTAAGAAATTTTGTACAAAAGGAGTCACCACTAGCCTATTGGGGTCGGCTAGAAACCAAGTGAGGCATGAGAGCATGCCTCACTTCCTACGCAACCAGAGAGTCTAGAATCGGGGACTTGATTACACTAATTGACTAATTAGTGCCATTTCGGTACCTAATCTTGTTCATTTTAACAAAATGATTTTCATCAGACAGTTTAGATCGATTTCATACCTATCCACTAACATAGGAGGTGAGCATGTAAGTGCACAATCAATAAAGTAATAATTATGCCTACCAAGATCCTATTTGCCCTAAAATTAAACACATGCAAATTAAACATAAAACACGCAAATTAAACACCTAATGAAAACAACATATAAGAAAATAAAGGCTTAATCACACTAAAGCGGCAATACATAGCAATTCCTAACCAAATCCTATCATTTTTGGATTTTCGAAAAATTTAATAATTTTTTTTAAAATTACTTTTAATTAAAATTTAAAAAAAGAGAAATTTTTAATGTTTTTGAGCTTTTTGAAATTGCAGAAAAAAATTCATTTTTTTGTGAAATTTTGATTTTTGATTTTTTTGATTTTTTGATTTTATTTTTATTTAATTTTTAATTTTTAATATATATTTTATACTTCAATAAAATGGGTTCGGACCGGGTAAATCCAACCCGGCCCGTGGACCAAACCCAAATCCGGATCCAACACTTTTGGATTAAAAATAATAATAATAATTTTTTTAATTTTTTTAATTATTTAAAAAAAAAACTTATTTTCGTTAGTCTTTTCTCACTGCACACGCCCCCTGCGCCATTTGCTTCTGCGATTCCTCTTTCCCGAAACCCCTTTTACTTTCTTTTTCCATAATTGTTTTACTTTTCATTTTTTTTACTTTTCTTTTCCTTTTGTTTTTTTTGTTCTTTATATTATAATATTTTAATCGATTTTTTTTATCTTTTCCTATTTCATCCTTTTACTACGTCTCTTCCTTGTAGCTCCTCTTCCCGAAGCCTGCTTTCGTGTTTCGCTTTTTCTGCAATTTTCTTTTTCTTTCCTTTTTTTTTTTACCTCATCCCTTTTGGCCTTCTTCCCCACAAATTTTCCTCTCCGAACGTCTTCTTTTCCCTTTTGTCGTTTCCCACTTTTACATTTTTTATTTTTTCTTTCTACCCCTCCTCATTTCTTCGATGGTTTCTTCCCACGCCCGACACTGCCATTGAAGCTAGCCCGCACAACAGCACCGGTCGGAGTAACTAGCGCCAACCACCGCCGGCAACCACCACATGACGGTTGTCCGCTCTGACCGGAGTCGACCGCCGCCAGCCATTTTCTCCGGCAACCAACTGACATTCTCTTCGACGCGAAGGAAAACACTTGCCGATTCGACAATACATGGCCACTTCACGAAAATGACACCAAAGCACAGCAACGTACAAGACTCGAACATCGAACAACCATTACAACAGTAAAGACGGGTTGATCTCCGGTTTAAACATGTGCTAGCCTTCGGCCTTCTCTGAGGCATTTCGTCGAACATGTAGGATGCACCGGTTAACGAAGGAACTTAGTCTCACTTGGGTCATAGATTTGGGCAAGCATCAACACGACATGCACAAACAATGCTGAAGATCCGCTCAACAGGTTAATCACAGTTGGAACAGATATGGACGAAGAATGACTATCTCCAAGCTTCAACAAAGTTACAGAACATTAGCTATCGTTTGGGCATTTCTATTTGGTATGTGATACAAATCTAAACCCCTACGACGCATACTAGAACAGCTAGCAGCTTTCAGGGAGAATCGGCTTGGACCGAAGCTCGTGTGAACTAGTCGGCACAAGCTCCGGCCCGACGCCTCTCGAGGAACAAGGGACACACGGTTGAAACAAATGCCTACCTGGTTTGAGAGGAGGACCGCGGCGAATGGCAACTGACGAACGGACCTCCGGCGATGACCAAACACTCTCTCGAGCTTGCTCTCCGGTCTCCTTCTTCCTAGTCACTTTTCTGTTTTCCTCTCAATGCTTCCTCTCGGTCTTGTGTTTTTTTTTTGGTTCCGATCCTTCTTTTTTTTTTTCCCCTCGCTCACTCTCGGTCTTATACTTCCTGCAGGTATCCCCAGCGAAGACCCCCTGCCGTGCTAGCTGGTTAATCGGTCTGCTTCCTCGACCCGCGGATCGTGCCGAAAGCCCTGCCATGCCGATCCTCTGCCTCGCCTCCTCTTCATCTTCCCATTTCGTTTTTTTTTTTTTTCTGCAGGAACTTGCACGAAGACTACGGCCGAGCCAGTTGCCGGTCAGCTGCTCCCGACCCGCGGATCATGCCGCGCCCCTGCCACACCGATCCTCTGCTGCTGTTCTCGTTGCTGTGCTGCTGTTTTGCTTTCTTTCCGTCTCCAGCTCTCTGCTTTCTGCAGGTTGTGCAGGTCGTGCGAAGACTGAAGGAGGGAGAAGACCAGATGCGGGCCCGGCCGAAAAAGAAAAGAGGTTGGGTCGGCCCAGCACGCGGGAGGAAAAGAAAATGAGAGATGGGTCGGGCCACAGCCGGATCCAGCCCGACCCGACCATATTCTTTTTCATTTTTTTTATTAAAGAATATTAATTAATTTTTTTGTGATTAATTCCTAATCTCTAACACTACTTTAAATTAATTAACTTATGTGAAATTTAGGTGTCAACAGCTGCCCCTCTTTGAATGTAGCCTTGAAGAGGTTGCGATCAAAGACAAAAGACACCTAAATTATTTTGGCGAAAGAGAGACCCTAAGTGTATATGCACGTATTAGGTCGATGGAAAGGACTCATAACTATGAAAGCGCGTCTTGTCAATAAGAGGAAGAAAGACTCCGGGCTACAGAAAGCCCACCGGGTCATAAGAAGGGGGTTGAAGGACTCCGGGCTATGGAAAGCCCACCGGGTCATAAGAATGGGGTTGAAGGACTCCGGGCTACGGAAAGCCCATCGGGTCATAAGAAGGGGATTGAAGGACTCCGGGCTACGGAAAGCCCACCGGATCATAAGAAGGGGATTGAAGGACTTCGGGCTACGGAGAGCCCACCGGGTCATAAGAATGGGGTTGAAGGACTCCGGGCTACGGAAAGCCCACCGGGTCATAAGAATGGGGTTGAAAGACTCCGGGTTACGGAAAGCCCACCGGGTCATAAGAAGGGAATTGAAGGACTTCGGGCTACGGAAAGCCCACCGGGTCATAAGAAGAGGGTTGAAGGACTCCGGGCTACGGAAAGCCCACCGGGTCATAAGAATGGGGTTGAAGGACTCCGGGCTACGGAAAGCCCACCGGGTCATAAGAATGACATGGTTTAAGGTTGACCATGAACCTTTGGAGATGGCATGGTTTAAGGCTGACCATGAACCCTTGATTTTTAGGGAGGCACCCACTATCCCCTTTTAAAAACTGCATGGCTTCACTGAGAAATCCTATCAAACTCAACTTGAGTGAATGTCATTAGAGACGTCATCAAGAGACGTATTGGCAATATTGTAGCATTAATTGAACAAGCTAATCAAGCTAAGTTCGACTGTTTTGGAAAAAACATTTGATTTCAATCGGCGTCATGTGGCGCAAAATTGTCATATTGCTTGTGGATATATCATTAATCATCAAATTCTCTAGGAGTCAAGTTCTTATCAAGATGATCACGACTTGTGAACAAGGTTCATTAAGCATGCCAAACTAGAGCTTCTTAGTCAGAAAGGGCTTCTCATGCACTTTCAACAAAATGGCTGTTTGATCCCATCCATTCATGCGGGAGATAACTGGTTGCTGAGGGTATCTCACATAACCCAGATCAAAGGCTTTCAGAAGCATTCGCGATGAGCATAGTATGATCGATCAAAAAGGTCTTTTGAAAAAACCGCAATATAGGCTCGTTTAGGGCTTTCATAAAGGAATTATTGCTTTGAGGCCAATAGGGGAACACTTGTTGCTATCTTCGTCGGGTTTACAAGTCAAGAACTTGAAGGATAAGACAAGATAGGATTACTTCCACTTCTTCAAGCAATAATTTCTTTGTGGCATTCTCATTTTCACTCGAACCATCCCAATCAAAAAAGACTTCGGAATAGGGTTATAATGTTGGCTCGGGAAAGGCTTGAAAGGCTTAACATTTTCAAAGGGGTTTTTAAGAGTCGGTGATCATCATAGCATCATGACCGTGTCATTCGATCTTTCGAAGTCACTTGGCTTTTGAAATAAAGCGCATCTCGAAAGTCCCTTGATTAACCATTTCTGTATGGAGGTTTGCTCTTCTCTAATTTCGTTTGCACTTGCGATGATTTTTTTTTACTCAGACACTTGGACTTTGATAATTTTTTCACATAAGATGCGGCCTTTTGGCTTTCTCTCTTTTTTCTTTTCTCTTTTTTTTTTTACGGGCATTGACCTTGCTTTTACCAGGTACACTACTTTTTCATGCCCCCTAATTTGTTGAACTTTTTTTTTTCTCTTTGAACTTTTATAGCTCTTATGACTTTCGAGATATTTTTCACATTTTCTCGTAACTGTCAATTGTATTTGGTCAATTCTTATGCCTTGCCCCAGTGAAGGGAGATGATCACCGCTCGAGGTTCAGAAATGAATAATCAGGCCCAAATTGGTTAAAACAATGGATATCAGTGTTTGGGTAGAGAAGGAAATGCTCTTCTTCACCTTGGGATGAGTCAAGCTCTAGTGAGAATTCCTCTGAAGCTATCACTAGAAGATTGATGCAAGTGAAAGTAATAGAATCTTTCTCAATTTTTCGTTTTACAACATGATCATAACCTCTTATGCTGCCCCAATGTAGGGTTGTTCTTGACAATGGTACTTTGAAGTATCATCTTTTTTCTGTTGGCCCAAAGTGATAACAGGAGATTAGTGCAATGCTTGGGATTGATGAAGGGAACGCCTTTGTCATTTCGATCTTTGTGCTCAATGCGAATGAATCATTCGTCCTAAGAGAAGGTCGATTTTCACTCAACTCTTAAAAGTGTCTGGAGGATGTGTCTAGAAATGGGCTTGCCTTTCTTCATCCTAAGTACTTCTTGTTTGGCATGGTTAACCTTTCACTCTTTTGCCCGAATAAAGTCATTTTTATGAGTCATTTTTCTTGAGGGTCGCAGACGTGAAGTGTGCATAGTGACACCAGAGAATAGGTCATGCGAATCATGTCATGCATTTTTGTTTTTGTCTTTATTCTTTTGTTTGTTTGTTTTGTTTTGTTTTGCCCTCTTTTTTATCATCTCGACTTACCTCTCAAAAGAGACATTCAACCTGTTGTGCGAAGACTTGATGGATTCTTGAGTCAGTTTTTCCCTTGCCATTTGCTCGTTAGACGGTAGGGTGCCTGAAACACAAATGAATATGCGTGTATGCAACATATGCATGATATCTACAATGTTATGCGTGATGCTATGCGACTTGAATTGTGCATGAAGTGGCTCCTCGGCCTTGATTTCATTCATGGAAAATACTTTTTGACTGCATCAGCGTTTACAGGTCTAGGCAATTCACTGCCATCCATTTCAACTAAAATCATGGCACCACCAGGAAGAATCTTCTTAATGACATACGGTCCTTCATAGTTCGGGGTGAATTTGCCACGAGGATCTGGTATGATCGGAAGCACCTTCCTCAACACCAAGTCATTGACTTCGAAGTGTCTGGGATGAACTTTTCGGTTGAAGGCTTTTGCGACTCGCCTCTGATAGCACTGACCATGACACATAGCTTGTAATCTTTTCTCATCGATCATGTTTAACTGCTCATGCCTCTGCTGCATCCACTCAGTCTCATCAAGCGCAGATTGGGAAAGGACCCTTAAAGAAGGGACTTCAACTTCAACAGGCAAGACTGCCTCCATCCCGTACACGAGTGAGAAAGGAGTTGCCCCCGTGGAGGTTCGGATAGAAGTTCAGTATGCCATTAGCGCGTAAAGGAGCCTATCGTGCCAATCACGATAATTTTCTGCGGTCTTTGATAAGATTTTCTTTATATTCTTGTTTGCTGCCTCCACTGCTCCATTCATCTGAGGACGGTATGGTGACGAGTTCAAATGCTTAATTCGAAACTCACTGAACAAACCATCTACGACTTTGTTATTCAAATTAGTGCCATTGTCGGTAATGATCGCCTCCGGCACCCCGTAACGAGCAATAATGTCACGACGAATGAACTTTGCCACGTTCTTGGCAGTAACATTAACATATGAGTTGGCCTCGATCCACTTGGTAAAATAGTCTATCGCCACCAAGATAAATCGATGCCCATTTGAAGCTTTGGGGTTAATGGGCCCGATCACGTCAATTCCCCACATTGAAAAGGGCCATGGTTGAGACATTTGGTGAAGTTCGATTGGAGGGGCATTTATCCTGTCTCCATAAATCTGGCACTGGTGACACCGTCGTACATGTTGAATGCAATCAGACTCCATGGTCAGCCAATAATAACCGAGTCGCATGATCTTTCTCACCAAGAAGTGACCATTCATATGGGGGCCGCATTCCCCTTCATATATCTCTTTCATCAAACGATCAGCTTCTTTAGCATCGACACACCTTAGCAATGTTGAGTCAAAGGACCTTTCGTAGAGGACATCTCCACTGATGAAGAATTTCCATGCTAGTTTTATCAAATGCTTTTTGTCTGCTGCTTCACTTCCTTCGGGAAATTCACCCTTCTGCAGATACTTCAAGATGTCGTGATACCAAGGTTGTCCATCCGGTTCCTCTTCAACTATCATACAATAAGCCGGGCGCCGAAGGATTTCAATTCTCAGTGGTTCAATGTCCAAGCCTCCAACTACTTGCAACATCGAAGACAAGGTAGCCAGGGCATCAGCGAACTGATTTTAAGACCTTGGTAAGTATTCGAATGATATTTCTTGGAATTCTTCTGTCAACGCTCCCAGGAACTCATGATACGGAATCAATTTAGAATCATGTGTTCTCCATTTGCCCTCAGTCTGTAAGATGATAAGGGTTGAATCGCCATAAACTTGCAGCTTCCAAATTTTCATGTCAACAGCGGCTTGGAGGCCAAGAATGCATGCTTCGTATTCAGCGATGTTATTCGTGCAAGGGAATGTCAATTTAGCAGCGACGGGGTAATGTTGTCCATCCGGGGAGATAAGAATTGCCCCAGTACCCGACCCGGCTAAGTTGACCGCACCATCAAAGTACATCGTCCATTTGTCGCTTGATATAAGTAAAATTCGCTCTTCTGCATCATTATCATCATCAGATGCTCTAGACCTCTCGGAATTTTCTACCAACATGTCTGCTATGGCTCGACCTTTAACAGACTTTTGTCCTAAGCTTTGAACATTAAACTCAGAAATTAAGATTTGCCACTTGGCCAACTTGCCAACCAAAGCCGGCTTCTCTAAGAGATACCTTATAGGATCATTTTTAGTCACCAACAAGATTCGGTGATGAAGTGTATACTGCCGTAGCCTATGTAAGACCCAAATTAAAGCCACACAAGTTCTCTCAACTTCCGTATAGTTCATCTCGGAAACAGTGAACTTCTTGCTCAAGTAGTATATTGCGCATTCTCTCCCGTCATTTGGTCTCTTCTGGGCTAACATAGCTCCCAATGACTCGTCATGTATGGTTAAGTACAAAATCAAGGGAATTTTAGGGAGTGGGGGCACTAAGACTGGTGTATGAGTGAGATAATGTTTTATCTTCTCAAAGGCATCCCGGCACTCGGCATTCCACTCAATCTTTGCATTCTTTTTCATGAGCTTGAAGAATGGCTTCGCCGTTTCAGACAACTGACAAATGAATCTCGCCACATAATTAAGTCGTCCCATCAAGCTGCGGACTTCTTTGACGGTAGTCGGGGGTCGTAAGTCGCAAATGGCTTTAACTTTCGACGGATCAATCTCTATGCCCTACTACTAACCATGAATCCTAATAGTTTCCCAGATTTCGCTCCAAAAACGCATTTTGCGGGATTGAGGCGCAACTTGAACTTCCGAAGACGTTCAAACAACCTTCGCAAGACTTTAACATGATCTTCACCACGTCTCGATTTCGCAATCATGTCGTCGACGTATACTTCGATTTCCTCGTGCATCATGTCATGGAATAACGTGACCATGGCCCTCTGATACATTGCCCCAGCATTCTTTAGACCGAAAGGCATCACTTTGTAGCAGAAAGTTCCCCAAGGAGTTATGAATGATGTTTTGCTCCTGTCTTCCTCCTTCATACGAATTTGGTTATATCCAGAAAAGCCATCCATGAAGGAGAATAACTCAAATCCCGCTGTACTATCAACTAAGACATCAATATGTGGGAGCGGAAAGTCGTCCTTGGGACTTGCTTGATTCAAGTCGCGATAGTCAACACACACCCTGATTCGTCAATCTTTCTTCATTACGGGCACGATATTTGCTACCCAATCAGGATAACGAGTCACTTCAATAAAATCTACTTTCAGTAGTTTCATCACTTCTTCTTCAATCTTTTTGGACAACTCTGGTTTAGTTCTCCTGAGTCTTTGCTTCTTGGGTGGCACATTGGGATCCGTTGGTAAAGCATGTTCCACAATTTCAGGATCCAATCCCGGCATGTCGGCATATGTCCAGGCGAACACATCTTGATACTCTTTCAGAAGATTAGTCATTCTTTTTGCCTCTGATTCTGAGAGACATGCCCCGATCTTTACCTCCTTGACACTCTCGGCATCACCCAGATTTATGGTGATTGTTTGCTCTTCAGTCAACGGCTTCGATTCTTCGTGTTGATTCCATTCGCGCTCAATACTCTTTTGATCGTCATCGTCGGTGTTATCGGAACCTGAGGGACTTTCTTCATGCACATCTGAGTCACACGCGTCCTTATCATGATTATGCATAATGTAATGCCTGAGATGCGATGAGATGAGTTAGAGTAATGTCAACAACAAAGACAATGCATGTCATTTTCAAAAAGCTTTCGAAGTATTTTTGTAAAAAATTTCAAGAACTCGTCCTCATATCCTTGGATTTCCTCGTTCTTGCAAAATAGTCAAATAAGGGAGCATGTGGAGGCCTAGGCCTCAGTGACCATCATAGGGATAGTTTGATGTGCTTTCACATGTCCTTAATAAAACATGTGTCTATTTTATTGAATGAAGAAAGATAAGGCCGTATTTTAACACACACCACCCTCGATCAACGGCTCAAGATCGGGGTTGACCAAAGTTCACGTTACAAATGACAACCACAGGAAATAAAGAAAGGAAAACTACGAGATCCCGCACAGGGGATAAGACATAAAACGAAAGACTAGGCTAAACAAGAGCTGCCCTACTCTGGAGGGACAGCCATGACTTCAGAGGACTCGGCTTCCTCGCACGCCAGGATGGTGCATATGACATCCTCCTTGAATAGCTCGGTCACACCATAGATATCCTCCTCTTCCTCGAACAACATCCTTGGGGGTCCTGGAAACGTCTCCTCCAGCAACGGGGAAAACGGGCTTTGATGGCCCTCGTCCTCTTCAGTCTGGGCAATGCGTTTACTCTGGTCTCTGTACCCACCTCGGCCTCCTTGGCCACCTTGGTCACCTCGGCCTCTATGCCTTCCACGGCCTCCTCGGTTGTTATGGCCTCCCCGCTTCTCGATATATCCCAAACCTCTTCTTTTGAAGTTTTTACGAGCTTCAATAGGTTTTCGCACACCCTGGCCATGCGATCCAAGACCCTCCTTAGGATTATATCCGCTTGCCAGCATGATTTTTCCTGCAGCTATAGCTGGCCTAGACAATTCGGGAGTCCTTGTGAAAGAGCCCGTAGGCACATGAATCATGGACACCAGTTCTAATGTTTGAAAGCTGGATTCTTTGGTACATTCGGGCTCCACATAAGGAATGGCCGTCTCGTGGTAGATCTTGAAGTCAGACTCTCCATGGACCGTGACAAGCCTGTTGTCCACCACAAATCGCACTTTCTGATGAAGACTGGAGGCAACGGCACCCGCCGTGTGGATCCATGGCCTCCCTAGTAGAAAATTAAAAGCGCTTGGTATATCTAGCACTTGGAACGGGATTTGGAAAAGTACAGGGCCAATCAGCAGCTCAAGTTCAATTTCCCCTATCACCTCCTTCTTCATCCCGTCAAAAGCCCGCACAGTTGACTTACCAGTATGAATTCTTCCAAGATCGACGCCAAGACGGTGGAGCGTAGCCAACGGGCATATATTGAGTGCCGAACCATTATCGATCAACACTCTGCAAATAAGAGTGCTCTCATGCTTCACCGAAATGTGTAGCGCTTTGGTATGATTAGGGCCCTCAGGGGGGAGATCTTCATTGGTAAAGGAGATTTGGTCTTTCAATAGAATGGCCCCAACAAACTCTTCCAATTGGACTTCATCAATTGATTCTGGTACATGCACCTCATTAAGGACTTTAAGCAAAATATCCCTATGTTTCTCGGAAGATTTGAATAATTCTAGGAGGGAGATTTGAGCCGGCAGCTTCCGTAGTTGATCCACCACATTGAACTCACTAGACTTTACTACAGCCAAGAATTGTTTTGCCTCCTCCTTGGTCACGGCCTTCTTTTCTACTCCTTTATCAGGGGTGTAACAGCGGCCTGATCGTGTGACAGCGTCCACCTCAGTTGTTTCATAGTCCCAAGGTACAACTTTGGGATCAAATTTGGGAGGATTCTCCAACACTATCACCCCCATCTTTCTCACAAGGTGGCAATTCTATTGTAACTGGCGTTGCGCTCTCTCCCATGACTTCAATTGCCGACATCTCCTCGACCATAAGGTTGATCACCATGGGTTCAGTGATTTCCATCTTAATATCATCAGCGGGCTCCTCATCAGGTAGTTCAATCACCGTTGGGGTTATCATAGCTATCACCCCGTCCTCATACAAAGCTGAGGTTTTCGAAATTCCAGGCATAACCTTCTTTGCCCGAGATATACAAGCAAACTTACAAAAAGAAGAGCGGAATGATGATGGCATTATCATAGACACGACCCCCTCCTCCTCTTCTACGCGTCGAATTACCCCCATGGCTACCATCCTGTGAACGCGGTTCAACTTCTCTTCTAGGGTCACATCATCCCAACCTTCGTAATATCCCGCCAGCACTAAAGAGTCATACAACCTGGAAGCGTCCACCACTAGAGGCTGTTGATTCGCCCGTGTCTCCTCAGAAATTGAGTTCACTCCCCTTGCATGACTTGGTAGAGGGTTCTGTTGCACGTTAGGTTGGGCTTCCTTGAAAGTCAAGATCTTCTTGTCTAGAAGCTGTTGAACTTTATATCTCAGCACGTTGCAATCATCTACATCATGCCCTCTTTCTCCCATGTAGTATTCACAGGTCTTGTTCATATCGAACCCGGCGAACCTTGGGGGATTGTCTCTTGGCACTTCTTTCGCGACCATTCTCTTTTCGAGGAGCATGGGCAACAGCTTTGACAGCGAGCGTGGCAGTGGAGAAAAATCCTTTCGAAAAGGCCTCTTGACGTTATCATATGCTCGTGACGAGCTACCTTGGACCACTATGGGCTTATGCGCAGGTGTTGAGGGCGGTCGAGGGAAAGGCGGCTCCTGCACAAGTGCTACTTCAACTGCGGCCTCCTTATCTTTTCTTGCCAGGAATTTCTTCGTGCCTCCGGTTGAAATCTTTCCCTCAACTATTGCCCATTCGACTCCTTCACCTACCTCAACTAGCTGCGAAAATGTCTGGCAACCTGAGAACACTAACCCTTGGAAGTATTCAGGGGGTAATGTCTTAAGGAACAGTTGTTTCATCTCCCTCTCATTCAAGGCTGGTTTCACTTGTGAGGCCATGGTCCTCCACCTTTGCGCAAAGGCCTTAAATGACTCGTTCCTCTTCTTCTCAATACGGGTCAATTCTTCTCTCGTGGGGGCAAGCTCGGTATTAAACCGGTATTGCTGCAAGAACTCGTTGGTTAAATCTTCCCAACTAGTGAGTTCTTCAATGTCCAGTGCAATGAACCACGTCAGAGCAATGCCTTCCAAGCTATCTTGGAATGTGTGTATGAGAAATGGCACGTTGTCGGCGTAACGAGCCATTTTCCTCATGTAATATTTGAGATGGGTCTTAGGACATCCTGTTCCGTCATATTTTCTTGTGAACTCAGGCTCCTGGAAGTTCTCAGGGAAATTCGTCTTGGTGTATGGAGACAACCTATCAGCTCCTTTCAACTCGTAACCTTGTAAGGCACACAGTCGCTCCTCCATCTTTGCCAAACGTTTTTCACTATCTTTGTTTAGGCGGGGTGCTGGGTTTTCTTTTGGAGGAGGATCCAGATTGACGATGATTGGCGTGACAGAAGGAGCCTCCCCAGCAGTTTCTTTCCCGGGGGGATCAGCAACGTGCGGGCCTTCCGTTGACGCCAGAGTGGATGTTCCCGTGATAGCTACAGTAGGGGGCTCCTTGAGCTTCTGGCTTATTTCAAGCATCATTGTGGTGAGTTGGGCCAGCTGGTCCTCCATCTTGGCCATGCGTATGTTAGTATCCTCGTTCTCCATTCTGACTTTCGCGCGCATGCGAATTGGGGATCTCCGCTTGGCCGTGTCGACAATCGGTAAAAGATAATCAATCGGTTAGTACCTGAACAAGGATAGATAAGCATGTGTAAGCATGGAGTAATGATTAGGCGGCCAGTCTATGACAAAGATCTAATCGCCCAAATTTGCTTGTTTCATTGAAAGTAGGGTTGCTACAAAACGCAGGAGAAGACACGAGGGAGAACCCCTAAACAACGAAGCTAATCATGACTCTTATCTCTCGATAACGCGACTTGAGACAATTCTTTAACATTGTAACATATGCGAGCATTGACCCATTACATATCGCACTTGACTCGATCTAACTAACGAGGACAGCTCCCGCTTGTGACCGCTCCACTAACTCGAGTCAACTTTGAGGCACGCTCCTCGGTTTCTTTGAGCATCCTTTTGAGGCGCTTGATCTCGGCTCGGTGGGTGGTCTTTAATGGCACGTCGGGAATCTTCGGGTGTAGGCTCTCTGGGATTTTATGCCTAAGGATGTATTCCATTGAGGCATAGTAAGTCTTCTCTTGCCCTTCTAACTCCTCTTCGGGCCATATTAGCTTCCGGGGATGGCACATATCCCACATTGACTTGACTAATGCAACGGAGTCTTCGTGATCTTGGCACCCATCAGAAAAGTCTATCCTGAGCGGGTCTTCTTGAATCGTCGGTGGAAGTTGTTGAACTTCTTGGAATTGGCGAACGACTCGAGTTGGGTAATACTCAGTGACTCCGATAATTCCCAACAAAGGAACAGGTCCAGTAAGCCCACACACGAACCGCGCTTCTCGAACTCAGAGCCATTTGGCGTGCCATTGGAAATCTTCGGGTCCAGAAGTGGTCATGAAAACTAACCACTCAGAGTAATGATAATCGGGGGCAAACGCTTTCCTATCTTTAAACTTCAGGATAGGGTGGCTAGAGTCAGAGATGTCATTCACGGTCATTAAGCTACCAAACCCTTTAATGTGAGAGAAGAACCAAATTTGCAAGAGTTCAGGAGGAGCATGAAAAGTTTTGTTTTTGTTTTCTTTGAAACGAGTAAGGGAAAGAAAAGTTTCAGTTAGAACAGCGTTAACAAAGCCCTTTCCCATACATACCTCACGAACTACCCATGCCACGGAAGGGTTAATAGCGTTCTTACAATGTGGGAATAACACGAACCCGAAGAAAGCTAACAGGAAAATCCTATTCTTTTGAAAAAATGGGGCATTTTGAAAAAGCTCATTTAGGAATGAAAATGGGCAAGTCTTGCGATTAGCTTTCAAAACTTTCCTCACGTCATCCTCCTTAGTTCTAAGGAAATCGGATAAGGTCGATGCATGCTCAGTCCCTACAGGTGGGCCAATTAACTCTGACACCAGGGGCTTTCCCATGGCAACACTGTATTCTTCCAGGGTTAGAGTGAGTTCGTGATCGCCGAGTATGAACGTGCAAGTTTCGGGGCACCACACATGCGCTAACGCTTGTACTACACCAGAATGAGTTTCTATCTCTAATAGGGGAAGTAAACGTCCAACATATGATCGCACCCAATCACAGCCAGTTGGATCCAATTTATTCCACCACTCGCGAAGCTCGACTTTCGGGACGGAGATGATGCGAATGTCGGGTACCCCCATCGTATGATTAACCTAATTTATCATGGACCAACCAAAATGAAAGCAAATAAGTAAATTGCGAAGAAAAGAATTCAAGAAAAACTTACCCTACTCATTGAGCATTGATGTAAAGGTCATGGACATGTGCATGGACAGTGGTTCGATTTCTACTCTAGATGGCCTAAAATGAAGCCATGAGATCACAGGACTGAACCAACAAGCTTGTGGCTAGGTCGTGTTACCCATGACTCCGGCTTTGTCAAAGGACCGACCCGTGTCGCATGCTCGCAAACTAGGGTGGGGACCTTTGACATCAAGAAAGAAATTTCGGGGTTAAGGTGGGCGACTCGTACTACATGCTTGTAGTCGGAGTGGTATCCACCTCAACACCATCCTAAATGATCCTATGCAGCCCAGGTCCGGCGGCAGGTAGTGTGTGCTATAGTGTAGTGCAATGCAGGGGACTCAGGCATGACAATTTAAAAACAATCAGCACTTCAAACATAAATAAACCATTCACTCTTGCACCCCCTACAAAACAAAGGTTAGAAATCACTACCCCTTATAACTCCCATAAACAATCAACATTTGACATGTTATGGATGCACATAATATCTTCGCTGCCAAACAAATATATTTTTGAACAAGATTAATTTTGGCCTAAGTCCTCTAAGGTTTAAAACCAAGTCCCCAGTGGAGTCGCCAAGCTGTCGCGACCTACCCTCGGGGGGAGGGAACAGGTTTAGGGGTATTGCCTAAAGGACGGGCCTAAGGCCCATGATTAGGCGTGGGCTCTCCCATGTCCATACCCCGCGTGACATTGGGATATTATTAAGAAATTTTGTACAAAAGGAGTCGCCACTAGCCTATTGGGGTCGGCTAGAAACCAAGTGAGACATGAGAGCATGCCTCACTTCCTACGCAACCAGAGAGTCTAGAATTGGGGACTTGATTACACTAATTGACTAATTAGTGCCCTTTCGGTACCTAATCTTGTTCATTTTAACAAAATGATTTTCATCAGGCAATTTAGATCGATTTCATACCTATCCACTAACATAGGAGGTGAGCATGTAAGTGCACAATCAATAAAGTAATAATTATGCCTACCAAGATCCTATTTGCCCTAAAATTAAACACATGCAAATTAAACATAAAACATGCAAATTAAACACCTGATGAAAACAACATATAAGAAAATAAAGGCTTAATCACACTAAGGCGGCAATACATAGCAATTCCTAACCAAACCCTATCATCCAACCTGGGATCATTAAGGGCTGCTACCCCGACATCTAGGACAGGTGGATTCACTCCACTCGCGCTAGCCTGTGCTGGCGCTCGACCACGTCCGCCTCGAGTTCCGACATGAGTCGAAGCTCTACCCCGAATAACGGCCCTACTGGTCCTCTTTGCAGGAGTTCTCGGCTCCTGATCGCTCATGGTGTAGTTTCACTCAACTAACACCTGTTTCCAATTCAACTCCGAATTAGAAACAGAGCGATCCAAACAACAAACAATTTTAGCACACAGCTAACACAGACATGCACCAGCATGAATTTAAAGGCCATCCTACTGACTATCCCATGGTCAACGCTCCTTATCACTCCAATCTTCAACTTCGCTCTGATACCACTTAAACTGGATGTCACGCCCCGATCCTTGAGCACGCACACATCCTTCTCTTGGTCGATTTTAATATGCGATATCCCAGGACTATATATCGCCGACCCTTTCATTCTTTAAGCACATGCGGAAGCAATTATAAATCCCCAGACAATAAAACAATGGGATAGAAAAGCAGGCTATATCTTTCATATTGAAATTTACAACCAAATCTTTATACATGGCATTAGACAGAGCACTTCACAAACTATTCGCAACTTCAGAGTCTCACTCTATCTACACATATAGAAAAGGGTTCACAAAGAGATGGGATTTCAATCCTCGTCTAAGTCATGCTCGGGATCATCCTGATCCTTTTTTGATTCCTCTTCACTCAGATCATTCTCTTCCTCAATTTCACCTCAAAGTTCTCCTTCACAAATTCCTCCTCCTCAGCTCCTCGTCGGGATCCTGAAATGTTTTCCCCAAATTGGGATGAGACTACGTCTCAGCGAGTTCTACCCCACTAAGCCCGATTAGTAAACTATTATACTAAAGGCTGCCTAAACACGCATAGGTCAGAAGACGTACCTTAGCATCAGATCCCACCTGCAAGTGAGTACAATTTACAATATACACTCAAGCAATCATATCACCGATCGAAGCATCGATCAAATCGACCTAGTCGATTACAAGCCAACAAGACCACTCACGGTCATTTCCATTCAGTCAATCAATTCACAACATCAAATTAAAACAATGATCAATCGACCTCGTCGATTACATGTCAATTGGACCATTTCTAAGTCATCACACTCCACACCATATAATCCCCAATAGTACACTCAGTCACAGAGCTACAGTAATGCTCTCGGGCGTCTATTCGCCAAGATGATGTACAATAAACACTTTATGTGCATACTCGTAGACATTCCACTTTCCTTCAGCCATATGGGCACGATACTCGATACACAGAAATACAGCCACGCAGGCACAATCTACTCCACACTTGCATGAACAACTATCGCGACACAGGCACGATCAACTATCGCCACACAGGCATGATCATCTATCGCCACACAGGCATGATCAACTATCGCCACACAGGCATGATCAATATCCAACAATTTACGTGCATTCTCTAAGGCATCCTACATGCCAAAGCGATGTAATAATCGCCGAGCCACATCACACAGCATTTCTTTTCATATTTTATCATCATTGATAAAATATCGTGCATTAGCACACTATTGGCTTTAGCCAAAATATAATGATTTCGATTCCACAAATCCCACCATTATTAGTGTTCACCAAAACACTTTTGGTGCTGTCAACCGACACCCGGTTATTTTCCAATTAATTTTCCAAATTAATTAACCCAGGAAAATAATATTGTAATCACAATTAATTCACTTCAGCACAAAATAAAGCTCAATTAAATAAATAAACTGCGCCACGATGATCAGCACGAAATTTCGATCGTCGGCCATCAAATTCTTAATTTCCGAAAAATAAATAAATAAATAATTAATTTCGAAAATTAATTAATAATTATTAAAAATTCCATTTAGCTCAAAAATAAAGCCAATTTAAATAAACGGGCTGCATCACGATCATCAGCATAATTTTCCGGTCACTTGGCCATCTCGACCTTAATTTCCAAAAAATAAATAATTAAATAATAAATTTCGAAAATTAAACAATTAACATTAAAATTCAATTTAGCTCAAATTAAAGCCCGATTAAATAAACGGACTTCATCACGGTCATCAACATAATTTTCCGGTTCCGGATCATCTCCCTTGAATTTTCGGAAAATAAATAATTATTTAATTAATTCCGAAAATTAATATTTAAATGCCAAAAGTCCCACTTAGGCCCGAATCGCCAAATTGAAGCCCAATTAGGGGTCGGAAAATTCCCGAGACACTTCCAATAATTAGTAGACCACGTCTACTTGCTAATTGCGCAATCAATTTATCTAAATCACATCACAATTAACTAATAAATGCTAATTTATTCTAATCTAACAACCTAAACATAATTAATTAAATCTAAATCAACATTAAGCATAATTAGCCACTAATCCTGGATTAGTGAGATTACTCACCAAATCGCGCGCAAATCGGATCAATCCGACGGCGGCGGCGCGAGGAACGATTGTTCCCAAAGCACGGCTCGGGTTCGGGGCCGGGAAACAGCCCAAAAGCGGGCCCGAAGTGCTGGAAACCTACTCCGTGGGTCTGCTGGACAGAGCCGAACGGGGCTGCTCCGGCGGCTAGGGCGGCGAGGGGAGGCCGGCGGAGGGTGAGGGGGTCGCGGGGGTGGTCCGGCGGGGTTGGGCGGTGGCCGGAGGTGGCCGGACGGTGGCTGGTCGGTGCGAACAGCAGCTGGGTCGCGCGGGGGAAGGGGCTGCAGCGGGCGACGGACGACGGGACGGCGGGACGGCGGGCGCACGGGCGCGGCACGGGTGCGGGCGGCGGTGCGGCGGCGGGACGAGCGGCGAGCGGGCGTCTGCGATCATGCGGCTCCTGCTCGAGCTCTCTCTTCTGGTTCGCTTCCTCGGATGCGTGGGGAGGAAGAAGAAGAAAAAGAAAGAGAGAGAGAGAGAGGAGAGAGAGAAGGGCTTGACCGGTCAAAAGGGGAAAAGAGAAAGAGAATAGGCGGTGGGGGTGTTCGCACGGATGGGAGGGGAGAGGAGAGAAGAGAGAGAAAAGAAGAGAGAGAAAAGAGAGAAAAGAAAAGAGAATGGAGAGAGAGAAAAAGAAAAAGTAAATAACATTACTTTTCCTATTGAATTTTCTTCTCTTTCCCTTTTTATTTTCTTTCGGCCTTCGATTTTTCCTCCGATAATTTCTTTATCGAAATTTCGGACTCGTCAATAATTTGACGGACGATGAGACAGGATCTTAAAAATGAATTGTGACATGCCCGAACATTTGATTCCCAAAACCGAATTAAATTTCATGATTAAAATCGACCGGACACGATTTTAGTCCAATCCAACCAATTAGGTAGCTTTTAGGGATTTTACCGTGGTTATATCCCTTAACAGCTTCACCCAATAGGTTAGCTAACTCGTGAGTGATCAGCTCAGAGAAAAAGGACCATAGGCGCGCCGACGACATGCACATTTCACTTTATCAAAACGGGGTCAAATTTCAGGATGTCACATATTTGGTATGCGATACAAATCTAAACCCCTACGACGCATACTAGAACAGCTAGCAGCTTTCAGGGAGAATCGGCTTGGACCGAAGCTCGTGTGAACTAGTCGGCACAAGCTTTCAGGGCGAATGGCAACTGACGAACGGACCTCCGGCGATGACCAAACACTCTCTCGAGCTTGCTCTCCGGTCTCCTTCTTCCTAGTCACTTTTCTGTTTTCCTCTCAATGCTTCCTCTCGGTCTCGTGTTTTTTTTGGTTCCGATCCCTCTTCTTTCCCCCTCGCTCACTCTCGGTCTTATACTTCCTGCAAGTATCCCCAGCAAAGACCCCCTGCCGTGCCAGCTGGTTAATCGGTTTGCTTCCTCGACCCGCGGATCGCGCCGAAAGCCCTGCCATGCCGATCCTCTGCCTCGCCTCCTCTTCATCTTCCCATTTTGTTTTTTTTTCTACAGGAACTTGCACGAAGACTACGGCCGAGCCAGTTGCCGATCAGCTACTCCCGACCCGCGGATCATGCCGTGCCCCTGCCACACCGATCCTCTGCTGCTGTTCTCGTTCTTTGTCTTCTTTTTGCTTTCTTTCCGTCTCCGGCTCTCGCTTTCTGCAGGTTGTGCAGGTCGTGCGAAGACCGAAGGAGGGAGAAGACCGGATGCGGGCCGGGCCGAAAAAGAAAAGAGGTTGGGCCGGCCCGGACGCGGGAGGAAAAGAAAAGGAGAGATGGGTCGGGCCACGACCGGATCCGGCCCGACCCGACCATATTCTTTTTCATTTTTTTTATTAAAGAATATTAATTAATTTTTTTGTGATTAATTCCTAATCTCTAGCACTACTTTAAATTAATTAACTTATGTGAAATTTAGGTGTCAACAATCTTCTTCTCCGGCAGCCGCCACGGCCGCGTGGGGGTCCTATGTCCCTGGTGACCACCGCCCAGGGTGGCGCAACCTACGACCCAGGCGGTGTTGCCTGCGGGCGTGCGCCAGGCGACGCCGCTTGAGGTTGAGACCTAAGGCTGCCAAATCTGGCCGTCCGATGGCAAGATCTGGTGGTCTTGAGGCCATATCTGGCTGCTAGATGGCTAGATTTGGCCTCTATAACCTCAGGCTGCTAGATTTAGCCGTCCGGCTGTTGGCCGGTAGTTGGCCGGCTGTCGAATTTGATTTTTGACTTAAATAAAAAATAAAAAAAATAGCAAAAGTCAATTACAAAGTGAATTTTACCAAATGGTGTTTATGTTAAGTTGTCTTTCAATGCTACAATTTACTAAACGGTGTAACATTTCTGTAAACCCCTTTATCTCAAGGGTATTTGCATTCTCCCAATAGCATTTCCCCAAAATCAAACCAAACGGGCCCTCCGTCTCGAACAAAGAACTAGAGTAAAGGCCAACCGGCATCATCGACCAGACAACATCGTACAATTAGCGTCAAACGCGCAAACCACTTAATTTAATCTGGCACTTCTACTTTATGTTTTGTTAGTAAGGAAAAACGATGTAATTTCTGCGTGAATCACACTGGATTAGACCACTTTTACGCGTGCAACTTTGATCCATGTAATAGAAGAATAGAGAACCCTAGTACGACATGCAACCTTGGCACACGCATGCAAAGCTTTTTCCTTAGGGGCATCGCATAGAATCAGAAATCTCTCTACTGTTTTGTTTATTTTTTATTTGGAAGAGAACAATATTAATTCCAACCACCCGCCGTGGTGGCTTAGTTGGGTAGGCGCTAGACTTCCATTGAGGAGGTCTAGTGTTCAAAGCTCCTGTAGTGTTGCAGGAAGGCTAGCTTTGAGTCTCTTGGCGACTTACCCGGTGGCACGTGTGTGGTGGTTAGCACGTGTCGCCCCCGGTGGTTTACCTCCGGCTGCCGGCGGTGCAGGGTTCCTTGGGTCACAAAAAAAAAAAAACAATATTAATTCCATAGAATCAATCTGGTCGGGTAGAGATTGTCGGAGAATTGACTAGAAAGGGCAGCGACAAATTACTATGTTGACTTGCTTGTCGCTGCATTTACTTTGGAACGTCAAGTTTGGGAATCCCACGGTCGACATTTTTTTTTTTTTTTTGCACGGTCGACGTATTTGAAATGTAAAAGAATCTTCGAAGCTTCGAAGTCAAATGAAGACTTGGACTGGTGGTTTGAATTTTATATGATTTGACAACTCGATGGATGTGTACGAAAGCAGTAAACTAAGCCGTATATTTGTAGAGTATATGTACAAAAAAATCTTAAACCTATTATATTTGTGCCAATTAAGTCTTAAACTTTTTTTTTAGGGTCAATTAAATCCTTTTTTTTTTTTTTGTGCCAATTTAGTCTATTTGGCTAATTTTAACCGGCCGACACTGATGTGGACAATTTTTCCTTTTCCTCCTTCTTCCTTCTTCTTCTAGCTGATCACTGCCTTTGGCCGAAGATCAGCTGGAGGAAGGAGGATGAAAAAAAAAAAAAAAACTTAATAAAAAATTCAAAAAAATATATATATATGATTAAAAAATCATTCATGCCAACATTGATGGGCTAAATTGGCCGGATGAACTAAATTGGCATAGCTGTGACAAGTTTAAGACTTAATTGACAAAAAAAAAAGTTAAGGATTGAATTAGTACAATTGCAATAGATTTATGATTTTTTTGGTAATTTTCCCTATCTTAAGTTTGAACCACTAAAGAAAATATGATGCAAATAGGTTTCCGAGTTCGGATAGATTTGCTTATTCAAGTGCATTTTTAGTTTAAATGATTTCATAATTTAAGTAGCTTTTTTGACAAGGGTTTCCTATTTGTGATATTATTTATAAAAAATATGGATCTCTACTTGGTTAATGCATGCTAAAGTAAACAAGAAGAGGGTTATTTATTTTTGTGCGTTTTTTGGGTGAGTTCTCTGCAAGAGATTATGACATAATATGGTTTATTTTAGTAGTCAAAAAAATTAATTTGAGGTGAGCTTTTGAGACAGTGGACTTGGATTGGCTGATAGAAGCTTTTGGCAAAGAACCAAAAAAAAAAAAAAAAACCCATATGATACGTTTGATTCACGAAAAGAAATAATGTAAGAATGGAATAGCCAACCATGAGAATAGAAAATGTGGGAATTATAAAAAAATAACTGCCAGTAGTTTGGTTTGTAGAATGGCATACAATTTCAAGACCATCCTATCGTTTTTTTTTTTTAAAACCATTATACCATATAAAATAAGTTAGGAATAGTAAAAAATTCTCATAATACTTTCGATGATAGTTAATTAAAGCTTAATTTGTTTTATAGTCGTGGTTTTAAAAACCATAAATGAAAACAATATATAAATGATTATTATATTTTAATGTATAATAGTAAATGGCTAGTATAGTAGTAAGAAAGCTAGTATAATCATTATCTTCACACCAATAATAATTATGTAAGGATATAACTGTGGACAAGATAAAAGATCTAATCGTTATTATAATTCAATAATTATATTATCAGTAATCTAATCACATTATAGTTGTTATTTAATTATTATAATTAGAGCACATGTGATTTTAGTACTACATGAATATCTACACTTAATTTGATTACAATTTATTATATCATAGTATATGTATTTTCTAGCAATTGCTGTATAATCTAGTAATACATCATCTAATTATTGTGATATCTACGATTTATTATTTAATTGAAATATTGCAGTAATTATCTCATAATTAGATGATGATATCAAAATCTCCACTTAGTTATGATATATAAATAGGGGATCGACAATTATGATGTCATATTTCTAAAAAATATGCATTTGAATTTTAACAAATCGATTTCATTTAGAATTTAAAATCTTCCCGATTGGACGGACCTCTTTATCCATGCCAGTTGGCATGGTTGGTAGCATTTAATGTGAAAAAGTACCCATCAAATTAAAAAGATAAACATAAAAATAACCAAACTTTGAAAGATCTCAGGTACAAGATTCCATTCCCGACTAGAATAAAGTGGAGAATTGACACGGAGGGCCTCTCTTTACCACTTAGCCCAACACTTGGAATCGAACATCTAAAAACTCAAACAAGAAAAAGAAAAAAATAATACGTGAGAAAGTTTTTCCAATTCTACCATAATTTTCCTTGTCGATCATTGATTTAATTGCTACGAAAATATCACCATGGCGTTTCCCACCCCAAAGTCCATCAAATATATAGACTTTAACTGTATAAGTACATTTGTCAATGCCCCGATAACGTCAAAACAGGAAAAGAAAAGACAAGACACTAGCAACCTATAACAATTAGTGTGGATGAAAATTTTAGATTTAATCGAAAAGAATCCAAACTCTAAATGAAATCGGACTTTTAAAATTTTAAAATGTACACTTTCTAAAAACACGGCATCGTAAATGTTGATCCCCATCTATTTGCATGTAAAAAGAGCGCCAAATTTTGACAAATTTTAATCACTTGCGGGTAGGGGTAATTAACGAGTGGACGGCTTGCTCTGAGTCAAGCTTGGGCTGTCCTCTTACATGAGAAAGTCCCACCCGAACGACTTCAGTTAACCCAGTCCTACCATTTATAAAATATGTGTCATGCGCGGCTTGGGCATGTTCTTACTTCACTGATATCACATAAAATTACAATGGATCATTTCATTTCATTTTTTTTATTATATTTGATTGAGAAAGTGATTTTGAGGATAGAATCATGATAGACGTGGACCAAAGGCTTACTCGATGGAAAGCTGCTCAGAACTTGCAATTGAAGTTACCAACAGAGTGAGGCACAAGTTATTACCTTTCATGGATTAATCTCTCACATTGCATTGCATCAAGGTTGCCGAGTTTCTTCAATTAAATAGGTCTATAACCGCGTCACGTTTTTCTTTGTTTTCACACGTGTACTTATAGGCCTGCAGTTTGATAGAGAGTGCATTCAGCTGTACATGGATAGCGACGAAACGGCCCACAACCTAGAAATTCATGCAGGGATCGACAGCTAGATCCCCACATATGGGTATCGTCCTTCTGTTGAGAACAATGATTCATGCCGAGAACTAGTCGAGTATTCTCTATACTTGATTTAGATAATCTGGCAAGAAATTTAACATTGGCTGGTTTGTACATCGATTTCCCAGATGCTCCCAGTACAGACGGACACAGTTTGCTTGTCTGGAAAAATGTAAGACCCCCTTTCATGTCTCAGCATTGAGTCAACACAAAATTCGCATTATACTTAGCGGTTGAGCTTGTTACATCATATTTAGGCTTTTATATTGTTTTAGGCTTTTGCATGACGTGCATGTTTGGGACCTGTTAAGTAGAGAGGAAGATTGAACTACTGAAGATGATCACTTTCTATCTTGTCCTTAAGATCAAAATGACATGTGGAAATTCAAGCTTGTCTATGTCAATCGTTGGGATGGTTCCACTAATTAATGATGCTTAAACTTCTGTGCTAACAGTCTTATAGTTTTCGAAACTAAAATAGTCAGGTATTAACTAATATGGCTTCATGGGAACAGTTTGCTTGGACTAGCCGAGGTCATAGTATCCATAAGATAAATGAATTATAATTAAGGATGAAACCAAGTAACCATAGCGATACACCCAAGTGACATCAGGAATGCTTTGGAACAGAACAGCGCATCAATATCTAGTATCCAAAAAACTGCATGCTCCAGGAAAATCCCATAGGCAAAAAGCGTGACTATTTTAGATTTCACATATCATATTGCTAAAAGTTTGCAAGATCCATTTGAGGCCTTCCGCAGGTATTTTGACTGTAGTACGACCATATCTAGGGCTTACATAAAGAATAATGGATCCTGGTTCAAGTAACATAGGTGCAAGGGAGAAAAATTCTAAAACAGAGCTTCGATGCAGACAATGAATGAGACAAATTAAGAAGCATCTCACCCGTAGTAATTGGATGAGCATGTTCTGTCCGTGCAATGGTGAAACCGGTTTGCATCCCTTATGACTATAGAACTTCCGGTTGTCATGGAGATATACTTGATCGCAGAATGACAGTCTCTGCAAATGCTAAGATTCTTAAACGCCCAGATAGGTTTCGGACTGGAGGTGCTTATAAGGCCAAAAACAATGGTAATTTTTTCACTGTGCTCAAATATTGTTCCTTTTGTCCCTCCTCCACATCATGGAGAACAAATTCAGTATCCAGAAGATCACCGAGTTTCTTTATTCGACTAGCCAATTGGTCCTGTGCATCATAGATCTCCCGAGCCTTTGGCTGTGACATGTCACCTATATAGAACTTTTATTTTTTCACTTCAATCCAGCTACAACCAGGTTCTTTTGTAAGATTTTTCAGCTTCATCCTCTTCCTGATTGCTGCTGCATCTTCCCATAGACTAATTGATGCATACACATTTGATAGCAAAACAAAAGCAGCAAGGTCATCCGGCTCCCTCTCAAAAATCATTGCCGCAGCTTGTTTTGCAAGTTCAACATTGTCGTGAACTTGGCAAGCTCCGAGAAATGTATGCCAGACAAGTGTATCAACCCTGGAAAGGCATTGAAAGTATAAACTGAAGGGCTTCAACAAGGGACCCTTATCTGCCCAATAAGTCCATGCATGCATAGATATTGATTCTGGGCACGAATCCATGTTCTATTGATCTAAAGTGTTACCATCCATCAGATACCAAACCCACATGGCTACAAGAGGATAAGACAGCAACATAGGCGATCTCATTTGGCCTCACCCTGGCCTCAAGCATTTTATGGAATGTGACCAGAGCTCTCGTTGCAAATCCATGTTTTGCAAAACCAGTGATCATTGAAGTCCAAGTTTTAACGTTCGTCTCTCGTCTCACGGAAAACTCGAAAAGCAGCTTCTGTGTTTTCACGCTTGGAATACATTGAGATCGGACCATTGAGAATGCACTGATTTGAGGTGAGCCCTGATTTGCGTCCCCTCACCAATACCACCAATACAGGCACCTTTACTTTTTTTTTTTTGGTCGATAGGCACCTTTACTTAAAAGACTGGAAAATGTAAAAGCATTTGTCCAATTCCTCTCTCTTCAATCTCATGTAGAAGTTCATAGGCTTCATCAGACTCCAAGCTTTTGGTATAGGCATCCGCATGGGTATCATGAGAAATCAAATTCTTTTCAAATAGTGCATTCAAAGCTTTCTGAGCATCTTCCATGTGGCCCGATTGGGAATACATGCTAATAAGAGAATTACCCACGTAAGTATCAAATGCAAAGCACAATTTTTATAGCTACAGAGTATACTCGTATCCCCATATCTAATATCACAAATAATTCCACATGCCTTGAGAACACTAGCAAATGTGAAATGGTGTGGCCTCGGTGGATCTTTTATTATTTCCCAAAAGAGTTTGATGGCCTCCTCATTCTCTCCAGTTTGCACATGTCCTGTGATTATTGGTATACAAGACATCACGTTGTGATCTTGCATCCGATTAAGCACCTTTCTCAAATCATGAATCGATCCACTAGCCACACACTTCACGTACATGTCCACCAAGCTGCATCCAATACAGACATCTGAAGCCAGTCCAGACCATATGATGCGGGAATGCAATTGCACCTCAACGGATATTAGCTCCAACCTCGAATGTGCCGACAAAACAACTGCAAATGTAAATCTATCTGGCACAGCCCACTCGCCAGCATATCCAAAAACAAATCAACAGCATTCTTTGGACCACACAACTGAGTACATCTGGTCACCATCGAAGTCCACGCACCCACATTCCTCTCGGGCATTTTCTCAAACAACATACGAGCTGAAACCAAATCAGCACTAGCCTTTGAAAACATGTCGATTGATGCACACCCGACACACACATCAGAATCAAGATAGCCGCTTTTGATTATAAACTCGAAACTCTATCACCAGTTGATGCATTCTTCGGACCCGAACAAGCCGAGGGAAAAAAAACCCATCTTCAAGCAAATGAGCGAAAGTATCGACTGCTTCAAACGCGATGTGGTTATTGGCATAGCAAGAGCTCATGGAACTCCAAGAAACCAAAGCCCTATTATTACCCATGTCCCAAAAAGTCCTCTCCGCCTCAGCCCAGTCATTGAATTTTGAGCAGAGACTGATGAGCGAGTTGAGAATCACCGAGTCGGGCTCAAGCTGAGACGGAGCGAGCGCGCGATGGACGCGCTTCCCGAGCGCGAACCCTCGGGAAGGAATGCAGGACTTGAGGAGGAGAGAGAAGGCGAGGAGGCCGCGACATGAGGTCGGGGTGGAAGATTGCTCCGCGGAGTTCGGAGACATCGAGGTGGGTGACCAGGCGGCGGTCGAGGGGCGAGGGAAGGGGAGGAGAGAGAGAGAGAGAGAGAGAGAGAGACTCGTTGCATTATACAAGTCGAGGTTGGTCTGAAATATCAGGAAACAAGAGATGAAAACAGATAGCCAAAGAGGCAATTCTTCTGCAAAACACAGGATGCTACAAATGCTGAAATCACGATTTACATAGTCAGTTATGCTTCGGATGGAACTACGTTTATTTGTCATTCATTCAAACAGGAAAGAAAAAGAAAATCATACAATGCACGATTCTGTAATCTCATTGCTATTTTGAAATCGGTATCCTTCAGAAATTGTTGGAGTACTTGATGTAGTTGAGAATGATTCAAGTTCTATTTCAGCGTTGACATCATCAAATGAATTCTCGGACGGATACAGAAGTGGTTTTGGAGGCAGCTGCAGTTTATCAATATCTCCTTCAAGCATGTTTAGGACTCTGCTCATTGATGGCCGATCATCAGGGATTAATTGTATACACCAAAGGGCAACTATTACCATTTTCCTTGTTATCTCCTTGTCCCCTTCCACTTCTTCCATTTCAACCTCGCTTTCTTTACTGAGTTGATCATAGACCCACAAAGGGAAATAGATTTGACTTGAACGCTCAACATTCTTTGCATTTTTCCTCCTACTTGTCATTTCCATTAGCAGCATCCCAAAACTATAAACATCGGCTTTATACGAGACACCACCAATGTCCTTGTAGAATAGCTCGGGAGCCATATATCCTAAAGTTCCTCTTGCTGCAGTTAATGATACTATGTTGTGGTCCATGGGATAAAGTCTTGCAAGCCCAAAGTCAGAAACTTTTGGAGTGAAATTTTGATCTAAAAGAATATTGTGAGGCTTGATGTCAAAGTGCAAAATTTGCATGTCACGTCCTCGATGTAAATATTCTATCCCCCTAGCCACACCAAGAGAGATCTCATACGTTTTCTTAGAATCAAGAGAATCGTTACCATCTTTAGAGAAAATGTGCTTATCTAAAGATCCGTTCGACATGAAATCATACACAAGAGCTTGCTTCGAGTTGTTAAAACAATAACCAACAAGTTCCACCACGTTAACATGGTGGATCCTTCCAATAGTAGCCACTTCGCTTATAAAATCTTGGCCATTAGATTTTGGTTTGCTCAAAATCTTAACAGCAACTTCATTGCCACTTCTAAGTACTCCTTTGTACACAGAGCCATATCCTCCTTCCCCTAATTTGTGTTTGAATTTTTTTGTGATTTTCTTGATGTTTGAGTAAGAGTATCTTATAGGTGAAAAGTTGTTATGAGCTACTAGGAATTCTTCGATGTTTTCATTCATTGCTTGGTGCCTTCTCTTCCACTTATAGACTAAAAATATCAACACACATGGAGCTCCCAGCATGAATTTTGCCACGAGGAAGTTTTCTATGAAAAACTGCGGAAAAATTTGTCCATAGATTAGCGTAGTGTAATATAGAAAGTCATCCTTTGCTGCTTGAGATTTTCAGAGTTGGGAGGAATAAAGGACTAGTCATACCTAGCAAATCGGGGAGAAGAGGAGGTGCATATCTCGTAACTATCGCCGCCATAGAAGTATCTGTAGAAAGCAAGAAGAATTTGTTCGAGATGACTGAAAATGATTACAAAGTGTTAACAACCAATCAATGGAGACCTAAGCTTATCATTTTAGCGATTAAATATAAAATGAATACTCGTTAAGCTATGACCAAGTCAAAGATAAATTGATACAATCACTGCAAAGTGCAATGACAGACTTTTATTCATTAAAAGTTGCAAGTGGAGAAGTCTAAAATGAAGAAGAGTGACTGAGTTTCACTCTCCTAAATAGCATCTTTCTTTCCCTCGGGGAATCCATATTATCGTAGAATAATCACTTTTATCATAAAAAGATGACTTCGCTTTTGTTCCCCTAGATGTACCAAGTGATTAATTCTGATTTCCAAACATCGTCTAACTTATACACAATTTATTCTCCCGCATGATAATAACCGCCATATAAGTGACACCAGCTACTATCAAATCAAATATTTTTTTCCCAAATCAAATATAAAGTAATTAAATCTAGAAAAGCTTCATGAGTTGTAGAACAATAAAAGAGCTCAATCTACTTGGAAATCTTATTTAACTTTTTTATTTCAGTGATGTGGCAATTTTTGTATTGGATATTTAAAGAAATTAGTGACGCAATTTGTGGATCCCACATATGATGGTATCCAATTGAAACTTACCATGTTGCTGGATAAGTAAATTTTGATAAAATCTCTTCATAGAGCTTGCATTTAAGAAAAGGAGGAGTAAGTAAAGAAAAGCCGAAGGGGAAGTCGCTTACCGGAGTCATAGACACTGCACCTCCCGCGGTAGTTGAAACCCAAGATGCAAAGTAGAGCTAGTCCACCACCATTCTGATAGGATAGATTGAATCCCTGCGCCATCCATTTGTGGATGTCCTTGTATGATGAGCTGTATGATGGGCACACGCGATAATACTGATCCCTCTCCCAACACGAGAAATAGTCTGATGCAAATGTCACCGCGGTTATAGTGCAAAAATCCTTGATGTCCGATGCGTGAGCTTCAAGAGCAGCGTATGAGTACCCCTTCGTTTGGGAAAAATTTGGAGGCGTGCCGGCAGAGTATGTTCCCTCGATGCACGGTTTGGTATCAAGATACGAATTAGAAGCAACGGGCAATAAGCACTTCACAAAGACAACTTGCCTTGATTCAAAAGTGGAGAAGACTCTTTGAAACATGGCGTGCCTCAACGAGTAACGAGGGACGGATGAGCAATTACCCTCTTGCAGGCCATCGCCAACCACCGTTATGTAACCACGGAAGCTAACTTCGTCGTCATACGAATTGTAATAGATCGACTTCACATAATATCTACCAGCTTGTAGATATAGAACCGTGTGGTTATTTTCACAAACTAGCTCAAACTTAGAGTTACCACAGTTTTTTGGATCGCTTTTCAATCGAAAGGGATAGCTTATATTACGGATCTCACCACAAAAGCACATGGTACATACATATGGAGCCGAGAGAATTGATCATCTCTCCACTGCTCGATGCAAGAATGGAGGTTTTAGCTAGGAGATTTTGGTTGAAGCTCAAAAGGGCAGGGATTATTTATGACCGAAAAGATCTGTTGGGGATCATCTGTCATTGAAATTCCAAGTCAACAAGTAACGCGAAGTCAAGTCAAGGAAAGCAACTTGTATGGACCAATTGAAGGTTCCATGAGTGGAAATTATGCAGATTGTCAGGCACACATAACACGGTAGTGAATTAATTTATGGACAGCTTTCACGTTGATTAGGATAGCTTACGTTGCGAATCTGGCCACAAAATGAAACGGCGCATAAGTAATTCTTCTTTGCGCTGCATCTCGATCCTAACAGTAGTACATGTAATATGAGCAAAAAGACACGGCACATAAATATGAAGCTGAAAGCGTTAACCATCTCTCTACTTCTCGATGCAAGAATGGAAGTCTTAGCTGGGAAACTGAGGAGGAAGCTCGACGAAGGAAGGGATAATACATGATCGAAAAGATAAGCTAGGTGTCAGCTGTCATTCAAATTTCCAAGTCAACAAGTACCAGAAGGTCAAGTCAAGAAAAGTGGCTTGTGGGGACTAATCAAAGGTTCCATCAGCCTTAATTATAGATATTTTTATTGATTTGGAAGAAAACTTCTCCACGGTTTCTGATTTTGACTACTTGGACCATCAGCTTTAATTATAGATATCTTTATTGCTTTGGAAGAAAACTTCTCCACGGTTTCTGATTTTGACTACTTGGACGAGTTCATTCTCTCCAAAAATCAGCTTTACTATCCTAAAATTGAAATATTGTGCCTTAAATTGAATAATAATCCTTATAAGTGAGGCATTTGTGTTGTAATAAGGCCAATATGTCAGAAGTGCTATATTGTGAAGACGAAAACACAAAAATATAATAATGTTGATGACAATAAACTTGGTTCACTTGAATTTCACGTGATAATGTTGTTTATGTCCTTACTTCTTTGCATTATATGAAATGGCAGCAAAGATCAAGCCAGTCATTTCCATGAGAACTAATCTTTATTCTAAGCATATTTCTTTGTTCTTGATGCAATCCCTGCTTGTTTTTGGAGTTCAAAAGTTACTTATTGCACATACAAATTATTCAGTATTAATCATATCTAACCTTATCTTTTACTCATCATTTTCCTCTATCAACAAGCATCTTAATAATTCAATACACTATTATTGTAAACTAGTCTTAACAAAAATAGTGTTAGCAATAGTAACCTATATTCCCCATTCAAATCCCCTATCAAGATGACCTCTACTTTTGATGGCTAATTCCAACTCGCCCTCTCTGATTTCATGGTTGTCTAAATCAATCCCTCTTTATTTCTTTGCTTAGTCAACATCGCCTGCGTAGATATATTATCTCGATTCAACCCAAAATCCACCCGTACAAAATCCGATGTGCACAATATCATATGCTCAATTGTAATGAAACCCGCAATTAATTAAAACAAAATGATTAAGGAAGGGAGTTGCTCTTCTTCTTCATATGGGACGTGCGGTCCACATCAACTGCCATGGTTTGGCCATAAATGTAACCATCGTTGTAGGAGTTCGTTTCATTAGAAACCAATTTCATATAATATTAATCGACATACTGATATAAGACATATTTGTTTGTAAGCTGGCTCGCATTAAGTTTCTACAGCCTTTTAGATCGCCTTTCAATAAAAGATGACAGCTTATGTTTTGGACATTGCCACAAAATAAAGTGGGGCACAAGTAATTATGCTTTGAATTGAAGCTTGTCTAGTAGCAGAACATTTCATAGCAAGACTACATCACGGTACATTAAATGTGCTGTGGAGAGAATTACCCATGTTTATATTGTTTCATTTGATGCAATGAAACTTCTAATTGGTGATGAGATGGAGGCTCAGTAAAGGGATGCATGATATAATTGAAAAGAGTTGGGAGTCATCAGTTATCGAAATGTCCAAATCAATTGATAAAACAAAGTCAAGTGAAGAAAAAGTAAAATGCTTAGCCGGCTAAAGTTTTATTATATCAGAGGGAATTATGTAAAAGTTGTTGTACTTGCAATCAAGATAACATAACGTAGTGGCAGATTAGCAAACGGATTGCTTTTACATAGATTGGGAAAGAAGTTTCTAGATTTGACGTACTGTGGCAATTGTACCCAAAATTGAATAAAGGTATTTTTGAGTGATGGCATCTGATGTTCTACTTTATTTCAAGTTCAATATCTCATCGTCTTGTCATTAAATTGTGAAAACGAAAAGGAGAAAACAATATTGATGATAATAACATTTTGTTCATCAATTTTTAAGTAATGATTTTGTTGAACCCATTCCTTCTTTGCATCGAGAGATCCGGCAAAGCTGGTATGAAAGTCAACATTTCATCATCACCAAGACAAGTCTCAATCCAAAACTGGGCATTTCTGTTTGTTCTTCATATCTTGCTCCATAGTCGATGCCCATTCATTTTTAATTTTTTTGAAGTGAAGTTATTCATCTTGTACATCAACTATTCAAAAGTCTTGTCTAACCTTGTCCTTTTTCACTTATCATTTCTCCGAGGGTAAGCGCATTGACAACTCAATATATCAGTCTTGCATATTGATCTTACAATACCTACCATTACTGATTGTTAAAATGTCCACCATATTCAAATAAATCACCTATCGTGATCGACACTATTGGGCTCATTCCACTCAGCCCCCTATAATCTCATGATTGTCTGAGTCAACCCCCAAAAGTTAAATTTGTCTTACCCAACATCCTAGCCTCGGGATCGCACAAACGGAGGAATACTCATTCCATTCATTGTAAAGGACAAAATAGTCGGCCTATTATGTTTTTCCTCTATGAGATTTGCGAGTCATTCATGGGTTAGGCTATACTACCTATCACCAGACATGGCATCGAAGTCGTAGATTGCTTGAGGAGGTGACTATTGTGGAGGTGGGTGATTAGGCGGGGATCAAAGGGTGGGGGTGAGAGATTTTGGTTCATCGAGTTCTGAGCAATGATTTTGTTTAGCCAATTACTTCTTCGCATTAAGAGATCCAGCAAACTAGGTACAAAAGTTAAAATATATCATCCTCACCAAAACTAGTCTCAATCCTAGATTTGGCATTTCTGCTTGCTCTTCATATCATACTCGACCCCGCCGATCTTCTTTGCAGTTTCCAAGTTATTCATCTAGTATATTAGCTATTCGAAAATCTTTTCTTTGTCCTTTACTCATTATTTTTCTCTATTAAGGAGCATCTTGATAACTCAATATATCGATATTATATACCTATCTTAATGCATACCCCATGTAAATAGACCACCTATCGTGATCAAAATTACTGGGCTAATTCCACTCAGCCATTTATGATTCATGGTTATCCTAGTCAAACCCCAACAATATATTTTCTCTCAGTCAACATCCTTTTCTTTGGTTTTTAGTCTCCGTATCATAAAAAAAATCCCAGCACGGTCTTCTGATCTTGCATCCCATCAAACACCTTTCTCGAATCATGAAGCGATCCACTAGCTACCCACTTCACGCACATGTCCGCCCAGCTGCATCCAACACATAAATGCGAAGCCAGTCCTGACCGTATGACCCACGAATTCAATTGAACTCCAAGCCATGGCGACTCCAAGTCTGAACATGCCGACATAACAGCTGTGTGTGTAAAGCTATCTGGCACAGGCCCACTCACAAGCACATCCAGAAACAAATCAACAGCTTCCTTTGGACAACCCAACTGGAAAAATATCGTCACCATCAAAGTCTAATTAACCACATTCCTCTCAAGCATTTTCTCGAACATCTTACGAGCTGAAACTATTCCAGCACTACCCTTTGCAAACATGTAAATCAATGCACACACGAAATGGAACATCGGAATAAACGTAGCTGCTTTTAATTATAAGCCCGGAAACTGCATCACCAATTGACGCATTCTCCGGAGCTGAACAAGCCCGAATAAAAGCAAGAGAACATGGAACTCTAAGAAACCAAACCCCATTTATTACCCATGTCCCTAAAAGTCCTCTCCGCCTCATCCCAGTCATTGGATTATGAGTAGAGACTGATAAGCGAGTTAAGGATCACCGAGTCGGGCTCAAGCTGGGAGCGAGCGCGCCATGGACGCTCCTCGAGTGGGAACTCACAGGAGCGAATGCAGGACCTGAGGAGGAAAGGGAAAGTGAGGAGGTCGGGATGGGACCCATCACGGGACATGAGGTCGAGGTGGGAGATTGCTTCGCGGAGCCGGCTGACATCGAAGTGGATCGAGGGGCGAGGGTGAGGGGTTTTGGTGGGAAGGGGAGAGCTTGATATTGGACAGTGGAGACCAGGAGAGGAGAGAGAGAGAGACTCATTGCTGCATACAATTCGAGCTTGGTCTGTCATATCAGGAGCACTCGGGAAACAAGAAATGAAAAAAGATAGCCAAAGAGGCAATTCTACGGCAAAGCACAAGATGCTACAGACGCTAAAATCATATACGTTCACGAATTACATGGTCAATTATGCTTTTGATTGAACTACATTTATTTTGCATTCATTCAAACAAGGAAATAAAATAAAAATAAAAAATCCATACAATACACGATTCTGTAATCTGATTGCTATTCTAGAATTGGTAGCTTTAGAAATTGTTGGAGTACTTGATGTAGTTGAGAATGATTCAAGTTTCATTTCAGTGCCGACATCATCAACTGGCTTCTTGGATGGATATAGAAGTGGTTTCGGAGACAGTTGTAGTTTATTAATATCTCCTTCAAGCATGTTTAGTACCTTGTTCATTGATGGCCGATCATTACGGATTAATTGTATACACAAAAGGGAAATTATCACCATCTTCTTCGTCTCCCCATCCCATTCTACTTATTCTGTTTCAACCTCGTTGTCTTTGCTAAGTTGATCATAAATCCACAATGAGAAATAAATTTGACTTGAATGCTCAACATTTTCCTTTACATTTTTCCTCCTACCTGCCATTTCCATTAGCAACATTCCAAAATCATAAACATAAACTTTATATGAGACACAACCAATGTTCTTGTAGAATAGCTCGGGAGCCATATATCCCAAAGTTCCTTTTGTAGTAGTCAATGATACTATGCTATGGTCCGTAGGATAGAGTCTTGCAAACCCAAAGTCAAAAATTTTCGGAGTAAAATTTTGATATAGAAGAATATTGTGAGGCTTGATGTCAAAGTGCAAAATCTGCATTTCGTATCCTCGATGTAAATATTCTATCCTCCCATCCACATTAAGAGAGACGTCATATATTTTCTTATAATCAACAGAGTCGTTGCCATCTTAAGAGAAAATGTGCTTATCCATTGAGTTGTTCAACATGAAATCGTACATGAGAGCTAGCTTAGAGTTGTTAAAACAAAAACCAACAAGTTGCACCACATTAACATGGCAGATCCTTCCAATAGTAGCCACTTTGTGTATAAAATCTTGGCCATTAGATTCTAATTTGTTCAAAATTTTAACAGCAACTTCATTGCCACCTCTAAGTACTCCTTTGTGCATGGAGCCATATCGTCCTTCACCTAATTTGTGACATCCTGAAATTCGAGTCCTCTGAGGAATGAATGGATGTGAATTTCGTCAATGCATTGTTGGTTGATCTCACTCGGAATTGATCACTCCTGAGATACTGACCTTGAGGGGAAAGGCTAATGAGGACAGAACTCGTACGACTAAAGGACTCGACCTGGGAAAACGACTTGACCGTGAGATTTACGTGAGGACGATCCTGTAGATAGGCAGGCCGATTCTAAGGACGACTAAAAGTCGATTCGCGGATAGAACATAATGGAACGACGGGTGATTCCGTTTACTGTTATCGAATCCACGAACGACCCTATGTCGATCCTCAATAATCGTGTACTTTGAATAAGAATCTATCCCCCGTAATTTCATGCAGTCAAGGACGTCCATGCGTCGAGATGTCTTGAACGTGATTTGATACGAGTCGGTCACGCGTGAATCCTTAAAGCCACCCGTCAGTCTGAGTTGTTACCAAAATGGCATTGGGCGAAATTCACATGGCAAGAGAACTTATGATTGGACTTCGAATTATTGGGAATGTCCGGGACGGACTTTGGATGAAGCTACTTCAGATAGTCGACAGAGCCGGTTAAGCCGAGCAATTGGAAAAAAATGGATTTTCGGACCGAGGAAGCAAGCCTGTGAGGAAGTGGGCCGAGCCAAGTCAGTGTGGGCCTTAGGCCCAAGTTGGGACAGCCACCAAATGGGCCTAAGTCAAGCAAATAAGCCCATTGGGCCAAACCAACTATTCATATTCTAAGCCCATGGGCCAATTCTTGGCCATTTCAAGCCCATCCAATTCCCAAGCCCATTCCTATTCATGGCCAAGCCCAATCCTTAGGGCCATCCACCAATTTCAGCCCAAGGTCAGATGTGTAATTTGTGCAAGGTGGAAATGACCTAAATGCCCCTAAAAGCATGTGGATAAGGCAAAGGAAGAGAGAGAAGATGATGTCACTTTGTATGGGGAATTGAAGTGGCCATTTAATGGCCTTAATGAGGTGTGACACCAGCCCTCACATCTGTCTCTCTTCCCCATTCGGCCTCCAAGCGGACGAGCTCCTCTCTTCCTCGTTTTCCCTCTCCTTCAGTTTCTGCTCCAGCTGACCCTTCGTCAAAGAATCGAGTCAAAAGTGGTCTTCCCGGATGAATCAGCCAATGATCCACCTATCACCGTGACCGGGAGAGACAGACCGTTCCAACGAGCCCAGTTTCGTCCCGAACGGAGCTGCCAGTCGTCCTGTACAGCCGTCTCAAGACGCCGGTCGCCGGACCGCCTGGTTCCGCCCTGCTTCGCCTGTTTCGACTTTGCAGCCCGTTTTCTTCCATTCCAGCCGTTCCTTTGCTCATACCAACCTCCAACAAGACTCCCAAGACCCCCGGGTGTCACCGGTTGCCAGCCACCCTCCTCGCCGGAGCTCCGGCCAAGCCGTTCAACTTGTTTTCTTCTCCGGCAGGGCTGTTTTTCAGAAGTTTCAGAGGGAGTCTGAGCTGTGGTTGCTGTGTTGAGCTTGGGACCGCCTTGGATCGTTGTGGTAGAGGTCTCAGAGCATCGCCTCCGTCGTCACCGCCGCGTCGGTGTCTTCGGCCCGCTTAACGGGTGAGTTTAGCTCCTAATCCTTCGATTAGTGCCTAAACTTGCTTAGGGTTGGTTTAGTTAGATTTAATTCTAGTTTAAGTGATTTAATTAATTTGTATTAGCCCTAAGATAGGTGGTTAGATGGACGAGTTAGATTAGTCTAGCTTAATCTTGCTTTATTTGCTTAATGTGGTTTATGTGGTTAATTAAGTATGCTTGGCTTTAATTAATTGATGGTTGCTTTAATTAATGCTTTTAATGATTTATGAATTTAATTTATAGTTTATTAAATTCTGGGAATTTACTGTTCATGCGACATTATTCACGATTTACTGTTCACAAGGTACTGTTCACGATTACTGTTTACGAAACGCTGTTCACCGAGTACTGTTCACGTGCACTGTTCATCCAGAATGCGAAAAGTGTCTAAAATTCATGTGTGTTGATTCTATGAAGTGATTGGATGTGTTATTGCATAAACATCCGCATGAATTGTATGTTTTTCCACAAAGAAGGGAAAATGGATTGTCTGAGGGACCGTGGAAGTGGACCGTTATCATGAGAAAAAGGGAGTTGTAGTGGTGTGCTCACGAGATTGAATTGGAACGCCACCAAACGGGAGTTTGGGGGGCGATACCCGACGGGAGTCGGAGGCCGGTCGCAGTAGACTCTGGACCGATGTCCCTTTTTGGAAAACCGTCTGAACGGGAGTTCGAGACGTAGCCGTGCCCGACAGGGTGGGACGAAGCCCGATCTTTTTATCGGTAGCCTGACGGGAGTCGGATGAGTGCTGATTGGGAAGTTAGCCATGGCCGGGAGGTCATTATTAACTGGATAACGCATGAGTGTTGAGGTAGATGAGCACCAATTGGAAAGTTAGCTATGGCCGGTAGGTCATTAGTAACTGGAATATGCATTGAGTATATGCATTGTGTTTCTAAATTGTGATAATGTGCAATAACGCATGAGAATCATTGCATTGTTGATTCCGGTCATGCATGAGTTAAGCACATTGTTTATGGCACACACGCATGAATCGATAACGTGCAGAGTATGGCAATGGTCAGGTGAGGTCGCTTGTGACGCGACTCGTATGTGATTGATGAATTGTATCATCTAATGACCATGTGCATTGCGTGTATTGTGCTGAGTTATAACGTGCAGGGTATGGCATACCAGGTAAGGTTGTATGCGAATTGATCGTTGGTTGTTGCTTGTGGTGGGGTAGTTCTGGATAGATACCTTGAGTTGAGTTGGTGTACTAACCGGGGCTTAGGGGTGGAACTCACTGAGATTTATATCTCACTGGTTATTGAATAACCATTTTCAGGTCCCTAGTGTGAAGAGCCAGGAGCTTGAAGCGGAAGGGTCGGGAGCATAGGTGGCTCAGTAGTTCTTTATGACATAGACCTTCTGTATAAGCTTGAAGTGTTTATAAAAGTGTATTTGATTTGAAGTTGGTTGTCCTGCTTTTCTATCCCATGTATATCGTTGTCAGGGGATTAGTTAATTCGCTTCCGCATGTGCAATAAAATGAAAAGGGTCGGCGACGCATCCTGGGAACGTCGCGAAATTCTATCGACCACCGAGGGTTGTGCGCGCGCTCGAGGTTCAGGGCGTGACATAATTTGTGTTTGAAATTTCTTGTAATTTTCCTAATTTCCGAATAAAAGTATGTTACAGGCAAAAAGTTATTATGAGCTCCAAAGAATTTTTCGATGTTTTCGTTCGCTTCTAGGTGCCTTCTCTTCAACTTATAGAATAAAATATCAGGATACATGGAGCTCCGAGCATGAATTTTGCTGCAATGAAGCGTGTGCATAAATTTGTTCATTGATTAGCTTAGAGTAACGATTTTTTTTTTTATGCATATAATTTTTTTTGTCAGAGTGCTACTTGAGATCTTTATAGTTGTAAGGAGAAAGGACTAGTCATAACCAAGAAAAAGGGGAGACTCCGAAGTGCAACGTAAATCGTGGCCCGCCCTTGTAACCCTACAAATTGGTTCATGTACCGCCTTCCTCTTAACAAGATTGTCCATTGTAGGCATAGCATTTTGACATACCCCCATAAAGAAAAACTTCTTTTTGGAATATTCTTAGCTTGCCACACGTATTTCCATAGTCCAGCTTTGGGTTGATATGATGAGGATGCTATGGCTATTTTAACTTGCTCCATTGAGGCTCTATTGCTGTGATAACCACTTTTTAACCGTGTAATTCCTAGACTTAGTGTTTGTCCATGCAAGTCCATCTGCTGTGTTTGGGAGGCCAATAGGAGTAGAGAATATTGCTCTTGTTATCTGGTCATCGGACATGGAATTTATGAGTGGCTCATTCCATTTTCCATCTCTAGTCATTATTAGGCTAGCCACTTTAAGCGGTTCTCCCCTAGTTGCGGGGCCTCCTATGGGGCTTTTTCTTAACCATTTATCTTCCCTAATCTTGATTTGTTCACTATTGCTGTTGCTGATTGTCCACATCATAAGAAGAGAAATGGCTTCTCTTCCTGTGATAAGGCTTTACTAATCCCATGAAAGTCATGCCCTTCTCCCTGCCTTCTAGAAATTCATACTTTGACTCCAAAATGTCTCACAGTGTTGCCAAAGCTTCCATAGTTGTTTCCCTAACATGGCTTTATTGAAATCCAATAGGTCTCCAAACCCAAGTTTTCCTTCATCCTTTATGAGCTTTAAAGATTCCCAATTGCTCCAACATAGACCAGTAGCCTTACTACTATTTCTCCACCAAAATGTAGCTATTTTCCTCTCAATTGCCCGACAAATAGAAATTGAAATTCTAAAAATATACATTGCATATTGGGGTAATGCCTAAACCATTGCCTTAATTAATACCTCCTTCCTCACTTTTGACATGAAGTTTTCCTTCTAGCTTTCTAGTTTCATATTCACTCTCCCAAGGATCAACGTGAACATCTCCTTTTTGAGGCCCCCAATCAGAATGTATTCCCAAGTAATTATAGTCTTTTCTATATCTGGGCCTCTCATTTCCAAAGTCATGTTTGTTCTCAGACTTTGTGGGTAGCCCTTACTAAAATATATCCTTGACTTATTTAAATTAATGACCTGACCATATGCAAAGCAATATTGATGTAAGACAACAGCTACATTTTGACATTCTTGGATCGTACCATCCAAAAAAAATGTGGAGTCATCAACAAAAAGAACATGGGATAATGTAGGGCAATTGCCATTCAACTTAATACCTGTACTTATGTCTATTGCTTGTTTCATCAAATGAGTTAAAACATTAGCGATGATAATAAAAAGATAGGGGAATAAGGGGTCACTTTGTCGGATGCCACACGTCAGTTTAAAATATGAGAGGCGTTCTCCATTAAACTTCATGCTAAAAGACACCGATGTGATGCCCTGCATCACCCAATTTATCCACTTTCCACATAAACCCAACCTTATCCTACACTCTTCAAGGAGATTGCACTTTGCAATCATATGCTTTTTGCATGTCTAGTTTAAGAACCGCTTGAAATTTCCTCTTCCTTTGTCTAAATCTTAGCTAATGAAGAACCTCTTGAACGTTTAGGATGTTATCCTGAATTTATCTCCCATTGATGAATGCCCTCTACTCTATCGCAATTAAATATGTAGGCATTCTTTCAAATGGTTAGCCATGACTTTCAAAATGACTTTTATAGATGAAGTTGTATAACATAATGGGGTGGTACCGTTCAAGCAAGTGCGGATTGGGGATTTTTAGAATGAAAGTTATTATACTTGGATTCATACCAGGGTTCAAGTAACTTGGATCAGAGAAACATTGTATCTCCCTATGAATATCTATTTGGATATCCCGCTAGTGGTGCTTATAAAATAAACCATTTAAACCATCTAGTCCGGGGGCCTTGGTTGCTCCTAGTTGATGAAATTCAGTGGAAACCTCCTCCGTAATGATGTGTTCAATCAATGTTTGACTCATATTTTCTCCCACCATACATGGGTAATTGGTAAATAAGGGTTGAAAGTTTTTTGGCCCGACCATTTGGTAAAGTTTGGAGAAATAATCTACTGTCATCCTCTTTAGCTACCATTCATTTTTCAACCAATCCCCATTAGAACTTTGTTGACACCTAAAATTTTGTTGATCGTATAGGGCATTCGTCTATTTTGCAAAAAAAAAAATATATATATATATATATATATATATATATATATATATATGGAGGTAAAAAAAAATTATATAGTAATAAAAATTAACAATAAATAAATAAATGACAAAAATATATTAGAAAACCGAGCAGACCGGTTTTATCTAGCCCATCTTTTGGCAAAAATTTCGGCCTATCGGTCACTCTTCTCGTAGCCCACTAAGCCCACACGTTTATGAGTTAGCCCATGCTTGCTATTTCTTCTTGGGCCTCATTTTTATTTTCTTTTGGGCCCACTAAGGTGAAAAGAAGAAGGAAGAGCCCGGTCCCCCGTGTTTTCTTCTTTGCACGCTCGCGCATCTAGCAGGAGAGCGCGGGGAGCATTGGTGAGCAAAGCAGGTCCTCTGTTATGTCCTCGGTGTTGGAAATTTCCTATAATATGGGCTTACATTAATTAATTGATTTTCTATTTTAAATAGTCGGGTTAATGGATATTTCAATATTTGTTGAACCCTAAAGTGATATGATTGAATTGGGTATTGGCATCTATTGATAACGGGCCTAGTTAAGCAGCAAAGTGTATGCAATTGTGTTTAACTGAAGCCCGTAATGGGAATGGCTCAGTTGACACGCTGTTGATTAGGGTTTGCTAGGTCCCCTCTCTAGCCTATAAAAGGGTAGATTATACCTATCAGTTGCTTTAATCCCATTGAAAGCTGCTATATCAAAATAGGTCATAGAGAGGAAGATCTGGCATTCTGATAGATCCCTGATTATCAGAGTGATCTACTTTTCTGCAGGTGAAGCAATGACTCAAACAGGTACGCTTTAATTCTGCTGTATTTATTGATCTCGGTGTTTTACAATCATGTATGGCTCCGTTTGTTCTTAATTGATTAATTGTTTATGAGAATAATGTTCTACATGTGGTATCAGAGCCGATCGTATATGATTGTAGAACCCAAAATTTTCTTTATGGACAAATTCGAAATCCTCCTCTTTGAGCCAAATATGGGCATTATTTTTTTCGTGTAGATTTTTTTGCTTGATTAATCTTGTAACTATAGGGCTTTTGTTCTACATGTTGAGATCTTTCCAACCATATATAATTTGCCTAATTTCATTGAGAATTGAGAGAGAATTTTGAATTTGAAATTCTAAGGTTTATCCATGAAAAGTTTTAGAATTTTCGAATTACTTGCAATTGATTGATGTTTGATGCAAATCGTTGTATGGGTATTGTTATATATCTGTTTTAGTATCCTTTTTTCGGCCATGGGAGGCTTGGATCCGAAATCTTCAAGCTTGTATGTGGTGGATTTAGTTGGTTTTTCTCTGTTTAATTAAATCTAGTTAATTAAATTGATGTTATAAGCAAAACCCATGAGGAAATTTCATCAAAAATCAAGTTAATTTGTCTTTTTAGAGCTTCAGGTCGAAACCGGGTCGTGCGACCCGATTTGCACAAAATTTGGGACTTGGCTGGAGGTTGAAGAAGACCTCCAGTCAGGTCGGGCCAGGCCATCGAATTGGGCTCACACCCATTAAAATAAAAAATAAAAAAGGGTTATGGGTGTAAGCCCATAACCATAAACAAATTAAAAGGTTTTGGGCTCACGCCCATGAACCAAAGTAGAGAGGTTCTGGGCGTGAGCCCAGAACCAAAATAAATGGGTTTGGCCCATTTTTTTGTATTAATTAGTGGACCGCCCGCATGGCTTGTGTGTGGGTTGGGCGCGGGTAAGGGTCTGCGGGTCAAGCCTTGCGATCCGATTAGGGCTGTTCGCGGGTTCTTGACCATGCGGAGTTCGAAATATTAAATTAATATTTAAATAATAATAATAATAATAATAATAATAATAATAATAATAATAATAATAATAATAATAATAATAATAATAATAATAATAATAATAATAATAATAATAATAATAATAATAATAATAAAAAAATTAAAAAATTTTGTGGCAAAAAAAAAAAAACAAATTGTTGTTTGAAAAGGTGCAATATGATCATTGGAAGCACATGTTGTAAAGTGTTTCATATTGATTGATGAATTTTGGGCATAATTTTGGAGTTCCCTATTGATAAAAGATTAATATATACAATTACTCGCCCAAAAGGAGTTATTATGTATATTAATTTGGAAAATAGCATGAAGTTTAATTGTCATATTTAAAAGATGGGGATGTATAATTGAAAAATATTTATTTGCCCAAAGGGGATAAATGTTTTGAAAATTATATGTAATTCCCTCTATGTTGATATTATGAAGATGTATGATTTAAAGGATTTGTCTGCCCAAAGGGGATGGATCCTTGACAATTATATGTAATTCTCCTTGTTGTTGCTTTATAAATTTCATGCTGGGAAAAATAATGGTGCATTATACACTCTGCCCAAAGGGGAGTTTATGATGTACTAATTATTTTTGTTAAATTGCTTATTGCTTATAATTGATCTTATTGCATTATGTGTGTTACACAATTACATTTGCTGTAAATAACAACAATGCCACGGTTGAAATGTTAACTGGATCGAACTTTAAGAGATGGAAGCAAGATATAGAGTTTGCTCTAGGCATCGTTGATATGGACTTGGCTCTACGTGAGGATGAACCTGCCAGGCCCAATGATCAAAGTACTGCAGATCAAAAGGCCCATTATGCTAGATGAGAAAAATCTAGTCGACTGAGCCTCATTACTATGAAGAGGTCCATTGCTGAGTATCTGATTAGTGGTTTGCCAGAAGATACGAATGCCAGACAGTTCCTTGAAGCAGTGGGAGAAAGATATAAAGTCTCAGATAAGGTTGAAGCTGGGAACTCGCTGAGTGAGTTAACGAACATGAGGTATGATGGTGCTATGGGTGTTAGAGAATTTATACTGAAGATGGTCCACATTCAGTCCAAGCTTAAGGCCCATGAAATTGTTCTTTCTGAAAATTATATTGTGCATCACGCCTTAAATGTTTTGCCAGTTGAATTTAGCCAGATTAAGACTGCTTATAGCGCTCAGAATGAGACATGGAGTGTTAATGCCTTGATTACTAAGTGTGTGATTGAGGAAGAGAAATTAAAGAAGGAAAAGTATGAGTCTGCCCACTTAACTACAAATGCCAAGTTGAGTTCGTATAGAGGCAAATGGAAGCCTAAGGGGTCAAATGCTCATGACCCAAAGAAATGGCAAGACTTTAAGAAAAATGGGAACTATGTGAGAAATGGAGATAAGGATTTTAAATGTTTTCACTGTAAGAAGCAGGGTCACAAGAGAGCCAATTGCTACAAATTCCAAGCTTGACTAAAAACAAGAAAAGAAAGTCACTAAGGTGAGTTATTGGTTTGCTTTGAATCAAATTTAGTTGATGTTCCTTTGGATTCTTGGTGGCTTGATTCTGGTGCTACTGTTCATGTGACTACTTCCTTACAGGGTCTCACAAATCTAAGGAGTCCAAGTCTGAGGGAGCCAAAGCTTATAGTTAGAAACAATACTGGAGTCGATGTGGAGCGTATAGGGACAATTGTTTTGAATTTAGAATCTGGTTTTCAGCTTGTCTTGAACAATGTCTTTTATGTTCCTAATTTTATGAGAAACTTAGTATCTCTTTCTTCGCTTGACAAAGCTGGATATTGTCTTCATTTTGCGAATAAAAGAGTGGATTTGAGTTATGATTCAAGAATTATTGGGAATTGTGTTTTGTTTGATGGATTATATCGATTATCCTTATCTCCCGATAGACCATATTGCTCTTTCAATGTCGAGAATGTTGTTGTTAAGAGATCTTTAATTAAAGATAGATCTTCATTGCTATGGCATAAGCGATTGGGGCATATTTCCAAAGAACGGGTAAAGCGGCTTATCGTGGCTGATAATCTCCCTTCTCTTGACTCAGATGATATTGAGACTTGTATTGATTGTGTGAGGGGAAAATTAACTAAAACAAAGAAGAAAGGCGCTACTCGCAGTCAAAGTCTATTGGAGATAATTCATACTAATATTAGTAGGCCATATTTACCCACTTTGTGTGGAAATAAGTACTTCATTACGTTCATTGATGATTTCTCCCGTTATTGTTATGTTTATCTAATTAAGAAGAAGACTGATGCTCTTGAAATGTTTAAAGTGTTTCGTATTGAAGTTGAGAAACAATTGGGAAAAATTATCAAGATTGTTAGGTCTGATCACGGTGGTGAGTATTATGGGCGATACACTGAGGCTGGACAGCAAAAGGGACCGTTTGCAAAATATTTGTAGGACTGTGGTATTGTCGCTCAATATACAATGCTTGGGAGTCCTGAACAAAATGGTGTAGCTGAACGGCGAAATCATACACTCATGGAGATGAAACGAAGTATGATGGGCAGTTCTAATTTGCCTGAATACTTATGGGGTGATGCGATTCAAATAGCAACTTATATTTTGAATTGTGTACCTAGTAAATCGGTGCCGAATACACCATTTGAATCGTGGACAGGGAGGAAACGAAGCTTGAATCATTTACGAGTTTGGGGTTATCCTGCAGAGGTAAAAATTTATGATCCTTCTTAGAAGAAGACGGAATCTAGGACTACTAGATGTTACTTTATTGGATATCCTGATCATTCTAAAGAATGTAGATTCTACTGTCCTACTCGAGGCACTAGAATCATTGAATCTCAAACTGCTAAATTCCTGGAATTAGATGTTGTTGAAAAGAGTTCCTCTCAATCTTTTGAAAGGGAAGAACCAAACAAAATGGTCTCTATTCCATTGCCCATCTTGCATGAAGATTCTATGCAAGATCCCAGCAGAGTGGGAATTCAACAAGAAGCAAATACCGAAAATATGGCGATAAATCATCCCATTACAAATGAAATTCCCCAGATGAATGATGCAGCTCCAGAAATGCCTGTGCGAATATCACAATGACAAAGAAGACCAACACTTCTAAATGATTATCATGTCTATCTTGGAGAAGCTGATTTTGACATTGGAAGTATAGTTGATCCGACGACTTTCAAAGAAGCTCTTAACAGTGATCAGGCAGATAAATGGTTAGGAGCGATGAAGGACGAGATGTTTTCCATGTCAACTAATCAAGTATGGAAACTTGTTAATTTACCTGATGGGCATAAACCGATCAGTTGCAAATGGGTATTTAAAACCAAGAAAGACAATAAAGGCAACATAGAGAGATTCAAGGCAAGATTAGTCGCAAAAGGGTACACACATAGAGAAGGTATTGATTATAATGAAGTCTTTTCCCCAGTATCTACTAAAGATTCTTTTCGGATAATCATGGCATTGATGGCTCATTTTGACTTAGAGCTTCACCAAATGGATGTCAAAACAGCTTTTCTAAATGGAGATCTGGATGAAGAAGTATATATGCAGCAACCTGAAGGGTTTAAAGAAGTCGAAAAGGAGCATATGGTGTGCAAACTTCAAAGGTCCATCTATGGTCTCAAACAAGCATCACGTTAGTGGTACTTAAAATTTCACAAAGTTGTGAGATCATTTGGCTTTGAAGAAAATAAGTTTGATTAATGCATCTACATGAAAGTAAGTGGGAGTAAATATATTTTCTTAGTACTTTATGTAGATGACATTTTACTTGCTAGCAGTGATGTTGATCTATTGAATGACACCAAAAATTTTCTATCTACAAAGTTTGATATGAAAGATCTTGGGGAAGCCTCTTTTGTTCTAGGCATTGAGATTCATCGTGACAGATCTAAGAAAGTTCTGGGGTTATCTCAGAAAAGCTATATAGATCGTGTTTTGAAAAGATTTAATATGCAGACCTGTAAGTTAGGTGAAGCTCCTATTGTGAAAGGAGATAAATTAAGTATAGAACAATGCCCCAAGAATGATGTTGAAAAAGAAGTCATGAAAAATGTTCCATATGCTAGTGCAGTTAGCAGTCTTATGTATGCACAAGTATGTACCAGGCATGATATTGCTTTTGCTGTGAATACTCTTGGAAGATATCTATCGAATCCAGGTCAAGAACATTGGGTTGCAGCTAAGAAGGTGATGAGATATCTACAACGAACAAATGACTTCATGCTCATGTATAGCAGAGTTGAGGACCTAAAAGTGATTGGATATTTAGATGTTGATTTTGCTAGTTGTTTAGATGATAGAAAATCAACTTTTGGATATATTTTATGATGGCTGGAGGTGTTATTTCTTGGAAGAGCACACAACAAACATTGATTACGAACTCTACAATGTATGCTGAGTTTGTAGCGTGCTATGGCACGTTGGTTCAAGCAGTTTGGCTCAGAAATTTGATCTCAGAATTGCTATTGCTAGACCTATGGTGATCTACTGTGACAACACTGCAGCTGTGTTTTATTCCAAGCATGACAAGATTAGTAATGCGTCCAAACACATGGAGATCAAATATTATACTGTTAAGGACTTGGTCAAAAATGGAGACGTTGTAATTGAAAATATCATAACTGAGTCCATGTTGGCTAATCCTCTAACAAAAGGCTTACGACCCATTTTGTTTAAAGAACGCGTAAAGAATATGGGTGTTTTAGAATCTTTTAATTTCTTTTGTTAGTGGGAGTTATATAGTTTGTATTTCTGGATATTATAGTTATATGCAGACTAATAATGCTTTTATAATGTTTATTAAAGCATTTATTTTCAATGATTGTTGTTATTGATTCTATTGTTATCCTTTCTCCTGTTGACTGAGAAATAGAAGTATAAAACAGTATCCTTAAACAAATTTTTTAGTTTAAAGATGACTGGATGTCACTGATTATGAAATCTCATGTTGGATTGTGACATAATTGTGCAATTTCATGTTGTTCAGAAATCGCACTGAGACAATTTCATGTTGTTTAGAAATTGCACTAATGCAGTTTCATGTCGTTGAGAAATTGCTTTAAGGACTGATAAGAAATAGTGTATATCTTGATCACATGTTGGCACTATTTCTTACTACACTACTAGGCCTATGATCCATGAAAATATAATACTTATTATATGTGATTATGAAAGGTCTTGTGTAATGATATTTTCTTAACACATTGATCTCCATAGTCCTATTCTGAGGTTATATAGAATTGGATTGGTATTGAGATGCAATTATTGGAATATTATTTTTTAAAAAGTTGTGGCCACATAAAACAAAATTTTCAGTTATTAACCCAATAGTGTCTTTTTCAAATATAAAATCTTTTTCAAAATAAAATAAGTTAATTAATGTAGCCAAAGTGGGAGAATGTTAGGAATTTCCTATAATATGGGCTTACATTAATTAATTGATTTTCTATTTTAAATAATCGGGTTAATGGATATTCCAATATTTGTTGAACTCTAAAGTGATCTGATTGAATTGGGTATTGGTATCTATTGATAAGGGGCCTAGTTGAGCAGCAAAGTGTAGGCAATTGTGTTTAACTGAAGCCCGTAATGGGAATGGCCCAGTTGACACGCTGTTGATTAGGGTTTGCTAGGTCCTCTCTCTAGCCTATAAAAGGGTAGGTTATACCTATCAGTTGCTTTAATCCCATTGAAAGCTGCTATATTGAAATAGGTCATAAAGAGGAAGATCCGGCATTCTGATAGATCCCTGATTATCAGAGCGATCTACTTTTCTGCAAGTGAAGCAATGGCTCAAACATGTACGCTTTACTTCCGCTGAATTTATTGATATCGGCGTTGTATAATCATGTATGGATCCGTTTGTTTTTAATTGATTAATTGTTTATAAGAATAATAGTCTACACTCGACGCTCCTCCCCTCCGCACCTCGCGTTGAAGAAGATGACGCACACCACTGACGACGTAGCTAAGGAGATCTCGTTCCAGAACTTGGACGATGACTGCAAATTGCTCTAGCAACCTCCTCAACGACGTCGTCCAGAGAGTAGTCGGGGGCAAGTTCATGGCGGAGATCGAGAGGAATCGCTCCGTCAAGTGACGATACTCTCCAGAAATATCTATGGAGTCTTTCAATGGCCAGTTCGATAGCAGTTTTCAAGCGGAAATCGTCTCGGTTGAGTCGTTTTGCCTCAACGCTGGTGTTGGCTCAGTTCGGTTTCGTCGGTTGAGCCGAGGAGACCCAAAGCGCATCAGTCTCACTCGGAGCTTCTCCGCCGATGCCAATCCTTACAATTGGCACAAGTTTTTCTATTTTTTTAACCATTATGCGTTGCTTCAATCGGTTCCAGAGACAAGGTATAAGAATATGAGGTGTGGAGTTTCCCCCCTGCTTTAGTGGCTTTCATTGGCATGATGACTCCACCATCGATAGGCCGAGGATCCTTAGTCCTCGTTTTGGAGCAAGGTACGTGATGGTTTTATTAGTAATGGGCTTAAGGCCCGTCCGCCTATGTTGGGCCTAAAAGCCCGGCCCGCGGGAATAAGGCCCGTGGATAGAGGGACGTATAAAAAGGAGGAGAGAGAGAGAGAAGACACCTTTTGGAAATCAGAACGTACGTGCGTCTCCCTCTCCCCCTCTTTCTCTCTCTCTCTCCAACAAAAAGGAAAAACAGTAAGCACAAGGCAACATTTTTCTTTCCTTCAACCATGAATTGGCGTCATCGGATTGAACAGGGCCAAATTCTCTTCCTCTTATCGGCATTGGTGTTTAATCTGTGGCTAACAAGGTACGCTCGAATCCGTGGTGTGCTTTAGGATCGGTGATACGTGATTTTCCTGGGCTTGTCTTCCGCATTCGTTTTAGGGGTTCGATTTAGTGTCGAATCTGATTTTCGGGGATCCGTTAATCCCTACATTGGTACCAGAGCCCTAGCTCATGTCTTCCCGACCCTTTTTCGTGTTTTCTAATTGTTTTTTCGTGAAGTAATTCGGCCGACACGGATCGGGGCGCAAAATCCCGACACCTGAGCGCTGTTCGTCCGTTTTCTCAACTTTCTGTAAGTCGAAATCGAATTCTGATGGCATAGGGTGAAAGGGCTCATCGAGGCGAGTCCGGTGACATGTTGTGCGTCGCCGGGAGACGCCGCACGCGCCCACACGCGTGGCCAGAAGCCGCTGCGCGTGGGTGCCACGCGCCGGTCCACGAACCGGCACGTGCGCGACGCCTACGGCGAACCGGCACGCGCCGGTCGGCGGACCGACGCGTGCTGACGTCAGCATGACGTCACCTAACGGTCGGTAACTGCTTGGGTGACGTCAGCAATGACGACGGTTGGCCAAGCGGTCACCGGCCGGCAACCTGACCTGACCCGAACTACGGACGCTCGGCACGTGCCGGCTGATGTCTGCGTGACGTCAGCCGGCGCACGCGCGCGGCACGTGCGGTCGGTTCGCTCGAACCGGCCTGATCGGCATGACCGGTCCGACCGGTCGAACCGGTCTGTCTGGTCCGACGACCGACGACTTGACTGTTGACCGTTAACCGACGACCGTTGACCGTTGACCGTTGACCGTTGACAAAAAAAAAAAAAAAGAAAAGAATGTGTTTCTTTTTCAATTAAGTTTATGTGGATTATTTGTGATCCCTTATTTATTTTGCATTTGTTGCAAGAACATTTCTGCATTTGTTGTAGGAAAAATGCCTCCCCTCAGGTTGCGCACACCTATTCGCGCAATTACCAATGAACGAAAGGAAATGCTTTCTAAGCTGATAGCTAAGCTGACTGATCATTGATGGGAGAGTGGTGATTTAATTGATCATGTCCTTGAGGTCAATGGGAAGATTCAAAAGGTCATATGAAATGGTCGTCCTATGGCACAGTCAGAGATGGTGCGATTTTTCCTGAACACCCTTCCACCTGAATGGCAAGGAGTGTTGAATCGCAAATGGGATGTCAACAGAGCTACTTCTTATAAGAAAATTGTGATGAATTTTGTAAATGAATATTACTGGATTATTACAAGGGAAAAGGTCAAGAAATTGAACAAAAGAGGATCTTTCCCAGTTTGAGTGCTGACTTGGTGTTAGTTGTATTGGCTGATTTTTGTTAAGTGTGCTTTTTGGACATATTATGTAATGTTTACTACCTGATTGTTGTTGATGTAGCAACCGATGTCTTGATTGTATTAGTTGAAAGCATTATTTTTTTTTATTAGATATCAATTATTATTTGCTTTCTGTTATTGCTGGTTGTTGTGGGTAGTTAGGCGTGGGTAGTTATAGAAGTTTTTGTAGCTTCATAGAATTTACTTTGCATAAGACAATTATATTAATGATAATTTTAAGTTAGGATTTTTGGAGGATGATTGGAAACATAGTGACCTTTTGATTTTGAAACCTTACTTGAAATTATTCATTAATATGATGGGTCTATGCAAATAGGGATGCATAATTGATAGGCATTAATAATTCAAGCATATATGTCTGATGTGTTCAGATCAATGGCTTCAGCCACAAAGAGCATAGTTGCCGAGCTGAACAAAGGTGAAAAGCTCAATGGTGACAACTATGAAATATGGCACATGAAAATCCAATATGTGCTGGAAGAGCAAGAGGCACTTGAAGCTCTTAACCTAACCATGGTAGAACCTAAAGAAGGAAATACTGCACAGCACAAAAGAGATAAGGAAGCTTTTGCTGCATGGAAACGTAAGAACTCTCTTGCTCGCATCACGTTGCTGAGCAGCATGGAAAATGACATCATGAGAGAGTTTAGGCGTTTTGACAATGCCAAGGAAATGTGGGAGGCATTGGTAGCTAGATTTGGTCATACTTCGGTGATTAAACTGAGACAGCTCACCATTAGGTTTGACTCTTACAAGAAGCCTCATGGTCAGACCATGAAGCAACATCTTAGAAAAATGTCAGACATGATAAATGAGCTGAAAGATACTGGCCATGTCCTCACAGATGAGCAGCAAGTGCAAGCAGTGATTCGTTCCTTGCCTCAGAGTTGGGAGCATATGAAGGTGCACCTGACCTATAATGAAAGTATCAAAACTTTTGAGGATGCAGTGTGTCATCTTGAGTTGGAGGAGGACCGTCTCTTGGCGGCTAAGCCGGATGCTGAACTCTATCATGCTAGTTCTAGCTTAAATAGAGCTTCGAGCTCCAAGCGCAAATGTCCTAATTGGCTTGATAAAGGGACAGGCAAGGAAATAGGTCTTTCAGGGAAGAAACCCAAGTTTAACCAACATGGGAGAGGAAAGCGTCATTGCATGAAAAAGCTTGCAAGGGTGAAATGCTACAACTGTGACAAGAAGGGTCACTATGCTTGTGACTGTCGTGAGCCAAAGAAGGTATGCACCCCTTGTACTTTTCAGAACTTTGCTTTTGTGTTGAGTTCTGTGTTCTTAACTGAGTCTAATCCTTTGTGGACTGTGGATTCAGGAGTGACAGATCATGTAGCGAAGGATAGAGGATCCTTCGTGGAATTCCGACGAGTACCAACTGGAACTAAGTGGATCCATGTGGGAAACAACTCCAGAGCTGAAGTGAAAGGAATTGGCACATGCCAACTGAATATGCGTGGTGGACACACTTTGTTCCTACATGATGTGTTGTATGCTCCGGAGATTCGTCGGAATTTAATGTCTGTTTTAGTGTTGGTTAAATTAGGTTTTAATATGAACTTCTATAATAGAGGTGTGGATTTGTTTTTGGATACAAATTACTATGGTTGTGGTTATTTTCTGGATGGTTTCGTTGTATTAGATATTAATTATGTTAATGCAAATGTTTGTTATTCCCTTCTCAAGTCTCCTAATACGTATGATAATGATGTGAATGTGTGGCATGCTAGACTTGGTCACATTAGCCAACAGCGTCTGAATAGACTAGCCAAAGAGGGCTCGTTGGGCAACATTGAAAAAGTCAATTTGCCCATATGTAAGCATTGCCTAGAAGGGAAAACGACAAAGAAATCATTTGGAAAAGGTATAAGAGCTGAATTTCCTCTGCATTTAATCCATTCTGATGTCTATGGTCCAATGAATGTGAGAGGAAGGCATTGGGCTGTTTATTTCATCACTTTTATAGATGATTATACTCGATTCGGATATGTCTATTTGATTTCTCATAAATCTGAAGCAATAAGTTGTTTCAAAAGGTTTATGAACCTGGTAGAAAATCAATTAGACAAGAAAATAAAAGCATTGAGATCCGATCGAGGTCGAGAATATTTATCTGATGAGTTCAGAAAATTATGTGATGAAAAAGGAATAGAAAGACAGTTGTCTATTCCGTATACTCCTCAACAAAATGGTGTTGCGAAGAGAAGAAACAGAACCCTACTGGAAAATGTTAGGTCCATGATGGCGCATGCTAACTTACCTATTACTTTTTGGAGTGATGCGTTGTTAACTGCTGCCTATATACTTAACCGGGTGCCTTCCAAATCAGTTATTTCCACTCCATATGAGTTATGGACAGGTAGAAAACCTAACTTAAGTTTTCTTAAGCCATGGGGTTGTGCTGCCTATACACATGAGTCCTCTTACAAGTTTGGGAAATTAGGTCCCAGAGGAAAGAAGAGTATTTTCATAAGATACTCAGAACACTCGAAAGGGTATGTGTTCATAGGTGAGCGGAAAAGTGGGAGTATAACTAAATTTGAATCATGAGATGTCACGTTCTTAGAGGATGAATTTCCTAAGAAGGGCGAAATAGGGGAAGATTGTTCCCTATTTGAGACCTTGGATCAGGATAATGATGTTAGTGGAGTTCGTCCAAGTGGGAGTAATATGAGAAGTGATGAATTGAATTCAACTCATTCTCAATTAGAACCACATGATGAGACGACATCACCATTACCTAATCTAAGTGGGAGCATAATGGGAAATAATGTGCAAAGTGTACAATCTCCCATACGGCGAACAAGTCGCCAAAGTATTCCCCGTCAACGTTTTGACATTGAAGGGGAAACTTTTATGGTTGCTCCACAAGATGAGGATGAGCCAAGAAATATTAATGAGGCTCTAAATTGCCCTAGTAAGAAAAAATGGATTAATGCAATGGAAGAGGAAATTGAGTCAATGAAATCAAACCAAGTTTGGAAACTGGTTGATCTTCCAAAAGGACGCAGAGCTATTGGGAACAAATGGGTTCTCAAAATAAAGCAAAAGGCTGATGGCTTGATAGAAAGGCATAAGGCTCGCCTTGTGGCGAAGGGGTATAATTAACAGGAAGGAATTGATTATGAAGATACATTTTATCCTGTAGTGAGATTTACCTCGATTCGCATTATTTTGGCAATAGTGGCTGGTCTGGATCTTGAGTTACATCAAATGGATGTAAAGACTGTTTTCCTCAATGGAGAATTAGAGGAAAAAATATATATGGAACAACCTGCTGGTTTCATAGTGGAAGGCCAAGAAGAAAAATGTATGTCGACTTTTGAGATCGATATATGGCCTCAAGTAGTCATCAAGACAATGGTCTATACATTTTCATAATGCCATAATGGCATATGATTTTACTATGATTGATGAGGATCATTGTGTATATATCAAAAGATCCAAGGATCAATTTGTGATCATATCATTATATGTTGATGATATACTAATTGCCGGAAGCAATATGGAGTTTTTTAAGACTCTCAAGAGTTGGTTGTCTTCCAACTTTGAGATGAAGGATATGGGTGAGGCTGCATACATTATTGGAGTTAAGATTTGAAGAGATCGTTCGAAGAGATCGTTGTCTCTTTCGCAAGAAACATATATAAATAAGGTTCTTGAACGATTTCGTATGCAAGATTGTAAACCTATAGAAACTCCTATTGCAAAAGGTGAAGGATTGAGTCATAGACTGTGTCCAAGGACTCCACAAGAGAAGGAACAAATGAAACATGTTCCTTATGCTAGTGCTGTTGGGAGTTTGATGTATGCTATGATGTGTACAAGACCCGACATATGTTTTGCAGTTGGAATGGTGAGTAGATACCAATCCAATCCAGGTCCAGCACATTGGAAGGCCATTAAGAGAATACTGAGGTATCTGAAGGGAACTGCTAATTACAAGTTGAATTACCAATGAAAGGATTTGCGACTTGAAGGCTATTTAGATGCTGATTGGGGAGGAGATTTGGATGAAAGGAAATCTACCTCAGGATTTGCTTTCTTACTGAGCAATGGCGCCATATCATGGAGTAGTAGGAAGCAAACGTGTATAGCCTTGTCCATGATGGAAGCTGAGTTCGTGGCATTATCAGCAGCAGTACAAGAAGGATTTTGGCTTAAGAGATTTTTGGATCATTTAGGTGTTATTGAGAAAGCTGCAAATCAATTATTGGTTAACTGTGATAGCCAAGCAGCTATAGCGTACACCAAAGATCCAAAGTATCATGGTAAGACCAAATATATAGATACCAAGTATAACTTTGTAAAAGATATGGTTGCACGAAAGGATGTGAACTTACAGTACATATCTGTCGCGACCAATTTTTTCGGGGTTGAACCACCTAGGGTTTTGGCTAATGGATTGTTAAACCTAGACTTAACTCGGGCTCTCCCAAGCCCATACCAGTCGCGACTTAGGTTCAAGTTTTTAACATGCAAATGGATTTTATCTAGGAGTCGCCACTAATCTATTTTTGGTGGGTCGATTAGAAACCCAAGTAAAGTAACGGGAGTTTTACTTTACTCCTCGAACCAGAGATTTATGAGTTCGGGGACTTGATTACGCTAGATTTCGCTAACGCCCTTTCGGTACCTTTCTTTTTATTTTGAAAAATGTTTGGCAAGCAGTTTGGATTGATTTTAAATTTATTTCCCTAACATGTGAGGCGATCATGCGGGTGCGCAATCCATCAATTTAACACCCAATAAAGCAAATAGAAAATGCAGGACTTACCTCGTACCAACGAAAGCATCTGCAATGTTAATTCAAAATCCACATCAACAACCTTGGATATGATTTCTAATTAATACGCAAATTCTCTTTTTGTTTTCACTTAATTAATAAGAATCATGCTTTATGCAATGCATGTCACTAATTTAACATGATATGACATGGCAACATGACTTAGCTATATGACCTAAGCGATATGACATAAATAAGCATGTAGTCTATCCTGAAGCATGAGATGGATTTATTCTAAAAAATAATTTTTGTATTTTCCATGAGATTCGAAATTAAAGAAATGCAACACTTAAATATGCAATCTAAATTAATCTAATGACCTAATTCTAATGACGGGCAATTTCTAATTAAATGCATCTAACAAAAATCACTAAATGACGTGTATTGTATGAAACTAATTCTATATGATGTGCACATGATTTTTATTTTCCTAATAAGCATGCAATCTATTTATGAGAAATTATTTCCTAATAAGCATGCAATCTATTTATGAGAAATTATCTAAACCTATAATATGCAATCTTAACATGCAATGACGTGCAAAGAATGCCACAATTCTACATGACATATGCATAATGACTTTTTTTTGTGTTTTTCCTTTTTTTCCTTTTTTTTTAAAATTAATAATTGCCAAATAATTAAACATGCAATTAAAATCTAGCAACCTAAATTGATTTATTTGAATTTGGATTTTTTGATTTTTTTCTTAAATTTGAAATAAAATTCCTATTCTAAACATGTAAACCCTAAGACATGCAATATTCTAACTCAAATATATCTCGAGATAAACGAGGCAATTAAAACGAGACAATTCATTCAAAATTATCAAAAATCGCACATCATTCGGATCAAGAGATAATATTTCGCTAATAAAATCGATAAATTGATCTTAAGCCTTAAAGATCAAATTATCAATTTTACTCCCTTGATTAATTATTTCATCTAAAGCCTTATAGATGAAATAAAAAAAACCTGCGCGGTTGCGAATCGGGTAATATATTGGGATTTCCAATTTTGCATAGATAGGTATTTCAACCAAAGAAAACACCATATAAAGAGATAATAATAAAGAAAATAAAGAAAAACCTAAGCTTGCCTAATAAAGCAAAGCAAAAATATCTAATTTAACTCATTTTTTTCTTTTTATTAAAAAAAAAAAAAAAATGAAATCTCTGGCCGCCGGTTCGGGGGTCCGGTGGGATCGTCGGCGAGGATCTCCGGTGAGAGTCTGATAGGCACTGGCGGCAACCAAGCGAGCGGTGAGCGGGGGTGCAGTGGCAGCGAGATGCGGACGCGGCGGTGGCTGGCGGAACTGTGGGAGCAGGCAAGTCGTCCGTCGCGGGTCAGGCGTCGTAGGGGCATCTAGGGTTGCTGTGGTGCGGTCGCTCACAGGGGGGCCGGTGCTCGGACAACGGGCGGAGACGGTGGGTCGTCGGCAACGGCAGAGACGGAGGGGCCGTCGGGCACTACAGGTCACGGGCAGAGGACTCGGGCGGTTGCAGAGGCTTCGTCACGTTCCGGCGTGGTAGATCTGGGTAGAGGCGGGTAAATCTGGAGCAACGGCGGGGGGACAGCACGGCGAGGGAATCGGATCGGGATCGGCTACCATCGGGGGTTGTGAGCAGCGAATGAGGAGGTAGAGGCGGCGCGAGCTTCGGGGAGCCGGGGGTGCAGCGGCGTGGGCGTGGGGCTTCGGCTTCGGGCGGCGTCGAAGCAACGCGGTGGCGGTGCGGAGGGGTAGGCGCGGGAGTGGCGGCTTCTGGCGTCGTGGTGCGAGCATGAGGACTTGCACCGGCGGAGGGACCAGCGAGGAAGAAGAACAGTGTTTTCTTCCTTCTGTTTTTTTTCCTTTCTTCTCTCCTCTGCTGGCCGCACGTCTTCCTCACATCTCCCTCTCTCCTGTCTCTTCCTCTCTGCTGCTCTGTACTCTCTGCAGAAGCAAAACTTTTGTGTTTTCTTTGACCAAAAGAAAACCCAAAAAAAAAAGAGTAAAACCCCCTCTTGTGCGGCCGTGTATTCGATGAGTGGCCTCCTTTATCTTCTCCGTACGTGGCTATTATATAGGTGAATAATTTTGATTTTCGTGAATTATTTCACTTCCTTTCTCAGCTCACGCATGAAATCTCCTTTGATTATGAAATATTTCTTGTCTTAAGACATAGAATATATCGCTCAAAATACCCTCACGTGTGATATTCTTCTTGATATTTCATGCTTAAACTTCCAATCTTCTGCAATATATCGCCTAATGTGAATATACGAAATAATTACCGAATATTGGAAGAATAATTTGAAAATACTGAATTGTCAACTCGTAAAGGTGAAGCTCGTCCGCCGCTGATCAAATGCAAAATATGCAAATGCACCTAAATCTATATGTTATGCAATTAATTATTTTTTCAGGGATAAAATTAACCCCTAATTTTTTAATGCAGTAAATAATTAAACGGGTCGCCAAAATTTAGGTGTCAACAATATCTACGCATAGAATGGTAGCAGATCCTATAACAAAGCCAATACCTAGAGATGTGTTTTGTAGTCATGTAAAATCTCTAGGATTGCGTAGAGTCTAATGTACTGGTTGTAATTTCCCTGAGTTGTTCACATTTATGAAATTTTTTTTTTCATTGATTAGTGCCTATGAATCTTTGTATGATCTTTATGCATCTTAATACTCAGTGTATTATTTTAAGTTGAGAAAGTATGTCGGACAGATATAAGATTAGCCCACTCATACGGGTAATCGCCTCTATTTACTGTGTGATAAATAGAGATGAGACTGTTTTTAAGCTTATTACTAAGTGATAATTGAGAGCTCAAGCTTAAAATACGTATGTCGCCTTAACTGGGTGTTAAGATGAGAACATAATACTTACTATGTCCGAAAGTGAAATACCCCGCATATTTTACTTTATTTGTCTATGATGCCAGATATGAGTTCCGATGAATTTTGTGAATGAGTAGGTACGTGAACTCAAGTTAGACATTAGGTATGTCTGAACTATCATCTGTACGGTATTGAAAAATGTAGACATACGCTCCATGGGAAAGGAGTTAATACCGTAATACGTATTTCATACTACGTATGCATGAGACGACCAATAAGAGTGGCAAAAAGTTTGATCTCAACTTTTATGACGTGTGAGACTCTTGAGGAAAAGAGTTCCTCAATTTAAGTCCCCTCATGACTCTTACTTATTCTCAAGATTTCTATTTAGTGTTTGCTATCTTAGGATGTTGCCAATGGTAATGAGTTGATTCGATCTAATGGGACATTTCTAGAAAAGCAAGCTGAACTGAAATTGAGAGTTTGAAGGAAAGAGGAAGATCGATTTTGCAGAATCACATTGTAGTTTTGTATTCACTGGTCGACCAATTATGACTGTCTTTGTGATAATTATAATTGTGAATGCAATATATATATATATATATATATATATATATATATATATATATATATATATATCATTGTATAAAAGAGATCAAGAGAGATATTAATGTGATCGATCGATCTAGGGTACTGCATACTAAATCTACTCAAAGTGTGATGCCCATTATGAGTTGCTATATATTCCTAACAGATGTATAGCAACGAGCTCTCAAAGTATGCTGGTCGCATGGATTATTCACCGGTATGAATGTTGAAGAGAGGTAAAGAGAATCCTGTTCGGCCCACCATGTGCGAGTGGGAGATGATGGTTTTATTAGTAATAGGCTTAAGGCCCGTCCGCCCATGTTGGGCCTAAAAGCCCGGCCCGCGGGAATAAGGCCCGTGGATGGAGGGACGTATAAAAAGGAGGAGAGAGAGAGAGAAGACACCTTTTGGAAATTAGAACGTACGTACGTCTCCCTCTCCCCCTCTTTCTCTCTCTCTCCAACAAAAAGGAAAAACAGTAAGCACAAGGCAACGTTTTTCTTTCCTTCAACCACGAATTGGCGTCATCGGATCGAACAGGGCCAAATTCTCTTCCTCTTATTGGCATTGGTGTTTAATCTGTGGCTAACAAGGTACGCTCGAATCCGTGGTGTGCTTTAGGATCGGTGATACGTGATTTTCCCGGGCTTGTCTTCCGCATTCGTTTTAGCGGTTCGATTTAGTGTCGAATCCGATTTTCGGGGATCCGTTAATCCCTATAGTACGGTTTCATTTCTCTATGGCGATTTTGAATCCTCCTGTGCTTAAAGAAAATGTTCACCGGCTAAGTGTTGTCTGACGATCAAAACATTTTTTTTAATTGTTTGTGATAACTTGAAATGGATCTTTTCATTTGAGATCTGCATGGTGGCATCCTGTAGGAAAAATGCTCACCATCCATTTGATAAAATACCTGAATCATGACTGTAATGTCTTTGTTAAACGGCTGGATCGGGAGCTATGTTGCATCAACTCAGATTGAAGTCGGTTTGATTAGAATGTGTGATCATTTGTTGCTAAATTGCCATATTGACTCATGTCGACAACATGAGAGTCAAGTTTTCTAGATTGTTTGTGTTTACAACCCGAGTTGAATCCTCGGTATGAACAGAGTTGAATATTCGATATTGTCATGTATTGGTTTTGCTCTTCTTGCTTTTCGTGTTTCCTTCTTCCCATCCCTATGTTCTATGTGTGTATTGGTTCTATATGTGTATGCACTGGTGGTGTTCAATGGTGTTCTCCGGTGACGCTATTCTGGTGCATGTTGGTCGTGCTTGCTGATGAGAAATGGCTAGACGTAGAAGATAGATACAATTTGTTATCCGGTTCTCCAAAGCATTTCTTGAGGAGCTACGCTTGGCCATTCCTTGAAGTCTAAAGGTGGTTGATTAGCTCGTTTGAGCTTGACGAATGAGAAAACCAAGGTAATACTTTTTAAGCCTTTAGTCCGATGAAGCAAGGCCGCTTGTGGTGATTTTTGGATTACCCGCAAGTGGCCAGGGCTAGGGTCATCATTTTGAATGCTTAATGATAGCTTAAAATGGATATGTGTGGAAATGATGTTAATCAATGGTTGTTAAGGTATGATTGTTAAGGCATGATTAGTGGATGTTTATAGTGTAAGTGTGATTTCTAGATTGATTGCGCGATGTTGATGGTATGATGATGTATATGGCTAATTTTCATGACATGATAAAATAGAAAATGCTAGTAATCTTTGGGTGTGTTTATTTTGCGGAATACATTTCCTGAGAAAACATTTTCCTTATTTTTTGGCATTTGATTTGCTTAGGAAAATGAGTCAATAGAAAACATTTTCCTAATCAATGGAAAAAGTTTTCTTACAAAAACTTAAATTTAGGAAAATGATTTCCCCTTTAAAAGAATCATAAAATGTTTTTCGAACTACCAAAGCTTAGATTTGGTGCTTGGTTTATAAACAATTGGTCTTATAAAATTATTTATTTTTTTAAATTCAAATTTTCCATTTTTTAAATTTTTAAATAATTCCAATTTTTTTTATTTAATTTACTTTTTCTTTTCTTCCTTTTACTTTTTCTTCTTCTCCACTCATTGCTGGCCATAGGGACGATCGACGAGCTCGCATTGTCGAATTAGGTGAGCTCATGATCCCTGGCTGCAAGGGTTAGGCTCGCCTGAGGCCAGTGAGCCTCAAGCCTCACCAGATTGGGCAAGTTTGTGGCTTTCAACGGTGAGTCTTGAGCCTCATCAGATCGGGCGAGCTCACAGCCTCTGGCGGCAAGTTAGTGAGGCTTGAGCCTTGCAGCCAAAGGTCGGTGAGCCTAAAGCCTCGCTAGATCGAGCGAGCTTATGGCCTCGAGTGGTGAGCTTGCAGTGAGGCTTGAGTGGCGAGTAGTGAGCCTCGTCCAATTGGGCAAGCTCGTGGCCTTTGGTAGTGAGTCTCAAGCCTCGCTAGATCGGCAAGCTCGTGGCCTTAAGTGATAGCTCAAGTTTGCCTCTCATAAGCCAGCTAGGGACGAACTGCTGGAGGAAGCAAAAGGGATGGCACGAGTAAGTAGAGGAGCGACGGAGAAGAAGAAGGAAAAGAGAAAATGAAAAAGGAAAAAGGAAATAAAAAGAAAGAAAATAAAATAAAGAAAATAAAAGTAAATGAAAATTCGAAGTTTTTGAAAAGAAAAATTAAAAAATTCAATTTTTTTGGCTGGGATAAAGTGTGAAATCATTTTCAAATGGAATCCAAACTGCAGAAAACGTTTTCGATGATATATCCCCAAATAGAGGAAAACAAATCATATTCATAGAAAATGCTTTATGGGAAATGATGTTATGTTATTATTGAGTTTTCCGTGAAATAAACGCACCCTTCATTATCTTTGTTTTGATATATCATATGTCATCATATGATGTGGTTTGCATGCTAAAATTGTGCTGTGATCTTAGGTTTAGATCTAACTTTGAATGTGTTTTGTTCTGTCTGACTTGGCTGTTTTTTCAAATTTGTATGATTTTTTAAGATGCGATTTACATGTTGATGTCTTCACGGAATTTGTTCATCACATCTAGGTCTAGGTCATAGAAAATTTGCATAAAAATTGGAGATAATTTAGTCGGTACGAACACCATTCAAATAGATGTGCTGGTTTCTGGAATGTTAATTTCCAGTTTGACCTTCACGTACTATTTGATTTTTACAAAATTCTGCGTTTAGAATTTGATGATACTTCCTTCATGAAAAATGTTCATCACATTCATAATTATATTGGAAAAAATTTTCAGAAAATAAAAAGTTAGGTACCGAAAGGGATCAAGTCCCCAAATTTAAAATCTTTGGTTACGTAAATAGTGAGATATTCTTCCTCATCTTACTTTGTTTCTAGCCGACTAAAAATATGAGTGGTGACTTATTAGTCAAATTTGTGTAGGCTTAATTGATTTAAAATTTGAATGCCTAATGTCAAGCGAGGTATGTGACAAACTTTTACAACATGGTTATCCTATTTCTGAATCTTCTCTAAATTGTTGTCACATGGAAAAACTTTGTATTCTTGTCACCCCTTTTAAGCCAGCTAATTCTGGGTCACATGCCCTAGTCAATCTCCTCTCGACTGCACAAAGCTTCAATTTCCTCATTCAGCTTTTGCAATATTTCTTTGTCATGGCACACTGTGGGATTGTTCATAAGCTCTTGAAGTTCACTCCTTAGCCTAGAAATACGTTTATATGCATTTGGAAAGCGGTCCTTACTCCATGCAGCTAGCCTCCAAGACACTAACCGTAACTTTTCTGGTATATTATCTTGCTGACATTCGCTAGACTTCCATGCTCTTCTCACTATATTTGTACACTCTTCGTCCTCCAACCGAAAGGCCTCGAATTTGAATTCTTTCTTTTAGCCTTTGGGAAAAAGGATACAAGGATTGGACAATGATCCGATCCAATAGGTGGCACGGCAAAGTTTTCAGCACGTGGAAACGAGACTCACCAGTCCATAGTACTTAAAGTTCTATCATTTCTCTCCTCAACCAAAGAGTCTCCTGCTCTATTATTGGATCACGTATAGGTACCCCCTTACTCTCCAAATCTTACGATTATTAAGGAAATCTGGAAAAGCAACAAGCCTGTAATACTCAACCATCTTCTTGCCCACTTTTTCCCAGTGAAAAAGCACTGCGTTGAAGTCACAAGTGCACAACCGCAATTGATAAGAGTAGCTGAGTTTATGTATTTCTTCCCATAACATAACCCTTTCTCTAAACTCATTCGGTGCATGAACGAAGGTGACCTTCATGGGCTTCCTGTTCTCCTTAATTCCACACTGAACGATAATGAAATGTGTCGAGTAAGATTCAATAGATAAGGTTACCGGCCCATCCCAATATATGGCCAAATACCACTCCATCCCCCCCCCAAACCCAGTAGGCTGTCAATGGGTCGGGTCGGGTTTTAATGTTACCCGGCCTGACCTGAATCATGAGGCAGTGTGCTTCAATCCGACCCGACCTGACCCGAAAAGCATGATACTCGAAGCACTAATTCGGGTCAATCGGGTCGGTCCAGGTCGAGTTTCGGGTTTACCGTCTTTCACCTCTTCTTTACCCAATGAATTTCTCATTGGGTTTGCATTGCCTTAGATTATCAATTATTATCTTGTGTATGAAGGAATTGATCCTGCAGCCTCTTCTCTTCAACAATTATACTGGGATTGCTATGTGGTTTTTCATATAATTATACTGGGATTGATATTTGCCTTAATCTAGTAAAAGAGAACCTTTAAAATATCTTTGGAAGCCGATGAGATGCTATCCCTCTTGCCTGGGAATCTTGACGAGCGAGACTTTTTTATGGATTACGTATAATAACTCCTACTGAACTGCATCAGTTAACGGAGTTCTCGTTGGCACACACCTAGTGGCATTAGTTGTGTGAAATCAGTCCCGTTAACATGCCGCCGGTTGCACAGTTTGCATATGGGATATTATATTAATGGAGAGAAGATTGAGCTGTTTTGTGAAAGTATAAGGAGAAACCAGCTGAATAACGAGGTGTGAATGTAGCGAAGCAACCAAGATCAGAAGCCATTGCAGCAAAAAAAGGGTTCGCGACATTAACTGATTTGGCAAACGAAGGTAACAGTCATTCGAGCAGTACCGATGAGTTATCAAGTTGAATGCGACTGAGCTTATGGCAGGAGCCTCTCTTGCATGTCTTAGCATTCACAGTGCCGAGTTTTGGATTGGAGCTTCTTCTCATCATGAATCAAGCTTATCATGAATAATAATGAATTACCATGCGGGCATGGCGGAGGATGCTGATTTTGCCTAGCTCTCACCTCGTTTTCTACATTTTCTCTTCTGGTTTACGGATGAATTGTGAAGATCGAGACTTCGACATCGACAACAGTACAATCTCGTGATGCAGAATCAAGGGAAACTCTGCATATTCTGCATCAACAATGTGAAAAAGTAACTGCAAACTTTATATATTAGACAAGTTCATGCGCATTTTCTCTCCCAATTTATATAATTTCGGGGTGTCACTAGTAGATTGTTATCTGAGGATTGAACAAGTGCAAGCATCGAATCAATGCTATTTCATCAATATCAACGTCCATTCACAGCAACACTCATGTCTATTTCACGAAAATTGCTCATTGTCCTGAGAGTGTGTCATCATCTAGTCAAATTTCCTACCCAATCCAATTACAGAGCAAGAAGCTCATATGAATCATCCTCAACAGTCATCATCTATACAAAAGCAAAATCATTTCTTTTTCCCCTCAATCCAAGACACTGAACGAGAATCTCCATAACTCGCACTCTTATTATTATAAAGCAGGACACCGAAATCAGGGTCGCTTCCCCTACTCCTCCCCCTTCTCAGAAGACCACGTGGAACTGTGGCGCGTCGGAGCTGGCTGCCAGTAGGACCTCCCAGCCGCAGGGCTTGAGGTCGCTGTGTAAGAGTTTTCCTAATGTGGACTAAATTAATTGATATTGTAATTTACTGTTTTTACGGTTATCGTAAAACAGGGTTGGTCTAAAGTGAGATAGAAGGTTTCTTAATTAGTCTAATATGGGCTGGTTAGTGTGGGCCGAGTTGAGCTTGGCCCGTAATGAGAGGGACTGGCTGGAAACTCTATAAATAGTACTCAAGTCTCTCCTCTAACCCTAATTCTCACATGTATACTCACCTAAGGGGCGTTTACCTAACGCTACACGTGAGGGGGCCGCCTCATTGAGCCAGTGATACGGAGGGCAATAGAGGAGAAGGACTTGATGCGTGGATCCCCTTTATATGTGGGTAATCCCTTTTTCTGCTTCCGCTTTATATTCTATGGATCCAGATGCGTTAATCTTTCTACTCAATTATGCATGTTCTTGTTCTGGTTATGGAGATCTTGGGGTTGCGCAATTTGCATCTAACATGTGGTATCAGAGCAACCATAACCCTAGAACTTGAACACATAAAGATTTTGCCCTAATTTGTACGGATTAGCCCTAATTAGTACAGATCTTGCCCTAATTTGTGATTTTCGAGATTTTTATTCAATAAAAATAAAATTAAATCACAAATTCAGACTGGGCTCGACGAGACGAGCAAGAAGGTCGGCGGCGTGTCGCCGGGGGAGGCCTCACGCGCCCCCACGCGCGGCCACGCGCCGCCTGGGCGTCGAACGCGCGCGGCGCGTGAGCTCCACGCGCCACGCACTCAGGCGGCGTGTGAGGGCGCGTGGAGCGTCGGATCGGCACGTGGCTGGCGGCGTTGGACTCGTATGGTGATTTCCTATCTTGTGGTATAATTATTTTATATTTTTGATGGTTTTATTGATGTGAAATTGCATATGAAACCCTAAATACGTGTATTTTTAGTGTATTTTTGTGTATTTTTCTTATATTTTCTGTGATTTTTGAAATATAAGTGTTGGGTTACAAGTATGTTATCACATAAACATTATAAAGATGTGATTCATCAATAAAAATCAAACTTTATTGTGAACTAAAGCTAGCCTAATGAGATACAACCATTATGGAATAGTAATTGAGCTATGTATTGAGCTGATGAGAAATAATAAAGATTATGAAACTTTTGTTACTCAAGTATACTTCTTTACACACTAGTAATCTTTGAATGATAGACGACTTAAGGACTCGTGACCAAACTGATGTACTGATTAACACATCTGTTGAATGTGGGTAATGCATGTCAATTAAGTTACTGCATATTGTACATGAACTCATCTGGTCATTTATTAATGTCTATCAAGTTGAATATTTTTTATGGTTAAGGAGTATGACAACATTTATGCAGAGCAATAGTATCTACTGTTAAAGTTTAGATATTTGGTTCTCTGGTTTGACTCAATTTATAGGCCATTGGTTGAAGTAATGATATTTATTACCTAAAATTGATTAATAAATCAGTTGTTGGCCTTGGAGTCATTTTTGCCTTATGAATTCATAAGTGATAATGAATCAGCTGTCAAGCTTGTCGATTTGGTGCACCATGTATTACTATTAATGTTAATTTGTGAGGGATATTATAGATCAGCATTCTTTTTATGTTGTTCTAGTAATATGTAATTGTGGTGCATAAGAGATGTTTTATTCTCTGTTATGAGAAGTTTCTTGTGTTTCTGTGATCAATATATATATATGATTAATTTTTTATTAATGAATAAAGCAATGTAATTAGCATGATATGTGATTTTGGTGATATAATGCCCCTATCACTAAAGTTAAAATCACATATATATAGTGTATGTGAGGAGTAAAGCTTATATCCCTGGTATGAGAGAATTTCAATGATTCAATTGAGTAGTGACCGCCAAAGTGGCACGCTTAATTGGGTTTGAGAAATTTCGGTCTCGTATAATGATTGGGATGTCTCCTGGTCTAATGCATAATCATACTCCCAAAGGAGGTGATTGTGTATTAGTTTATGGAGGGATACATGATAGTGTGGTGGAGGAGTGACTGATTCTAGTGATTCATATGCCCAAAGGTGATGAATTCACGAAGAATTGGAACATATTCTCATAACCCTTATTATGTGGGGAGCGTACAATTGCATGTCATGTATTCTGCCCAAAGGTGATTATGTGATTTTGCATGTAACTCTCTGGATGTGTACTTGTATGTCAAGTTACATAATGCTCACATGATACTAATTATATACTACTTGTTTTTTAGTCACCTTTTCTGTAAATGGTAATTCCATCATCATTGAGGTTTTTTACTGCTTCAAATTTTAAGTTGTAGACATATGATTTGTTGCTTGAGAAAAGAGCAATTGAATTTGCTTACTGTCCATGAAGCGTTCCATTCTGGAACACTTGAAAAGAGGTTTGCCTGCGGACTGCACTGCTATAAGATGAAGGAAGCCTTAGTTGCTTGAAATTATGTCTTGTCTGATATTGAAATTAGGACACATTTGCAAAAATTGTGTTTAAATCCTAATGACATATACATCTTGTATATGATTAAAACGTTGTCAGGTTTAACAATGGCAATGAGTATTTTGGCAAGTATGACAATGCGAAATAGCTTAAAGGGTCATTTGTCAAATACTTGGTAGATTCTGGGGTGGTAGTTTAATTACTATACCTGAAAATTCTACATAAAGATTTGGGCGAAAGGCATAAATGCACCATATTGAACATGGTGATGAGTATGATAAGTAAGACTAATTTATTTGGTCTTTTGTGGGCTGATATTATGAAAGCAATTTTTTCATATACAAAAGGGGTATTGATTTTATGACCCTAAAGAAGGTACAAGAATTATGGAATCACATACTCTAAAGTTTCTAAATATTGACGTAATTGTAGAGGATAGCTGCTCTCAGATTATTAAAGATAATAGTATGATGGAGGTTACTGTGTTTTTGTCTTTATCTATATAGATAATTATGGAATCTCCTGTACCATAGACTAAAGGTACTATTCTTGATATAGTTTATAATAAAATTTCTTAAACCTCTCAAGTGTAGAATGAAGTGGTTGCAACTTTATTAAGGAGATTTGTTAAGGAAAGGCAATTAATTATACCATCGGACTATATAGTCTATTTGTGGGAGCATGATTATAATATCTACTACATGGTTAATGTAATGACATATTTATAAATGTCGTTTTTTATTCTCAATTAAGTATGTGATTAGATGCCATAAAAGGTGATATACAATCTATGAAACATGTTATATATCACAAGTTTTACTGACTTGTCTAAAGATCACAAGTTTATTAGTTGCAAATTGGTGTACAAAACTAAAAGAATTTCAAACAAAGATTGTGGAATTTAAAGCCAAATTTGTAACTAACGTTTTAACTCTGAAAGAGGGTGGATTATTTATAGTGAAGAAATAATTATTTCTTTAAATTTTCTTTTCGAGTGAACGTGGCATTAATAATTTATCTTGATATAAAGTTACGCCAAATAGATACAAAATCTATATTGTGCAACTAGATGATTTTGCAGCAAATTCAAGTAAACTTGTGTGTAGACTGAAAAGTGCTAATTCATGGTCTTAAGCAAGTTTCCAGACAATATTATTAAAGTTTCATAGTGTTGTTATTTTGTTCAATTGGGAACAAAGTAATTCAATATACTGCAAGGTCAGTGGGAGGAAATTTATTTTTTCTCATACTTTATGTACATGATATTTTCCTTACAAGTTGTGACCTTGAGACAATACGAGTGCAGTAAGGATTGTTTTTGCCATATTATATTAGATTTTCTCGAGAGGACATTTGCTGATTGTATATTGGAAATATTCAATATACATCATTGCAAGCCAGGAATTGCTCCTGTTGTTAAGGGTGATGGACTAAATCTATCATATTGTCCTTATTTAGATATTGAGAAAATCTAATTAAATGGTGTACCTTGTGTCGGTGCACTTAAAAGTATAATGTATGCTCGAATTTGCACTAGACTAAATGTTGTCTTTGTGACGGACTTCTAGGCGAGATATCGGTCAAATCCAGGACATGATCACTGGGTTGCTGTCAAGAAGGTTTTAAGGTACTTAAAGAAGACAAGAGATTATATGCTAATTTATAGACATGTTTAATTCTTACAGTTAGTAGAGTATTTAGATGTAAACTTTGCTGGCTGTTCTGATGACATGCAATCAATAACAGAATACAGATTTATGTTAGTAGAAAGTGCAGTAAATAAAGTTCTTTGTTATCTTCTACTATGTATGCAATGTTAGTAACATTCTTTTAGGTTGTTACTTGGGCTATTAGGCTCCAAAACCTCATGACGAAATTGATCGTTTTAACTTGATGGATAGACCCATATGGTTGTATTGAGATAACAAATTTGTAGTATTATTTATTTACTACAGAGGTCTCAAGGGGTCTAAATAGATGGTGGTCAGATATTTTTGACCATAAAGAAACGGTACAGAAATGTGACTTATGATATAACATATTTTCACAGATGATGTGGTTGCAGATTCATAAACTAAAGGCCTACGCCCATGCATATTTTAGTAACATATCGTTAACATGGGCCTAGGAGTATCTTCGGATACTGTTGTTTAGTGAGAGCTATTTTGGCTTTACTCTAATAAAGTTCACATTTGTGGTTCGTTACACTTAGTAACGGTTTGATATGTATCAACTTTTGCATTCAATAAAATATTTTGAATGTGTTGTTATTATGTTGAATACATATTGATAAAGTCTCAAGGGATTGTATAGACCTTGAGTGAAGGCTAGGGGCATCCGGGCATCCGGTTATTAGCCTTGTGCATATGTCTTGTGATACATAAAGAAAGGTTAACCATAAAGACAAGACATATGTGGGTTCATTGGAACCATAAAGCATTCTCTAGTGGCACAAGTTTTTTTGTGACACCTAAGGTAAGAGAATGGTGACTGACAAATGAGATCTCTCTATGAGAGATGTTATCCATTTGACACACTACCATATTGAATCCATATCAATAAAGTTGAGAACATTAGTGACCATGGAAGGCTCTGTGTGTATACATGCAGTTACCGCCATGATTCGGTGTTTAAGACTTTATGGGATATGATTGACTATTAAGAATTATCTCTGGACCAAATGTGCGCATATATGGTACGATTTCAATTAATATAGTCCAAGTGGGAGAATGTAAGAGTTTTCCTAATGTGGACTAAATTAATTGATATTGTAATTTACTGTTTTTACGGTTATCGTAAAACAGGGTTGGTCTAAAGTGAGATAGAAGGTTTCTTAATTAGTCTAATATGGGCTGGCTAGTGTGGGCCGAGTTGAGCTTGGCCCGTAATGAGAGGGACTGGCTGGAAACTCTATAAATAGTGCTCAAGTCTCTCCTCTAACCCTAATTCTCACATGTATCCTCACCTAAGGGGCGTTTACCTAACGCTACACGTGAGGGGGGCCGCCTCATTGAGCTAGTGATACGGAGGGCAATAGAGGAGAAGGACTTGATGCATGGATCCCCTTTATATGTGGGTAATCCCTTTTTCTGCTTCCGCTTTATATTCTATGGATCCAAGTGCGTTAATCTTTCTACTCAATTATGCATGTTCTTGTTTTGGTTATGGAGATCTTGGGGTTGCGCAATTTGCATCTAACACGCTGGAGACGGGGCAATACCCGACGAGGGTGACCTGTCGGTGGTGGTGGCGATGGACCTAAACTCAAAGATGGTGACATTGGCTGGCCGAGGGACCTCGATGGCGCTGTTCATGCTTGGAGCTTTGGAGGGCGAGCTTGGGGTGGTCGAGGCGCTGGAAGGCACAGTCGTTGGGAGAAGGCAGGGTGGTTGCAGGGTTTTCTGAGAGGGAGGAGGAGAACGCGTTTGAGTTCGTCGTAGGATCTTTCGAGAGGGAGGAGGAGAATGTGTTTGGGTGAGGGAACGTGTTCTGAGTCAATAATGTGTTCGGGCCGAACAATGTTCCTGCCCTAACCCGACCCGAAACATGTTTGTTTGCTTGTTTTATAATCATTACCCAAACAATATTAAGATCCGAAACATGTACTTAATTTGTTTCGTGTTTGGTTCGTGTTTGGGATGGGTCGGGTCGGGTTTTTGGACACCCCATCACCAGCCCCTGGCGTCCGTGCAGGGAATCCCCACTGGATTCATAACAAACCTACTTTGAAACGGTAGCCTCTGTAGAAGCTGTTCCACTTGTTCTTGGTTTTTTTGTTTCCATTGAAAAATATGGGGACTCTCTTGAGTCACTAGGACTCTCAAAGCTTGAATTGTTAGGGGATTGCCCAATCCTTGACAATTTCAACTCGAGCTTCATGGGTAACTCTATAGCTTACTAGGGCTAACCATCAAGCCCATTTTGGTGACCCCTCCTTATCAATCTCACTAGTCATTTTGTTTATGTTGAACAGGGATAATGGACAAAGCAGCAGGCCAACCTTACCTGATGAACACTAGCGGTCAAGTACTTTTTCTGAAGCGAACCACCGAGAGGTGTAGAATCAGTACCTCCTCCTGTGTTGCCGCAACACTCAAGTTGTGGCCTAGATAGAGAATGTTAGGCTAGATATGATTGAAGGGAGCTCCCAAGACTAGGCAAACTCATCTACCAGGCGAGCAAAGAGAAAGAGCTAAAGGAGGCACCAAGTCTGGGAATAGGTCGTGAGTCCATGTCGGGGCGGTCAAATGGTGGAACGAAGGAATAACTGGCGGGAGCAGGATATGGGACTGGGCTGCAGGGTTTTTGTGATATCCGGATTTTGTTGGACCTCAAATATGTAACAATTCGTGACGGGTCGACGAATTGTTGTCGAACTACTTCATTGGTGCCACTTTCGGTCGTTGTTTCATCTTTATCATCGTCGGACTGAGACGTCACGTTTTGTGATGGGCTTATGACATACCCTCGTGGTCACATTTTTTGCCGCGTCGAGACAATCAAATTTTCGTATAACTTATAGTCTCGTCGAAATTCCCTTACATAAGGCCACTTGTGAGACCAACCTTATCTGCATTTGCACCTTACTAAGTTAGCCTCCCATGCTTGCACCCGACATCTCCATGTACACGTTTGATGTGATTAACAACGAAGGAAAAATCGGCAACCCCAAACCGCCCATTTCCTCCTACGCATGAAGACCATGCTACCCAAATTCCCCATGCACGTGCAAGACCATGGGGCTGCATGTTTTCATTCTTTTTTTTGGTTTATGAACATAAATTTTGTTTTTTTGTTCCCGGGAACAAAAAAAAAAAAAGAACAGAAACACGTTTGTTTGCGTTTTGTTCAAAATCAGATTTTTGTTCTCGGAACAAAAAAGGAACATAAATAAAAACAAAAAAAAAAAATATTTCTTGTTCCAGAAACATTTTGAAGAAACAAAAAAATTATTTCTTCTCTCTCTTCTCTTTTCTTCTTCTTTTCTTCTTCTTTTTTCTTTGGCCGATTGCCGGCCTCGGCCATGGCTGGCGATCGGCCGTCGAGGGCCGGCGACGTTGTCAAGGGTCGGCGACCTCGCTGGAGCGTTGCCGGCCCCCGGCAAAGCCGATCCTCGTCGGCCCCTGGCGAGGCCAAGCTTGCCCAGCCAAGGCAAGGCTGAGCCTCGCCCCCGCCGACGAGCCTCGCCGTGGCTGGGCGAGACTGCTGGCCCAGTCCGTCGGTCGCTGAAGGCGGGCGACCGGCCGAAAGAAGAAAAATAAAAAAGAAAGTATAAAAGGAAAAATAAAATAAAAATATTAAAAATTAAAAGAAACAAAAAATGAATATAAATTTACCAAACATATTTCTATTCATTTTTTATTCTCAGAACAATCTTACCAAACGCATCTTTCTGGTCAAAAATTGTTCCCCGGAATAGAAACACTTTTTTTTTTTTTTAATTCTGTTCCCTAACGATTTTGAACGAAACGTTACCAAACGCGCCCCATGTAGCCGTACCTTTCCTTGCTGTTCGACCAGTCAACAAGACAAAGTTGTTGACCCATGCAGCAATGTGAAGCCCACGTATATGGCCCACGTCTACAGCCCATAATCACGTTGGAATGAAGAGCCCACAGCCCACGCCCATGTAGCCTTGTCGAGCAACCCTTCTCCATGCAGGAATGAAGACCATTGCTTCACGTCTTGGACAGTTGTTGCTGTCTTTGATTATGCAGGACGGCACGTCACTTGCATGAGAAATGCAAGTGTCATGCTAGGGCCAAACGGTGAGCGTTGTCTCGCCCTTTTGCTGCTACCGAAGGGATCAAATAGTTGACTGAAGTGGTCAACCAATTGAGGGAATGAAGCAAGCAGAAGACTCCATCTCTCTCCCCCTTCTATTTCTTCTCCTTCGGCACCAAATTCTCTGTCCCTTTCTCCATTTCCAGTGGTGCCCGTATTGAAGAAAGACTCAGAATTCCTTTACCCTTCACTCGTACTTGCTGCTTCGCCCGTGTTTCGTCGACCACAGCACCACCGCTAGTGACCAAACTCCTTCGCCGCCGTCCAGCTCATCTCAACCGTGCCGCGGCCCACAGCTCACGGTTCATCTCGGCATCAACGCCTTGAAGGCAAGTTAATATCTACTAACTTATACAACGTGGATTCCATCGTTATCCGATGAAATGCGCCCATAGACTAATATTATTTTAGAATGCTTGTGTCGATTTACAAATTCGAAGGTCGTTGGATTTATCCTGAGCTGCTTGAGGAAGAATTTCGATATTCGAACCTTTAGATTTTAAATCTGAAAACTTGGATGCGTCGATCTTGGTATTTCAAAATATTGATTTCAAATGTGCACGGTCGGATCGAATCTCTTGACCCGCCGACGTGCTGCCTTCAATATTTCAAAATATACATATTATTTTGATGAAAATTTACAAGTCTTGAGGCACGAGTACGTCTCGAGTCTATACCCGTGAATTTCAAAAAACACTTGAGATTTAAACATGAAAATGGATTTTTGGATTCGGTATCATGCTTTTGATTTTATGAGTTGATTTCATTGATATGAACTTGATATATTTTTAAAGACTTGTTGCACTAAGGTTCGTCTTATGAATTGAGGATTTTGAAATCGATGTAATTCTCGTGCATTGACCCCACAAAAGATGTTTGGCATTAAATTGATTTGATTGCTACACCATGGTTGATGTGTTATTGATGCCGTTGGGCCCCTGGGACGACAATGCCCTGAATGTTGGGTTGCCTAGTTGATCGTAGTGGCGATGCCTCCAGAAGTCTAGGGACTAATGAGCCCTGGAGGTTCCCCGGAAGGCAGGATGCCTGGAAGTGTGACGAAACACGTTCCCAATGCCTGGGGACATCATTGACATGGTGAGCTCCGGAGGTTCCTCGTAATGTTAGGTGAGGTGCGAGATGCCTGGAGGTGTGACGTAACATGCTCTGGATGCCTGGTGACTAAAATATGGAATCGGATGCCTTCGTGATGCCAGGTAGGGTGCGATATGTCTGGAGGGACGCAAACACTGGTCCTTCGGAAGATGGTGGTAGTGAGTCGTGATAAATTGAGTTTTAAACATCTACATGTTTTATTGTACTGTGTTGTTTAAGATTCTTTTGAACTTATGCACGTTCATTGCTTTGGCCATGTGCTTTATTTTGGATCGTATGGAATTTGATGATGATAGTTTTGCGTAATATAGTTTAGTAGAGCTTTAACTGCTGAGTAGTCGTGCTCACCCCTCGTGGGGCTAACATATTTTAGAGTAAGAAAGATGCCGCTACTGCCCCCATCCTCCGGTACCTTCTACGGCATTCCCATCGATCTATGGTGGGAACTGTTGGAAATATAATTTGATAACTTAGGAAATACCATCCTGAGTATCAATCATTGATTTATTTAGTCGGCAATTGACTTGGTATAATAGGAATTAGAATCGATGTATATTCTCTTTTATTCCTTTCCCGTTTTACACTTTGCCCTTTGTATTACAAATAGTGTAATCAGCATGTACAACAGCGATATACAGAAATACAAAAAGGCTCCAGTTTCCTCTCCACCTTATTTTCTGTCATGGTATCAGAGCATCAGGTTCTGGCCTAAGCTTCCGCATCTTCAAATTGCCCTTCGGTTCTTTTCTGGTCTGTTGTTGCGACAACAACTCTGCAAAACAAACCAGCCACCGAATAGGAATTTCTTCTCTATTTTTTCTTTAAAACCTTGGTAAAATCATCCAATGGAGGAAACCTCCAACTCACCTCATCAAGCTGCAGATCCAGCATTAGTTGAACCAATAGAAGGAGGAGCAATACCTGCTCGATCATCAGCTATTGCTTCATCGGTACCTGCTCAGCCATCTGTTACGATGCCACCTGCTTCGTTCCAAATACAGGGACCAATTCAGTGGCCTCATCTCGGCTGGTACCCTATTCAAAGCCAATGGCCTGCTGGGTCGAGCAATATATGGGCTCAACAGAGCTTACCTGGAGAGGAGAATGGAATGGGCTCCGGAGTTCGACCCGAAGGACATGGATCTTCTCGGGAGAACCATCCGAACGATGGGTCGGGCTGGACAAGAACGGGTCCTGGATCCGGATCCATCCCAACGGATCCCTACCCGGTTCCCCAACCCGGTTTCCAAACCGGTTTTCTGCCCTACGCGTTTCCGTTCAACGGCGGCCGTCCCGAGCCCAGAGATCCCCTTCACACGGCGACGGCCGACGGACCGGAGCTCCGACTTATCAACATGCAGCTCACCGGACAGGACAACTACAACGCCTGGGCTCGCGACCTTCGACGAGCACTCGTCACGAAGGACAAGGATGGTTTCCTTGACGGCACCATCCCCTATCCGACCGACGAACGGATGCAACGTTTCTGGAAAAAATGCAACCAATTAGTTCGTACCTGGATCGGAAATTGTCTCGCTCCGGACGTTGCAGTTGGGCTACCGCCGACCGAAGACTCCAAGACCTTTTGGGCGAATATCCGAGAGATGTATGGGCGTCTCGATCCGGCGAAGCTCTTTACCATTACCCAGGCTATCTCGGAGCTGAAACAGAACAATCAATCGGTTACTACCTGCTTCAATCGGCTCTCGGCTCTCTGGAATGAGCTCGAGGCGGCGGAGGAACGACTCGAGGGTCCCGAAGAAACGCTGAAGCAGTACCAGAAAATCAAGGAACGGGAGAAAGTGACCCGGTTTCTACTTATCTTAAACGATATGTACTCACCTTTTCGATCACAGATCTTGGCGATGGACCCGTTACCTTCGCTTGGCCGGATCTACCAACTGGCGGTCCAGGAGGAAAACCAGCGGCAAGCCGTGACCGAGCACGGCAGAGTCGCCGAAGGAGTCGCCCTTGCTGCCTTCCAACCGAACTTCAGATCTGGAGAGGCGTCGCACGGAGTCCATGGTAGTTGCAGCATGGCTGGAGGAGTCGAGAGCTTCGCACAAGAAAGGGGAGGACGCGGGCGTTTTGGGGCGATAATTGGGGTAGGTGGAAACCCTACAATCAACGGCTGGGATGGAAGCAAATCGGACGGCTACGGTTTGATCCGCCCATCAGCATCCGACGGTCCACATCAGAGGAGATCGGATGGTCCTTATCTAATCACGGGCTCAAGCGAATCCAACGCCCCTTATTTGGCCACGACAGCACCCGCATATAGGGCATCCGGAGGCTCACGGAATGCCACGTCATCCACAAAAAATACTGGGCAAAATTCAAAAATTAAGGGTAAATACTGTGAATATTGTAGACGTCCTCATCATACTATTGATATGTGCTGGAAATTACATGGAAAGCCGGGTGATAAGAAGGAAAAGATGTTGCTTGCTTACCGGGTTTCAAGACGAAGGACGATGGGGCAAATCGGACAATTACCCAAGATCGGTATCGAAATATAATGAAAGCATTGAATCACTGGCAACAAATGATAAGGCTGCAAATTTCTCGGTATTTCTTTATACAAGGAAAATTCAATATCGGTTGATGCATGGATAGTTGATTCGGGTGCCGATGATCATATAGTTTGCAATGAACGGTTATTTACTAGTATTCAAAAGAGGCCACATTCTTCGGTATCTGTACGCCTCCCCAATGGAAATACCACTCGTGTTACCAAAATTGGTACTATCCAACTTAGTCCAGATATTATTCTCAAAAACGTTCTATTCATTCCTGATTTTGAGTTCAATCTCTTATCAGTCTCAAAAGCTTGTGAGGATAATTCTTGTCGTGCCATATTCAATCGCAATGATTGCTTCTTTCAGGACCTTTTGACTGGCAGACTGATGGGCTTGGGTAGTGTTGCAAAAGGGCTGTATTTTTGGATTGATCCCCAAAGGAATTTTGAATTATTTAGTAAAAGCATTTCTTGTAATGCCATTGCTAGTAATAAAAATCTTATTTTTCATCAACGCTTAGGTCATACTGCAAAATTCCCTTATCCTAAATGTCCAATTTGTCCATTGGCAAAACAGTCTCGGACACATTTTCCAGTTAGCACATCTAGATCCACCAGTGCTTTCTGTTTACTTCATTTGGATATTTGGGGACCCTATCACACTCCACATCGTGATGGGTCTCGGTTTTTCTTGACCATAGTTGATGACTATACTCGAGCTACTTGGGTCTTCCTTATGCAATCCAAGAGTCAGACCTTTTCAACACTGTCGAATTTTCTATCTCTTATTAAAAATCAATTCGACAGACCTGTCCAGAAAATTCGTACGGATAATGGACGTGAGTTCTTTTCTGCGGAATGTGAATCTTTCTTGTCTTCTCGAGGTATTCTACATGAGAGTTCATGTAATTATACACCCCAATAAAATGGGATTGTTGAAAGAAAACATCGTCACCTCTTAGAGGTAGCTCGAGCCCTAAAATATCAAGCTTCCATACCTGAAGAATTTTGGGGAGATTGTGTAATTACAGCAGCTTATTTGATCAATCGGATGCCAACTAGAATTCTTAATGGACGGACTCCTTTTGAATTACTTTATGGAAAGCAACCTATAATTGATCATCTTCGAGTTTTCGAATGTTTGTGTTATGCGGCGAATCTGGGCCACCGAAGTAAAATGGATCCTCGTGCCATTCGGTGTGTTTTTATGGGATATCCTACATTGCAAAAAGGCTATCGAGTCATGGAAATCTCTACAGGGCATTTCTTTGTTAGCAGGGATGTTGTCTTCCAACAAGATATTTTTCCTTTTCAAGAAAATGTGTCGATGTCTTCCATTCCAGAGTCAGATCATCGACCTTTCTTATAAGAAGATGACCTCACTGTTTAGAATCAGTATATATTTATTGCACCAGAACAGCATATGCCCGATGATTTGAATCCAGCAATCGACTCACCAATTTCTTCAATTGAGGAAGATAATTCATCAAATTCTTCGGCCTCTTCGCCGATGATCCAGAATCCATCTCCTGTAATATCAGAAGAAACCAGAATTGAGCAGCCTCGGTGTTCTGGACGTCACACTAGACCTCCTACTTGGATAAAGGATTATATATGTCCTACATTGGATTCTCCAGGTACGCAGTACCCCATATCATCTTATGTTTCATTTAGTAGACTATCATCGGAACACATGTGTTGCATTAGTAGAATTTCGGAAGAACAGGAACCGTCATCGTACTCTGAAGCAGCGCATGATCCTAAATGGCAGCATGCTATGGAAGCTGAACTCAAGGCTCTCAATGAGAATCAGACTTGGGACATTGTTCCATTACCAGCAGGACGAAAACCTATTGGCTACAAATGGGTTTATAAAATCAAATTTAAAGCTGATGAAACCGTTGAACGATACAAGGCACGTTTAGTTGCGAAAGGGTTCACGCAACGAGAAGGTTTCGATTATCATGAAACGTTCTCTCCTGTGGCAAAAGAAGTCACTGTCCGTTCCTTCTTATCCATTGTTGCTTTTCGCAATTGGTCGCTGCATCAAATGGATGTTAATAATGCTTTCTTACATGGAGATCTAGATGAAGAGATTTACATGGAGCTTCCACAGGGATTACGCAGACAGGGGGAGTCTCGTGTGTGTCGTCTTCGCAAATCCCTGTATGGACTCAAACAGGCTTCCAGACAATGGTATGCTAAGTTCACTGCTGCTTTAACCAACATAGGTTTTCAGCATTCCAGACACGATTATGCCTTGTTCACGTGGACTGAAGGTACTTCATCAATCTATCTTTTAATATATGTTGATGACATTCTTATCATGGGGAATAATGAAGTATCTATTGCAAAATTCAAAAGCTATCTCCATTCCACTTTTCATATCAAAGACTTGGGATCTCCTAAGTATTTTCTAGGCATTGAGATAGCTCGGTCTGATAGAGGAATATCTCTAAGCCAAAGAAAGTTCATTTTGGAAATAGTCTCTGAAGCAAGATTATCAGGATGCAAACCGGCAGTTATTCCAATTGAGCAGAATACAAAGTTTACGACACATGAGTATGATTCGACCTCATCTTCTCTCATTAAAGATTCGTTACTTGAAGATCCATCAATATACCAACGACTTGTTGGGAAACTGATTTATCTCACGATGACAAGATCGGATATATGCTATGCTGTGCAAATACTCAGTCAATTCATGCACAAACCGAAGCAGTCTCACATGAATGCAGCCTTGAAAGTAGTGAAATACTTGAACGGATGCCCAGGACTTGGCATTTTTCTATCTCAAGATTGTGACATGAAAATGATGGCATATTGTGATACGGATTATGCCACTTGTCCAATGACGAGAAGATCCATCACTGGTTTTTGTATCAAATTTGGAAAGTCTCTTATCTCGTGGAAAACAAAGAAGCAGTCAACCGTATCACTATCATCAGCAGAATCAGAATATCGAGCTATGGCAAAGACTGTTTGCGAAATAATCTGGATACGAGGATTACTTGCGGATCTTGGAGTACAAGTGGATGGACCCACTAAATTATTCTGTGACAATGATGCCGCACTCGAGTTAGCAGCAAATCCAGTGTTTCATGAAAGGACTAAGCATATAGAGGTCGATTGTCATTTTACTCGAGACAAGATTCGAGAAGGGATCATCACAACAAGAGGAATAGGAACTACGGAGCAACCTGCGGATATTTTTACCAAGCCTTTATGCCAAAGACAACATGCATATCTGTTAAGCAAGCTTGGTGTCCTCGATATAAATAGACCACCAGCTTGAGGGGGAGTGTTGGAAATATAATTTGATAACTTAGGAAATACCATCTTGAGTATCAATCATTGATTTATTTAGTCGGCAATTGACTTGGTAAAATAGGAATTAGAATCGATGTATATTCTCTTTTATTCCTTTCCTGTTTTACACTTTGCCCTTTGTATTACAAATAGTGTAATCAGCATGTACAACAGCGATATACAGAAATACAAAAAGGCTCCAGTTTCCTCTCCACCTTATTTTCTGTCAGGAACAATCGAAGCATCCTAATCTGGATCTGTTAGGACTGACTTTCATCCAAGTGCGGGTGATTTTGAGGATCAATGTCAGCCTTCCTTCAGGCCCCGTGTACCAGGAATATGTGGTACTATATGTCCGGAGGAACGTACACACCCTGGGGCCGCTGCCACCGCCGCCAAAGGACGATGATGGAGGTTCAAGTGGAATAGTGTAGAGGGGGATGCAGGGATAGCAGCAAGTTTTTGAGAAGCTGACACTCGAAGATAGATGACGTCGTAAATAGCTAACAGAAAAGTTGGTCTTTTTTTTTGGATATAGCCAATATAGAAAACGTTGGCTTTTGATGTACTGACAAGCGACATCTATCATATATATGTAAATAAAAAGTGCCTGGTTGATGTGTATATCTAGTGTGCATCATTTCAAAGTTTAAGGAAGGGAGTCGATGGTTACTGCAATGATATTGCGCAAGGACCAATGAAAAATTTAATAGACCCCCAAATTTGCGGATTCGCCAAAATCCATTGATATCAGAATAAAGGTCATCCAGGATAAGGAAAAAGGTGTGACGACCCTAATGGATCGGGAGCCGTTAGGGGGCATCATAGTTTTAGGTTGAATGGATTTGGAATACTGTAGGGATATTGGAAAGGTTTTAATTAGGATTTAAGATAAAAGGGGGAAAGCCATAGCTACACCATCGGTGGAGAGGAACTCCTCACGAAGAGGGAGAGAGGGAGGGAGAGAGGAAGGCAGATCATAACCTTCTCCAAAATTATGAGGGGGGAGAATTCTTGACACCCATCGCATTCCTCGACCGTTTCTGTCCATGTTCTTACTAATTTGTTTGTCCTTTCGAAGGAGGTTGCAAGAGAGTAAAATTACATGAAATGCAATGGTACAACATTAACTTAAGAACTAGAAGAAGGCAATCTCTAAAGTAATTGCTGTCGAGCTAAACTGGCTCTAGTCCATCGCAGCATAATATTAGATTCCAGGGACATGTAACCAGTACAACAAAGTATCTTCAATCAAACTATGCGTGGTTCTCTAGACACCATTGTTATCTCCAATAGGCAAACTAGCAGCAATTACCGGATTGCTTGATGAAGTTGAGAATGTTTATAATTCTGCTTCGGTTTCATCATTGTCAATTGGCACATTAGGTGGGTAAATAAGTGGTTTTGGAGGCATTTGAAGATTACCAAGATCTCCTTCAAGCATTTCTAAGACTTTGCTCATTGGAGGACGATGGTCAGGATTTCATTGTATAAACCAAAGTGCAACCAATATCATCTTTTGTATCACATTCCTTTCCTCATCTACAACTTCTTCCAATTCAACAATTTTTCCTTCATTGAGTTGGTCGTACACCCATAGCGGAAAATAAATTTGGCTTGAGTGTTCTACATTGGCATTTATATTCTTCCTTCTACTTGCCATTTCCATGAGCAACTTCCCAAAACTGTAGACGTCAGCTTTATAAGATACACTGCCAATATTTCTGAAGAACAATTCAGGCACCATATATCCCAAGGTTCCTCTTACAATAGTCAATGAGACAATGCTATGATTGGTGGGATAAAGTTTTGCGAGACCAAAATCAGAAACTTTTGGAGTGAAATTCTTGTCTAAAAGAATGTTGTGAGGTTTGATATCAAAGTGTAATATTTGCATGTCACACCCACGATGTAGGTATTCAATCCCCCTTGCCACCCCAAGAGCAATCTCATATATTTTCCCATAATCAAGAAACTTGTTACCTTTCTCGGTGAAAATGTGCTTATCCAAGGATCCATTTGGCATAAGATCATATATGAGAGCTTGTTTTGTGCCTTCAAAGTAAAAACCGATAAGGTGCGCTATATTAACATGGTGAATTCTTCCAATAGTAGACACTTCGCTGATAAAATCTTGGCCATGGGCCTTGGAATGCTTCAAAATCTTGATGGCCACTTCATTTCCACTTCTAAGTTCCTTTGTAGACAGAACAATACCCCCCTTCACCTAGTTTATACTTAAAATTGCTAGTGATCTTAATATTTGAGTAGGAGTACCTTATGGGCAAAAAGTTGTTATGAGCTTGCAAAAATTCTTCGATGTTCTTGTCCATTGCCATGTGCCTTCTTCTATATTGGTGGATTAGAAATATCGTGACAAATGATGTCCCGATTATATATTTTGCTATATAGAAAAGCACTGAGGAAAATTTTGATAGGTAAGAATAAGCATTTTAATATTTACTTTAACAACAAATCATTGCGGCTTACCGAGTAGTACTATAAAATCTTCAGACATCCAAATTGCAATATCATCTAGGACACCTGTGGAAGGAATGTATGATATGTAAAGGAACTGAAGGAAAAAAAATGTTTCCAAAACAAAACTCGCAAGGAAACAAAGCTAGCTACTCTATATAATTTGTTTTTGGTCAGAAGAATATGAGAAGTGGGATGCGTGAATTTGCAAATAAATGACAATAAATAGCTTTGTTTGACATAGGCGAAAGACAATGGAAACCCTTTTGCTTTTGTTAGCGGTCAACATATATAAAGAAACAATGACTTTTATTAGTAGTTAATAATTTTGTTCCCAATACATTAATACAATTTGTTGGAGAATTTGTTAACAAGCGTCTCTTGAATTAATAGTTAAGTGAATAATTACGAAACTAATTAAGAAAATATGAAAATCTGAACTCTATACCAACAAAAAATAGTCATGTGGCTGCTCGCACAATAATCCTGTTTTTCTCATATCCGAAAATTCTAGCCCTTCGTAGAAAGGAACATAATCTAGGCACATGAATGCGTGCAACTAATAAGGGGTCTGTTTTCTGCTGTTACTTTTTCATCTTTTTGCGAATCTCCAACAATTGGATTTGAATATGCAACATGAATCTCCCAAGAAACATTGAAAACACAAACATTTACGTATACTAACGTGTATATTGTGTCATAATTTTCTTGGGTTTTAAATGTTTCTTTCATTTTCCAGATTTGAAGAGACAGTAGCAAGTGAGAACAGAATCATTCAAAATTACGGTAAAAATTCATAGCCCACCGATGCTTACCGCCCATGTAGTAATTGGATCCGCAAACCTAACGTCCGTTTACAAAGGAATTTAAGGAGCAAAAGAAAATTGACTTCCATAAACCTTGACGAAATCGGAGAACAAACCCATTGGCCATGATTCCATGGATTCGCTTGTAGTTGTAGGAGGTAATATTAAAGTGTTCTTCACCCCCAAAATCAGCTGGTATCCACGTCCAGCTGCTAGTGGTGCAAAAATCCCTAACATCCGATGCTGTTAGACTGTGCAAAGCATATAAGTTCCAGTTCGATGATGTGTTGGAAGAGTACAACCCCTCCAAGCAAGGACTGGTAGTGATGTAGTATGGAGAACTAAACGGCTTTGAGCAGTTCACAATGACCAACGTACCACTGCCAACCATGAAGTATAAGGAGAATGGATCGAAAGGGTACTTGTAGCTATACCACACCAATGAATGATGGGAAAGGGATGAGCAATTATCCTTTTGCAACCCATCGTTGACCAATTTGATGTAGCCATAGGAATAATTGATGGACTATGAAAATATAGAATGGTGTAATTATCTTCACAAGCCAACTCATACTTTTGAGTTACTGCATCCTTTTGGATCACTTTTCAGTTAAAACGAGTAACTTATATTATGGATGTCACCATAGGATGAAGCAATGCACCGTCGATTACTCAGGTCGGCATTGATAGCAATCACTTTTGATAGAATAAGGATGAGCAGCAACACTTGATAGACATTCATGGCGCTGAGAGCGTTAACCATATCTCTGCTAAGTCTCTAGGCAAAGAGAAATTGGAAAAGAATTGCTGTGTGTGCGAAGGAAAGATCGAATGATTCTTGTTCTATTGGAGACTTTGGAGTCGCCTTGTCATGTGGAAAAGCCCAAGTCAGTCAACCAGCAAGTGCGTGCAAGTCAAGAAATTAAAGAGGTTGGAAAAGTCATTGATTGTAGGCCGACGCGTGGGGCCATCCTACTCCGAAGTCTTCCTGTGAGCAGCTTCGTGGAAAAGTCATTGATTGTAGGCTGATGTGTTTTGTCAAAGGTAATTTGATCAAACGTGCAACTGATGTTAAGCAAATTCTGCACGCTTGTTCTTGCAGCATTCGTGGATTCCTAAGGATTGAAAAATCCAAATAGGAAGATCGCTAGTCGTTTTCCTTTACTATATTAGCTGGACATTACATGGAAAAGCGTTTTAACTTTTGCTTGTCCTTGAAGACTTGAAGTCCCATACTCCTAATTACTAGCATTTGCAAAACGTGGGTTACATGTGGGTTGGTCATATTGCACTTTCAACGGGAGTGGAAACGTTTAGATCATTACTCTGTTTCTCATAGACAATTCTATGGAAACAAGAAACAAGTGCATTAATAATATGTAGAAATTTTTATTTTGATGAAGTAAAGACAACGCAACATAAAGTTAGTCGATACATAACATCAATGAAAATCAAGATTTATTTTCATTTGACCTTTTCGAGAATTATTGTTGATCAAATATTGGAAGAGACAAAAGTACTTGATATCGAGCTCATCATCCGTTTAAACTCCCTGCAACTATTATTCTCCGCATATGCTATTGTCATAATTGATTTTGTCAAATCTTGTGACAAACAAATAATGTTCTTGTGCAGCCTCTGAAAATTCAGTGCATCTAGAAAATTTTCTCCCAAACAAATTCTAAAGATCATTTGTTACACCCCGATCCTCAAGCGTGGGCCCATCCCTCAACAATCGATACAAATGCGATGTTCCCAAGAGCGTCGTCAATCCAATCATTTTAATGCACATGTAGAAGTGAAACAATAAATCCCTGACAACAAATAGCATGTGATAGAAAAGCAAGGCAACATTTCACAAAAGCCAACTTTATATAAACAACAAGGTTTAGGTATAAAAGAGTTTGGACAAAAGTCTACAAAATATTGGTTCTCAAAAAGAAACTGTCCTACGACAACTAGTTGGACACATACGCCAATCCTTTAGACTCCACCTCCTCAGACTTCGGGCTTCGGGTCCTCCACCAACACCATCTAAGGACTTGAAAAGTTAAGCCCATGACTGGGTGAGACATTGTCTCAGTAAGTTTACCCCCTAAACCCCTGTTAGGAAGAAAATACACCAAAAGGTGGCCTAGCCACACAATACAGAGAACTTACCTTGCCTTAGTTTCCTCCTACACGTCAGCACAGTTTATATACACAAGGCACAAAATCACAGCAGGCAACAATTGAAATGCCTCACCAACACAATTAATCACTAGGGTCCCGATTATAAGGCAAAACCGTTATGGCACGTCCCATATCATGCCACACAGTTTTGTCTCATAATCAGGCTTAGCCAACTCAACCAACCATGCGTTCCAATTGTTAATTTAGCCTCTCAAGGGCACGGCCTACTCTTAAGTTCGGCGTCTTCTAGTGTAGCCAGGCTTCGTCTCACTACCTTTGAGCACGGCATCGTCTCTCATAGAAGGCTTTCCAGAATGAGCGTAGGTCTAGAATCTATTGCGACTTGAGACCCAATGAATGGGTAACCCATATAGGTTGACATCCGGTGTAGAACACTTGGGACGGGTTCTCTTAACAAACACACGACCAATCTCGGCCTAGAACACCGTACATTGCACTCAAATGCCTAAATTAAAATAGTGATTGTGGCATATTTTCTTCATATTAAAAATACTTGGTGAAAATAGTTGTGTGCGGGTACACGGTCATATCGAACAGAAAAACTGATATACTTCATTTTTAAAATCCCACGATTTTATAGAGTATGTAAAACCATTTTTGGTGTTAAAATCCGACACTCGGAATTTTCTGAATAAATATTGAAATTTCCCAAATTTTGGAATAAATTACCAAAGAATCCAATCATCACTCAATTTGCACAAATTAACACACAATTACGTAAACTAAACACACTATTGCAATCAACACGAAATTTTGGTCACTGGCTATCTCGGTCTAATTTCCAGAAAATAATTAATAATTAAATAATTACCAAAATTAATCAAATAATTCAATTTAAATACCAAAAATACTAACTTAAGCCATAAAAGCCTAATTGAATACCGAGACAGGCCCGAAAAATTCCTGAATCAATCTAGATAAATAATACAACCCATCTAGTCTCTAATTAATCTAATCTAATAACCTAACATGCAAAATTGGATAATTAAATCACTAATCTAATCTAACTAACCACATAATCCTTAATTAACTTAAACTAATTACCCAATAATCATAATTAATCTCATAAGCGAGGTTTAGTGAGTAAACTCACCGGATTTATGAGCCGGTGAGTCCATGGCAACGGCGACGCGGAGACGGGCGACAAACTCTTAAGCGGCAACACTAACAAGAGCTCGAACCAGGCTGAAAACAATCAACAACTTCCTGCTCGAGCTGAAAAATCAAAGCTGCTCAAGGGCTCGTCGCGGGCTTGGCTTGGCGGTCAAAGATGGGGGCTTCGTTGGTTGACTTGGGCGAGAAGCTGGATGCAAGAATCGGTGGAGACATGCGGCATGAAAATGCAAAAGAAGCAGGCTGGTGGTGTTGCTGTTGGAGGGGCAACGAATGGAGGTGGTAGCTGGCGCACGAAGGCGCTACAAGGGTCAACGATGGGGCTTCGCCAGTTGATTGGTGGGCTGCTTCGGTGGATCGTGCGCGGCAAGGTCAGAGGCAGAAGCAATCAGCAGCTTCGGTGGAGGGGGACAGAAGATGGTGGGGTGTGTGGCAGCTTGAAGGAAATTCGGTGGGGACTTTGCCAGAGGAAGAAACGGAATGAAGAAGCCGAAGTTGCGAAGGAGGAGGGCAGCTGGCATACGTGCTCGAGAAGAGAGGGAGGAGAGAGAGATCGAAGGAAAGGGGCAAAAGGATAAGGGGCAGGGGATGTCGGTTGAGAGGGGGAGAGAAAGAAAGTGACGTGCAAGAGAGTGTCCGGTGGGGGGGGAGGGTGGGGGGAGAGAGAGAAGGTAATCAAACATTGATCTTTGATCACAAGAGTGCTTAGTCATCCTCATCTTTACCTAACAAAATCAATTGGTCATCCAAGGCCAATTTCAACGCCAATTTGCCCCAATTGAAGTCCAAATGAAGACCAAAACATGACAGCTCCTCTAGCCTACGAATTTCATCCAATGGGACTTCAATTCTTCGTCAATTTCTCCTATTTGCTGTCCAATTTTGCTGATAAAGAAGCCAACACAATTTCTACAATTTCCTGTCACCAAATAGCTCGGTAAGGAGGCCAAAAATCCATTCAATTTAGCTCATCCGAATTTCCATTCTTTTCCAAATCGTCCGAATTGATTTTCCGTAAAAATCCTGAACTCTGAAAATTCTTCGAAGGATGAGTCGACGTTCCTAAAAAGAATCATGACATGATAGAACTTTCAATTTTTAAAATTGGGTTCAATTTTGCGGTTAATTTCGATCTGACGCGATTTTAGCGTGACCTAACCTACCGGGTAAATTTTAGGAATTTTTAGTGCAATTGACCTGTGGTCGATTACTTTCGAGCTACATTGTATATCTTCGATTATTTTCGAGCTACATTGCCAACTTTCGGTTGTCATGAAAATATCGAGGTTTCAAATACGGGCACAAGGTACCCAAAAAGACAGAAAAATCGGTTTAGTGCCAATCGACGAGAATTTTGTAATCAGGTAGAATCACCCACACTTAATCACACACCTATGTCGAATCGACCTATCTTTGGTTTCTGATCAATTTTTAATTATGGTGTAATGACCCTTGCAGAATAGCACGATCGAGCAGTCGATTTTTGGTCGAATTCTCAAATTTATTGCATTAAAATCCCTTAACGGCTTCACCTAATAAGTTAGTTGTCCTGTGAGTGATCAGCTCAGGGAAAAGAACTATAGGCACATGGATGAAAAGCCCAATTTATTCAATCAAAAACGGAACTTGAAATTCAGGATGTCACAATTCTTTCCCTCTTATAAAAATTTTGTCCTCGAATTTTTATTTTTTTTCGGTAAAGGTAAGTATATAGGCTTGAACCAACAATACAAAAGAATCCGGTGCCAAACAACTTACACTCAAGAATGAAAGAAAACACTAATGAGTGGAAGGGTGCCAGAGAAAAGGTGGGGGTACAGTCGTCTCATTGAATCTTTACTTTCCCAAGTTGTTCCTTCTATCTCGTGGTGTTGCCAGACCACTTTGACCAAGGGGACCATCTTGGTACGTACAATCTGTTCTTTCTGATCCACAATTTGAACTGGGCTTTCCACATACGACACTCTGTTGTCCATGTCCAATTCCTCAAAATTAAGCTTGTAGGTCGTTTTAGGCTTATGCTTCCTCAACATCGACACGTGAAATATGTCATGTACTTGCGCTAACCTCGGTGGCAATGCAAGACGATACGCTAGAGTCTTGATTCTTTCCAGAATCTCAAAGGGACCTACGTATCTTGGACTCAGTTTTCCCTTCTTGCCAAAGTGTGAAGTACTCCTCATTGGTGACACCTTTAGAAAGACGTGCTCACAAATTTGGAATTTCAACGATCTTTGACGTTTATTAGCATAACTTTTCTGGCGGCTCTGAGTGGTCTTTAACCTATCTTTGATGACGACAACTACATCCATTGACTGCTGGACTAACTCTGGCCCTGTGATCTTTCTTTCTTTGACCTCATCCTAACACACTGGTGTTCTGCACGCTTTGCTATACAACGTTTCGAAAGGAGCCATCTAAATGCTCTGCTGGTAGCTGTTATTGTAGGCAAACTTAACCAAATGAAGCTGTTCCTCACAGCTTCCCTTGAAATCTAGCACGCAAGCTCACAGCATGTCTTCTAGAATTTGAATCCTCTCAGACTGGCCATCTGTTTGAGGATGATAGGCCGTACTATAATGCAGCTTCATTCCTAAAGCGGTCGGCAAACTCTTCCAACAAGCGGCAGTAAACTTCGGGTCTTTGTCTAATGTAATCGTTACCGGCACTCCATGCAGACGAATAATCTGACGCACGTACAAATTTGCGTGCCTGTCCAAATCAAGGTCCTTTCGTACTACAATGAAGTGAGCCGACTTCATCAGTCTATCGACCACTACCCAAATGGAATCATTTCCTCTTTGACTCCATGGTAAGCTTGTCACAAAATCCATTGTGATGTGTTCCCATTTTATTCAGGAATCTCGAGAGGTTGCAAAAGTCCTCTCGGCTTATAGTGCTGAGCCTTCACTTGTTAACATGCCAGACACTTGGTGACATGCTTGACGATGTTCGCCTTCATACCAGACCACCAATAATGTTGATGCAAATTTTGATACCTCTTCGTACTACTAGGATGAATGCTCTAACTGCTAAGATGAGCTTCTAACAAGATCTCTTCCTTAAGCGCTGCATCGTCAGGTACACATAATCGTCCTTGGAATCTTGGTGTTTAGTCTTCAGAAATCTGAAAGTCAGCCTTTCTCTTATTGGTATCCTCTTGTAAGATTTTCTGAACATTTGGGTTTGTCGACTGAAGCATTTTAATTCTAATCTACACTTTTGGCTTAATTTTGAGGGTGGTCATAAGACTTGAAAGGTGACCTACCTTAAACTTGAAAACCGAATCTCGAGCTTTCTCAAATAAAGTCCATTCCTTGATCAACATCTGCACTACTGAAGATTTCTGACTTAGCGCGTCTGCGACCTTATTCGCCTTTCTTGGGTGATACTAAAGATCACAATCGTAATCCTTCAAAAGTTCCATCCAGTGACACTGTTTCATATTCAACTTCTTTTGAGAGAATAGATACCTGAGATTTTGATGGTTTGTGAAGATGTGGAATCTTTTTCCACACAAATAGTGTCTCCAAATCTTCAAAGCGAAAATAATCGCTGCAAGTTCTAAGTCATGCATCGGGTGGTTAAGCTCATGAGGTCTTAGCTGATGGGACGCGTATGCAACAACTCTACCATACTACATCAACACGCAACCCAATCCTCTGAATGACACATCACTGTAGATCTCGTATCCTTCATGATCAGATAGTATGGTCAATACAGTTGCGGTAGTTAGCTTCTGCTTAAGCTCATGAAAATTGCGCTTGCACTTATCTATCCATACGAATTTCTCTTCCTTCCTCAACAGTCGAGTTAAAGGCGACGCTAAAGTTGAAAACCCTTCCACAAACCTTCTGTAATACCTTGCTAAATCTAGAAAACTTCTCATCTTTGTCACTGTAGTCGTTCTTGGCCAGTTAATCACTACTTCAATCTTGGGGGGGTCCACGGAGATTCCTTCTCTTGAAATCATGTGACCTAGAAAAGCAACATGAGTCAACTAAAACTCGCACTTGTTGAACTTAGCATACAGCTTATGAATCCTCAAAGTTTGGAGTACCATCCTCAAATGCCTCTCGTGCTCCTCTAGACTTCTCGAGTACACTAGGATTTCGTCAATGAACACGATCACAAACTGATCCAGGTACTCCTTGAAAACCCGATTCATCAAATCCATAAAAGCAGCTAGGACGTTCATCAAACCAAATGGCATTATAGTGAATTCATAATGACCGTATCAAGTGCGAAATATTGACTTTGGTATATCCTCCTTTCTGATTCTCAGCTAATGATATCCTGTTCTCAGGTCGATTATTAAAAATATCAACGCTCTTTGCAGCTGGTCAAACAAGTCATCGATCCTTGGCAATGGATACTTGTTCTTGATCGTCACCTGATTGAGTTGTCGATAGTTGATGCATAGGCGCAACGAACCATCTTTCTTCTTCACGAACAAAGTTGGTGCTCTCCAAGGTGATGCACTAGGACGTATGAATCCCTTATTTAACAATTATTGAATCTACACCTTCAGTTCTTTCAACTCAGGCAACGCCATTCGGTGAGGAGTCTTAGAGATTAGCTCTGTTCCTGGAGCTAACTCAATCACAAACTCGATCTCCCTCTTTGGCGGCAGACTTGGCAAATCCTTCGGAAACAAATATGGAAATTCCTGAACCACTATGATGTCCTCGATCTTCAGCTCTCCAACTGTCGTATCCATAACAGTCGCCAACCTTGACAACCCATGTCTAACAAATGGGTTGCCTCTAGTGACGAGATTAAAGGGATCAAGGGTCCTCCTCGACTTTTGATAAATTCGAACTTTATCCATCAACGGGTTAAACTATATTATATTATGACAACAAGTCATTACAACAAAAAGCTCATCGAGCCAATCCTTTTCATATATGATATCAAAGTTATACATATGCAAAATCATCAAGTACAACTCTAGTCAGCAATTCTCATTTCTACAATTTCATTACAACAATTGAGGTTTTATAAACTTAACCAAAATTCTGCTGCGCCACTCTGATAAAATCACTCCCAAAAACATTCTTCCTCTGATCAGTGCATGCTTCAGTTCATTCCTACCTCCTTCGCCATCCTAGTGGTGTCCTATATGCAGTAATGGTGTTTATGCTCTCCTGGACCTGCGTGGACAGTTCCTCACTTGATGGTTGTGCTAGCCACATTTAAAGCACACTCCCATTATACCGGGATATTGGGTTGGTCCATGCTTCCTCCTACAAACTTGGCATCTGTCTAGTGAGTCCTCTGCCTCTTGTCGGGTGACAATATGCACCATTTCTTGTATTGGAGGCCTAAATTTATGACTCGGTAAAATTGAAAGGTTTTGACACTATAATACGTTTAGGAATTTTTGGACAATTTCCTTATAATAAGAGAGTAGTTCTAATTGCAGTTCTAATTGGAGTGGGCTTAGTTTAGTTTAGGGGGCCTTGGGCTTATTTTGGTCGTAAAAGAAGGTGGGCTTCGGACTTGATTTGCATTTCTTTGGGAATTCGGGCTTGAAATGATTTCGAATTTGGGTTTGTGGCGGCCCTAGGTGAGCTTGGGCCTGGCTTAAGATTGAAAGTCCAATTGGTGGACGGTGCAAGTTCCCTCAACAACCCACGCATTTGCAGCTATCACAGCTTATTTATACCCACTCATTTGAGATATTTTAGAAGATATGTTCGAGGAATATGCTTTGTCGATATATAAAAAGGAGAAGCAACCGGTCTTAAGCACTTCACAAAAGCCATTGATTTACCAAAACCCTGTTGAACCTTGTACCTGAAGTTAAAAGTTCGTTAATGAATAACAAATGAGAGAGGAGCAATTACACTTTCACAATCCAACGTCAAACATGAGGATGTCGCCAAAATTGGCATGATAATTATTTCTATGGATGAATTTGATATTGTATATTCACACCCTACCTCATCTTGCGAACCTCACTGCATGATGAAGCAGGATCTTTTGTGTACCCATCACTAGTAGCACAACAAGAAAGACCAATGACACAAAGTAGAGGGGTGGAATTTCAGGAAAAATCATTTCCCTCTAAGCCTGTGGGCAATTGAAATTTAGGGCTTGATAAGTTGGGAAGAATCAACAAGGATAGAATGCACATACAATATTGGCGAATGACAGAGATCTTTAATTTGAAAATTTGGGACCGTCCTATTGAAAAAGTTTATGTCGACCGATGAAACAATTAAGTCAAGAACGTTACAGGAGCAGTGAGTAGAACTCACCATCATCACCATTTCATTCGGGCAAGAAAACATCACAGTTGACTATTCATATATTTAGCCGTCTTCCGACGTCATTTCACACCTTTTGAGAACTTTTATTAGATAAGTAAGTTATTTCATATTTTCTTGCATATATGTGATGTTGATGGATCTTTTTTTCTAAGATTACACGAAAGTTGCCTTAATGTAAACTTCGATTCAATTTGAATCCATGTTAATCAGGAATGATGGATTTTTTTTTTTTTTTGATGACGCAGGGAAGCCCCATACACAGGAATGATGGATTTTGATAATTAAGAATTGCAAAAATTCAATTCAAAGGAAAAAAGAGATGTCAAGAAATTAAATAATTATCAATTCTATTCAGTTAGTGTAGAAGAAAATTCTTCATAGCTCATTAGCATAAAAGATGTGAACTTTATAGATCTGGAATTATCTTTGGGAAAGAATCTTATGACGTGTTCGAAAGTTTGGCATAATTAGAAGACTTTTCAAATCACGAATATTTTGACCAAAAAAGTATCACCAATAACAAAAAAGGGTAGGGTTCACTAGGAATGGATCATAGCCTAATCGATTCGACATTTGGCTCTTTCTTGCCAGAAGCAGTGATGGAGCCAAGATTTAGGTTGAGGGAGCATGATACCTTTCACGAAATATGGAGGTAAGCATTTTTATTTTTTTCCAATGTAGAATTTTAAATGAAGTTACTAGTAATTTATAAGTATAACAAATTAGAAGTTTAACTCAAAATTTTGAAGATTTTGTTACTTAATTATTTATAGTAACCTATATAAGTATTTTCTTGAATAAAGTTACCCGTTGCTGATGTCTAGTATGTAGGCCAAGTTGATGAAGTTTCATTAAAGTGCTATGAAATTCTATAAGCCCGTCAATTAAAATCACCGCCATCGTCAAAGGGAAAATTGCAATTTCTCGACCTTGTTACTTGTCAGTAATTATATGTTAATTCTTAAATGGAATAGAGTTTCTTCAAATATAAACTTCATAGAATTATTTCATTTAATATATTTTTCTTTTCCATTTTAACAAAAGTTGTCTCTCGCATATACAAGTAGTGTTTCTTTGTAAAACGTATGCGCGGATATTAAACGAATATATAAGTCAAAATTGGGGCCTCTTGACATCGAGTAATCACACACCGGAACCACGTCAAATTGGCAAGATTGCGGATTATTATTAGCTTTTTAATTGGCACTACTCTTAAATCACGGAATGAGGGAGGAAAGTTGTCAATCTCCTTCTCTTCCCCCACCGTTTTTATCCTTCAGTCTTACCGATTTTTTTAATTCTATCAAAGGAGGAGGCAAGAGAGCAAAACCATATGAAATACAATAACGCAACATAACTAAGAGCTAGGAGAGAACAATCTCAAAAGCAATCATTGTCGAGCTAAACTAGCCCAAGTCCCTCCCAACTTAATACTAGATTATTGGGACATACAACAAATACACAAAGCTTTTCCAGTCAAACCATGCATGATTCTCTAAACATTATCGCTATCTCCAAAAGGAAAATTAGCGGAAATTATTTGGGCACTTGATGAAGATGAGAATGTTTCTAGTTCCATCTCCGCTTTGTCATTGTTGACTGGCTCATCCGATGGGCAAATAAGCGGTTTTGGAGGCATTTGAAGTCTGCCAATATCTCCTTCAAGCATTTCTAGGACTTTTCTCATTGGAGGCCGATGGTCAGGATTTAATTGTATACACCAAAGTGCAACTATTATCAACTTTTTCATCACCTTCCCTTCCTCTTCTACAACTTCTTCCATTTCAACACCTTCTCCTTCATTGACTTGGTCATACACCCACAAGGGAAAATAAATTTGGCTTGAGTGTTCCGCATTTGCATTTATATTCTTTCTTCTACCTGCCATTTCGATGAGCAACCTTCCAAAGCTATAGACATCTGATTTATAAGATACACCGCCAATGTTTTTATAGAATAACTCGGGTGCCATATATCCTAAGGTTCCTCTTGCAGTAGTCAATGAGATTGTGCAACGATCAGTCGGATAAAGTCTCGCGAGTCCAAAATCAGAAACTTTTGGAGTGAAATTCTGGTCTAAAAGAATGTTGTGAGGCTTGATATCAAAATGTAGTATTTGCATGTCACACCCACGATGTAAGTATTCAATCCCCCTCGCCACCCCAAGAGCGATCTCATATATTTTCTTATAATCGAGAAACTTGTCACGTTGCTCAGTGAAAATGTGCTTATCCAATGATCCATTTGACATGAGATCATACACTAGAGCTTGTTTCGAGCCTTCAAAGCAAAAACCAATGAGTTGCACTACATTAACATGGTGTATTCTTCCAATAGTTGCCACTTCATTGATAAAATCTTGGCCATCGGTCTTGGATTGCTTTAAAATCTTGATGGCTACTTCGTTGCCACTTCTAAGTGTTCCTTTGTACACGGAACCATATCCCCCTTCACCCAATTTATGCTTAAAATTCTTGGTGATCTTCTTAATGTTTGAATAAGAGTACCTTATAGGCAAAAAGTTATTATGAGCTTGCAAGAATTCTTCGATCTTCTTGTCCATTGCTAAGTGCCTTGCTCTATACTTGTAGATTAGAAATATCACGACAAATGGCATCCCGATTATGAATTTCATTGCACAAAATTGTACTGAGGAAAATTTTGATAAGTTAGAATGAGTACTTTTTTTTAGTACTATAAGAACAAATCATTGCAGCTCACCTAGTAGTAGTACAAACTCTGTAGTTGTGAAAATGGCAAGATCACCTGTGGAAGGAACGACTGATGTGAAAAGGAATCAAAGGAAAGGAAACAGAGTCGTATAAATTGAATTGTGTCCAAAAGAGTATGAGAAGGGGGATGCGTGCATTTGCAAATAAATGGAAATAATAGATTGTACAAGAAACTCCTTTTGCTTTGTTAGTAGTCAACAAAATATAGAGAAACGGTGATTTCCATATTTAATTAAAATGTTCCTCCTATTTACACATGAACACAATTAAGGAATTTGCTAATGAGTGTCTCTTGAATTATTAGTTTAGTGACTAATTAAGAATATAAAAAAAAATCTGAACTCTATACCAACGAAAAGCTTGTTATGTGGCTGCTCCTACTTCTTTCTTTCTTTTTTTCTTTTTTTCCCTTTACATTGGGATTTCTAAGCCTTCCATAGAAGAAATTATAATCTTGGCACATGTATTTGTGCACTTGAAGTTGGATCTGCGGGGTAACTTTTACCGCCACTTTGTGTTTTTTTTTTTCTTCCGGAATCTTGCAACTCCTATAATTTGATTTTAACATGTAACACGAAGATCCAGAAACCTTTCAAACACACAAATGTTGACGTGCACTAACATCTATATTTTGCATAACTTGGATTTTAAATAGTCCTTTTTATTTTCCAGTTTTGAAAAGAAAGTAGCAATTAAAAGAATGTACAGAATCATACAATAACACGGTAAAACTTTATTGCCAACTGATGCTTACCACCGTCGTAGCTCACGAAGTCGTATTGGCAAACCTGACCTTTGTAGATGCTGTAGAAATCGAACCAGCAAAAGAAGCCCAACTGAGCTGACTGAGAGAGAACAAATCCATCGGCCATGATGTTATGGATGCGCTCGTAGTTGTAGGAGCTACTATTAACCTGCTCTTCACCCCCAAAATTATATGATACCCACGTCCAGCTGTGAATGGTGCAAAAATCCAAGACATCCAATACTTTTGGATAGAACAAAGCATACAAGTTCCAATACGATGATGTGTTGGAAGAGTAAGACCCCTCAATGCATGGACTGGTATTGATATAGGATGAAGAATTTATCGACTTTGAGCAATTCACAATGACCCATCTATATCCATTGTCCATCTGGTATGAATTGCTTTGAGAGGGGAATATAGACCATCTCTTTTCCAACAATGAATGATGAGGGAGAGATGAGCAGTTATTCTTTTGCAGCCCATCTTCAACCACCTTGATTTGGTCATCGATATTGTTGATAGACTGCACATAATATCGGCCACCAAGCAAGTACACAATAGTGCGATTATCTTCACAAGCCAGGTCATGTATCGAGACACCCCATACTTTTGGGTTACTCTTCAGTCGAAACGGATAGCTTATGTTGTGAATGTCACCACAGGATGAAGCCCTCTGCTGATTACTTGGCTGAACATTTCTAGTCATCGCTAGAAATAGAACGAGAGTGAGTAGCAACACTTGACAAATGTTCATGGAGCCAAGAGCATTAATCATGCCTATATTTGTGTTTCAGCAAAAGAGAAATTGGTAAAGAATTGCTGAGTGGGTGTGGAGGAGGTGCGATATAAAAAGATAAGAAGAGATTGGACGATCCTTGCTTGATGGGAGACTTGAGAGTTGCCTTGTCCTATATAGAGAAGCCCAAGTCAACCCAAGAAATGTTGATCTTTCTTTCTCCTTTGTCTCCACATTTCTTCCACTTCCTCCATGGGATTGTTGTGTGTGCATATGTGACGACCCAAACCCGGGGCAGTACGAAGGGTTGGACTAAGATCGTCTCGGCAGTACATGGGCAAGGCTAAGGGCATGTCTCCTGTCCCACATTACTTAGAGGGGAGTTCTGAGTTAGTTTATAAGGCTTGGGTTCCTCTAATTGTACATACGTGTTTTCTTGAGTGTATGGGTTGCCTTAAGAAGAACAAAACCGTGAGGACTTAGTGTGCAAAGCGGACAATATGTGTACAGTGAAGGCCCAGGTCCTTACAGGTGGTATCAAAGCCGACTCCCACAGCATGTGGGACCACAATGAGGGCGCTGTGCCTTTTGATTTGCGCTTCTAATTAACTCTAACTAATTCATTAAAAAAATTAAATATAGATATGCAAGAAAAGTTAGATTTGGCTAGGAAAATATATTAGCAGTGTGAGGTTGATTAAGTTGCTAACTAAGGAGAATTAGCGTCGCGTTTTGCGCAAAAAGGAGAGTCCAAAAGTAAGGAAACATGAAGAATCTATAGACTTGCTTTTTGGAAGCAAAAAGGAGACTTGCTTTCGGGGTGGCCTCTTTATTGAATTTTGTGCGAAAGAGAGTTTAAAGGTGAGAAGACTCGAAGAATCATTAGACGGAAGCCCACCAGAGACTACTCACGTTCAGATTGAATAAGTTGCAAGACATTTGACGGGTCTTACACAGCCAGTGATTTTGAAATAAGAAAAGGGTGTAACATTGATACAATCACATTAGCGCGTAATCTCCATGACACTTGTTAAAAATGCTGAAAATAGCAACTGTCATTTTATAAAAAATACATGTAAATTGAACAGAAAAAATTATTTATATATGTTTCTACTAGCACATAAATATTGCCTTAATCGAACGATTCTTTTGCCATTCTCAAAAGATATTTAAAAATCTAATGAATACGTTCTGATTATCTTTTTAATGTCTACCACTTGAAACTGTATTGATATACTGACTATTCACCTAAAAGATAGTTAAAATGAGGCCATATTACCCTTTCTGAGCTTGAGCATTTTTTTGGTGCTTTGAGGCATGGTGCTTCGAGTGGTAAATCCGTTGCAAATGCGATTGTTCTTCTTGTTGGCTTTACAGGGATCTACACAAGTCTGTTTTGGTATTTGCGCGAAGATGTTTGGTGAGCGTGGAGAAGAGGTGAAATCTAAAAAGATTGAAAAGAGATGGGACGATCCTCATTTGATTTGAGACTTAGCAGTCACCTTTTTTTGTAGAAAAGCCCGAGCCATCTACGTAACAAATGGATTGAAAGTCAAGAAATTAAAGGGGTGGACCAAACTGAGGTTCCATTATTAGAGGAATGGTCGTTGCCATCGCTATTTGAGACTCCCTTTAATCACGTATGCATACAGTGCATCTAGAAAATTTACACCCATAAATAATTCAAAGGATCTACTTTTCCATTTGATCTTTCCTTCTCCACTTTTAATCGCCACTGTTCTTCCACTGTCTCCGTGATTGTTGGGTTCACACCACACCACACCCCATTAACAAGCAATTTTGATTTGGCTAGGAAAATAGATTAGCAGTGTGAGGTTGATTAAGTTGCTAACTAAGGAGAATTAGCGTCGTGTTTTGCGCAAAAAGGAGAGTCCAAAAGTAAGGAAACATGAAGAATCTATAGACTTGCTTTTTGGAAGCAAAAAGGAGACTTGCTTTCGGGGTGGCCTCTTTATTGAATTTTGTGCGAAAGAGAGTTTAAAGGTGAGAAGAATCGAAGAATCATTAGACGGAAGCCCACCAGAGATTTCTCACGTTCAGATTGAATAAGTTGCAAGACATTTGACGGGTCTTACACAGCCAGTGATTTTGAAATAAGAAAAGGGTGTAACATTGATACAATCACATTAGCGCGTAATCTCCATGACACTTGTTAAAAATGCTGAAAATAGCAACTGTCATTTTATAAAAAAAAATACATGTAAATTGAACAGAAAAAATTATTTATATATGTTTCTACTAGCACATAAATATTGCCTTAATCGAACGATTCTTTTGCCATTCTCAAAAGATATTTAAAAATCTAATGAATACGTTCTGATTATCTTTTTAATGTCTACCACTTGAAACTGTATTGATATACTGACTATTCACCTAAAAGATAGTTAAAATGAGGCCATATTACCCTTTGTGAGTCTTGAGCACCTTTTTGGTGCTTCAAGTGGTAAATCCATTGCAAACGGGATTGTTCTTCTTGTTGGCTTTACAGGGATCTACACGAGTCTGTTTTGGTATTTGCGCGAAGATGTTTGGTGAGCGTGGAGAAGAGGTGAAATCTAAAAAGATTGAAAAGAGATGGGAAGATCCTCATTTGATTTGAGACTTAGCAGTCACCTTTTTTGTAGAAAAGCCCGAGCCATCTACGTAACAAATGGATTGAAAGTCAAGAAATTAAAGGGGTGGACCAAACTGAGGTTCCATTATTAGAGGAATGGTCGTTGCCATCGCTATTTGAGATTCCCTTTAATCACGTATGCATACAGTGCATCTAGAAAATTTACACCCATAAATAATTCAAAGGATCTACTTTTCCATTTGATCTTTCCTTCTCCACTTTTAATCGCCACTGTTCTTCCACTGTCTTCGTGATTGTTGGGTTCACACCACACCACACCCCATTAACAAGCAATTTTGATTTGGCTAGGAAAATAGATTAGCAGTGTGAGGTTGATTAAGTTGCTAACTAAGGAGAATTATCGTCATATTTTGCGCATAAAGGAGAGTCCAAAAGTAAGGAAACATGAAGAATCTATAGACTTGCTTTTTGGAAGCAAAAAGGAGACTTGCTTTCGGGGTGGCCTCTTTATTGAATTTTGTGCGAAAGAGAGTTTAAAGGTGAGAAGACTCGAAGAATCATTAGACGGAAGCCCACCAGAGACTTCTCACGTTCAGATTGAATAAGTTGCAAGACATTTGACGGGTCTTACACAGCCAGTGATTTTGAAATAAGAAAAGGGTGTAACATTGATACAATCACATTAGCGCGTAATCTCCATGACACTTGTTAAAAATGCTGAAAATAGCAACTGTCATTTTATAAAAAATACATGTAAATTGAACAGAAAAAATTATTTATAGATGTTTCTACTAGCACATAAATATTGCCTTAATCGAACGATTCTTTTGCCATTCTCAAAAGATATTTAAAAATCTAATGAATACGTTCTGATTATCTTTTTAATGTCTACCACTTGAAACTGTATTGATATACTGACTATTCACCTAAAAGATAGTTAAAATGAGGCCATATTACCCTTTCTGAGCTTGAGCATTTTTTTGGTGCTTTGAGGCATGGTGCTTCGAGTGGTAAATCCGTTGCAAATGCGATTGTTCTTCTTGTTGGCTTTACAGGGATCTACACAAGTCTGTTTTGGTATTTGCGCGAAGATGTTTGGTGAGCGTGGAGAAGAGGTGAAATCTAAAAAGATTGAAAAGAGATGGGACGATCCTCATTTGATTTGAGACTTAGCAGTCACCTTTTTTTGTAGAAAAGCCCGAGCCATCTACGTAACAAATGGATTGAAAGTCAAGAAATTAAAGGGGTGGACCCAAACTGAGGCTCCATCATTAGAGGAATGGTCGGTGGCCATCGCTATTTGAGACCCGCTCTAATCACGTATACATACAGTGCATCTAGAAAATTTACACCCATGAAGAATTCAAAGGATCTTTCACATTTTTTTATCTTTCTCCACTTTTAATCTCCACTGTTCTTCCACTGTCTCCGCGTGATTGTTGGGTTCACACCACACCACACCCCATTAACAAGCAATTTTGATTTGGCTAGGAAAATAGATTAGCAGTGTGAGGTTGATTAAGTTGCTAACTAAGGAGAATTAGCGTCGTGTTTTGCGCAAAAAGGAGAGTCAAAAGTAAGGAAACATGAAGAATATATAGACTTGCTTTTTGGAAGCAAAAGGAGACTTGCTTTCGGGGTGGCCTCTTTATTGAATTTTGTGCGAAAGAGAGTTTAAAGGTGAGAAGAATCGAAGAATCATTAGACGGAAGCCCACCAGAGATTTCTCACGTTCAGATTGAATAAGTTGCAAGACATTTGACGGGTCTTACACAGCCAGTGATTTTGAAATAAGAAAAGGGTGTAACATTGATACAATCACATTAGCGCGTAATCTCCATGACACTTGTTAAAAATGCTGAAAATAGCAACTGTCATTTTATAAAAAAAAATACATGTAAATTGAACAGAAAAAAATTATTTATATATGTTTCTACTAGCACATAAATATTGCCTTAATCGAACGATTCTTTTGCCATTCTCAAAAGATATTTAAAAATCTAATGAATACGTTCTGATTATCTTTTTAATGTCTACCACTTGAAACTGTATTGATATACTGACTATTCACCTAAAAGATAGTTAAAATGAGGCCATATTACCCTTTGTGAGTCTTGAGCACCTTTTTGGTCTTTGAGGCGTGGTGCTTCAAGTGGTAAATCCATTGCAAACGGGATTGTTCTTCTTGTTGGCTTTACAGGGATCTACACGAGTCTGTTTTGGTATTTGCGCGAAGATGTTTGGTGAGCGTGGAGAAGAGGTGAAATCTAAAAAGATTGAAAAGAGATGGGAAGATCCTCATTTGATTTGAGACTTAGCAGTCACCTTTTTTTGTAGAAAAGCCCGAGCCATCTACGTAACAAATGGATTGAAAGTCAAGAAATTAAAGGGGTGGACCAAACTGAGGTTCCATTATTAGAGGAATGGTCGTTGCCATCGCTATTTGAGATTCCCTTTAATCACGTATGCATACAGTGCATCTAGAAAATTTACACCCATAAATAATTCAAAGGATCTACTTTTCCATTTGATCTTTCCTTCTCCACTTTTAATCGCCACTGTTCTTCCACTGTCTTCGTGATTGTTGGGTTCACACCACACCACACCCCATTAACAAGCAATTTTGATTTGGCTAGGAAAATAGATTAGCAGTGTGAGGTTGATTAAGTTGCTAACTAAGGAGAATTATCGTCATATTTTGCGCATAAAGGAGAGTCAAAAGTAAGGAAACATGAAGAATCTATAGACTTGCTTTTGGAAGCAAAAAGGAGACTTGCTTTCAGGGGTGGCCTCTTTATTGAATTTTGTGCGAAAGAGAGTTTAAAGGTGAGAAGACTCGAAGAATCATTAGACGGAAGCCCACCAGAGACTTCTCACGTTCAGATTGAATAAGTTGCAAGACATTTGACGGGTCTTACACAGCCAGTGATTTTGAAATAAGAAAAGGGTGTAACATTGATACAATCACATTAGCGCGTAATCTCCATGACACTTGTTAAAAATGCTGAAAATAGCAACTGTCATTTTATAAAAAATACATGTAAATTGAACAGAAAAAATTATTTATATATGTTTCTACTAGCACATAAATATTGCCTTAATCGAACGATTCTTTTGCCATTCTCAAAAGATATTTAAAAATCTAATGAATACGTTCTGATTATCTTTTTAATGTCTACCACTTGAAACTGTATTGATATACTGACTATTCACCTAAAAGATAGTTCAAGCGAGGCTATATTACCCTTTGTGAGTCTTGAGCACCTTTTTGGTCTTTGAGGCATGGTGCTTCGAGTGGTAAATCCATTGCAAACGTGATTGTTCTTCTTGTTGGCTTTACAGGGATCTATACGAGTCTGTTTTGGTATTTGCGCGAAGATGTTTGGTGAGCGTGGAGAAGAGGTGAAATCTAAAAAGACTGAAAAGAGATGGGACGATCCTTATTTGATTTGAGACTTAGCAGTCACCTTTTCTTGTAGAAAAGCCCGAGCCATCTACGTAACAAATGGATTGAAAGTCAAGGCTTTGTTCATTGAAGGTTGATGGTCGATCGAATGTGCTCTAGATTGCAACTCCCGTCATCATCCTCAAGGGTTCTATTTCGTCACCCATTTTGAAGTTGCTACCGTCATTGACTTGGTCATGTGCCATGACTGGAAACAAATTTGGCTCCAAACTTTTAAAATTCCATTTATGTTAGGCTTAGGGCCTATTTAGTAACACTCCCACGAACAACTGATTATGTTAGGCTCCAACCTTCTTCTAGCATGCTCCAAGTTAGAGTCTGCTACTGATAGTTCAGGAAAGTCATGATCATCCTCAAGTTTGGGATCCTTGGCATCCACTACCAACCCGTCCTTAGGGTATGCTGTCCCCAGCTCGAATGCTGCTTCTAGAACGTACAGAAGTACATCACCTTTCAGAATGGGACCCTCTCTTCATCCATCATGATAGTGACGATACTATGATCGATACTTGTGGGATACCAGGTCATTTTTACCCACATCAACCTAGACCTTGAACTCTATCAATACACACTTTAACCCTTCTGGATGGGGGTGTATTGGGAAGTGGTATGCTACCTCGGTAATCTCTTCAGAGATGCCAAAATGTATGGGAGGACAAGAAGGTGTATGTGCTATCATCTAAGGGCCTGAAATGGTTATACAATAACCACTAAGACAATATCTCAGCGAGTTCTACCCTTAAGACCCGATTAGTAAATCAATACGCCTACCGGGCTGCCTATGCACACACGTGTCAGAGGACTTACCTTAGTCTTAGATTCCACCTGCATATTAGCAAAGTTCCAATAGGCACCTAATCATCATATTACAGATCGATACTTTGATCAATCGACTTAGTCAATTACATGTCAATCGGATTCTCACTCGGCCATTTCCATCTATACTATATAATTTTCAGTATAATATATCTAATCACCAAGCCACGTGCATTCTCTAAGGCACTATAATTGCCAAGGTGACCTACTTAATCACCGAGTCACGTGCATTCTCTAAGGCATCTTATATGCTAAGGAGACGTACCAATTACCGAGCCTCATGCATTCACTAAGGCGACTTATACGCCAAGGTGATGTACTAATTATCGAGCCATGTGCATTCTCTAAAGTGTCTTATACCAAATTACCGAGCCACGTTCATTCTCTAAGGTGACTTATTTGCCAATGTAACATACTAAACACCGAGCTACATGCTTTTCCAGGTGATATATATATATATTCAATTATTCACGTACATTCTCTAAGGCACCATAATTGCCAAGGCGACCAATTTGGTCACCGAGTCACGTCCCACAACATTCTTTCTCATCTTTTATCCTACCCGATAAAATATCGTGCGTGGGCACACAATTGGCCTTAGCCAAAATATAATATTTTCCTTTTCATAACTCCCACTATTTTCCTTAGTACACCTAAACATTTTTGGCATTATCAACCGATGCCTAGATATTTTTCAATTTATAACCCAAATTATTTAATCTAGGAATAAATCCTGAATTCACAGAGATAATTCATTTCATCATAAATTAAAGCTCAAATAAATAAACGGACTGCATCACGACAATCAACATAAGATTTCGGTCGTCGGCTATCCTAGCCTAATTTTCGAAAAAATAATTAATTAAATTATAAATATTAATAAATAATTGCAATAAATCCAATTTAGGCTCGTAATGCCTAATTGGAGCTGAGACAGTAGGAAAAAATCCTGAGAGACATACATTAAATAATAGAGCCTATTTCTTTACTAACTACACTAGCCATTTGCCTAACATGCATTGAGATTAACTAATAATCACTAATATATGCTAATCTAACCATATAATCCTACTTAATTAACACTAATCAACAATTAAGCATAATTAGCAAACTAAGTAAGGATTAGTGAGTTAAACTCACCCATTTAGTAATTTGCTCGGATTGAAACGTCGGGAGCGTCGCAAGGGACATTTTACTATAAAGCGGGCCTAGGGTTTGAGCCCCAGAAACACCTCAAATTGAGCCTCAAAGGTACTGGAAACCCTCCTAAAAAATCTTATGCTTTTGGCTAAAAACAAAAGAAAACCAAGCTGAGATGGGTGGCAAGGCTCGGGGAAGCTTCAGCGGCTTGAAAGGGGCAGTCTTCGGTGGTTGAGCGGGCTCTAGCGGGCTTCCATAGCCCCTCACAGCTACTAAACAGTGAGTTGGATGACGGAGTAGGAGGCGAGTAAGGTGGACGGCGCACGGTTGGTGGCATGAGCGGGTGGGGGTGCGAACGACTATGGTAGTGTGGGCATGTGGTTCACGGTGGCTGACTGGATCCAACGACTTGCTACTCTTCTTTCGCTGCTCCTGGTTGCTGGCATCGCACAAAGAAAATGGGAGGGAGAGAGAGTGATGGACGGTGGAGTGAGAGAGAGAGAGAGAGAGAGAGAGAGAGGGGAGAGAACAGAGATGAGGGAGAGATGGAGGGGCCCTTGGCTTGATGTTTCTACACAAATATCTTTCAAAATCATTCTAGGCCAAGCACACTTACTTGACTGCCATTGATCCACCAACACACTCCCCATGACCTCTCAAATGGTCCAAAATGGCTAGTAGGAGGGGAAGCTACGAATTTTGAGGGAAAAAGGTTTCAATTAGATTCAATTCCTTCACAATCCAATCTCATTTGGCTTCCATAAAATCAATTAGTACCCCAACGCTTCAATTGATAATTTTCCTCACCCAAGAATCCATCTTGCATCTCACATTTGAAATAAAAAACACTCCCCAGCATTTTCTGCACAAAATGATCATAAACCAACTTTTTCCCAAAAAGTCTCGGTTGTTAGAAAAATATTCTGAGACTAAGCCGACGTTCCTAGAATTTATTGTGACATGACAGAACCTTCAATTTCTGAAATCAGACTCAAATTGGCGGTTAATTTCATTCTGATGCATTTTTAGCGCAACCTAGGCTACCGGGTAGTTTTCAGAACTTTTTAGGGCAATTGACCCGTGGTCAATTTTCTTCGAGCCATAATGAACCCACTTGACACATTGACGACTCTTGATTGTCGTGAAAATCTCAAGAATTCAATTACGGACACAATGTACCAAAATGATAGATAAATCAAACTAGTGCCAGTCAACGAGAATTTTCTAATTTAGTGGAGTCACCCATGATCGGCTACATATATCAGTTGAACAAACCTATCTGATTTCAATTCAATTTTTAACTGTGTTGTAATGGCCTCTAAAGATAAGCACGGTCGAGAAACTGATTCCTAATCTAATTCTCAAGTCTATTGCCTTAAAATTTCTTAATGGTTTACCTAGCTAGTCTAGTTATCTCGAGAATAATCAGCTTTGAGAACAGCCCTATAGGCGTGTCGATAAAATGCCTGATTAATTTAGTAGAAAACAGGTTGAAAATTTAGAATGTCACACGAGGGCTGGCAACCTTGCTAGAGCATGTTAGCGCTCGATGACGCCAAGCCACAGCGAAGCCTAGCTCACCCAACCACCTCCAGGGGGCACCACTAGCGGTGGCTAGGAAAGCTTAGCCTCACTTGATCTGGATGAGGTCAACTTCGCCTAACTAAGGCGAGCTTACGGTGAGCTTGTCGGACCTTGTTGGCGATCGGCTACAAAGAAGGAGGAAAAAGAAGAGAAAAGGAATATATATATATATAATAAAAGTATTAAAAAAATAAAAGAAATAATTTTTTTTTTTTTAAGAATCCTATCAAACATATTTCTATATCAAGAATAAAAATTTTGAATAGTTATCAAAAAGCGTTCTTTTACTAAAAAATTATTCCCAAAATAGAATTAGAAAAAATTATTTTTGATCAAAATTTATTCCCTGGAGCAAAATCGTTATCAAATGCACCCTTAATACTTTAAAAAGTGCAAATTGATACACCTATAATGAATTTACCTCGGACTAATTTTTGACCATCAAAAATCCTAAACTAGTACACATTTGATAAATCTACCATAAACAAATATACTTGTGACAAATTTACCCTCTATTAGTTTCTGTTAAATTTTATCATTAAATTATTGAGTTGAATGATATATGACAGTTCATTGGGATATCGGTTTGGGATTTTACTCTCTATTTGTCATAGTTGTACCATTTTTGTGATTTTTTGTTATAAAAATCCAATTTAATGGAGGGTATATTTTTTACCAATTTTTTGGTAGTCAAACAAATTAATTTTGTGTTAATTTGTTATAAATGTACTAGTTTGAGACTTTTTATGGTCATTTGGGGTAAATTTATCATAGATGTACTAGTTTTGGGTTTTTGTGGTCAAAAAATTAGTTTTTAGTAAATTTGTCATAAGTATACTAATTTATGATTTTTCAAGGTATTTACCCTTTATGTTATCATTCTTCCTTCCATTTTCATTAACAATGCAGTCAAACTCTAGGCGTCGACTTTATAAGGGATGCCACCAACGCTCTCGTAGAACAACTCAGACGTCCTACGATAAAAAGATTCCCTTGCTATAGTCAAGAACGGTGTCATGATTTGAGAGTTGAAGTTTTGCAAATTGAAGTTGAATGTGGATTTTTAGAAGTATAATTTTCTATCTAGATAGACTTTTTTTATATGATCTATAAAGGAAGTAACGTGTGGTACGACTCAATAAGTTGTTTCTTATATAAAAAAAACTCATCAATAGTTTTACATTTTGGGATCAAGCGGTCCAAGTCCTTTTGACTTGAATCTTAGGCTAAAGATGGAATTTTGATAGTCTCCAGAGGGATCGAATTACTCAATTGAAGTTGGCCAAAACCCAGCCAAATAAGACCTTCATCACTGAATGAGCCCAGAGCGCCAAAGGCAAAGATTGAGAGGCCAAAACCCAAACTTAGTCCATTACAAAACTAACATCTTGGCAAATCGATGAATACCCAACCATTAGTGTACCAAAATAAAATTTAGATTGTCAAATTTGATGATGAATTTGCCACTATGAATGTTCCAAATGTAGTATAATAGACTCCACACTCACGCTCGTCTATATTCATACATCGATATCCAAGTCATGAAAGTTCTTGCAAGGCTGAGCCACGTGCATGCTTACATGCAAGTTTTACCCAATAATTTGTATTTGTAGTCATTTTAGCAAATCTTTTATCCCGGTGAATCTCTAATTTAGCATCTTTACTTCTTATGCATATTTTGGTAATAAATTTTGTAAAATAGAATTATGAATATTTTGATTGTAAATATATATAAAACATTGCTTATGTAACACATATATTAATCATTGTATTCCATGTCATACTCTCAAATTAGTTTCGTCCCATGTTTTCAACTAGATTAGTTTGAAAGCAATTTAGAACAATTACCGAATGCATAATTGAGATAGACCGGACTATTGAAGCATATCTAGAGTATTCTAATAGGCAAAACCATAAATCAATGAGTAGGCATGAGGCCTGAATGGTCGCAACTTGATTTTTTCCTTCATTTTGGCTGGAAAGAGTATTTTATTCCATAAGAAAAATACAAGTACAACATCGACATCATTCGACAAAAGAGATAATGAGGATGAGTATTTCATTCCATCGTTCTTTTCTCTACTTATATATCTTCCCTTTAAGCATTTTTTTTAAGGTAAATATATTAGAATAGACATAATTTATGATTATTGGTGCCTTACACCCTTAGAGAAATTCATCAATAGTTTACATTTGGCGTTTAAACGGTCCAAGTCCTTCTAACTTGAATCTTAGGCTAAATATGGAATTTGGATATTCTCTGAAAGGACTGGATTACTTAGTTGAATCTGGCCAAAACTGTGACATCTTGAAAATTCAGTTTTGTTTTCAATTGAATAAATCCAGCCTTTCATTGACGCGCCTATAGTGCTATTCTCTAAGCTGATCACTCATGAGATAACTAGACTATCTGGGGAAGCTATTAATGGATTTTAATGCAATAAACTTGAGAATTTGACCAAGAATCAACTACTCGACCGTGCTAATCTACAAGGGTCATTATGGCATAGTCGAAAATCTATCAGAGACCAAAGATAGGTCGATTCGAATGAGATAGGTGATCAGCGTGTGAGTGGTTCCACTAGCTTGCAAAATTCTCATCGATCGACACTAGAGTGATTATTCTATCGTTTTGGGCACCCCGTGTCCATATTTAAGACCTTGAGACTTTCATGACAATCGAGAGTCACCAATGTGTTGAAGATGTATAATGTGACTAAAAAATAATCGACCACGGGTCAATTGCGCTAAAAATTCCTAAAGCTACCCGGTAGGTTAGGTCACACTAAAATCGCGTCAAATTGAAATTAACCACGAATTTAAACTCAATTTCAAAAATTGAAAGTTTTGTCATGTCACGATTCATTTTAGAAACGTTGACTCATCCTTCAAAGATTTTTAGCAAATTTGAGATTTTTACGGAAAATCAATTCGAACGATACAGAAAAGAACAAAAATTCGGATGGACCAAATTGAAGGGATTTTAGGCTTCCAAACCGAGGTATTTGGTGATGGAAACTTGCAGAAATTGAAGTCTATTTGAGGAAATTTGGAGCCTTGCATGGGGGCTGCAACTTTGGCACCAATTTAAGCTATTTGGGGTATTATTTTTCAACAAAGTATTAGGGGACCAAGCATTAAGTGAATTGGATTTTTTTTTGTTGACTTTTGCCCCTCTTCAGCAGCTTCCTCCGCATGCTTGGCCAGCTATTTCCCCCCTTCACATCGTCTTGCCTTCATTTGATTTCCCTTCTACTTGATTGTCCCCTTCCTCGGACGAACTATCTCTGCCCTCTCTTATTTTTCTTTCCTTCAAAGCCAACGCCTCACCCCTATCTAGTTGCCCCACCATTTGCTGTCGTCTGCCACCTTTCATTCTTCCCTACTACCCACTGAATCGTCGCCAGCGAAGCCCCCCAACTATGTCAAACTTCCCCAGCAGACTTCATTTGTTGACTCCTCATGTGCCCTTCACCCACCGAAGCAATTGCCACTCGTTTGCTCCACCATCGATCCCATCTTCATGTGGTTTTGTTTGCCGAGTCAACAATCCCACGATCCCCTCTTACGTTGACTCCAGCAGCGTCCTACTCCATCGATTTCTCCTCTGCCTAGCTGTGAGCAACCCACTCGAAGCCACGCAAGTCCAGCCACAAGTTCAACTGAGTCTAGTAGTAACCGTGGGCTTTGCGGGGCTGTTTTAGGCCCGGTCCAAGCCCATGTTGGTGTAGCCACTTCGGAGTTTGTCGCCTGTCTCCGCGTCGCCGTTGCCATGGACTCACTGGCTTACAAATCTGATGAGTTTACTCACTAAACCTTGATTATGAGGTTAATTATGTTTGTGGGGTGATTAGTTTAAGTTAATTAAGGATTAGGTGGTTAGTTAGATTAAATTAGTGATTTAATTATCTAATTTTGCATGATAGGTTGTTAGATAAGATTAATAAGAGACTAGACAAGTTGTATTAATTATCTAGATTGGTTTGGAAATTTTCAGGACCCATCTCGGTATTTAATTAGGCTTTTCCGACCAAAGTTCCTATTTATAGTATTTAATTGTATTTATTAAATTAATTTTGGTAATTATTTAATTAATTATTATTTTTCAAAAATTAGACCAGGATAGCCGGTGACCGGAATTTCATGCTGATTGCAATGGTGTGTTCCGTTTATGCAATTAGTGGATGATTTGTCCAAATTGAGTGCTGATTAGATTTTTGGTAATTTATTCCAAAATTTGGGAAATTAAATCACTAATCTAAGACGACACCTAGCTATGCTAGTAGAAACTGAACTTATGAGTAGGTTGTACTCTTGAGGGGCAAATTTAACAATTGGAACGCATAATTGATTGAGTTGATGTGCCTAATTATGAGACAAAACTGTGTCGCATGGTATAAGACATGTCATAACGGTTTGGTCTTATAATCGGGACCCCTATGATTGATTGAGTTGATGAGTTGTTTCAATTGTTGTGTGCATTAATTATATGCATTCGTGATATGAACTATGCTGACGTGTAGGAAGGAACTGAGGCGAGGTAAGTCCTCTATTCTCATTGTGTGGTTGTGTGGCTAAGCCACTCTTGGGCATATTTCCTTCCTAATAGGGGTTTAAGGGGTCGACTTGCTGAGACATTGTCTCACCCCATCATGGGCTTAACTTTTCAAGTCCTTAGATGGTGTTGGTGGAGGACCCGAAACCCGAAGTCTATGGAGGTGGAGTCTGAAGGATCGGTGTATGTGTCCGACTAGTTGTCGTAGGACAGCTTCTTTTTGGGAGTCGATATTTTGTAGACCTTTACCTAGACTCTGTTTGTACCTAAACCCAATGTATTTATAAAATGTGCTTTTGTGAAATGTTGCCCTACCTTTCTATCCTACCCTGTTTGTTGTTATGGGTTATTGTTTCGCTTCCCCATGTGCTTAAAATGAATGGGTTGGCGACGTGTCTTAGGAACGTCGCATTTGTATCGACTGCAGAGGGATGTGCGAGCACTCAAGGATCGGGGCGTGACATCCCCATTTAAATGGTATCAAAGTAGGTTAGTAGTTGGAGATGACAACCGACTGGGGAAGAGACTAATGTCAGAAGAAAGGTATTCCATCCCTCTCAATAGGAAGGGTCGAACAAGAAAATCAACGTCTAGCCAGAATAGGGTGTGTTGTTCCTGCGGAGGACAACATGGATCAGCCTCATGTCCTGCTAAGACGGTTTCTTGTTTTATGTGTGGCCAGTAGAGTCACATGGCCAGGAACCGTCCCAGAAGGCAAATGGGATCACAGCAGTTGCGGCCACCGCTGATAGAACAGAATAGAGGGAATGCGTAGTAAGACAGCAAATGGGGTAATTGGAACAGGCCTTCGGTGCAAGAAAGGGTGCATGCTATCACCCGGCAGGTGGCAATTGACCCAGTGTCTAGGTTTAACGAGAGTGTGCTTTGGATGTGGCCAGCACGGCCATCAAGTGAGGAACTGTCCGTGTAGGTCCAAGAGAGCATAAGCACCATTACTATAGATAGGACGCCACTAGGATAGCGAAGGAGATAGGAATTAACCGAATCATGCACCGATTAGAGGAAGAATTTAGGGTGATTTTATCAGAATGCCGCAACAGAATTTTGGTTAAGTTTATAGATGCTCAGTTGTTGTAATGAAATTGTAGAAAGGAGAATCGTTGACTAGAGTTGTACTTGGTGATTTTGCATATGTATAACTTTGATATCATATATGAAAAGGTTTGGCTCGATGAGCTTTTTATTGTAATGGCTTGTTGTCGTAATATAATACAGTTTGACTTGTTAACAGATAAAAGTTCGAATTTATTGGAAGTTGAGGAGGACCCTCGATTACCTTAATCTTGTCGCTCGAAGCAACCCGTTTGTTAGACGAGGGTTGTCAAGGTTACCTGGCGATTGTCGTGGATACGACAGTTGAGGAGCAGAAGATAGAAGATATTTTAGTGGTTCAAAAGTTTCTAGACGTGTATCCAAAAGAATTGCCAGGTCTACAGCCAAAGAGGGAGATTGAGTTCATGATCGAGTTAACTCTTGGGACAGGGCCAATCTCTAAGGCTCCTTACTGGATGGCATTGCCTGAGTTGAAAGAAATGAAGGTGTAGATGCAAGAATTGTTGGATAAGGGATTCATACATCCCAATGCATCACCTTGGGGAGCATCAGTTCTATTCATGAAGAAGAAAGATGGTTCGTTGTGCCTATGCATTGACTATCGACAACTCAATTAGGTGACGATCAAAAACAAGTATTCATTACTAAGGATCGATGACTTGTTTGACCAGCTACAAGGACCGTCGATATTTTCTAGAATCGACCTGAGAACAAGATATCATCAGTTGAGAATCAGAAAGGAGAATATACTGAAGTCATCGTTTCGCACTCGATACGGTTATTATGAATTCACTGTAATGTCATTTGGTTTGACAAATGCCCTAGCCACTTTTATGGATTTGATGAATCGAGTTTTGAAGGAGTACCTGGATCAGTTTGTGATCATGTTCATCGATGACATCTTAGTGTACTTGAGAAGTCCAGAGGAGCATGAGAAGCATTTGAGGATAGTACTCCAGACTTTAAGGATTCACGAGCTATACACTACATTCAGTAAGTGCGAGTTTTGGTTGACTCATGTTGATTTTCTAGGTCATGTGATTTCAGGAGAAGGAATCTCCATGGACCTCGCCAAGATTGAAGCAATGATTAAATGGCCAAGATTGACTATAGTGACAGAGATCATAAGTTTTCTGGGTTTAGCAGAGTATTACAGAAGGTTTGTGGAAGGGTTTTCAGTTTTAAGGTCACCTTTGACTCAATTGTTGAAGAAGCAAGAGAAATTCGTATGGACAGAAAAGTACGAGTGTAGTTTCCAAGAGCTTAAGCAGAAGCTGACTACCGCACATGTATTGACCATACCATCTTATCATAAAGGATACGAGATCTACAGTGATGCGTCCCGTCAGCTGAGACCTCATGAGTTGAACCACCCGACACATGACTTAGAACCCGCAGCGATTATTTTCGCTCTGAAGATTTGGAGACATTATTTATGTGGAGAAAGATTCCAGATCTTCACAGACCATCAAAGTCTCAAGTATTTGTTCTCTCAAAAAGAGTTGAATATGAGACAGCATCGCTGGATGAAACTCTTAAAAGACTACGATTGTGATATTTGGTATTGCCTTAGAAAAGCGAATAAAGTCGTAGATGCGCTAAGTCGGAAATCTTCAGTAGTGCAGATGTTGATCAAGGAATGGACCTTGTTTAAGAAGGCTCGAGATTCAGTTTTCAAGTTTGAGGTAGGCCACATTTCAAGTCTTATAGCCACCCTTAAAATTGAGCGGGAAGCGCAGATTAGGGTTAAGACGCTTCAGTTGATAGACCCAAATATTTAGAAAATCCTGCAAGAGGATATTGATAAGAGAAAGGCCGACTTTCATATTTCTGAAGACGGAACACTAAGGTTCCGATGACGACTGCGTGTACCTGATGATACAATGCTTAAGAAAGAGATCTTGTCAAAAGCTCATCATAGCAATTATAGCATTCATCCTAGTAGTACGAAGATATATCACAATCTACGTCAACAATATCGGTGGTCTGGTATGAAGGCGGACATCGCCAAGCATGTCGCCAAGTGTCTGACGTGTCAGCAAATGAAGGCACAACATTGTAATCTGGGAGGACTTCTGCAACCTCTAAAGGTTCCCAAGTGGAAATGGGAACAAATCATAATGGATTTTGTGACAGGCTTACCAAGAACTCAGAAAGGTAATGATTCCATTTGGGTAGTGGTCGACAAACTGACGAAGTCGACTCACTTCATCGCAATACGAAATGACTTTGATTTGGACAGGCACGCAGAGTCATACGTGCATAAGATAGTTCGTCTACATGGAGTGCCAGTGATGATTACATCAAACCGAGACCCGAGGTTCATAGCTGCCTTTTGGAAAAGTTTGCAAATCACCTTAGTAACGAATCTGCAATACAGTACGGCATATCATCCTCAAACGGATGGCCAGTCTGAGAGGACGATTTAAACCCTTAATGACATGTTGCGAGCTTGCGTATTGGATTACAAGGGAAGTTGGGAGGAACAACTTCACCTTGTTGAGTTCGCCTATAACAACAACTATCAGCAGAGTATTCAGATGGCGCCTTTTGAAGCGTTTTATGGCAGAGCGTGTAGAATGATAGTTGGGATGAGGTCAGAGAGCGGAAAATCACAGGCCCTGAGTTAGTCCAGCAGTCAGTGGATGCAGTTGCCATCATCAGAGACAGATTAAAGACCGCTCAAAGCCACCGGAAAAGCTATACTAATAAGCGTCAAAGACCGTTGGAATTCCAAGTTGGTGATAATTTTTTTCTTAAGGTGTCACCAATGAGGGGTGCTTCATGCTTTGACAAGAAAAGAAAGCTAAGTCCGGGGTACGTAGGTCCATTTGAGATTCTTGAAAGAATCGGGATCCTAGCGTATCATCTTGCATTGCTACCGAGGTTGGCGTAAGTGTATGACGTCTTTCACATGTCGATGTTGAGGACGTATGAACCTGACCCGACCCACGTGCTAAATCTTGAAGAGTTAGACATGGACGATAGAGTGTTGTATGTGGGAAGCTCGGTTCAAATTGTGCATCGCAAGGAGCAAGTTCTGCGCACTAAGACCATCCCTGTTGACACCTAAATTTTGACAACCCGTTTAGTCATTTATTGCATTAAAAAGGGAGAAGTACACTCTCAGTGCCATAAGTAGTGTACGGCGCTCACTTTTGTGTCAAAAGTTTCAATCGGATCACTTAAATGCCAAATCGGAGGAAAAACGATCACTTTAGTGCCACCGGCAAAAAATTCTAGCCAAAATGATTACGTGGCTTTATATTTTAAAAAAAAAAATACGATAAAGCCTTTAAATGACGTCGTTTTCTATCCTACTTAAGAAAACAACATCGTTTTGCCGTCCTATGTGGATGGCTTAGGAAAAACGACGCCGTATAGCTCATTTGTGATTGAAATTAGGGTTTTTTTTTGGTTCATCCTCGTTAACCTAGCTTGCTCGGCCACCGTCGTTTGGCTACCGTGCTTGGCCACCATCGCTCGGCCAAGAAGTGATGGGAAAATAGGAGGCGAGAGCGGAGGAGGAGGAGGAAGAAGGAGGGTTGAAGGTGCAAAGAGAGAGAGAAGATGAGGAGTGCGAGGAAAACAAGGAGGGCGCAGATAGAGATGGTGGACTGGGCCTTGCTCAGAGAGTGGCTGGTGTTGGTGTTGTTCTTCAGGGAAGAAGACAACGCCGCCATGGCTTCTCTCTCTCTGCTAGTGTTGTTCTTCGGGGAAGAAGACGACACCGCCATGGCTTCTCTCTTTGTCTCTGCTAGTGTTGTTCTTTGAGGAAGAAGACGACGCCGCCATGGCTTCTCTCTCTCTCTCTCTCTCTCTCTCTCTCTCTCTCTCTCTCTCTCTCTCTCTCTCTCTCTCTCTCTCTCTCTCGATTTGGGGATTTAGGGTTTCGACTTAGGGTTTAAGACGCCAAATGACGTCGTTTGGTGATTTACATGCTGACTAGACTCTCCGATGAGCCACATCAGTATAAGAAATTAATAAAAAAAGGTCACGTTGGATTTCTGGCCGATCAGATCGGCATTGGCACCAAAGTGAGCGTTTTTCAAATTTTTTGGCACTTAAGTGATCCAACGGAAACTTGTGGCATCAAAGTGAACACCGTACACAACTTATGGCACTGATAGTGTACTTCTCCCCATTAAAAAATTATGGATTAATTTTAACCCCTATGCAAAAATATTAAATTAAATTGCTTAGCATATAGATATTAGGGGCCATATTTCATTTAAGTAGACATTTTTCGAGCCTTGGAGGGGATGCAACTGTGTAGAATGAGAAGTTTAAAGCCGATAGAGATGTTTTTAAGTAGGACAATTTAAATCAGTATCTTAAAGGGACATAAAATGGTGACCATCTCGATGAATCAAAAGAGAGCATTCCTACCCCAAGAACTGCTTGTCTGGAACAATAACTTGAATGTGGATGGGAATTCAAAATCAATATTAGCTTCTGGTCCGACCAAGTATATAAGCCATTCCTGACGTTGGATTCTGAGATAGTTAGTATAAGCACATAGAGGGGGTGAATAGGTGTAAAAAATAATTTCTCGAGATACGGAAGCGATACTAGGCAGGAGATAGAAAGGGAGTTTTCTTTTGATTAACATAATGAAATAAGATCAAAGTAAAGCGAAGAGTAGGGAAGAGAAAATTGAACACAAGGTTTATAGTGGTTCGGCTTATTCCAAGCCTACGTCCACTCTTCCGCACTGACAGCCCATCGGCTGGATTTCACTATGAACAAAAAAGATGTTACAGCACAGCTTTTCCTTGATTCCACAGTGTAGATATTCTACCACACTTCCTCAAGGATTCTCACGAATATAGACTCTTTTCTGTGTACAAGATTTCGCTCAACAAATGAATTGACTAAGAACAAGGAGTTTTAGACTTTGGAATTCTTCTATCATGCACACACTCAAACAACTAGAACGTCTTCCTTATATACTCCTTCATGCCATCATACCCGTTGGCACTTACCAAAGGAATTCCTCCAATTTACCCGTTGGACGGAATCAGTTAAGAAGATCATTCGAGCTATTAAAGGAACATGTCGATAGCCCATCAATCTTGTTCGCCTATACAATCAGGATCTCGGTTTCCATAAGTAGAACCTTCCAAGTATACTTTGCCAATCATCGGATCCTTAATCTTCGAATCAATTATGATCAAGTAAGGATTCCGTCATGTCATATCCAGCTAAGAGATCTTCTCCAGTTGATAAGGTCACATTCTTAATGAAACATCCAGTTCTCGATAGCCTTTCTTTAATGGATTAGAAACTGTCAATGAGGATAGACTTTGAGTCTTGAGTCTGGCTATCCGGAGGTCTTCAGACTTTAAATAGCGAGTCCGCAAACCTTGAGACTAGATTGATGGAAACGTTTTGTCAGCTTCAAAACACTTCAAGAAGATTTCTCCAACATTTCTTACCTGTTTTCCCAATATGCATGGTGTACATAGATCAGACTTTTGGTATGATAAATTGGGTAAACCACGAACAAGCTTCGTTGCTGAAATTTTGGCTATCTGCTTCATATTGATGTGCCCAAGCTTTCTGTGCCATAAGCTTGCTTCGTCTTGAATTGAGATTAGACATTGCGATTCATTTGGTTTCACATCCAAGAGGTAGATATTTCCTTGTCTTCGACCCATGAATGATTGAGTAGAATCTTTACTAATTCCTGAACATATTCTCTCTTGAAAGTTGATTTTGAAACTAGTATCACATAGCTAACTGACACTAAGCAGATTGTAGTTGAGTCATTCTACTAAAGAAACATTGCTTATTGTGAGATTTCCAATCTTTACAGTTCCAAATCCCACACTTTTTCCTTTGCCGTTTCCTCCAAATGAGACTTTTCCACCATTTACTCAAACAAGCTTTATGAAGCAATTTGAGTCTCCTATCATGTGTCTTGAGCATCCACTATCCAGATATCATTTTACTTTTTTCTTGATAGTGACCTGCATTTAAAAATAAACTCAAACTTTCTTTGGTACCCATATTTTCTTGGGTCCATTGGTGTTAGTATGATATGCGGTTTTTTCCCATACCTTTTTAACAGGTTTCCAAACCATAGGACATTCTTTTTCAAAATGATATGCACTATTGCACTTTGAACATCTAAGAGCATTGCGACCTACTGGTTTTACAAATGTCCTTTTGAAATGATTTTTGTAAGTATCTCTTGTGGGTCTTTGTTTGATTCTTTCCTTCACTTTAGGAAAATCAATTAAAGGAATGGTTTCAGCAGTCATTCCCAAACCAGATTTATTGAAATAAGGTCTTTGAACAGAAAGTATTTTTTCCAGTTTCTCGGATCCTATAGAAAATCTTTTGGAGATATTTGAGATATCATTTTTCAAGAATGCATTTTCTTTTAAAAGATTATCTTCACTTTCTTTAAGAGAATAAACATTCTTGTCTAAACATTTCACTTGTTTCTTTCAAAACATTTTCCTGTTGTTTTAGAGCAAAATTTTCCTTTTTGAGTTCGGAAATTCTTTTAAGAGAAGTCTTAAGACTAAAACACAATTCATCAATGTATTTTGAAACTTTAATAGGGATTTTGAAGTTACTCACCTCAAATTCGCTTTCTGAATCTGAATTTGTCTCGGAGTTCGAATCTGAATCTAATTGTGCCATTAGACATACATTGGCATAATCATCATCACTTTCTTCACACTCTCTATCACTCCATGTTTCATCTTTAAGAGCCTTTCGATACTTTTCCACTTTTCCTTTCTTCTTCCTCAGAAGAGGACAGTTGGGTTTGATGTTGTTGGAGAAATCTTTCCAGAATATTTTGAAGCTGACAAAACGTTTCTATCAGTCTAGTATGGATATCTGCAAATCGTCTAGTTTAAAGTCTGAAGACTTTCTGATCACCAGACTCAAGGTTCAAGACTCAATATTCAAGACTCAAGACTCAAGACTCAAAACTATTCTCATTGACAGTCTTTCTAATCCAGTGACGAAGAAAATCCAGAGCCGAAGTATATGGTTGAGGATTTAATCCTATCCTCTGGAGAAGATCTTTTTGGCTGGATAAACATAACGGATTCTTTTGTTCGTATCTAGATCAATTGAAGATCCGATGGTCGACAAAGTATTCTTGGAATGTTCTATTCTTGGAAACCAAGATCCTGATTGTATGGGCGAACAGGATTGATGGGCTATCGTCAGGTTCCTTTTATAGCTCGAATGATCTTCTTGATTGATTCCGTCCAACGGGTAGATTGGAGGAATTCCTTTGGTAAGTGCCAACGGTATGATGGCATAAAGGAGTATAAAAAGGAAGACGTTCTAGTTGTGAAAGTGCGTGATCGATAGAGAAATTCCAGAGTCTGAAGCACCTTGATTATTAGTCGATTCATTCTGAGCAAAATTGTATACACAGAGAGTGTTCATACTTGGTGATACCTTGAGTGAGTGTGGTAGATCATCTACACCTAGAAATCAAGGAAGATCAATACTATAACATCTCTTTGTTCATAGTGGAATCCAGCCAAATTGGCTGTCAGTGCAGAAGAGTGGACGTAGGCTTGAATCAAGCCGAACCACTATAAACCACGTGTTCAATTCTCTCTTTCCTTTACTTAGTCTTGCGTTGATTATTACTTGTTGCGAATTCTTCAACTGTCTAAGTATTGCGCAATTATAAAGAAATTTTCAAGAAAAATCTTTTATATACCTATTCACCCCCCTCTAGGTACTCGTACTAGCTATATCAATTGGTATCAGAGCTCGTGTTCTTACTTTATTTGAAGTGTTTTACTTCAGAGTAAAAGATCCATGGCTAGTATGCTAGCACTAGGGCTGGTGGAAGGGCAAAGCAATACCAGACCACCCTACTTTGATGGAAAGGATTACAACATCTGGAAGAACAAGATAAAAGCTTTCTTACGATCAAAGGATCCTCTGGAATGGGACGTTGTGGAAAGAGGAATCACTCCTGCTGCTGCATCACTCTCTGAAAGAGGGAAAGAAACTATTGATACCAGTGGAATGACTCAGGAAGAGATAAACAAGAGACAAGCACTCGATGCAAAAGCAATTTACTCTTTATATTGTGCCTTGTCTCCAACTGAATATAACAGAATATCTTCTTGTGTTACAGCAAAAGAAGTGTGGGACAGATTACATATCACCTATGAAGGAACAGATCGAGTGAAGGAGACCAGAATCAACATTCTCCTCGGTCAATATGAAGCCTTCAAAATGAAACCAGGAGAATTTATAACTGACATGTTTAGTCGTTTTACAGATATTGTCAATGGTCTTGAGAACCAAGGACAAAAAATTTCTGATCCCATGAAGGTGAACAAGTTGCTGCGTGGACTCTCCAAGGATTGGAATCATATAAAGACTTCAATAAGAGAGACGCAAAGAATTATGCCTATATCTGTCGACGAGCTGATTGGAACTCTTCGATCTTATGAAGTGGAACGAATTAATGAGGACGAAGATCCAAGAGGTAAGAAATCCATTGCATTAAAATCAAATGATGATTCGATGATACAGATTCGAAAGATGATATGGACGACGAGGAGCTTGCTCTCATGATAAGAAGATTCAGAAAACTGAATAGAAAAGGAAGAAGGTTCAACTCAAAGAAACAAAGTTTCCAGAGATAGCAGACCAAGTCTGTGATGATGAACAACCAAACAAAGATGTAGTCGCCGAGTGTAAGAAAAAGGGACACATTAAACCCAACTGTCCTCTTTTGAAGAAAGAAAAGAGAAAAGCTGAGAAGTCTCGAAAAGCTCTCAAAGCCGAAACACAGGTGATACGAGAATGTGAAGAAAGTGACAATGAATATGCCAACATATGTCGATGGCACATTCGGACTCGGACTCGAGATTCTAGATCGGACTCAGACAGTGAATTTGAGGTATGTGATTTTAAAATTCCTGTCAAAGTTTCTAAATACATTGATGAACTGTGTTTTAGTCTTAAGACTTCTCTCAAAAGGATTTCCGAACTTAAAAAGGAAAACTCAGCCCTAAAACAAAAGGAAATCATTTTAGAGAAAAAAGTTAAAAGTTTAGACTTGAATGTTTCTACTCTTAAAGAAAAAGAAGATAATCTTTTGAAAGAAAATGTTCTCTTAAAAACGGACTTATCAAATATTTCAAAGAAATTTTCGATAGGATCCGAAAAGCTTGAAAAAGTTCTTTCAGTTCAAAGACCTTACTTCAATAAGTTTGGTCTAGGCATGACAGCAGAAACAATTCCCTTGATTGATTTTCCTAAAGTAAAAGAAAGAATTAAGAAAAGACCGTCGAGAGAGGCTTACAAAAATCATTTTGAGAAAGTTTTTGTAAAGTCTGTAGGACGAAATGCTTTAAGGTGTTCAAAGTGTAACAGTAAGGATCACTTTGAAAAAGAGTGTCCTATGGTTTGGAAGCCTGTTAAGAAAGTATGGCCTAATAATGGTTATCCTACTAACACCAAAGGACCCAAGAAAATTTGGGTACCAAAGAAAGCTTGAGACTCTATTTTGAATGCAGGTCTCCGTCAAGAAAAGGGTAAAGTGGTATCTTGACAGCGGATGTTCAAGACACATGACAGGAGACTCAAAGTGCTTCATAAAGCTTGTTCAAGTAAACGGTGGAAATGTTTCATTTGGAGGAAACGGCAAAGGAAGCATTGTGGGATTTGGAACTGTGAAAATTGGAAATCTCACAATAAGCAACGTTTCTCTAGTGGAAGGACTCAACTACAACCTTCTCAGCATTAGTCAATTGTGTGATACCGGTTTCAAGATCTCCTTTCAAGAAGGAATATGTTATGGAATCAGTAAAGACTCTACTCAGTCTTTCATGGGTCGAAGACATGGAAATATATATCTTTTAGACGTGAAACCGAATGAATCACAATGCCTATTATCAATTCAAGATGAAGCAAGCTTATGGCACAGAAAGCTTGGTCATGTCAATATGAAGCAATTAGCCAAAATTTCATCAAAGTAGCTTGTTCGAGGTCTACCCAAATTACCATTTCAAAGGACCGATCCATGCACACCATGTATTCTGGGAAAGCAGGTAAGAAATTCTTTTAAGCCAATAAATCATGTCTCTACTAATCATGTATTACAGTTGCTGCATATGGATCTCTTCAGACCAACCAGAACCCAGAGTATTGGAGGTAAGAAATATTGCCTAGTAATTGTGGATGATTACTCCTGCTTTACTTGGGTATATTTCCTTGCAAGTAAATCAGAAACCTTTTCGTATTTTGAAAAATTTGCTAAAAAGGTTCAAAATGAAAAAGGATGTGTTATCTCAAGTATAAGAACAGATCATGGAGGAGAATTTGAAAATCAAGATTTTACAAAATTGTGTGATGAATCTGGATTTAAGCATGTGTTTTCCTCTCCATACACTCCTCAGCAAAATGGAGTTGTGGAAAGGAAGAATAGATCTCTTCAAGAAATGGCTAGAACTCTTTTAATTAAAAGTAAAATTTCTTCACGATTTTGGGCTGAAGCTGTTTCAACAGCATGCTATATCATCAATAGAGTCTTCCTAAGACCTATTCTGGAGAAAACCCCCTATGAGATATTCAAAGGTAAGAAACCCATTGTTTCATACTTTCATGTGTTCGGTTGCAAATATTTTATATTGAAAAATGCAAAAGATCGAGTTGTAAGTTTGAAGAAAGATTAGATGAAGGCATCTTCCTTGGATATTCTACATCAAGCAAAGCCTACGAGTCTACAACAAGAAGAGCCAGTCGGTGGAGGAGTCAATGAATGTCAAATTTCAAGACTCTACGCAAGATGAATCCAGTCAGACTCAGCATGAAGAGTCTGAATCTGCTCCAGATTTTCCAAAGCTGACATCTCAAGAAATGTCTCAGACTCTGGAAGACCAGCATCAAGATGTTCATAAAGATTCAAATAAAGAAAGAGATCATCATCCAGACAAATCAACCAGTAACTGGAAGCATAAGTCCAATCATCCCAAAGATCTCATTATCGGCGAAATTAATGAAGGAATTCGAACCAGATCCAAAAGTCGTGAAGAGTCTAGTGCTGTGGCTCTCATCTCTGAGATTGAACCAAAAGGCATAAAAGAAGCTTTATCTGATGAAAGCTGGATCGAAGCTATGTAAGAGGAGCTCGGACAGTTCAACATTAATGATGTCTGGGAATTGACATCTAAACCAAAAGGTAAAACTGTTATTGGAGCCAAATGGGTGTTCAGAAACAAGATGAATGAAAAAGGAAAAGTCGTACGAAATAAAGCAAAACTGGTGGCCAAAGGATACACGCAAGAAGAAGGAATAGACTATGATGAGACTTACGCTCCTGTGGCAAGGTTAGAAGCTATTCGTCTATTACTTGCGTTTGCTTGTTACAAAAATTTCATGTTATTCCAAATGGACGTCAAAAGTGCTTTCCTAAATGGATTCATCCAAGAGGAAGTTTATGTGGAACAACCGCCCGGTTTGAAGACCCAAAGAAACCAGACTCGCCTTCGGACCGAAAAGGCCATGTATGGTTTAAAGCAAGCACCTCGAGCTTGGTACGACAAACTAAGTAAGTTTTTATTACAAAATGGTTTTGTCAAAGGTAAAGTAGATACTACTTTATTTATCAAAAAGGAAAACAAAAGCTTTTTACTTGTTCAAATATATGTGGATGATATTATTTTTGGATCCTCTAATGAAAGTCTATGTAAGAAATTTTCTAAGTCTATGCAGGGATGAGTTTGAAATGAGTATGATGGGAGAATTAACATTCTTTCTTGGTCTTCAAATAAAGCAATTGAAGGATGGAACTTTCATTTACCAAGAAAAATATGCTAATGATCTTGTCAAAAGATTTGGATTGGAAAATTGCAAAAAAACTGATATACCAATGTCAAGCTCCTTGAAGATAGACAAAGATGAAGAAGGAAAGAAAGTTGATCAAAAGCTGTACAGAAGCATCATCGGTTCACTTCTTTATCTTACTGCCTCTAAACCTGACATTTTGTTGAGTGTTTGCATCTGTGCTAGGTTTCAATCAGACCCTAGAGAATCCCATCTCAGTGCTGCAAAACGTATTATTAAATACGTTGCTTCATCTTCAAGTGTCGGTCTTTGGTATCCTAAGAAGGGAGACTTTAATCTTCTGGGATACTCAGACGCAGATCTGGCCGGCTGCAGAGTCAATAGAAAGAGTACTTCAGGAACTTGCCAGTTGCTTGGAAGCAGGACAGTGTCTTGGTTTTCAAGGAAACAAAGCACTGTAGCTCTCTCAACAACAGAAGCAGAGTATGTAGCTCTTGGAAGCTGATGTTCACAAATTCTATGGATAAAACAACAGCTACAAGACTTTGGGATCGAAGACTCATGCACAAAAATCAAACGTGACAACACCAGCGCAATCAATCTCACAAAAAATCCAATTCTTCATTCAAGAGCAAAGCATATAGAGATTCGACATCACTTCATTAGAGATCATATTCAAAGTGGAGAAATCTCGATTCAATTTGTTGATTCAAAAAGTCAACTAGCAGATATATTCACAAAGCCTTTGGAGAAAAATCAATTCGATTTTATCCATTCCAGACTCAACATTTTGAAGCTCGAAGAAGTTAAAGCCTAGAGACTCTCCAACCTTCAGACTCAAAAAGCTGATGATCGTCAGACTCAAATCTGTCAGACTCTAAATCTCTCAGACTCAGACATTGACGACTATAGACTGTAAGTTGTTACTTTATCTAAACTCGAAAAGGTATGATCTTTCGTTCAGTTATTTTGAAAACTTGTCTTTTCAAAAGGATTAATCTTGGCAGTTATTGATTTCGAAAAGAGGTATTCGTACACTTTCCTTGTGCCGATTAAACTTCCCTTTTCAAAACTGAGTTATATATATACAGTTTTCATTTTCAATCTTCAAAACCCTAAAAGCTTTCTCCTCCCAATCCAATTTCTACTTCGTGTTCATCCTTGAGAAAGTTGTCATCTTTTCTTGGGAAAGCAAGTAAAGGAATCTCTTAGCGACTAGGAAGGATGTCGTCTTCGAGGAAGTCATCAAGAATCGCGAACAAGGGACCACAGAGGATGAAGGAGGGACCTACCCACTTCGATCTCACCGAAGAGGAAGAATTATCGAGTCAGCAACAGAGCCCAACTCACTCTCCACCACGTCATTCAACGTCATCTACCCCACAAGGTGCGGGTCAACATCCGGAGGAAGAGATAATCGAGGACGCAGACCCTGTAAGAGTCCAAAAACGCTCTTATATTTACAAACTCTATCGTGCGTTGAAAAGTACTGGAACTCCGTTGAAATACGTGGATGAGTTTCTCAAAGATAAAAATTATGGGAATGAGTACATCTTTCTGAAGAAAATGGAGGAATTGGGAATTGCTCCCAAAGGTAAAGCAGAGGAAGCGCTTGCGAATATTCCCAGTGACCCTCGTATGTCGGGACCAAATCCGACTGATGGTAACGACGATGATAAAATGTTCAGTGATTTTCAACCTAGAATGGGTGTTGCTGCGAAGGTGAAGGGAAAGAGGATGGAGTTATTTAAATCGAAGGAACATGAGAATTTGTTTTTCAGACTACTGAAACAAGGGGTGATAAACCCTAGGAGTGTCGATTTCGATTTCTTGGATGCTGTTAATGTGAACTTAAGGGAGAAGTTCAGTCTGCTACAACTGGAACGTTTTTGCACTGATACCACAGATGGTTATGCCCAACTGACTGCATATTTCTATTCGAATCTCAGTTTTATAGATGCGAATAGAATATCATTCAGTGTTCGAGATCAGGATTATATGTTAGACGTGGACATGTTGGCGGACATAATTGGAGTTGAACGAGGACGTTATCAACCAATCAAAGTCTCAGTTGCTCGTGCCTCATTGGAACTTGTCAAGGATAGAAATGTAGAAGCAAAAATCATCTATTCAAGGATGCGTGCCATCAATATTGTGCTGCACAAAATTGTGATCAATTGCATCAGGCCCAAGTCTACATCAAAGACTGATGTGTCAAATTCAGAGGCAAAATTGATGTACGCAATCAACTCAGGGATGAAGTTCTCTCTTCCTCACACTATTCTCTTTCATATGTACAGAGCAATGTCGAAGGACAAGGGACAATTGCCTTACCCAGGTCTGGTGACCAAGATCTTCAGACACATGAATATTGAACCGCCACACACACTTTGTGTTCGACCGTGCGATAAGATGGTGGTAGGTTTAAAGATGTTAACGAAGATGCATCTGCAAGAACTTTCCAAGGCAATGAAGAAATTCAGAGTGAAAACTCCAGTCCCGCCTGCTTCAAAGAGAAAGGGAAAAGAGGCCATTGGTGCCCCATCCAAAAAGAAGAGAACTCTCATCTTGGAGGATGAAGATGAGGAGGAAGATCCTACAATTACAACCTTGATAAGGACCAGACGTTCTGTTCTCCAATCGACATAACATCAGAAGAAACAGAGAGAAGAAGAGGAGCAAGTCAAGAACAGAGAAGAAGAAGAGCAGCGAGAGAAGGAGAAAGAAGTTGAAGAAGAAGGAGAAGAAGAGCAAGAAAAGTCTGCAGCAGAATCTAGAGAGAAGGAGAATCAAGACACAGAAGAGCATGATCATCACTCTTCCCCTTTTGATGCCCTAGAGACAGGGGGAGTTGGCGAGCAAAGGTCCACACCTCATGCTGCCGATAGTGAAGGTCTAAGACAATCTCCAGCAGACCCAGAAGAACTTCAGGCTTCTCAATTGCCTGAAGAAGGACACGATACCAAATCTGCAAGACTATACAGAAGCGCCATCGTCTGCATTCACTCCATCTGAGAAAGCAAATGCAAGTACACAGACGGACAATTCTGCAGATTTTCGTCGCATCATGGATATTCTTCTGGAAATGCGTGGCCAAATCTATGCTCTGGACTGTGAAATTCAAGCCATGAAGATTGCTGGACAAGCATCTTCAGTCACCCTGGAGGACAAAATGAAAGACCTCGCTCTACAACTTCAAGCCAATGCCAAAGGAGAGGAGGTAGCTCAACTAAGGGAGGACTTGAAGAGGCTAGAAGGCGTAGTCCAGTCCATGGGAGATTTCCAGATCGTGCGCATTCCCAAGCAGACCTGACTCCTTTCTCACCTTTTTAATGATGACAAAAAGGGGGAGAAGCAAATTTGAACTAACCAACTTTCTTTGACTTTAAATTTGTTTTTGTGGTTGAATATGTTTGTTTTTGAGTATGACTTGAGTGAACTTGGGTGTGAACTTGAATTTGACTGAATTGGTTGTGGATTCTGTGGATTTTAATGCTTGACCGTTTGCATTTATATCAAGTGTTGTTATATGGTATTACTCATGAAAGACTAACCAATTTTCTGTGGATGCAGAGTCTGGTTGTTTTGTTAAATCTTTATGAGTTAGCCATATTGCTTGAGAAATGTTTTTGCAGGTCAAAGTGGTTCAAATCTACAGGAAAGTTTTGTCACCATCAAAAAGGGGGAGATTGTTAAAGTCTGAAGCTGACAAAACGTTTCTATCAGTCTAGTCTGGATATCTGCAGATCGTCTAGTTTAAAGTCTGAAGACTTTTTGATCACCAGACTCAAGGTTCAAGACTCAATATTCAAGACTCAAGACTCAAGGCTCAAAACTATTCTCATTGACAGTCTTTCTAATCCAGTAACGAAGGAAATCCAGAGCTGAAGTATATGGTTGAGGATTTAATCCTATCCTCTGGAGAAGATCTTTTTGGCTGGATAAACATAACGGATTCTTTTGTTCGTATCTAGATCAATTGAAGATCCGATGGTCGACGAAGTATTCTTGGAATGTTCTATTCTTGGAAACCAAGATCCTGATTGTATGGGCGAACGGATTGATGGGCTATCGTCGGTTCCTTTTATAGCTCGAATGATCTTCTTGATTGATTCCGTCCAACGGGTAGATTGGAGGAATTCCTTTGGTAAGTACCAACGGTATGATGGCATAAAGGAGTATAAAAAGGAAGACGTTCTAGTTGTGAAAGTGCGTGATCGATAGAGAAATTCCAGAGTCTGAAGCACCTTGATTATTAGTCGATTCATTCTGAGCAAAATTGTATACACGAAGAGTGTTCATACTTGGTGATACCTTGAGTGAGTGTGGTAGATCATCTACACCTAGAAATCAAGGAAGATCAACACTGTAACATCTCTTTGTTCATAGTGGAATCCAGCCAAATTGGCTGTCAGTGCAGAAGAGTGGACGTAGGCTTGAATCAAGCCGAACCACTATAAACCGCGTGTTCAATTCTCTCTTTCCTTTACTTAGTCTTGCGTTGATTATTACTTGTTGCGAATTCTTCAACTGTCTAAGTATTGCGCAATTATAAAGAAATTTTCAAGAAAAATTTTTATATACCTATTCACCCCCCTCTAAGTACTCGTACTAGCTATATCAGATGTGTCCCTTTTTCTTACATTCAAAGCAGACTACATTTTTGTTTGATTCATCATTTTCGATGGACTTGGTCTGTTGCTTTTGAAAACTTTGTTTCTTTGGATTGAATCTTCTTCCTTTTTTGTTCAGCTTTCTGAATCTTCTTATCATGAGAGCAAGCTCCTCATCATCCATATCGTCTTCAGAATCTGTAACATCAGAATCATCATTGGATTTTAATGTAATGGATTTCTTACCTTTAGAGTCTTCGTCTTCATTGATTCGTTTCACTTCATAAGACTAAAGAGTCCCAACCAACTCATCAACAGATAGTGGTATGATTCTTTGGGTCTCTCTGATTGAGGTCTTTATGTGATTCCAATCCTTGGAGAGTCCACGCAGTAGCTTGTTTACCTTCATGGGAGCAGAAATTGGTTGACCTTGATTTTCAAGACAATTCACGATTTCTATAAAACGACTAAACATATCAGTTATAGATTCTCCTGACTTCATTTTGAAGGCTTCGTATTGACCGAGGAGAATGTTGATTATAGTCTCTTTCACTCAATCGGTTCCTTCATAAGTAATATGTAATCTATCCCAGACTTCTTTAGCTGTAACACAAAAAGATATTCTGTTATATTCAATAGGTGATAAAGCACAATATAAAGAATAAACTGCTTTTACATCAAGAGCTTGTCTCTTGATTATCCCTTCCTGAGTCATTTCACTAGACTCAACATTATATTTTCCTCTTGCTGAGATAGGTGCAGCTTTAGGAATGATTCATTTTTCTACAACGTCCCATTCCAGAGGATCCTTTAATCTTAGGAACGCTTTCATCTTGTTTTTCCATATGTTGTAATCCTTTCCATCAAAGTAAGGTGGTCTGGTATTGCTTTGCCCTTCTACCAGCCTTGGAGCCAACATACTAGCCATGGATCTTTAACTCTGAAGTAAAACACTTCAAACAAAGTGAGTACACGGGTTCTGATATCAATTGAGATAGCTAGTGTGAGTACCTAGAGAGGGGTGAATAGGTGTAAAAAATAATTTCTCGAGATACAGAAGCGATACTAGGCAGACGATAGAAAGGGATTTTTCTTTTGATTAACAAAATGAAATACGATCAAAGTAAAGCGAAGAGTAGGGAAGAGAAAATTGAACATAAGGTTTATAGTGGTTCGGCTTATTCCAAGCCTACGTCCACTCTTCCGCACTGACAGCCCACCGGCTGGATTTCACTATGAACAAAAGAGATGTTACAGCACAGCTTTTCCTTGATTCCACAATGTAAATATTCTACCACACTTCCTCAAGGATTCTCACGAATATAGACTCTCTTTTGTGTACAAGATTTCACTCAACAAATGAATTGACTAAGAACAAGGAACTTCAAACTTTGGAATTCTTCTATCGTGCACACACTCAAACAACTAAAACGTCTTCCTTATATACTCCTTTATGCCATCATACCCGTTGGCACTTACCAAAGGAATTCCTCCAATCTACCCGTTAGACGGAATCAATTGGGAAGATCATTCAAGCTATTAAAGGAACATGTTGATAGCCCATCAATCATGTTCGCCCATATAATCAGGATCTCGGTTTCCATAAGTAAAACCTTCCAAGTACACTTTGCCAATCATCGGATCCTTAATCTTCGAATCAATCATGACCAAATAAAGGATTCCATTATGTCATATCCAGCCAAGATATCTTCTCCAGTTGATAAAGTCACATCCTTAATGAAACATCCAGTTCTGGATAGCATTTCTTCAACGGATTAGAAACTGTCAATGAGGATAGACTTTGAGTCTTGAGTCTGGCTGTCCGGAGGTCTTCAGACTTTAAATAGCAGAGTTTGCAAATCTTCAGACTAGACTGATGGAAACGTTTTGTCAGCTTCAAAACACTTCACGAAGATTTCTCCAACAGATTCAAGCATGAGGAATATCCTAAGTGGTCTCTTTCTGAAGTTGAGAAGATGGCCATCGATCCCGTTCAGCTTGCAAACTTGAATAGAGGGATGGATGAAGATAATGAAGACTATGATGAAGAAGGCTAAGTCAGCATGGTGCTTTGGTGCTATTTGCTGATGCAAAACCATTAAATGTTTTTGGATAGAGGCGTAGATAGCTCACATGCTAAACTTTGGAAACATCGTTAAGACTGGGTCGAAGCTGACTAGTTCCAAGCTACTTTAGGAAGTTCATAGTTCAACATATCAGATTGCATACATGTACAAAAGCTTGTGATGATCGTCACATGGTGTTATCATCAGTTAGCTCACTATTATCACTGGCTTTTCATCCCTTTTCGGTTTGGAATGTATTGATGCCATCAAGTCTATTTCATGTTTCATTGCATGAGTGCCGAATCTTATATTTGTGTAGCCATCTGTAACAAGAAATATAGGAAAGCCCAATTTTGCAAGGGAGTTTAATTGCGACGGCCTTACACTGTTACACATTGTGTTGGCCAACGGGGATTTGAAAATCACGAGGGAGCTTCTAATAGTAGGCCCAGATCTTTGCATGATCGAGATCAAAGGTGGCTGGACACCGTTCCACTACACAGCCATCAAGCATAGGGTCAAGTGAAGAATGATCAGTCCGATGCACTCAAGAAGTTGTCAAAGATGGAGATGCGGACGACCTTGTAGGATGACAATGGGAACACAATCTCACAGCTGGCTGCGACTTCGAAACATCTCCAGTCTACTGGACAGCAAAACGGGGTCAAGCTCATTGAAAGGTTATGATGACCGCACCCTTTTAATGCCAGAGTTTTAATTCTGTTAAGCAAAAGTTTTGACCCATTGACCCATGCAAAAATTCTTTCAATTTTGTGTGGGCACGCGACTTTCAGTAATTAAGGAAAGGAAAGATATGGTGGAGACGTCTTCGAGGAAACAAAAGCTGGTAGAGAATAGGAAAGAAAAGGGATACGGGCGAGAAAGTTGAAAGAATCAATATATTGGTAGATTTGAAGGAGGAATAAAGAATCTCGGTCAACTAGGTGTAGAAAAGTGTGATATTTATGCTTCATTATTTCTTGTTTTAAAACAAGAAAGAGTTCACCGTCAAGGAAATCACACGCATCCATAAACTTGAGCAAAAAGGAAATGAATTCTCTGCACCAACTCAAGGACAAAGAAAGAAATATTGTTGAATATACCCGTGGCTTTATTCACAGCAAGAAAGGGAAGAAATCGACGAACTTGCAAGCTGATATTTAATTTGAAGAAATGAAATCAAAAGAGAATATTCAGCACGTATTCGACCAACTTAGAGCTGCCATATTATAAATAGAGTTGTAAACTCTGAGAGGAGAGGGGATTCCGAATTTCAGAGACACACGTGAGAGAGAGCAGACACGAGGAATCTCAACATCTCTTGGCTGAGATGCTCCTTCCATGCATCTGCCCCTTCCACGGCTAGACCTGTGGTCGTGCTTCTATCTCCATCACTGCTACATCGTGATGCTGCCCTAGTGAGGTGTCGACGACGGCCAAGCTACTCCCTGCATACGTGCCACCTGAGAAGTCAACTAAGTCTGAGCTATTGCACCCAACCGCATTGCTACTTTGGTTTTGTTATTGCTGTGCGTTGGCACCGTTGCTTCCTGACCACCGACGATCCTCCACCGTTGAACGCTACCCCACCGAGTTAGCGGTCTTTTGTGCTTTTATTTTCAGGTTCCCGTGAGTCCCAGTGTCACTTGCTTACACCTGAGTTACATCGGTGACCAGCCCTGTACGTTCAAATTTTCATGCCAACAACCCTCCTTTTTGCTATTCAAGTCTTCTGGTGGACGTCCCCTTGCTGTGTTGGTCAAACTTTGTGACTTTGTCAAGCCGAATCAGTGAAGTATTAGCCACCATTCAAAATTCGCTATTACTTATTGAGCGAGGTATCGTCATTGAGCAGCATGTCACCTTGAACCGCTACCCGTGGGTCATCTCGCCATCCGCTGTTCGACCGAACTTGACAACGTGATCCACGTGACGCCAAATATTAGGTAAGAATCTCTTTTAATTCGATTTTCATATATCCTTATTGCCTAATTTATGGGATTATCTCGTATGAATATTTGAATGATACCATCATATCCATAAAATCGATTAGCCTTTTAAATTAGGAAATCTTCCTAATTTCGCAACATACATATGATTAACTATCCGATTTCATGCTCGAAATATGACCCGCAATTGTATGAAAAAATCACTAATCCGATCTCACGCTCGAGATATGATTTTTAATTTAATTTAAAAATTGGTCAATCCGATCTCATGCACGAGATACGATTTGTCAATTTATTTCCCAAAATTAAATGGACATGGATGATATCTTGCTTGATTTGTTGCCGTGCTATTCTTGATGCCTTTATTTGATTGATCCCGTAAAATAAAAACCCATATATATATATATATATGAGTTAGATTAGGTTCATGTTAGAATATTACTTGTTTTAGGGTTATTTTGCATGTTTAGAATAAGAAATTTATTTACTTTGAATTCCTTAAATAAAAAAAATAAAAAATGCGTTCATTTAGGATCTTCGTTTTAAATTTGAATTGCACGTTTAAATATTTGGCAATTTTTAATTTTGAATTTCATAAAAGAAAAGAAAAATTAGAATTAGGGCATTATTTCCACGTCATTGCATGTTAGGATAAATTGCATGCTTATTAAAAAAAAAAATCACGTGCCTGTCATATAGAATTAGGTTCATGAAATGCACGCCATTTAGTGATTGTTGCTAGGTTCATTTAATTAGAAATTTCCCATCATTAGGATTATGTCATTTTGGTTAATTTAGATTGCATATTTAATTATCACATGTTAATTAAAAAAACACAAAAAAAAATTACTTTATTCATTCATATAGTTTAGGTCATATTGCTATGCCATATCATTTCATGTTAAATTAGTAACATTGTATTGCATATAGATTTGATTCTTATTAAATAAAGTGAAAACAAAAATTTGAGTGATTGCGTGTTAAGTATAAATCATTATCTAGGACTGTTGATGTGAATTATGCTCTAATAACGCAAATGCTTTCATTGCTACGATGTAAGTCCCTGCATTTTTATTTATTTATTTGCTTTCCTTAGGTGTTAAATTGGTGGATTGCGCACTTGCATGATCACCTCACATGTTAGGAAAATAGATTTAAAATCAATCCAAAGTTGCCTGCAAAAACATTTTTGAAAATAAAAAGAAATGGTACCGAAAGGGCATTAGAGAAATCTAGTGTAACCAAGTCCCCGTACCCAAAATCTCTAGTTTGTAGGAGTAAAATAATCCTATCATTATTTTACTTAAGTGTCTAATCGACCTACCGTAAACTAATTAGTGACGACTCCTAAATAAAATTTATTTGCATGTTAAGAAATTTAAACTTAAGTCGCGAATTGGTATGGGCCGGAAGAGCACAAGTTAAGTCTGGGCTTAACGATCCATTAACCAAACCCTAGATGGTTCACTCGAAAATTCGGTCGCGACAATCCCGTTGGTCAAAGTGGTAAGATAACACCACAGCCCAAAAATAGCAACCTGGGAAAATGAAAATTTGATGAGACAATTATGCCCCCACCTTTTTCTTTAAAGAATTGTAATGGTTTAAATTTCGATGACGGAATTTTTATAAAAGAAAAAGAGTTGTAACATCCTAAAAATTCAATTCTATTTTCAATTGAATGAATTGGGCCTTTTATTGACGTGCATATAGTGATATTCTCTAAGCTGATCATTCATGAGATAACTAAACTATCTAGGGAAGCCGTTAAGGGATTTTGACGCAATAGACTTGAGAATTCGACTATGAATTGACTGCTCGACCATGCTAATCTACAAGAGTTATTACGGTATAGTCGAAAATTTATCAGAGACCGAAGATAGGTCAATTCCACTGAGATAGGTGATCAAAGTGTGGGTGATTCCAGCAGATTGCAAAATTCTCCTCGATTGGTACTAGACCGATTTTTCTGTCGTTTTGGGCGCCTTGTGTCCATATTTGAGACCTTGAGACTTTCACGACAATCGAGAATCATCAATGTGTCGAAAATATATAATGTGGCTCGAAAATAATCGACCACGGGTCAATTGCACTAAAAATTCCTAAAAACTACTCTGTAGGTTATGTCACACTAAAATCGCGTCAAATTGAAATTAACAGCGATTTTGAACCCGATTTCAAAAATTGAAAGTTCTGTCATGTCATGATTCATTTTAGGAACGTCGACTCGTTGTTTGAAGATTTTTTGGCATGTTCAGGATTTTTACGGAAAATTAATTCGGACGATACGAAAAAGAACGAAAATTCAGATATACCCAATTGAATGGATTTTTGGCTTCCAAACCGAGCTATTTGGTTATGGGAACTTGTGGAAATTGTGTAGGCTTCTTCTTCATCAAAATTGGACATCAAATTGGGGAATCGATGAAGAAATTGAAGTCTATTTGAGGAAATTCGGAGCCTTGCATGGGGGCTGCAACTTTGGCACCAAATTGAGCTATTTAGGGTATTATTTTTCAAGAAAGTATTAGGGGACCAAGCATTAAGTGAATTGGATTTTTTTATTGACTTTTGCGCCCCTTCGGTAGCTTCCTTCGCACGCTTAGCCAGCTGTTTCCCCCCCATTTGCACTGTCTACCTTCATTTCGTTTCCCTTCTGCTCGATCGTCCTCTTCCTCAAACAAACTGTCTCTGCCCTCTCTTATTTTTCTTTCATTCAAAGCCAATGCCTCACCCTGGTCCAGTTGCCCCACCATTTGCTACCATTTGCCACCTTTCGTTCTTTGCTACTCCCCACCGAATCGATGCTAGCGAAGCCCCCTAACCGAGTCAAACTTCCCCATTAGACTTCATTTGTTGACTCCTCACATGCCCTTCACCCACTGAAGCAGCTGCCACTCGTCTACTCCACCATTAATCCCATCTTCACGTGGTCTCATTTGCTAAGTCAACAATCCCATGATCCTCTCTTACGTTGACTCTAGCACCGTCCCACTCCATCGATTTCTCCTCTGCAGTCGCGAGTGGGCCGCGAGAAGCCCACTTGAAGCCATGCAAGTCCAGCCGCAAGTTCAGCCGAGTCCAGTAGTAACTGTGGGCTTTACGGGGCTGTTTTAGGCCTAATCCAAACCCCCGTGAGCGTAGCCATTTCAAAGTTTGCCGCCCGTCTCTGGGTCGCTGTTGCTGTGGACTCACCGGCTCGCAAATCTAGTGAGTTTACTCATTAAACCTTGCTTAAGAGGTTAATTATACTTAAGAGGTGATTAGTTTAAGTTAATTAAAGATTATGTGGTTAGTTAGATTAGATTAGTGATTTAATTATCCAATTTTGTATGTTAGGTCGTTAGATTAGATTAATTAGAGACTAGATGGGTTGTATTAATTATCTAGATTGGTTCAGAAATTTTTCGGGCCCATCTCGGTATTTAATTCGGCTTTTCCGTAAGTTCCTAATTATAGTATTTAATTGTATTTATTTAATTAATTTTGATAATTATTTAATTATTTATTATTTTTCAAAAATTAAACAAACATAGCCGGTGACTGGAATTTCGTATTGATTGTAATGGTGTGTTCCGTTTATGCAATTGATTGATGATTTGTGCAAATTGAGTGTTGATTGGATTTTTGGTAATTTATTCCAAAATTTAGGAAATTTCAATATTTATTCAGAAAATCTCGGTTGTTGGGTTTTAACACCAAAAATAGTTTTATATACTATATAAAACAGTGTGATTTTAAAAATAGGTTATGAACTTTTCGGGTTCGATTTGACTGTGTACCCACACATGACTATTTTCACTAAGTATTTTTAATACGAAGAAAACAAGCCGGGATCGCCATTTTAATGGAGGCATTTGAATGCAATGCATGGTGTCCTGGGCCAAAATTTATTGGTTGTGTGTTGGTGAAAGAGAATCCATATCGAGCTTTTAAGCCAGACGTTACCTTATATGGGTTACCCATTCATTTGGGACTTGAGTCATTGTAAATTCTAGACCTCCTTTGAGAAAGCCGTCTATTGAGAGACGTCGCCATGCTCAATGATACTGAGATGATGCCTGGCTACGCCAGTAGACACCAAACTTATGAGTAGGTCGTACCCCTGAGGGGAAAATTTGACAATTGGACAGCATGATTGATTAAGTTTATGCACCTAATTATGAGACAAAACTGTATGGCACGGTATGAGACGTATCATAATAGTTTGGTCTTATAATCAGGACCCTTGTGATTGATTGAGTTGATGAGGCGTTTCAATTGTCGTGTGCATTAATTATATGCATTCGTGATATGAACTGTACTGACGTACAAAAAGGAACTGAGGTGAGGTAAGTCCTCTATTCTCATTGTGTGGTTGTGTGGCTAGGCCACTCTTGGGCATATTTCCTTCCTAATAGAGGTTTTGGGGGGTGGACTTGCTGAGATATTGTCTCACCGCGTCGTAGGCTTAATTTTTCAGGTCTATAGATGGTGTTGGTGGAGGGCCCGAAGCTCGGAGTCTATAGAGGTGGAGTCTGAAGGATCGGCGTATGTGTCTGACTAGTTGTCGTAGGATAGCTTCTTTTTGGGAGCCGATATTTTGTAGACCTTTACCTAGACTTTGTTTGTACCTAAACCCAGTGTATTTATAAAAAGGTGCTTTTGTGAAATGTTGCCCTGCTTTTCCAGGGGTTATTGTTTCACTTCCGCATTTGCTTAAAATGAATGGGTCGGCGATGCGTCCTGGGAACGTCGCATTTGTATCGACAACAGAGGGCTATGCGCGCGCTCAAAAATTGGGGCATGACAAAAACCCAGTCAAATAAGACCTTCATCACTGAATGAGCCTAGAGTGACAAAGGCAAAGAATTTGATTGTTAATTGAGAGGCTAAACCCAAACTCAACTCCTTATAAAACTAACATTTGTTTTCTAAAATTGGTGAATCCTTGGATACCCAAACATTAGCTTCCTAAACTAAAATGTAGATTGTCAGATTTGATGAGGTCTAGATTAAACTCATCACTATCAATGTTTGAAATGTAATTTAGACTCCTCACTCTAACTCATATATATCCATATATCTATATCCAAGTCATTAAATTTCTTGCAAGGTTGTGCCTAGTGAATGTTTACATGCGAGCTTCACCCAATGTTTTCAAGTAGATTGGTTTGAAAGTAAAATTATAACAATTACTTGAGGCATAATTGACTTAAATGGGACTATTGAAGCATATTAAGGGCATTTGGATAGGAAGAACCATAAATCAATTAGCAGGCTTGAGGCAAGAATTGTCGCACCTTGATTTTCTCCTTCCTTTTGGCTGGAGAGAGTATTTCATTCCACAAAGAAAAACAAGTACAACAACAACATCATTTGACAAAAGAGAATTAACGAGGATGAGTATTTCATTCCATCATTCTTTTCTCTACTTATATATCTTCTCTTCAAGCTTCGTTTTTAGTCTTATGATCATATTCTATGCTTACTCCACCTTACTGAGGATCTTTTTAGGGTCTAGGTAGTGCTTCTAAAAAAACATAAGAACTTCTCCCCTTCTAGATATGCTAGCTAATGAAAAGCTATTTTCATCAACAAAACTCGCCTCTAATCTTTATTTGAGCTTCTTGTACGAGAAATCATTGTCATAACCATCTATCGGTAGAAGTGAATTGGTCTTTATTAACATTCAAGTCTAAAATGTGACATCCTGAAATTCAAGCCTTTTAAGGGATGAATGAATGTTAATTTCGTCAGTGCATTGTTGGTTGATCTCACTGGGAATTGATCACTCTTAAGATACTGACCTTGAGGGGAAAGCTAATGAGGACAAAACTCGTGCAACTAAAGAACTTGGCCTCGGAAAACAACTTGACCGTGAGACTTGCGTGAGGACGATCCTGTAGATAGGTAGGCCAATTTCAGGGAACGACTAGAAGTCTATTCGCAGATAGAATATAATAGCATGACGGGTGATTCCGTTTACTGTTATCAAATCTGCGAACGACTCTATGTCAATTCTCAATAATCGTGTACTTTGAAATAAGAATCCATCATCCACAATTTCATGTAGTCAAGGACGTCCATGTATTGAAAATGGCATGAGTAGGTTACGTGTGAATCCTCGAAGCTGTCTGTTAGTCTGAGTTGTACCAAAATGGCATTTAGGTGAAATTGACATGACATGAGAATCTAAGATTGGACTTTGAATTTTCGAGAACATCCGTGAAGGACTTTTGGACGGTGCTACTTCAATAGTTGACATTGCTAGTTAAGTTGAGTATTTGAAAAAAAAAGGATTTATGGACTGAGGAAGCGAGCCTATGAAGATGTGGGCTGGCAAAACTAGTGTGGGCCTCATGCCCAAGGTGGGACAGACACCATGGTAGGCCCAAAGCAAGCCCGTTCCTATTCATTTCTTAGCCCGTTTCTTGTGCTCGCCCTTCATTTTCAGCCTAAGGGCAGATTGAGAAATGTGCAAGCTGAAAATTACCATTTTACCCCTAGTTGTTGTTAGCAAAAATCAAAAAAAGAGAGAGAAGATGATGTCTCTTGCATGGGGACTTGAAGCAAGCCTTCAATGGCCTTAATGAGGCCTTGACAGCCAGCTCTCTCGTCACTCACTCTCCCCTCTTTCAGCCCAAGAATTTGCATCCCTCTCTATCCCTTGTTTCTCTCCCTTCCTTCTTCTTCTCCAGTAGACCTTCCTCCAAAAAGCTAAGTTATTTATTGCCTTCTCGTGTGAATCAGTGCCCATGCCACCCATCACTTTGCTTAAGAGGCCCAAATCGTACGGACCAAGTCGACTGTTTGTCGGTCGGAGCAACTGGCTAACCCGCTGGCCAGCCTAAAGCCACCGCCGGCCAACCCACTTGGTTGCCTATCTGCCTGCATTGTTTCGCCTGTTTCAGTTGTTTTCCTCCCATTTCGACCCAGCCTCCACCCAGCCCAACCACCAGTAAGTCCCCCTTGACCCCCAAGTGCTGCCGGTCGCCGGCCAACTACTCGTCAGAGCTCCGACTAGCCTATTCAGCTCTGTTTCTCCTCCTGCAATCCAGTTTTCCAGAGTTGCAATGAGAGACAGAGGTTGTTGCTGTTGTTTCAGCCTCAGGACTGCCTTGGATCGTCGTGGTTGAGGTCCTCGTGCATCGCCTTCGTCACCACCGCCGTGTCTATCTCCGGCCCACTTAACAGGTGAGTTTAGCCCTTAATCCTTCGTTTAGTGCCTAAACTTGCTTAGGGTTGGTTTAGTTAGGGCTAATTCTAGTTTATGAGGTTTAATTAAGTTGTATTAGCCCAAAGATAGGTGATTAGAAAGATGGTTAAGGTTAGTTTAGACTAATCTTGCTTTTTGTTAATTAATTATGGTTTGTGTGTAATTAAGCATGTTTAGCCTTAATTAATTGATTGTTTGTTTTAATTAATTATTTGCTTAATTTATTTATTAATTTATTGATTATTGAATTCTAAAATTAAACTGTTCATAGTGCATTGTTCACAAAATACTGTTCATGTGCACTATTCACGCGGTACTGTTTACACGCACTATTCACATGCGCTGTTCATCCGAGTGTGAGAAATTGTCTTATTTCATGTGTGTTGATCTTATGAGATGAGTGGGATGTGTCATTGCATGGACATCTGCATGAATCGTACAATTTTCACAAAAAAGAGGAAAATGATTTGTTCGAGGGACACCGAAATGGACCACTTTTATGAGAAAGTGATTTGAGGTTGTATATGCAAGCATATGTGCATTAACTAATGCTCAAAGATCAAAAGTGAGTTGTGATGGTATGCTTGCATGATCACTAAGTTGAACCCGCCGCTCCAACAAGTGTTTGGGGGGTGATAGTTGAAATACCTGCTACCTCGATAGGAGTTCGAGGGATGATAGTTGAAATACCTGCCGTCCTGATAGGAGTTCGAGGGGTGATAGTTGAAATACCCACCACCCCGAAAGGAGTCTAGGGGGTGATAATCCGATCTACTGGAGACACCGACAGAGGTTCGGTTGTGGCCCTCAGGGGCAATAATAATCGGAACACATGTGGATGCAAGAGCATATAAGAAACATGATGGCATCATTAGTTCCAATTATGCATGAGCTTATCACATTGTTTATGGAACACACACATGAATTGATAACGTGTAGGGTGTGGCAATGGCCAGGTGAGATCGCTTGTGATGCGACTCGTATATGATTGATGAAATGCAACATTTAATGACCATGTGCATTGCCTATATTATGCTAAGATATAACGTGCAGGGTATGGCATACTAGGTAAGGTTGTATGTGAACCAACTATTTGATTGTCGGTTGCCCTGGCTATTGTTATTTGTTGGTTGTTGGTTGCTTGTCGGGTGGTTCTAGAGAGATACCCCGAGTTGAGTTGGTGTTCTAATCAGAGCTTAGGAGAAGAACTCGCTAAGATTTTATCTCGCTCGTTATTGTATAACCACTTTCAGGCCCTTAGAATGGTGCACCCGTCGATGCAATGGAGAATCTTGACCCCACTCCACCATAGATCGACCCGAACGCCTCCGACTATGACCCGATGGAGCATGAGTCCGATGGGTCTGAGTGATAGAGGTGCTGAACCCGAGGGTTCGTTGTGTGTAGTTGGATTAGCCTAGCCTAGTTTCTTTTTGGTCTAGCTTAGAGGATAGATCGGCCCCTCTGGTGGGCTTGTAAAGTGGAAACGATCCTCTGTTGGTTAATCCAATAAAATTGTATATGCTAGTAGTTGCTGTTGTTTTTGTTATTCATCCCTCTATCCCTGTTGTGATTGCTTGATTGTTTATTTGACTAGGGGATGGTTCGTTTCCACATGTGCATAATGAAAGATTAAAATGAATGGTCGTCGACAAGTCCTAGGATGTTGCTTTCTATCGACCAAGGGAAGGGGTTGTTGAGTGCTCAAGGTTCAAGGCGTGACATCCCCGTCCAATTTTGGTATTAGAGTACAATTAAGACCTAGAGCAATAAGGTGTGTGGGGTTTTTCGGGATAATGAGATAGGGATGGCTTTTATTTTACGTGCTTGTGATTGCATGTGTGATCTTGTCTTGTGGCGAGTTGCTCATAGTTTCTAATTCCTGGTTGGAATTAGAAAGCAGGACCAGTGAGTGTCTAGAGTGATGAGCAATCTTGAGCAGAGAGCCCCTAGGCGTAGGGTAGCAACTGGTCAGGCCAGTGGTAAAAGTAGAGTGCAAGGGGACCCTAGGTTAGACAGGATCTTGTTGGCGCTAAAGACCTTATTAGGACAGCAAGCTGAGGATCAAGCTGCTGCTGCTGCTGCTGTTGCCATTGCCACCACCACCACCACCACCATTGTCGCTGTTCTTGTTGCTCCTGCTGAGGTCCCAGTGGTTCTCGTAGTGAGAGGTGAGGCCTGTGAGAGACCGATGCACAGGCTAGTAGAGCAATTCCTAAGACTTAAGCCACCGAGGTTCAATGGCATGGGCGACCCTAAGGCTGCGACCCTTTGGATAAGGGATATCGAGAAGACCTTCATAGTGCTGAGATGTTCAGAGGAAGATAGAGTACTTCCGAGTACTTATGGTGGCTTATCAACTTCAAGGTAACGCCAGTGTGGGAAGCCACTCAAAAAAGAGTGTTCCCTGAAGGCACAGCTCAGACTTGGGGTGCCTTTTGTGAGGCTTTCAATGGGAAGTACTTTTCAGACAGTGCGAGAGAGTTAAAAATGGCAGAGTTCCAACAGCTTCGTCAGAATTAGATGTTCGTGGATTAGTATGAGGCAAAGTTTGCTGAGTTGGCCAAGTATGCACCGAGGTTGGTAGAGGACCCTATAGATAAGGCAAGACGGTTTAGAGACGACTTAAAGCCGAAGTTGAAAGACCAGCTGGTGCTCTTGAATTTAAAGAGCTTTGATGAGATGTACGAAGGGTGCAGATGATAAAGAAGAACATGATTGAGAGGGTGGCCGCATTTGGCTCGCGGTTCGTGCCCAACTGAGATAATCGTTGGTTTGGAAATGGACCGATGATGGGAAGAATGAATCCCATCCCACCCAACAGGAAGAGCTATGTGAGGAAGACAACACCCAATGCCATGGGAGTCTATCGAGTGTGTGGAAGGAAACATGGAAATCTCCCCTGTCCTTTGGTGACAGGAGCTTGCTTCGGATGTGGTTAGCAGGGCCACCGAGTGACAAATTGTCCGAGTAAGCCTATGAGAACGATCTTGCCATTGCCGCAGGGAGGACGACCTGCTGGGAACGCGCCGCTAAACAACCAAGGTAGACCCCCAGCCCAAGGACGTGTTAATGTCGTTACCCAAGGAGAGGCGGAGGATTCACTCGCCATTGTTACAGGTACGGTATCCTTGCACGATCATATTGCTTATGTGTTATTTCATCCTGATGCTATGCATTCTTTTGTTGCCAATCGTTTTGTTAAGCTAGTGGGGTTAAGTCTCAAACCCTTGGGAGTGGTTTATAGTATTTCTACTCCGTTTAAGGATAAGATATTATTTGAGTTAGGTTGTTATAGCTGTAAGTTAGTTGTGGGCGGTCATGAGGAAGTCACTGATTTGATTACAATAGCAATGTATGACTTTGATGTCATAATTGGTATTGATTGGCTCACCAAGCAACGATTACGGTGGATTGTCATGGAAAGACAATTTAGTTTAACCCAGTTATGGGTGATAGTTTTGAGTTTGTCGGAAATCAAGGGGGACCCTCTGTTCCTCTAATTTTGTCACTCGAGGTGACTCGGTTGTTGGAATTTGGATGCCAAGGGTATTTGGCATTAGTTGCGGATACGCTGGTAGAAGGATCAAAGGTGGAGGACATTGCAGTGGTACAAGAGTACATGAATGTATTTCCTGAGGAATTGTCGGGATTACTGGTAGAGAGGGAGATTGAGTTGGCCCCTAGGACTGAACTAATTTCCAAGGTGCCTTATAGGATGACTTTGTCAGAATTGAAGGAACTGAATGTGCAAATGCAAGAGTTACTAGATAAATGATTCATTCATCCCAGCGCATCCCCTTGGGGAGCGCTGGTACTGTTTGTAAGGAAAAAGGATGGGTCTTTGCATCTCTGCATTGACTACCGGCAGCTTAATCATGTAACCATCAAGAATAAGTATCTGTTGCTAAAGATTGATGATTTGTTCAACCAACTTCAAGGAGCCTCGGTATCTTTCAAGATAGACCTAAGGACAGGCTATCATCAATTGAGGATAAAAAACGAGGATATACCGAAAAGAGTGTTTAGGACACGCTATGGTCATTACGAGTTCACAATAATGTCGTTTGGACTGACGAATGCCCTTGCAGCCTTTATGGACTTGATGAACCGAATGTTCAATAAGTATTTGGACCAATTCATGATTGTGTTCATTGACGATATACCGGTATACTCGAGGAGTCCCGGGGATCATGAGAAACACTTGAGATTAGTACTGCAGACCTTGAGAGAGCATGAGCTTTATGCTAAGTTCAGCAAGTGCGAGTTTTGGTTATCTCACGTGGCATTTTTAGGTCATGTAATTTCAGGTGAAGGGATCTCTGTTGACCTGACTAAGAATGAAGCAGTCATGAACTGGCTGAGACCTACGATGGTAATAGAAATTCGAAGTTTCTTGGGATTGGCTGGGTATTATAAACATTTCATAGAGAAGTTTTCTGCAATAGCCATGCCTTTGACAAGATTGTTAAAGAAGGAAGAGAAGTTTCACGGGATGGACAAGTGTGAGCGTAGTTTTTAAGAGCTCAAGGGTAAATTGACTACCACACCTATCTTGACGATACCGTCTGGTCCTGGTGGGTACGAAATCTATAATGACGCGTCATATGAAAGACTAGGCTTCGTGTTAATGCAACATGGCAAGGTGGTTGCATATGCATCTCGACAATTAAGGCCTCACGAGCTTAACTATCCAACGCATGATTTGGAATTAGCGGCGATCATCTTTGCACTTAAGATTTGGAGACATTACTTGTGTGGGGAAAGGTTTTCGATTTTTACGAATCATCAGAGTTTGAAGTTTTTTTTTCTCTTAGAAAGAGTTGAACATGAGGCAACAACGATGGATGGAACTTCTTAAAGACTATGATTGCGAGATTCTATATCATCCGGGGAAAGCGAATAAAGTGGCGGATGTGCTCAGTCGAAAGTCGACAATTGCACAGATGATGGTACAGGAATGGATTCTTTTGGAGGGAGTCAGGGACTCAGATTTCAAAATTGAGGTCGGTCATCTTGCTAGACTAATGGCCACTCTCAAGGTGGAGCCCGAGATGCACAGTAAGATAAAAGTGCCCGAGCAACAGATCCTGAAGTTCTTAAGATCCTGCAGATGGATTAGGTAAAGAGAAAATCAGACTTTCAAGTGTCCAAGGACAGGACATTGAGGTTCCGGGGAATAATTGTGCGTTCCAAATGATGCAGAACTTAAGGAAGCAATCTTGTTGGAAGCTCATTGTAGTAACTATAGCGTCCACCCTGGCAATACGAAAATGTATCAGAATTTGAAGCAACACTTCTGGTGGAAGGGTATGAAGTTGGACATTGCAAAGCACGTGGCTAAGTGTTTGATGTGCCAGTAGGTAAAGGCACAGCATTGTAAGCTTGGTAGACTGCTGCAACCTTTTGAGATTCCTGAATTGAAGTGGGAACACATTACGATGGATTTTGTGATGGGGTTGCCAAGAAGTCAGCGAGGAAATAACTCGATTTGGGTAGTGGTTGATAGGTTGACAAAGTCAGCTCACTTTATTGCCATACGGAAGGATTTCACGTTGGATAGGTATGCAAAGTTGCACGTGCGTCAGATTGTACGCATTCATAGAGTTTCAGTGACAATCACATCTAATTGTGATCTTAAGTTTACGGTAACTTTCTAGAAAAGTTTGCAATTTGCTTTGGGGACGAAACTACAGTATAGTACAGTGTACCATCTGCAGACATACGGTCAATCACAAAGGATGATCTAAACTCTTGAGGATATGTTACGAGCCTGTGTTATAGATTTTAAAAGCAGTTGGGAAGAGCATCTTCACTTGCTTGAGTTTGCCTACAATAACAGCTATTAGCAGAGCATTAAAATGGCACCATTTGAGGCTTTGTATGGGAGACCCTACAGAACTCTGCTTTGTTGGGATGAGGTTGGTGAGCGAAAAATCACGGGGCCAGTGTTAGTACAACAATCTTTGGAGGTAGTTCAGATTATCTGAGACAACTAAAGACTGCTCAAAATCGTTCGAAAAGCTATGCAAACAAGCGTCGTAGACCGTTGGAGTTTAAGGTGGGCGATCATGTGTTTTTGAAAGTATTGCTATGGGTGATTGGGTCCAGGGTGGGTAGGTTCTAAACTTGGACCCTGTACCCGACCTTGTTATAACTTTGACTGAGTTGTGATGTCCAATCAATTTTATTTTCCGGATTACTCTAGCATTGCCTCCATATCATTAATACTTGATTTTTTTTTCTTTTTATTGGAATCATTATTATGAAACCATTCAAAGACTACCAAATGTGCACTTTATTCTTGTGCCGAGAGGATGCCCATTAACTAAAAGATGGACAGATTGCTTGCGCACATATACAAAAGAAGTGCTATTCATAATGAGCCAAAAGCAATATACTTTTCGTCAAAATAGGCATAGAGAGAGAGAGAGAGAGAGAGAGAGAGAGAAAGAGAGAGAGAGACCCCTCCAGCATACAAGCCATATGCAATCAACCAAATTCATCATCAAAATGCAAATAACATCAACTACACAAAATGGAGAGAACGAAACTAAAGCCACATATCAATATATCTTTGAAATAGCTTTACAAAATAGCCTTCACACTAGACTTGAACAAGCTTTACAAAGCAGCCTTTACCCCAAACACCAACCAACCAACTAGCCAAAAAAGGCAAATCCACACCAGGCAATAGAGGTCCAAAAGCATGTTCTATATCAAATACTATCCAAAGAAAACAAAGCTTTACAAATCAAGCTTTACAGGGCAAGCTTTACAAAACAAGCTTTACAGGACAAGCTTTACACCCAAAATCCAACTCTCCCTACAGGTTCATTGCCCTACTTCACTTTGAGATTGTTCAGTTTGAGGATGTCCAGAAACTTGACTTGCAAGATCCACTGTATGATTTGCACCACCTTGACAAATTTCTTGAACTATGTTACTCCCAGGCATCTGAAAATTGAGGGAAAAACATAATCTTATTATGCTAATCATAGTGGATTAAAAAATGCTTAACAAAATAAAATCTTCACTCTCAAATATGAGTTTCCAGTTGCTTCAAATACGTAAAATCCATATCCTTGTAAAACCTATAAGAAGACAAACCATATTAACATTTTACTTTGGTATTATCAAAAACCATATGAAATCTACTTGTAGACTCTTCACCATTCTCTTCTCATAATTGACAATATTTGATTGTCCAGTTATAGATCTAGCTGAGGTACTTTCACTTTGTTTGGTCAATGCCCCTCCTTCAATGGTTAGTTGCTTTGGATGCTTCCTTGGCCTACCTCTTTTGCCCTGTACAATAGACATATATAAGGTATTCTAAGGGAAAATGTATCACATTTATGTTTAAATTTCCTTACAGGTAGTTTAATATGGACAGGTGCCGGAGGTTGGGGGCATGTTGTCTTGTTGTGTCCAGTACCATGACAATTGGAGCATTTCATGGTAATACCAGATTTTGATATTTTAGTAGGATCAGTGTTGGCGACCCTTGGCTTCCTCACTCTTTTGCTTTTCTCATCTTTTTTCTTCTCACCATTGGGTCTCTTCCTATCTTTCTTAGGCCAATCTGGAAGCTTTCTGAATGGCAGAGGCAATAAAGGCTCTTCACTAGTCGCTAGCCACATTTTCTTTCCATTCAAGGTATTGCAAATTGATAGCAATGCTCGTACACCGCTTTCTTGAAACAATCAACTACATAATCATTTAAGTTACACTTCATGAAGTTGATGCACGAGATAGCATGGTTGCATGGTATCCTCGATATATCCCACTGTCTGCAAGTACATGTCTTCTTATTCAAATCAACCATAAAAGTATCATCATTCACTTCAACTTCAAATCTGGAAGCTGTAGATGGCTTTGGAATGCAAAACCTAGACTTCATCTTTTTCTCCTCAATTTTCAATCTGATTCTTGGACAAATCTCATCTCTTGAACCAACCATCAATTGGCTTTTCTCATACATTCTTACCATAAGTAATTTTCTTATGCCCTCTAACATATCAACAATGGGAAATTCCCTTTCTCTGCATATATATGCATTGAACGTCTCACTCAAATTGTTCTCGATAGCATTGCAATTTTGTCCACACTTGATGAATGCCCTGCAAAAGTGTTCTGGACTCTGTCTCATGAAGTCTTCCTATGCATGAATAGACTCTTTCTTCATTTCTTTTACTGCCATATTGAAATCGGCCTCGTATGTAGAATATCCAGCTCTCCAAAAGCAATTCCTAAATGTTTCTCCTTTGTATAATTTTTTTCCAGTTTACATAAATGTGCCGAGCACAATTCCTATGCTCTGCTCGTGGAGAGAGTTTAGAAACTGCATTGAGAAGGCCCTACAACACGTTATTTGACATGCAAATAAGTTAGTTTACAAACAACAAATAATTTTATTAGCAAAGCTTGTGCGCAATCTTATCTTCTGTTGATTGCTTATGAAGGTCCAGCCAAGACCTTGTCCCACATTCAAGTCTTTCACTAGCAGCTCGAGGAACCATGTCCAAGATTCTTCAGTCTCAACTTCAACAACGGCCCATGCAATTGGAAACATTTCATTGTTTCCATCTCTACCAATAGCACAAAGTAACATCCCCCTAACTAAAGTCTTCGTAAAGCATCCATCCAATCCAATTACTCATCTACAACCTGCTAGAAAACCCTCTTTCATTTCTTTGAAGCACACATAGAATCTTTTGAATGCATTATATCGTCCAACTTCCCAGTCAAATGTGCTATTAGGACTACATCGAATCAACTCAGCCTTATGAGAATGCAGCAACTTGTATTGCTCGACAAATGGACCTCTAACTGAGTATCCTAGATCAAGAACAGCCTTAACAATTTCATTATTGTTCACCCCCATTGACTTAAAACGATGGAGATATTCTACATGGTAGCCTGTGTAATCTGTGATGTCTCCAAACTCCATAACTCCTATTGACACCTAAATTTTTGCAAAATTCTCGGGGTTAATTTTTACCAAAAAATAATTTTAAAAAAAAAACACATGGCATATAGTTTAGAAGCATTTTATTTTTATTTTCGACCGAGGGAATGATTTTTCACCTATTCCATTAATATTTTTCACATATACACTCAGGGATGTAATTTGCGCAAAAAGGGAATTTTTTTTGGATGGAATATGCGGAAAATACAAAAGGGAATATTGCGCGAGATGTGTATATTTCAACAATATATTTAGGGATATCATGCGCAAACAGAAGGAAAAAAAATATATCATGAAGATACATTTTTGGACCTATAAAACACCTCGCATGCAAAGGAAATAGGGGGTTCTTTTCGGTTGGGTAAAAAAGAACACAAAAAAAGTAAAAGTGAAGAGTGAGTGACGTGAGAGAGAGAAAAAGTAAAAAAAGGGGGGAAACCCTAATCGAGGGATTGTTCATCTTCCCCAAGGGTCCCCTGACCTCGTGGGCGCTGCACCGCCGTTGCATCTCCATCTGCGAGCCCTGGTGCCCGAAGCTTGCGCCCCCCCTCGACATTCCGCTGCCGCATCTCCGTTCGTGAGCCCTGGCACTTGTCGACCCAGCAGATCGGTCCCGTCGCCTGTAACTCCCAGATCCAGCGACGATCTGACGTTTCTGCTGCCCAGCCGTCGCCGATTTACCACATCAACCCCGATCCGCAGCACCGGAGTTGCTCCCCGATGTCGTTGCTCCAAATTGGCTTGCAACTACCCAAAACCGCCTCACCGGAATGCATCAAAACCCTTCCTCCACCCGCCGATCTCGCTGCTCCACCCACGACACCGCCCACCAGTGTCACTGTGTCGCCCCGACGCCGTCTCCGCCTTGCTTCTGCCTACGCTCCGAGTTCCTTGCCGCGACGTCCGCACCTAGACCCTCGATGCTCTTAGATCCGACGCCGTAGATCCGCGATGCCCGCACCCAAATCCAACGTCGACCCCCACCAAACCGGCCAACTGCTTTTTTTTTTTTAAAAAAAAAAAGAAGAAAAAAATTAGGTAGTTTTTCTTTCATTTATTTATCTTATTTCGTTTTTATTATTTTCGTTGTTTTATTTTATTTGTTCTTTTTAGTGTAGTTATCCCTTTAATGTGAAATTGAAATTGCATGAAATGAAATTGCCTTGAAATTTATGGTTGTCAGTCCGATTTTCGCGCCCGAAATTTGACTTGCAATCACTTAAAAAAAATCGCTAATCTAATCCCCGCTCGAGATTCGATTCGTGATTTATGTGAAATTGGCCCACCCGATCTCATGCGCGAGATACGGTTCGTCAATTTGGGTACCGATATTGCTTGATTTGCTGTCATGTAACTTAAGTTAATTTTCTAAAAAAAATTCCAAAATGTAGGTTAGAATTAGGTTTATTTCTTATTTTAGAGTTTGCATGTTTAGAGTAGAAATTTTATCCTTAATTTTATAAATCAAAATCAAAAAAATCAAAAATCAAATCAATTAATTTAGGTTGCTAGTTTTTAACTTGGGTTGCATGTTTAATCATTTGGCAATTATTAATTTCAAAATTAAAAAAAAAAAATCACAAAAAAAAAAAATCATCATGCATATGTCATGTAGAATTAGGGCATATTTTGTACGTCATTGAATATTAGGGTAAAATTGCATTTAGTTTAATTTTAGATAATATTTTTCTTAATTTATTATAAGTTTAGGTATTTTCTTAAATAGATTGCATTTTAGGATTATTTGGGTTAAGATAATATTTTAGTTTAAATTAGGATTTGGCTCAACCTTATTCCTAATACAAATTGAATATAATCTTAATCTAATTAGATCATTTTCACATTTTATCTAATTCCAAATTTCATGAAAAAAATACAAAAAAAAAATGTCTTAGAATAAATTAATTCCATTCTCTAGGATAGATTGCATTTTTAGAAAATAAAAAATGTTATTTGCACGTCTTTAGAATTAGATTCATGAAATGCACGTCATTTAAAGGTTGTTATTAGGTCCATTTAATTAGAAATTGCATGACATTAGAATTAGGTCATTTAGTTATAATGCATTGCATATTGCATGATTTTCATTAAATAAGTGAAAAAAAGAAGAAGAAGAAGAAGAAGAAGAGGAAATTGCGTGTTAATTAGAAATCATATCTAGAACTGTTGATGTGAATTATGATCTAACAACGCATATGCTTTCGTTGCTATGAAGTAAGTTTTGCAATTTATTTATTGCTTTACTTGGGTGTTAAATTGGTGGTTTACGCACTCGCAAGATCACCTCACATGTTAGAGAAATAGAATTAAAATCAATCCAAGTTGTTTGCCAAACATTTTTCAAAATAAAAGAAAAGAGACCGAAAGGGCATTAGAGAAATCTAGTGTAAACAAGTCTCCGTACCCATAGTTTCTGGTTCATAGGAGTAAAGTAAATCTCTCATTACTTTACTTGGGTTTCTAATCGACCCACCAAAAATAGATTAGTGACGGCTCTTAATTAAAAAATTCGCATGTTAAGAACTTGAACCGAAAGTCACAAATTGGTATGGGCTTGGGAAAGTCCGAGTTAAGTCTAGGCTTAACAATCCATTAGCCAAACCCTAGGTGGTGCACACCCGAAATTTTAGTCGTGACAGCTTGGCAACTCCGCTGGGGACTTGGGTTAAAACTCTTAATGGACTTAGGCCAATTTTTCTTTTCTTTTGAAAATGTTTTTGTTTGGAGCAAGGATCCTAAATACGTCTTTAACATTTAGGTATTAAATGTTCTTGCAGATTAGGAGATATAAGGGGAGTAGTGATTGCTTACCCTTGTCTTGCAAGTTGGAGTTGAGAACAAATGTTTTAGATTCGAGTTATTGAAGTGTTGTTTGATTTAAATTGTTGTGCGTGCCTTGCATATTGCACTACACTTTTGCACACACAACCTGCCGCCGAACCTGGACCGCATAGGATCATTTAGGATAGTATTGAGATGGATACCACTCCGACTGCATGCTCGCGGTACGAGTCACCCATCTCAATCTCGAAGTTTCTTTTATGGTGTCAAGAGTACCAACCTCGGTCTGCATGCCCGCAACCTAGGTCGGCTCTTTGACCAAGCCAGAGTCATGAGGACCCGACATAGTCCACAAGCCCGTGGCTAGTTTGATCATCCTTATGGCTCCACCTTGATAAGCATTATAGATTAGAAATCGAGCCACTTACCATGCTCATATCTATGCGATTGCCATTAATTATCCTCGGTGAAGTAAGTCTTTTACTCTTATACTATGCAATTTACTTACTTTATCACATTATTTTGTCGGTCCATGGCATTAGGATTGTCTTGAGTCTTGATCAATATAAAATGGGGACGCCGGACATTCAAATTATTCTCCCTCCAAAGGAAGAGCTTAACACTTGGTGGGACAAGTTAGATCAAGATGGCTGTCAGTTCGTAGAGTCTCACATCGATCGACTACTTCCACTACTGCGTATCAACATCCATGGTGGCCCCATCCAAGCACTCGCCCATTGTTGGTGCCCCGAGACTTCTACCTTTATCTTCAGCGGTAAGCATGAGCTCACTCCCACCTTAGAAGAGTATAGCATTGCTATAGGAAAGTCCTTGAAAGCTTAATTGATTAGTCCGCCTATCGGAATATATCTCGTTATGGCTTTATCTGATTTTCTGAGAATTAAGGAAGACAACATAAAAAAAATAAAAAAAAAAAGGTTTTAAAGGCTCACCACAATACATGTCATTTATCCTTCCTGAAAGAATGTTTTGAAAAAGGCATCTCATTTCAAATGCGTAGGATTTTCCTTTTAGTTTTCTTCGGGTTTGTAGTATTTCCTTACTACAAGAATGCTATTAACCCTTTGATTGCTCAATTAGTTAGACAAGTGTTGGAAGAAAAAAAAATTGTAAACAATGTCCTAACTGAAACTTTTCTCTCTCTCACTCGATTCAAAGGAGGTGGTGATAATACTCTCCATTCCTCTCCTGAGCTTTTGCAAATTTGGTTCCTTTCTCATGACTATACATGATGTTAGTAATTCTAATCACCCTATTATGAGATTTGAAAACAACCAAAAACATGCACCAGATTATTATTATTCTAGGTGGCTAACTTTCATGAAAAAACCAACTTTCAAGGATTTCCTATGGCATGCTAAATGGTTCCAAGTTTGGGTAGCGAGACTCTCATGTGGAGGAGTTGACCCACTCCCTCTATTGGGATTTACTGGAGCATTGGAGTACTATCCGACTAGAGTGACTCGTCAGTATCAAGTCGTACAAGAGCTTCCCCCGGTGTTACAAGTAGATCCGCTCCAAGTTAGCTTTGTTGATGGAAGCCGAGGCCATGAAGATTCCATTTTCACTATCAAATCAATGTGGGACATGTGCCATCCATGAAAGCTTAAATGGCCCGAGGAAGAGTTGAAGGGTAAAGAAAGGAAGTATTATGCCTCAACTAAGTACATTCAACAACACAAGATTCTTGAGGAGCTGCTTCCAAAGATACCGGAGGTGCCGTTGAAGATCACCAAACGTGCTGAGAATAAACGCCTCAAAAAAGTTGCTGAAAAAGCTCAAGAAGAGAATAAACAATTGCACCGAATGGTGTCCCAAGTGTATATTGATCAAGTCAAATGAAATGCTTGAATGAATCTTGCTATTTTTATTTTTAAATTAATGTTTAGGAAGTTGAGTCATTTACTTTCCTAGTTCATTTGTTTAGGACATTTTGAATTTCTATTTTGATAGGCTTGTCAAAAGCTCCATTGATGAATAAAAGTTCTAGAATATTGCCATGGATCGGCGTATTTTCATATGAGATATTTATTTGTGTTCATTTCTTAAAATTAGGTGATAACGGATCCTCCACGCTTGCCTATTATCACGCGATTAAGAGCAAGAATGGCCGAACAAATCAAAATGCGTGATCGTATCTCCGCTATGGAAGGCCAACTCCAACAATTAACCGCCTCTATGGAGCTTATAACAACTCAAATCGAATCCCTCGAGTGAATCTAGCTCCTGCACCCGCTCTCCCTGAGATAGTTGTCCCGAAGTAGGCAAACAAGGCCCAAATGGGTGAGGATGACATGCCTGAGCTGGAAGATGATCCATTCCCGATCAATGTGGAAAAGGTTAAGCTTGTCAACATCCCTAAGACAGAGCAGGATGAACGCTTTGCGAAATTGGAAGAAAAGTTGAAACAATTACAGGAGTCACAAAGTTCACTCCTGTTTGACTTGTCTACGTACGAGAAAGTCAAGATGCCAAAGAAGTTCAAAATGCCAGATTTTGAGAAATACGATGGTACTTCTTGCCAAAAGCTCATCTTCAGATGTACCATGTGCATATGGCTCAATATGTCAAGAATGAGCCCCTCATGATCCAATCATTTCATGCAAGTTTGACTGGGCATGCACTAAACTAGTATGTCATGAAGAATGTCAACCTTGTCAACACTTGGAATGAAGTGGCCGACGCATTTCTCAAGTAGTACAAGTTCAACATGGACATTGCACCTTCCCGAGAGGATCTTGAGAGGATAGAGAAAAAGAAGAGCGAGTCGTTTAAGGAGTATGCCGTGAGATGGCGAAATCTGGCAGCTCAAATCACTCTTGAATTTACTAATAAGGAGCTAATGAAGTTGTTTATCAAGACTCTTCCCTCTGAGTTCCGCACCTGAATGGCCAGCACATACGTCGAGAGTTTCAACCAACTTATCCTGGTGGGTAAGCAAATCGAGATTGGGCTAAGGGACAGATGGTTCAACAAAACCGACCCATCAAGGCAAAAGGTTCACCATGAAGAAAGATCAAGAACCTAGCACGGAAGTCAATGTTGCATATGCACAACTTAGCAAGCCTCCAATTGTCCATGTCCTTAAGAATCAACAAGGTGGTGTCCGTCCAACCGCGCCTCGGCAATTTACTAGGAGGCAGTTCACTCCTCTTCCTAGCCCTCTATCCCAAGTCTGGAAGGTCCTACAAATGAAGGGGTTGTTGTCCTATGAGCCAAAGCGACCCGATGGTGAAAAAAATTCTAACTATGACCCTTCCAAGTAATGTGAGTACCATATGGGGGAAGTAGGACACTCGACTGATGAGTGCATTACCTTGAAGCACAAGGTCCAAAACTTATTAGACACCAAGGCATTTGCCTTCAATACCATTCAACCGAATCCCCTACCTGAGCATGAGGATAGGGTGAATGCTATTTTTGAACATGATACCAGTCAAATCAAGAACTCGACGGTGCACGTGATGGACATCCTGGGGCAGCCAAGTGATGGATGGAAGCACATGGACGATTCAACGCCTCCAAGGATAGAGAACTCTAATGATGCCCTGGAAGGAATCACAAGTCTGTTTCATGATCTCTTCATAGGAGCCACTAACGAAGGACCTTCGAAAGACATGGGCATTGGCCCGCGAGAGTAACTTATTGCTTTTGCACATTCCCTTGCGCAAGAATTTTTCTCGCTTTCTAAGAATTTTTATCGCTTTCTAGGGATTAGGAATCGCATTTTCTATTCAATAAATGTAATTGATTGATGAATTTCAATGAAATTACAAGTTTTATTTTGAGAGCATGATGAAGTACACCAAACCAGCCCGAAGATGATATCCAGCCAATAAGCAAAAAGAAAAAATCCAAGGAGAATTATGAGACCTGGGCTTCATCTTGCTTTCTCGTGTCAAAATGTTTTTTTTTAAAAGAAAAAGCTTTTCTAATTGCTTTTCAAAGAATTTAAAAAAAAAATCTTTTAAAAAAATGTGATTTGCCCTGTTTGTCTTTTTGATCCATCTACTTCCTATTTCAGAGATGATCATATAGTATGCAAAGGTGTGGAAATGATCCAATCCAATTCTAGATCCTGGGGGCAAGTTTGCTCTAAATTACAGTGGCCCGTATGTGGTGAAAAAGGTACTTCCTGGAGGTGTCTTTATCCTGGCAGAAATGGATAGTCGTGAGTTTTCCACTCCAGTTAATTCTGATGCTGCCAAAAAGTATTATCCATGATAGAATTTGCCATGTCGTGTCTTGAACTGCAAATTTTTCTATGATGAATAAGATACCTCAATGAGTTGAATTGTTCAAATTTGTCATAAATCTTGCATTTTTCTTCTTGAATTGTGTGAGATAAATTGAATGTAAAATTGAATGTGTCAAAAAGGATACCTTGGAATGATGAAAGGCAAGCTTTATTCCATACACTATCCCATACACTAATCCCCGGTGAGTTGTGTGGAGACATTACATGCTCGCAAGGAAAAGGGTGATCTCGCAAAGGGTACGTTAACCGAAGTGATGAGAGGCAGTTTCTTCTTCTACCCAAAACACTATAGGTATACCCATTGTTTAGCCCTTTGAGCCCACACACATGAAGAGCTTTTTAAATTATCCCTATCAAGGATCATCCCATATTGGGACAAAATTTGAAACAAATGGTAGGAATTTTCTTACTCACACTTGCATCAATCTTTGAGTATTGCTTTCGCATGGTAACTCATACGATAGTTTGAAGTGCCTTAGGATGATGAAGAGCAATTATTTCTCTATCCTATACACTTTTATCCATTGCATAGCCCACTTGAGCTTATGAATTCATTTCATATTAAACTCAGTTGGTGATCATCCCCCACACTAGGGCAAGACAAAAATATTCAAGTAGCATGAACTAGAATGCTGACAAAATGGACACTCTGTTCAAGGAAAATAAGTGCAAAAAAAGTGGGGCATGAAAAAGCAGTGTGCCTGGTAAAAGCAAGGCCAATGTCCAAAGAAAAAAAGGAGAGAAAAGAAAAATCAAACTATTGATATAATGAGTTGTATCCCCAATAAAGGAGTACTAAAACTCAAATGTTGTTGCAATCAATGGAGATTTGATGAGGAAAAAATCTTCGACAATGGAGAAGGAAAGTGGTGGAAATGTCAAGATGATCACCAACTTTAACCCCCTAAACACCTTTTCGAGCCTAATGATCCACTCGTTTCTCAACCCATGAACCAAGCCTACGTTACGTCCCTTGCAAAGTCTCTTTAGATTATGGCACTTGGACTAATGTAAGAGTTCATATGTTTGAAAGCATCGCTTCATTTGGTGTGTTTCTTGACTTGTAAATCCCAAGACAATTGCGAAATGTCATCTTTCAATAGCCTCGACTCAAAGAGTCCCCGTTGATAAGCCGTTGACCAAACCAATAGTATGGTTCCTGTTAAAGACCCCTCAGATTGATAAGGTCGTACCACTTGCGAGATTGCTCAAACCCTTGTCTGGCATGACGATGGTGAGATAGAATTATTGTCAAGATCCCGCATCAAAGGTCAGGATAAAACAGCCCATTTTAAAGAGGGTAAGTGAAAAGTCCTTTCAGACTGAAGGATCCCTCATTTGACACATCCATGATGCTCATGCGTTCAGATTAGAATCATCTTTCAAAATCATTCCTCTTGGAATTAGGATGATGCATGGTTGATAGAAATCATTACACATGAACCTTACTTGAATTAATGTATGTCTGTGATTTCAAATGCATGTTGCCTCTCCTACAATCATGTTTTGCATGAGATATATCCCCAAGGAACAGAGATGTCACCAGGTAAGTATATCTCTATCCATACCTTAAATACTTGTCGCTGCACATGTATTACCCTTTTGAATACATTGACACTCAATTGAGTTGTCTTCAAAGATTTTTCTCCAAATTCAATCTGATTAAGGCAATTGAAGAACGGTTCGGGTCCTGGAAATTGAATCCCCGTTTAAGCGACCGTAGAATGGTACGGGTCCTAGATAACACCTATTTCCTCATTCAGGCGATCGTAGAATGATACGGGTCCTGAAAATGAATCTCCGTTTAGGTGACCGTAGAATGGTACGGGTCCTAGACACAACCAAGCACTGCCATACTGGGCAATCATAGAATGGTACAGGTCCTGAGAAAGCAGTCTCTTTGTAAAGTCATGTTACTATTCTAGGCAACCGTAGAATGGTACAGGTCCTGGACATGTAACACCAACTACCTCGAACTACCCTATCCTCCTTGAAGGTAGGTTATTCCAGGTAAGTTCCTTTGACATCTCAGTTTGGATCTAGATGTCTTAATTCTTTTCATTAAACATTTCACTCTGGATGTGAATGTTTTCTCAACCTTTCTCGTTATACATTAGTCTGGATCTAGGTATATCGAGTTCAAAATCTTGACATCTCAGTCTAGATCTGGATGTCTTAATTCTTTTCGTTAAACATTTCACTCTGGATGTGAATGTTTCTCAACCTTTCTCGTTATACCTTAGTCAGGATCTAGGTATTTCGAGCATAAAATCTTGAGATCTCAATCTAGATCTAAATGTCTTAATTCTTTCTGTTAAACAGTTCACTCTGGATGTGAATGTTTCTTGACCTTTCTTGTTATACCTTAGTCTGGATCTAGGTATATTGAATTCAAAAATCTTGACATCTCAATCTGGATCTGGATGTCTTAATTCTCTTTGTTGAACATTTCACTCTGGATATGAATGTTCTCAACCTTTCTCGTTACACCTTAGTTTGAATCTAGGTATTTCGAGTTCAAAAATTCTTGACATCTCAGTTTGGATCTGGATGTCTCGATTCTTTTCGCTGAGCATTTCACTTTGGATGTGAATGTTCTTTTCAGTCTCAATGTCTCAATCTATTACCTATTTGACTCTTTAAGGAACCTGAGTGAGAGTTAGGTACTTGCAGAGTAAATATGGATTTATCATGTACCTCAAGATGCTCTATCACACTAATTGGTAAGTAACTGTAGGTACGTTCTTTCCTTTCGCGTCATACATTTGCATTAGCATTTCCATGCATCATATAAATTGCATTAAAAAATGGAATTCATTTTCCAACAAAAAGTCATTCAGTGCATATGCATAGGCAAAATTTAGGTATCAATTTGTTTTTGAAGGCAACCTCTTCGAGCTCACCTTCAAAGAGGGGCAGTAGTTGACACCTAAATTTTTGCATAATTCTTGGGGTTAATTTTTACTTAAAAAAAAAAAAAACATGGCATATAGTTTAGAAGCATTTTTTTTTTTTTAATTTTAGACCGCCAATGAGGGAATGATTTTTCACCTATTCCATTAAGATTTTTCACATATACACTCATGGATGTAATTTGCGCAAAAAAGGAATTTTTTGGATGGAATATGCGAAAAATACAACAGGGGAATATTGCGCGAGATGTGTATATTTCAACAATATATTTAGGGATATCGTGCGTAAACAGAAGGAAAAAAAAATATCGTGAAGATACATTTTTGGACCTATAAAACACCTCGCGTGCAAAGGAAATAGGAAGTTCTTTTCGGTTGGGTAAAAAAGAACACAAAAAAAAGTAAAAGTGAAGAGTGAGTGACGTGAGAGAAAGAAAAAGTAAAAAAAGGGGGGAAACCCTAATCGGGGTACTGTTCATCTTCCTCGAGGGTCCCCCAACCCCGCCAGTGCCGCACCACCGCCGCATCTCCGTCCGCAAGCCCCAGCGCCCGAAGCTTACACCCCCCCTCAACGTTTCGCCGCCGCATCTCCGTTCGTGAGCCCCGATGCCTATCGACCCAGCAGATCAGTCCCATCGGCTGTAACTCCCAGATCCGACGACGATCTAACGTTTCTGCTGCCCCGCCGTCGCTAATTTGCCACATCAACCCCCGATCCGCCCACCGAAGTTGCTCCTCGACGTCGTTACTCCAGATCGGCCTGCAACTACCCAGAATCGCCTCGCTAGAATGCGTCAAAACCCCTGCTCCGCCTGCCGGTCTCGCTGCTCCACCTGTCGGTCTCGCTGCTCCACCCACTACACCGCCCGCCAGTCTCGCTGTGTCACCCCGACGACATCTCCGCCTTGCTTCTACCTACACTCAGAGTTCCTCGCCCACGACGTCCGCACCTAGACCCTCGACGCTCCCAAATTCGACGATATAGATCTGCGACGCCCGCACCCATCCGATGTCGACCCCCACCGGATTGGCCAGCTGCCTCGTTTAAAAAAAAAAAAAAAGAAAAATTAGGTAGTTTTTCTTTCATTTATTTATCTTATTTCATTTTTATTATTTTCGTTGTTTTACTTTATTTGTTCTTTTTAGTGTAGTTATCCCTTTAATGTGAAATTGAAATTGCATGACATGAGATTGCCTTGAAATTTGTGGTTGTCAATCCAATTTTCACGTCCGAAATTCGATTCGCAATCACTTAAAAAAAATCGCTAATCCGATCTCTCGCTCGAGATTCGATTCGTGATTTATGTGAAATTGGCCCACCCGATCTCATCTGAGAGATACAGTTCATCAATTTGGGTACCGATATTGCTTGATTCGATGTCATGTAACTTAATTTAATTTTCTAAAAGAATCCAAAATGTAGGTTAGAATTAGGTTAATTTCTTATTTTAGGGTTTGCATGTTTAGAGTAGAAATTTTATCCTGAATTTTATAAATAAAAATCAAAAAATCAAAAATCAAATCAATTAATTTAGGTTGCTAGTTTTTTTAACTTGGGTTGCATGTTTAATCATTTGGCAATTATTAATTTCGAAATTAAAAAAAGGAAAAAATGAAAAAACACAAAAAAAAAAAAATAATAATGATCATGCAAATGTCATGTATAATTAGGGCATATTTTGTACGTCATTGCATATTAGGGTAAAATTGCATTTAGTTTAATTTTAGATAATATTTTTTCTTAATTTATTATAAGTTTAGGTATTTTCTTAAATAGATTGCATTTTAGGATTATTTGGGTTAAGATAATATTTTAGTTTAAATTAGGATTTGGCTCAACCTAATTCCTAATACAAATTGAATAGAATCTTAATCTAATTAGATCAATTTCACATTTTATCTAATTCCGAATTTCCTGAAAAAATACAAAAAAATGTCTTAGAATAAATTAATTCCATTCTCTAGGATAGATTGCATTTTTAGAAAAATAAAAAATGTCATGTGCATGTCATTAGGATTAGATTCATGAAATGCATGTCATTTAGAGGTTGTTATTAGGTCCATTTAACTAGAAATTGCATGACATTAGAATTAGGTCATTTAGTTATATTGCATTGCATATTGCATGATTTTCATTAAATAAGTGAAAACAAAAAAAAAAGAGAAAATTGCATGTTAATTAGAAATCATATCTAGGACTGTTGATGTAAATTCTGATCTAACAACGCAAATACTTTCGTTGCTACAAGGGAAGTCTTGCAATTTATTTGTTGCTTTACTTGGGTGTTAAATTGGTGGTTTATGCACTCGCATGATCACCTCATATATTAGAGAAATAGAATTAAAATCAATCCAAGTTACTTGCCAAACATTTTTCAAAATAAAAGAAAATGTATCGAAAGGGCATTAGAAAAATCTAATGTAACGAAGTCCCCATACCCATAGTCTCTAATTTGTAGGAGTAAAGTAAATCTTCTGTTACTTTACTTGGGTTTCTAATTGACCACCAAAAATAGATTAGTGGCAACTCCTAATTAAAAAATTCGCATGTTAAGAACTTGAACCGAAAGTTGCAAATTGGTATGGGCTTGGGAGTGTCTATGTTAAGTCTAGGCTTAACAATCCATTAGCCAAACCCTAGGTGATGCACACCCGAAATTTTGGTCGCGACAACTCCACCTAGGTGAAGTGCAATTGTAAATTCATTAAACATCTGCAAGGGAACAACAAACAAACCAATTAGTTTATAAAAACCTCTCACAAATAACTAGCAAAGATGGGATGATCAAGTTTGACATGAAATGACAAAATCAAGTTCGCCAAACAAGATGCTTGGAAGGCTTGATAGGAAATATGAGGCACCTATGTCTAGAAAGAGACCCAAAGCTATATCAATCATAGCAAAAACCTACAACAAGGTTAACCAAACTATATTGATAAAACTCTGGAAATCTTGATATTAAAGGAACAAGAAACTGGACAATCACAACTGCCAACTACTTGCTTACATTAGGCACTCAGATTGACACATATCTGCAATACCAGTTAGATACTCTAGGTTATGTAACAAATTGCATAATAAGTGGCAAAAGATACTGAGAATATAATCATTTTATGTTTCACAAGCAAACATCAGTTTTACGAATTGCCAATCAACATCTACCCCGCCTTATTTATTAAGCAAACAAGAATTTCAATCTCGTTAAGTGAGGTTAACTGAGCTCAAGTCACTATTCCAAATAATATATGGGTACATATAAGTGTGTGCCCTTGTATAATTTCAATGACCAAAGAGTTCACAAAAGCAAAAAAGCTTGTCATTGTACTGTGACTATCATATCAGCTTCTTTAATATCAATTAATTGATTATGATGATCCTGAGGGATTACCTAGTTCATGTTCAAGGCAAAGCTCAGCCATGCGAGTCGCCCTGGACTAGGAGGATTAGAGAAAAGCTGCCTTATATTCTATTCAGAGTAATGATTGAGATACAAGATATAACTTGTTTCTACTGCAAAATCGAACCTTGAAACCTTAATCAAAATTATCCACGTAGATATGTATATTATCCACGTACTAAAGTCGGCGTGATATTATAATATTCAAATGTACGTGCTCTTTAGGGACTAAGCATATTTATAAAATCTCATGAGACATGTAGAATCACACTCAAAGTACACCTGAAATCAGTGACAAACATAAGCGATTTTGGTTCCGGCATTTCAACGAGCATGTGATGTACGAGTCAATCATACCATTCACATGCAAGTTTCATGTTAAAATTTTGACACACTTACAATTCAAGGTAGGAAAGACTACATAACACTAATAAGGACATGAACTAACACGAAGGAGTAGCAAAGCAAGAGTAATATGTAATCATACAAACAAATTGTGGACAAGCAGTAAACCATGTGGGGTTGAGACATATAAACATAAAGCCAAGTTTGTCACAAACCAAAAATGAACGAAGCAACCACGATTAGAAGAATATGGCTGAAAGATCCAACAAAAATCAAAGAGAGGAGGTCCTCAGAAACATAGAGCTCAACGCAACGTGGAATAAAGAGCTCTTGTTTTCCTACCTTGATAACATGAAACCATTCAAGTGCACATCCACCACATTGGTCCTCAAATGACAGAACACCACAATTCCACTCACCAATCACAATATAAACCAAAGGCACTCCTACTTAAAAACTCAAACTTTCCATGCCCGAGAGCAATTCACTCACTTTGAGAGTCTCCTTGGCCTGCGCCGGCACCGCGACCCTGATGAGTGACCGGATGAACTCGTCGAACTTCGACCAGAGCCACACCCTGTAAATCACCTTGGGAAAGAAGAGCGTTTGTCGAGAAAGATGAACTGAACTGAATTTGTTGTTAGGGTTTTTTTGTGTTATAATGAAGAGAGAAGAGAGAACATGAGGTACCTAAAGAAGGCATGAGGAATGAGAATTTATTAGGGCTTTTAAAGATATCTTTTCATTTTTCCCTTCACTGTGACAAAGTTATTATTATTTTATTTTGAAAAAAATTAAGTTATTTCCACATGGCTTGCCACGTGAGCAACCACGTCATCAAAGTTAACAGCAAAATCTAACCAAACTAACGGAGGGTAGATCTGTCATAGGTGTACTAGTTTGGGGTTTTTGGTGATCAAAAAATAGTTTTGAGTAAATTTGTTACAGATATACCAGTTTTGGGTTTCTTAAGGTATTAGCCCTTATAATAAATAAAATCATAAGGCAAAAAATTAGCAACAAACATGGGTCTAATATTAGTCTTATTCCCACAACTACTACATGAAGCTACTCATTTATGTAAGATAATTCCTCCTATAAAAGAGAAATTAGGCGAGCCAATCCATGTAATACACAAAAATTTGGCGGCGATGAACACCGTCCATCCATCGGACGGTGCGAGAGGGAGCCGGTGAGGGAGGGAAGCAAGTGAGAAAGAGGAATGACAAAGGAGGAGTGTCATGCATGTTTGAAAGAGCCAAGAGGAAAAACGTCATGTGATTGCGGGAGTAAGAGTAGAAATCAGGGAAAAAAAAGGGTTTTTGACCTCTACTTACAAAATCGATCCGGGAATCGATTCCAAAACCGGTCCAAGAATTGGTTTCCGGGTGAGTAATCACTCAGAACCTATTTCCGGACCGGTTTAAACCAGTTCCGAATTTTGGGAACCGGTTCCCGGGCCAATTTCAATAGGAACCAGTTCCCGACCCTATTTTTCGGGAGGGCCTGTCCGAGAACCGGGTATGCCCGGTCTGGTTGCACACCCTTAAGTATCGCCAATGAGAGATACTTCCAAGTTCGGTAAGAAAGGAAAGTTAAGTCCGAGGTACGTTGAAACCTTTGAAATTTTGGAAATGATCGAGGCTTTGGCGTATCGTCTTACGTTGCCACTGAAGCTTGCACAAGTACATGATGTTTTCCACATGTCCATGTTGAGAAAGTATGAACTGAACCCGACTCATGTTTTGAACTTTGAAGAACTAGAAGTAGACGACAGGATGTCGTACGTGGAGAGGCTGATATGAATAGAGGATCGTAAAGAGCAAGTGTTTCGAAACAAGACTATCACCTTAGTTAAGGTGATCTAGTAGCATCACGAGATAGAGGGAGCTACATGGGAAAGTGAGGAAGTAATGAAGCAACAACACTCCCATCTTCTTGAGAATTTACCTGTAATTGCAAATTTTGAGGACAAAATTTTTGTAAGGGGAGAAGAATTGTGACATCCTGAAATTCGAGTCCTTTGAGGGATGAATAAATGTTAATTTTTATAAATGCATTGTTGGTTGATCTCACTCAAAATTGATCACTCTTGAGATACTGACCTTGAGGGGAAAGGCTAATGAGGACAAAACTCGTGCGACTAAAGAACTTGGCCTGGGAAAACAACTTGACTATGAGACTTGTGTGAGGACGATCCTGTAGATAGGCAGACCGATTTCAGGGAATGGTTAGAAGTCGATTCATGGATAGAATATAATGGAATGATGGGTAATTCTGTTTACTATTATCGAACCCGCGAATGACCCTATATCGATTATCGGTAATCGTATACTTTAAAATAAGAATCTATCTTCCACAATTTCATGTAGTCAAGGACGTCCATGTGTCGAGATGTCTTGAACGTGGTTTGGCACAAGTCAGTTACGTGTGAATCCTCGAAACCGCTTGTCAATCTGAGTTGTACCTGTTGGAGAAATCTTTCCAGAATATTTTGAAGCTGACAAAACATTTCTATTAGTCTAGTCTGGATACCGACAGTTTAAAGTCTGAAGACTTTGTATTCACAAGACTCAAGACTCAAGACTCAAGACTCAAGACTATTCTCACTGACAGTCTTTCTAATCCAGTGATGAAGGAAATCCAAAGCCGAAGTATATGGTTGAGGATTCGATCCTATCCTCTGGAAAAGATTCCTTGGTTGGATAAATATTTCGGATTCTTTTATTGTTATCTAAATCAATTGAAGATCCGATGGTCGACGAAATATTCTTGGAATGTTCTATTCTTGGAAACCAAGATCCTGATTGTATGGGCGAACAGGATTGATGGGCTATCATCAGATTCCTTAAATAGCTCGGATGATCTTCTTAATTGATTCCGTCCAACGGGTAGATTGGAGGAATTCCTTTGGTAAGTGCCAACGGCTATGATGGCATAAAGGAGTATAAAAGGAAGACGTTCTAGTTGTTTTGAGAGTATGATCGATAGAAAAATTCCAGAGTCTGAAGAACCTTGATTGTTAGTCGATACAGTTCGAGCGAAATTGTATACACAGAGAGTGTTTATACTTGGTGACACCTTGAGCGAGTGTGGTAGATCATCTACACCTAGAAATCGAGGAAGATCAACACTGTAACATCTCCTTGTTCATAGTGGAATCCAGCCAATTGGCTGTCAGTGCAGAAGAGTGGACGTAGGCTTGAATCAAGCCGAACCACTATAAACCGCGTGTTCAATTCTCTCTTTCCTTTACTCAGTCTTACGATTGATTTTTTAATTATTGCAAATCCCTCAACTGTCTAAGTATTGTGCAATCTTCAAGAAAAATTTTATATACCTATTCACCCCCTCTAGGTACTCGTACTAGCTATATCAATTGGTATCAGAGCTCGTGTTTTTACTTTATTTGAAGTGTTTTACTTCAGAGTAAAAGATCCATGGCTAGTATGCTAGCACCAGGGCTGGTGGAAGGGCAAAGCAATACCAGACCACCCTACTTTGATGGAAAGGATTACAACATCTGGAAAAACAAGATGAAAGCTTTTCTACGGTCAAATTAATCCTCTGGAATGGGACGTTGTGGAAAGAGGAATTACTCTTACTGCTGCATCAGTATCCGAAAGAGGGAAAGAAACTGTTGATACCAGCGGAATGTCTCAAGAAGAGATAAACAAGAGACAAGCACTCGATGCAAAAGCAATTTACTCTTTATATTGTGCTTTGTCACCAACTGAATATAACAGAATATCTTCTTGTGTTACAGCAAAAGAAGTCTGGGATAGATTACATATCACTTATGAAGGGACAGACCGAGTGAAGGAGACCAGAATTAACATTCTCCTTGGTCAATATGAAGCCTTCAAAATGAAACCAGGAGAATCTATAACTGACATGTTTAGCCGTTTTACAGATATTGTCAATGGCCTTGAAAATCAAGGACAGAAAATTTCTGATCCTATGAAGGTGAACAAGCTACTGCGTGGACTCTCCAAGGATTGGAATCATATAAAGACTTCAATAAGAGAGACGCAAAGAATTATGCCATTATTTGTAGACGAGCTGATTGGAACTCTTCAGTCTTACGAAGTGGAACGAATTAATGAAGACGAAGATCCAAGAGGTAAGAAATCCATTGCATTAAAATCTAATGATGATTCTGATGATACAAACTCAAGAAGATCTGGACGATGAGGAGCTTGCTCTAATGATTAGAAGGTTCGAAAGCTGAATAGAAAAGGAAGAAGGTTCAACTCAAAGGAAACAAAGTCTTCAGAAATAGCAAACCAAGTTTGTTGATAATGAGGAACCAAACAAAGATGTAGTTTACTTCGAATGTAAGAAAAAGGGACACATCAGACCCAATTGTCCTCTCCTGAAGAAGAAGAAAGGAAAAGTTGAAAAGTCTCGAAAAGCTCTCAAAGCTGAAACCTGGAGCGATACAGAGTGTGAAGAAAGTGACGAGGAATATGCCAACCTGTGTCTGATGGCACAATCAGACTCAGACTCTGAATCAGACTCAGACAGTGAATTTGAGGTAAGTGATTATAAAATCCCTGTCAAAGTCTCTAAATACATTGATGAACTATGTTTTAGTCTTAAGACTTCTCTCAAAAAGATTTCCGAACTTAAAAAGAAAAACTCAGTTTTAAAACAAAAGGAAAATATTTTAGAAGAAAAAGTGAAAAGTTTAGACTTGAATGTTTCTACTCTTAAAGAGAATGAAGATAAACTTTCAAAAGAAAATGCTTTCTTAAAAACTGACTTATCAAATATTTCAAAGAAATTTTCAATAGGGTCTGAAAAACTTGAAAAAGTTCTTTCAGGTCAAAAGACCTTACTTCAATAAGTCCGGTCTAGGTATGACAGCAGAAACGATCCCCTTGATTGATTTTCCAAAAGTTAAAGAAAGAATTAAGAAAAGACCGTCGAGAGAAGCTTACAAAAATCATTTTGAGAAAGTTTTTGTAAAGTCTGTAGGACGAAATGCTCTAAGGTGTTCAAAATGTAACAGCAAGGATCATTTTGAAAAAGAGTGTCCTATGGTTTGGAAGCCTGTTAAGAAAGTATGGCCTAATAATGCTCATTCTACTAACGCCAAAGGACCCAAGAAAATTTGGGTACCAAAGAAAGCTTGCGACTCTCTTTTGAATGCAGGTCTCTGTCAAAAAGAAGGTAAAGTGGTATCTTGACAGAGGATGATCAAGACACATGACAGGAGACTCAAATTGCTTCATAAAGCTTATTCAAGTAAATGGTGGAAAAGTTTCATTTGGAGGAAACAGCAAAGGAAGCATTGTGGGATTTGGAACTGTGAAAATTGGAAATCTCACAATAAGCAATGTCTCTCTAGTGGAAGGACTCAACTACAATCTTCTCAGCATTAGCCAATTGTGTGATACTGGTTTCAAGATCTCCTTTCAAGAAGGCATATGTTCTGGAATTAGTAAAGACTCAACTCAGTCTTTCATGGGTCGAAGGCATGGAAATATCTACATCCTTGATGTAAAACCAAATAAAGCACAATGCCTAATCTCAATTCAAGATGAAGCAGTCTTATGGCACAGAAAGCTTGGCCATGTCAACATGAAGCAATTAGCCAAAATCTCATCAAAGAAGCTTGTTCGAGGTCTACCTAAATTGCCATACCAAAAGTCTGATTCATGCACTCCATGCATTATGGGAAAGCAGGTAAGAAATTCATTTAAGCCAATAAATCATGTCTCTACTAATCATGTACTACAATTGCTTCATATGGATCTCTTCGGACCAACAAGAACCCAGAGCATTGGAGGTAAGAAATATTGTCTAGTAATTGTAGACGATTACTCTCGCTTTACCTGGGTATATTTTCTTGCAAGTAAGTCAGAAACCTTTTCGTACTTTGAGAAGTTTGCTAAAAAGGTTCAAAATGAAAAAGGATGTGCAATCTCAAGTATAAGAACAGATCATGGAAGTGAATTTGAGAATCAAGATTTTACGAAATTTTGTGATAAATCTGGTTTTAATCATATGTTTTCCTCTCCATATACTCCAGAGCAAAATGGAGTTGTGGAAAGAAAGAATAGATCTCTTCAAGAAATGGCTATAACACTTTTAATTGAAAGTAAAATTTCTTCACGATTTTGGGCTAAAGCTGTTTCAACAGCATGCTATATTATAAATAGAGTCTTTCTAAGACCTATTCTAGAGAAAACCCCCTATGAATTATTCAAAGGTAAGAAGCCTATTGTTTCATACTTTCATGTGTTTGGTTGCAAATGCTTTATTTTGAAAAATGCAAATGATCGAGTTGGTAAGTTTGAAGAAAGATCAGATGAAGGCATCTTCCTTGGATATTCTACATCAAGCAAAGCCTACGAGTCTATAACAAGAAAAGCCAATCGGTGGAGGAATCAATGAATGTCAAATTCCAAGACTCAACGCAAGTTGAATCCAATCGAACTCAATATGAAGAATCCGAACCTGCTCCAGACCTTTCAACGTTTACATCTCAAGAAGCATCTCGACTGGAAGCCCAACATCAAGATGCTCATGGAGATTCAAATAAAGAAAGAGATCATCAACCGGGCAAATCAACCAAGAATCGGAAGCATAAATCCAGTCATCCCAAAGATCTCATTATTGGCGAAATCAATGAAGGAATCCGCACCGATCAAAAAGGCGTGAAGAATCTAGTGCTGTGGCTCTCATTTCTGAAATTGAACCAAAAAGCATAGAAGAAGCTTTATCGATGAAAGTTGGATCGAAGCTATGCAAGAAGAACTCGAGACAGTTCAACATCAATGATGTCTGGGAATTGACATCTAAACCAAAAGGTAAAACTATTGGAGCCAAATGGGTATTCGAACAAGATAAATGAATAAGGAAAAGTCGTACGAAACAAAGCAAGACTCGTGGCCAAAGGATATACGCAAGAAGAAGGAATAGACTATGACGAGACTTACGCACCAGTAGCAAGGTTAGAAGCTATTCGACTATTACTTGCGTTTGCTTGTTATAAAAATTTCAGGTTATTCCAAATGGACGTCAAAAGTGCATTCCTAAATGGATTTATCCATGAGGAAGTTTATGTGGAACAACCACCTGGTTTGAAGACCCAAAGAAGCCAGACTCGCCTTCTGACTGAAAAGGCCTTGTATGGTTTAAAGCAAGCACCTTGAGCTTGGTACGACAGACTAAGTAAGTTTTTATTACGAGAATGGTTTTGTCAAAGGTAAAGTAGATACTACTTTGTTTATCAAAAAGGAAAACAAAAGCTTTTTACTTGTTCAAATATATGTGGACGATAATATTTTTGGATCACCTAATGAAAGTCTATGCAAGAAATTTTCTAAATCTATGGAGGATGAGTTTGAAATGAGTATGATGGGAGAGTTAACATTCTTTCTTGGACTCCAAGTGAAACAAATGAAGGAAGGAACTTTTATTCATCAAGAAAAATATGCAAATGATCTTGTCAAAAGGTTTGGATTGGAAAAGTGCAAAAAGACCGACATACCAATGTCATGTTCTCAGAAGATAGACAAGGATGAAGAAGGGAAGAAAGTAGATCAAAAGCTGTACAGGAGCATGATCGGTTCACTTCTTTATCTTACCGCTTCTAGACCTGATATTTTGTTAAGTGTTTGCATCTGTGCTAGGTTTCAATCAGATCCTAGAGAATCACATCTCAGTGCCGTGAAACGTATTATCAAATACATTGCCTCATCTTCAAGCATCGGTCTTTGGTGTCCAAAGAGGGGAGACTTTAATCTTATAGGATACTTAGATGCAGATCTGGCCGGTTGCAGAGTCGATAGAAAGAGCACTTCTGGAACTTGTCAACTGCTTGGAAACAGGACAGTGTCTTGGTTTTCGAGGAAGCAAAGCACTGTAGCTCTCTCAACAACAGAAGCAGAGTATGTAGCTCTTGGAAGCTGCTGTTCGCAAATTCTATGGATAAAACAACAGCTACAAGATTTTGGGATTGAAGACTCATGCACAGAAATCAGATGTGACAACACCAGTGCAATCAATCTCACCAAAAATCCAATCCTTCATTCAAGAGCAAAGCATATTGAGATTCGACATCACTTCATTAGAGATCATATTCAAAATGGAGAAATCTCGATTCAATTTGTTGATTCAAAGAGTCAACTAGCGGATATATTCACAAAGCCTTTGGAGAAAAATCAATTCAACTTTATCCGTTCAAGACTCAACATTTTGAAGCTTGAAGAAGTTAAAGTCTAGAGACTCACCAACTCTAAGACTCTAATCTCTCAAACTTTAAATCCTCAGACTCAGACATTCATGGCTATAGACTGTAAGTTGCTATTTATCTAAAAGGTATGAATTTTCGTTTAGTTATTTTATCTAAACTCGAAAAGGTACGATCTTTCGTTCGGTTACTCTATAATCCGTGTGAAATTCGAAAACTTGTCTTTTTAAAAAGGATTAATTTTGGCAGTTATTGATTTTGAAAAGAAGTGTTCGTACACTTTCCTTGTGCCGATTGAACTTCCCTTTTCAAAACTAAGTTATATATATACAGTTTTTCTTTGCCCAATCTTCAAAACCCTAAAAGGCACTCTCCTCCCGATCCTGTTTCTTGTTCATCTTCGAGAAAGTGGTCATCTTTTCTTGGGAAAGCAAGTGAAGGAACCTTCCAAACGACAAAGAAAGATGTCTTCTTCAAGGAAATCATCAAGACTCGCAAGCAGGGGACCACAAAGAATGGAGAAGGGACCGACTCACTTCGATCTCACTGAGGAAGAAGACTTATCAAGTCAACGACAAAGTCCGATTCGCTCTCATCCACGTCATTCAACGCCTCCTGCCCCACAAGGTGCAAGTCAACATCTGGAAGAAGAGATAATCGAGAATGCCGACCCAGTAAGAGTCCAAAAACCCTCCTTTATCTATAAGCTTTATCGTGCGTTGAAAAGCACCAGTACTCCATTGAAATATATAGATGACTTCCTTAAGGACAAAAATGGAATGAGTATCTTTTTCTGCGGAAAATGGAGGAATTGGGAGTTGCTCCGAAAGGAAAAGCAGAGAACGCACTTGCGAACATTCCAAGTGATCCTCGTATGCCGGGACAAAATTTAATTGAAGGGAACGATGATGACATAAATGTTCCTTGAATTCCAACCGAGAATGGGAGTGGCAGCAAAGGTGAAAGGAAATCGGATGGATTTGTTCAAATCCAAGGATCGGAAAATGTGTATTTCAGGCTGTTGAAAAGAGGGGTGATAAACCCTAGAAGTGTCGATTTTGACTTCCTGGACGCCATCAACATGAACTTAAGAGAGAAGTTGAATTTGCTTCAACTTGAGGATTTTTGCTCTGACTCTACGGACGGGTATGCTCAACTGACCGCTTATTTCTATTCAAATCTTAGCTTTTTGGATGCGAATAGAATTTCATTCAGTGTACGAGACCAAGTCTACGTGGTAGATGTGAATATGTTGGCGGATATAGTTGGAGTTGAACGAGGACGTTATCTACCAATCAAAGTCTCACCTGCTCGTACTACTCTGGAACTTGTCAAAGATAGGGACACAGAGAAGAAAATTACCTATTCCATGATGAATGCCATCAACATTGTGCTTCATAAGATTGTGATCAACTGTCTCAGACCGAAGTCTACGTCAAAGACTTCCGTGTATCTTTCTGAAGCAAAGTTGATGTACGCGATCAACTCAGGACGGAAGTTCTCTCTCCCGCACACTATTCTCTTCCATATGTACAGAGCAATGTCGAAAGACAAAGGACAATTGCCTTATCCTGGTCTGGTGACCAAGATCTTCAGACACATGAATATTGAACCGCCACAAACACTTTGTGTTCGACCGTGTGATAAGATGGTGGTAGGTTTGAAGATGTTAACGAAGATGCGTCTGCAAGAACTTTCCAGGCAATGGAGAAATTCAGAGTGAAATCACCAGTTCAGTCTACTTCAAAGAGAAAAGGAAAGGAGGCGATTGGTGCCCCATCGAAAAAGAAGAAAAGAACTCTCATCTTGGAGGATGAAGATGAAGAGGATGAAGATCCTACTATCCATGCACTGACAAGAACCAGACGTTTTGTGTCTCAACCGACAGAACTTCAGAAGAACAGAGAAGAAGAAGAGCAGAGAGAGAAGGAGAAAGAAGCTGAAGAAGAAAGAGAAGGAGAGAAAGAGAAGTCTGCTGCTGAATCTGGAGAGAAGGAAAATCAAGATATAGAAGAGCATGATCATCACTCTTCCCCTTTGGATGTCCTAGAGACAGGGGGAGTTGGCGAGCAAGAAAGGTCCACACCTCATGCTGCCGATAGTGAAGGTCCAAGACAATCTCCAGCAGATCCAGAAGAAGTTCGGGTGTCTCAATTGCCTGAAGAAGGTGATACGTCGACACCAAATCTGCAAGACTATACAGAAGCACCATCATCTGCATTTACTCCATCTGAGAAAGCTCATGCCAGTACACAGACGGACAACTCAGCAGATTTTCGTCGTATTCTTGATATTCTTATGGAAATGCGGGGACAAATATATGCTCTGGACTATGAGGTTCAAACCATCAAGAATGCTGGACAAGCGTCTTCGGTTACCCTGGAGGACAAAATGAAAGACCTCGCTCTGCAACTTCAAGCCAATGCCAAAGGAGAGGAGGTAGCTCAACTAAGGGAGGACTTGAAGAAGCTAGAAGGCGTAGTCCAGTCAATGGGAGATTTCCAGATCGTGCGCATTCCCAAGCAGACATGACTCCTTTCTCACCCTTTTTAATGATGACAAAAAGGGGGAGAACCAATTTGAACCAACAACTTTCAAACTTTCAACATCTTTTAAAACTTTGACTTTTGTGGTTATGTTTATTTTTGAGTATGACTTGAGAACTTGAACTTGGGTGTGAATTTAAATTTGACTGAATTGGCTGTGGATTTTGATGCTTGACTGGTTACATTTATATCAAGTGTTGTTATATGGTTTTACTCATGAAAGACTAACCAATTTTCTGTGGATGCAGAGTCTGGTTGCTTTATTAATCTTTTTGAGTTAGCCATATTGCTTGAGAAATGTTTTTGCAAGTCAAAGTTGTTCAAATCTACAAGAAAGTTTTGTCACCATCAAAAAGGGGGAGATTGTTGGAGAAATCTTTCCAGAATATTTTGAAGCTGACAAAACATTTCTATCAGTCTAGTCTGGATACCGACAGTTTAAAGTCTGAAGACTTTGTATTCACAAGACTCAAGACTCAAGACTATTCTCACTGACAGTCTTTCTAATCCAGTGACGAAGGAAATCCAAAGCCGAAGTATATGGTTGAGGATTCGATCCTATCCTCTGGAAAAGATTCCTTGGTTGGATAAATATTTCGGATTTTTTTATTGTTATCTAGATCAATTGAAGATCCGATGGTCGACGAAATATTCTTGGAATGTTCTATTCTTGGAAACCAAGATCCTGATTGTATGGGCGAACAGGATTGATGGGCTATCATCAGATTCCTTAAATAGCTCGGATGATCTTCTTAATTGATTCCATCCAACGGGTAGATTGGAGGAATTCCTTTGGTAAGTGCCAACGGCTATGATGGCATAAAGGAGTATAAAAGGAAGACTTTCTAGTTGTTTTGAGAGTGTGATCGATAGAAAAATTCCAAAGTCTGAAGAACCTTGATTGTTAGTCGATACAGTTCGAGCGAAATTGTATACACAGAGAGTGTTTATACTTGGTGACACCTTGAGCGAGTGTGGTAGATCATCTACACCTAGAAATCAAGAAAGATCAACACTGTAACATCTCTTTGTTCATAGTGGAATCCAGCCAATTGGCTGTCAGTGCAGAAGAGTAGACGTAGGCTTGAATCAAGCCAAACCACTATAAACCGCGTGTTCAATTCTCTCTTTCCTTTACTCAGTCTTACGATTGATTTTTTAATTATTGCAAATCCCTCAACTGTCTAAGTATTGTGCAATCTTCAAGAAAATTTTTATATACCTATTCACCCCCTCTAGGTACTCGTACTAGCTATATCAGTACCAAAATAGTATTTGGGTGAAATTGACATGGCATGAGAATCCAAGATTGCACTTCAAATTTTGGGAATGTCCGAAACGGACTTTTGGATAGTGCTACTTCGACAATCGACAGTGCCAGTTAAGCCGAGTATTTGGAAAAAGAGATTTACGGATCAAGGAAGCGAGCCTATGAGGACGTGGGCCGAGCAAGGCTAGTGTGGGTCTCATGCCCAAGGCGGGACAGCCACCATGGTGGGCCCAAAGCAAGCAAGTGAACCCACTGGACCCAACCAACCATTTTACCTTCCAAGCCCATTGTCTAACTTTGAGCCATTTCGAGCCCAACCAATTCCCGAGCCTGTTCCTATTCATTTCTTAGCCCATTTCTTAGGCCCGCCCTTCATTTTCAGCCCAATGGCAGATTGGGAAATGTGCAAGGTGGAAATAATCATTTTGCCTCTAGTTGTTGTGAGCAAAAGTCAAAAGAAGAGAGAGAAGATGATGTCACTTGCATGGGGATTTGAAGCAAGCCTTCAATGGCCTTAATGAGGCCTTGACATCCAGCTCTCCCATCACTCTCTCTTCCCTCCTTCAACCCAAGAATTCGTAGCCCTTTCTCTCCCTTGTTTCTCTTCATTCCTTCTTCTTCTCCAGCAGACCTTCCTCTAAAACGCTAAGTTGTTTGTTGCCTTCTTGTGCGAATCAGCGTCCGTGCCACCCACCACCATGCTCAAGAGGCCCAAACCATATGGACCAAGTCGGCCGTTCGCCAGTCGGATCCGCCAACTGACACGTCAGCCGGTCAGAAGCCACCGTTGGCCAACCCGCCTGGTTGCCTATTTGCCTGCTTTATTTCGCCTGTTTCAACTGTTTTCCTCTCATGTCGACTCAGCCTCCACTCAGCCCAGCCACCAACAAGTCCCCCTTGACCCCCAAGTGTCGCCGGTCGCCGGCCAACTGCTCGCCAGAGCTCCAGCCAGCCCGTTCAACTTTATTTCTCCTCCGGCAGTCCAGTTTTCCAGAGTTACAATGAGAGACAGAGGTTGTTGCTATTGTTTTAGCCTTGGGACCGCCTTGGATTGTCGTGGTTGAGGTCCCCGTGCGTCACCTTCGTCACTGCCACCGCATTCATGTCTCCAGCCCGCTTAACAAGAGAGTTTAGCCCTTAATCCTTCGTTTAGTGCCTAAACTTGCTTAGAGTTGGTTTAGTTAGGGCTAAATCTAGTTTATGAGGTTTAATAAAGTTATGTTAGCCTTAAGATAGGTGGTTAGGAAGTTGGTTAAGGTTAGTTTAGGCTAATCTTGGTTTTTGTTAATTAATTGTGGTTTGTGTGTAATTAAGCATGTTTAGCCTTAATTAATTGATTGTTTGTTTTAATTAATGATTTTCTTAATTTCTGAATTTAATTTATTGATTATTGAATTCTAAAATTACACTATTTATAGTGCACTGTTCACGCGGCACTGTTTGCATGCACTGTTCATCCGAGAGTGAAAAATTGCCTTGTTTCATGTGTGTTGATCTTATGAGGTGAGTGGGATGTGTCATTGCATGGACATCCATATGAATCATATGGTTTTCACAAAAGGGGGAAAATGTTTTGTCTGAGAGACACCGAAATGGAATCCTTTTAGAGAAAGTGATTTGAGGTTGTATATGCAAGCATGTGTGCATTGGCTAATGCTAAAAGATAAAAAGTGGGTTGTGATGGTATGCTTGCATGATCACTAAGTTGAACCCGCTGCCCTGACAGGAGTTTGGGGGGTGATAGTTGAAATACCCGCCGTCCTGGTAGGAATTCGAGGGGTGATAATCCGATTTATCGGAGACACCAATAGAGGTTCGGTTGTGGCCTTGATTGGCAGTAATAATTGAAACACGTGTGGATCCAAGAGCGTATGAGAAACATGATGGCATCATTGGTTCCAATTATGCATGAGCTAATCATATTGTTTATGGCACACACGCATGAATCGATAACGTGCAGGGTGTGACAATGGCCAAGTGAGATTACTTGTAACGCGACTTGTATGTGATTGATTAACTGCATCATCTAATGGCCATGTGCATTGCGTGTATTGTACTGAGATATAACGTGCAGGGTATGGCATACTACGTAAGGTTGTTTGCAAACCAACTATTTGATTGTTGGTTGGCCCTGGCTATTGTTATTTGTTGGTTGTTAGTTGCTTATGGAGTGGTTCTAGAGAGATACCTCGAGTTGAGTTGGTGTTCTAACTGGAGCTTAGGGGGAGAACTCATCTCCCTAGTTATTGTATAACCACTTTCAGGCCCTTAGAATGGTGCACCCGCCGATGCAATGGAGAATCTTGACCCCGCTCCACCAGAGATCGACTCAAATGCCTCTAACTACACCCCAATGAAGCCTAAGTCCGATGGGTCCGAGTGATAGGGGTGCCAAACCCGAGGGTTTTTTTTTTTTTGTGTAGTAGGATTAGCCTAACCTAATTTCTTTTTGGTCTGGCTTAAAAGATGGATTGGCCCCTCTAGTGGGCTTGTAAAGTGGAAACGATTCTCCGTTGATTAATGCAATAAAATTGTATATGCTAGTAGTTGCTGTTGTTTTTGCCGTTCATCCCTCTATCCCCATTGTGATTGCTTGATTGTTTGTTTGATTGGAGGATGGTTCGTTTTCACATGCGCATAATGAAAGATTAAAATGAATGGTTGTCGACGAGTCCTGGGACATCGCTTTCTATCAACCAAGAGAAGGGGTTGTTGTGTGCTCGGGGTTCGGGATGTGACATAAACCACCAAAATAGTCATAGTCAAAGTACCCATAGCATATTCTCTTGCACTCATTTTAGAAGGACGCATTTTCGTGACCTTACCTTAGTGAAACACTTAAGGTTTTAACTAATGGATCACTAACTATACAGTCAGCTCGAGCCCCCGGAAATCCATATCAATTCGCGACTAATGATCAAAGTTCTTCAGATACAAAATTATTTTTATCTAGAAATTGTTATTAATCAATTTATGGTAGGTAGATTAGATATGCAAGTAAAGCAACATGAAAATTATTTTACTCCTACGAACTAGAAAATCTATAGTCAGAGACTTGATCGCACCAATTATCCAACTAGTATCTTTTCGGTATCTAATCTTATCTAATACAATGTTTAGGCAGCCTTCTCGCAAATTATGAGTCTGAAGGTTTTATTCCTAACTAGGCTAAAGGGAGACAACAACATATTAAAAGTCCACAATCAAGTACTAATCGTAGTAAAAATGCACAAAAAAAAAACCTAGTATATGTCTTTAAGAACATTCAAAACTCTATTATAAAGCCCTAATGGCTTATTCAATTTTAGGTGATAGAAATTTTTTTTTTATCAAGAAATTTCACACATTTTAAGAGAAGACAACTTAAAAACTATCTTTTAAGCTTTTTCCTAATTTTTAAGGAAAAAAATATTTTTTTGAATTTTTAATTTTTTTAAAAATTATTTTTATAAACAATCAATTTTTTTATATGAAAATAGGTTACCCGGTCCGCTCCGCATAAGGACAGAACCTTGGTCTCGTCGATACAGGGCCACGTACATACATTAGGCTCTCAAGTCAAGTCCACTTAACCGAACCTACTTTACAAAATTCAAACCCAGCCCAAACAAGATTAGATCCAAACCCATTTAACTTAACCAGGCCCAACTCATCAAACTACAGCTAAAGCCCGACACTCACCACCCTTGTAGCATAGACGGAGCCCCAATCACCAAAACTAACACTTCAAGCCCAAGGCTCACGAAGTCTAAATGAGCCCAAAGCCCACTACTCTCCCCTCATCAAATTTTCTAATCCCACTACTGCTCCTCAACGTCGTCTCCTTCGAGCACACGCCCGAAACGCCTGCGACCGTTCCTCATCTTTCATGCTCGGTTCCCTGATCCCGGAACTCCCCACCTCCAATCTCTTCCGCGATGGAGTTTTCACATCTATAGATTAATACCTAAAGCTTCACTGAACCAGAAACACTCAAACCTCACACCGACAATACTCTTACGCCACCGTCGCTAATTCTCCGCCCATCAGCTATAACCATTGCCAAATTACTGGCCACCACCAGCCACTTATTTTCACAGCCAACCATGACCGGAGAAGAACAGAAAGAGCACCGATTTAGCTGAGACATTTTATCGAACACTCGGCGGGCGTTGACTGACAGGAACCACGACAAGCATTTGAGGCACGGGCCCTAGCCTAATCCATCCATAGTCAACAAACAACGCCCAGCATAAACAATATAAGCCACGAGAAACCTGGCGTGCGTGAGACCAGAGCCGGCGAGCCTGGGTCCGTAGATTAATTACCAAAAAAAGAAAAAAAAAGAACACATAACAGAGGCGTTGGAGCGTACGGCCGCGTCTTCCCTACCCAGCTTGGCAACGACGGCCAGAAGACGAGCCCGAAGCTAGGCTCTGTGTCTCGCTTTCTCTCAGTCCCTCCCTCTGCTTTCCTCTCCCTCTTCCGAATGGTCGGCCCCCTCTGTTTTCCAAGAGATCTCCCCGGTGAGCCCCCTGCCACCACCTATCCCCTCGGGACCAAGTTATGTCCATTTCCAGCTAAGCTGGCCTCTGAACTCGTGGCTAGCACGCCCCCTCTACCAGCCGTAGCTTCGTCTGTCGCCTGCTTTCTCTGCCTCCTAGGCTGCGTGCGTGAGGGAGAGAAGAAGAGAGACAAAAACGATGGGGCTCTGGGCTGAGAAGGAAGAAAAGCCCCGCTCGCCCCCTCTCTTCCTTTTTAAAAAATTATTAATTTTTAGAAAAGGATATATGTTTTAATAAATTCTATTACTATAAATGCAAGTATTCCTAATATCTATATGTTATGTAATTTACTGAAAATTGTTTTTGTTGGGGCCAAGGGTGGTCCCTAATTTTTTTGTAAAATATAAATAGTGAAAATTTAGATATCAAACAGATATTTACCTATTACCTTGATTCACTTTAATCCTCCCATTAGCTCCCTTAGGTTATAGTGGATGTAAAATTTAAAATGTGCTTTTTTTATTAACAGCCACGAATGATTGAAAAATAAAACAAAAATTATGTGTTGTTTAGATCATAACATGAGTGATTCTCTCCCGTTTCGTTTTAAATTCAAAGAAAGATGATATATATTAATAAATTAACAATAAAAGAAAGATCTTACCTCAGCCTCTTCAAACCAACAAAATTGTTGAAAGACACAAGTACATTAGATTTGACAGTTTCAAGACTTGAATGCATGAAATAAAAGTTTTAAAACTCAAGTGCATTAGTGATAAGTTTTAACTTGTCCTATAATTGTCCCATTTTCTTTTAATATTTTAAATTAGAGCTAAGGTAACATTGAAGACCATATGATAGCCCCTTCAATATTTTCTCGAAAAGTTGATCGATTTCCAGTCAAAGTAAATTTATTGCAAGACAATAAAAATTTGCTACGATTGGGGAATAAAAAGTTGAATTTCGGCAAGCCAAGTGCTGACTGACTTCTAAATGCAATTACCACAAATAAAAACTACCTGCAGACTGAGTGTGATGTGAGGAAAGCAGAGGGATTCATAACGGAGTGAGAGGAAACTCACAAGTATATTTAGGTAGCATGTATCGCAGCCTTCTTTGGTGAATATTCTACAGAAAACCAGTGATATGGTTAAGGGATGATTAACTGCATTAGTTAGAATTCACATAGGAAGAACATATAGAGTTCGCTTCCCAAAGAAGGTTATTATATGAACCCACACATACGTCCCATCAAGGGTCATGAAGCCCCCCATGGACCTGGTTTTCTTGATGAACAATATGGTATATCAAATTTTAGTAAAATTAAAAGTAATTCCACACTAAACTCGAAATCAGATAATGTTTTTGTTAATCAGGCAGGGGAGATGAAAAAGTTTATCAAGTAAAACTATTTCATAGAATTACTTGTCAATAAATTCATGTCGACTTTAAAACAAAATATGAGTTCTTTCAGATATAGATTTCAAAAAAATTGTTTCATCTAGGACCTTCTTCCTTTCTATTTTGATAAAAGTTGTTCTCGTGTAAACAAATGTGTCTACCTTTTAAATCGTATAAGTGGATATTTTCTCTGAAAATGAATTCGTATGTCGTTTATTTCGGGAAATCATATGCCGATAGTAGCACATTAAGTAGCAAGATCATAGGTTATTATTAGTAATTTTATTGGCATTGCCCTAAACCACGTCATGAGGGAGGAAAATTCTCAATGTCCATCAGCTGCCCCACCGTTTTTGTGCGTGCTCTCTTATGATTTTTTTTTTTATCCTTTCGAAGGATGAAGCAAGAGAGCACAGCCAAATGAAATACAATAACCCAATCTTAACCTAAGAGCGAGATGAAGACAATTTCGAAAATAATTACTGTCCAGCTAAACTAGCTCAAGTCCCCTCATACACAATACTAGATTGCGGGGACATATGACAAATACACAAAGCTTTTCTAATCAAACTGTGCATGGTTCTCTAAACATTATTACTATCTCCAAAAGGAAGATTAGTGGAAAGTATTGGAGTGCTTGATGAAGTTGAGAATGTGTCTAGTTCCCTCTCTGTTTTGTCCCCGTTTACTGCCTCATCCAGTGGGTAAATAAGTGGTTTCTGATGCATTTGAAAATTACCAATATCTCATTCAAGTATTTCTAGGACTTTGCTCATCAAAGGCCGATGGTTAGAATTTAGTTATATACAGCATAATGCAACTATTATCATCTTTTTTTATCACATTCCTTTCCTCTTCTGCAACTTCTTCCATTTCAACACCTTTGCCTTCATTAACTTGGTTGTACATCCATAGTGGAAAATAAATTTGGCTTGAACACTTTGCATTGGCATTTATATTTTTCCTTCTACCTACCATTCCATGAGCAACATCCCAAACCTATAGACGTCCACTTTATAAGATACACCACCAATGTTTTTATAGAACAACTTAGGCGCAACATCCCTCTTGCAATAGTAAATGATACTATGCTATGATTAGTGGGATAAAGTTTCGCAAGCCCAAAGTTAAAAACTTTCGGAGTGAAATTCTTGTCTAAAAGAATATTGTGAGGCTTGATGTCAAAGTGTAAAATTTGCATCTCACACCATCAATACCCCTCGCAACACCAAGAGTGATCTCATATATTTTATTGTAATCAAGAAACTTATCACATTCCTTAGTGAAAAATGAGCTTACCCAAAGATATATTTGACATGAAATCATATACAAGAGCTTGTTTTGAGCCCTCAGAGCAAAATCCAATGAGTCACACCACATTAACATGGTGAATTCTTTCAATAGTGGCAACTTCACTAATAAAATTTTGACCATGGGCCTTGGACTGCTTTAAAATCCTGATGGCACTTCATTGTTGCTTCTGAGCATTCCTTTGTACACAGAACCATAACCCCCTTCACCTAGTTCGTGTTTAAAATTTTTGATGACTTTCTTAATATTTGAGTAAGAGTACCCTATGGGCATGTCATAAACTTGCAAAAATTCTTCAATATTCTTATCCATTGCTAAGTGCCTTCTTTTGGTAGTTGTAAAATAAAAATATCAAGATAAATGGCTTCCCAATTACGAATTTCACTGCACAAAATTGCACTAAGGAAAATTTTGATAGGTTAGATTTTTTTTTTTTAAATCATCTTAGGAGTAAATCATTGCGGCTTACCTAGCATTGCTGTAAATTCAAAAGTTGTCCAAAATGCATAAAAATCGACACCTATGGAAAGAACCAATGATGTGGAAGAGATTCAAGGAAAAGAAGTATGGAAAACAAAAAACTCACGAGAAAAGATAGTAGCAATAGGCGACATTGTACAAGTTGAATTTAATCCAAAAGAATATGATAAGTGGGATGCGTGCATTTGCAAATAAATAAAACTAATAAACTTGAATTCGCATATATGATAGATGACACAAGAAACTCCTTTTCCTTAGTAGCAGTCAACAAATAATGAGAAATAATTATTTTCTTTCTTAAGTAATAGTTTCGTTCCTCCTATCAATACATGAATACAATTTTTTAAAGAATTTGTTAAACAAGCGTCTCTTGAATTATTTGTTAAGTGACTAACTGAGGAGCTCATTAAGAAAATCTAAACTCTTTGCCAACAAAAATACTAGTTATGTGGCTGCTCGCACAACAACCTTTTCTTCTCCTTTTTTTTTTTTTTTTTTTTGGTTATTTTTATTTTTATTTTTATTTTTATTTTTTATTATTTTTTTTTATTATTTTTTTATTTTTATAATATAAGTGGGGAGGTTAGACCTCATATGGAAAGGAATTATGTTCGAGGCGCTTGTATATGTGCAGCAAATGATGGGTCCGTTCAGGTGACTTTTACCGTCACCTTTTTTTTCCCTGAATCTTGCAACTCCTACTATTTGATTTTAATAGGTAAAAAGAAGCTCCCGAAACCTTTCAAATAGACAGATACTGACGTATATGAACATGTATGTTTTGTCATTATTTTCTCGGATATCAAATATTTCTTTCGTTTTTCAGATTTGAAGAGAGAGTAGCAAGTGAAATAGTGTACGGAATCATGCAAAATTGCGTTAAAATTTATTGCCTAACGATGCTTACCATAGTCGCCCATGAATCTGCAACCCGCATCACCATGCTAAAGGAATCGAAGAAGCAGAACAAAATGTCCACACAAAAGTTGAGATCGAACCCATCGGCCATGATGTTATGGATTAGCTTGTAGTTGTGGGAGCTGCTATTATTCTTCTCTTTGCCCCCAAAATAATACGAAACTACGTCCAACTATGAATTGTGCAAAAGTCCTGGTGTTGACACCTAAATTTTGGCGGCCCGTTTAGTCATTTATCGCATTAAAAATTAGAGGTTAATTTTATCCCTGAAAAAAAAATATTAATTGCATAGCATATATTTTTAGGTACATTTATTTTTAATTTGCATTGGGCCAAAATGATATATGGGTTCGAATTGATGGTTTCAACTTTAATTTGATGAGTTGAAATTCACGAAGAGAGCAAATTAACCCAAGCTCCTATCATTGGAGAGATTTTACTTGATTTATCTTCGTGAAATTTCAATTCAAAAATAAATATTTCGTTTGGAAAAGAAATCTTTATGGATATAGATTTTGAAAAATTAAAATTCTAATTCACTGCTTATAAATAGGTTAAAACGCATAGGATTTTGAGGAGGCCACACGTTGAATACAAGGCCACATTAAAGGGGCTTTTCTCGAGTTTTAGGTCAAAATCAAAAGAAGGAAAGTTTTCCCAGGGGGTTCTTCTCTGGTTTTTTAGGTCAGAAATTTGAGATTTTTTCCTTTTGGTTTTGGTTCATTCGTCGGGGGTCTTCGAAGGAGCAGCCAAAAAGTCAAAAGGGGAGGGTTTGAAATTCTGAAGAAGTGCAGAGAGGGGACGTGAGTGGGAAACACGTGAGAGACAAAAACTGGAGAATCCTTCTGCAAGTTGGACGTCTACACATTGAAGAAGCCTTGAAGGAGAATCCGCCAGAATCATCGACAAGCACTAGAAAGAGAACGAAATATTCTCTCTCCACGACGCTGCCCGCAAAACCTTGACTCCATCTTCGTTGCATCGTCTTCACGTGACCACCGCAACAGCGCGTCCAAGACCCCCATGAATCCCGCAAATCGGATGCCACCCTTGCCGACATAGTTCCATTGCCTCACTCGAGTCCTTCGTGACGCCACTGCTGCCCGAGATGTGCCATCCCGACGTTGAGCCGCCCCCTGATTTGTGGTGACATTGCCTACCGTTGCTTTGTTGTCTGTCCGTTGACTGCTACCCACGGGCACCTCATTGACCCACCGCCAGGCACATCAGCCGTGAATCATGCACCACGAGCCATTGCTGTCCCACCCGAAGCGCCGGTTGCAATCTCGGTCCAATTGCGCAAAGTCCAAATTGGAAATCAATATTCAAAATAGGTAAAAAAATTTTCCATTTTGATTTCTGAAAATTCCGTTTCCTTATTTGATATATTTGTTTATGCACACGATTGAAATTCCTAGCGTGATAATCGCAACTCGAGGAGCTCTGAAATTAGGGATTAACAGTTCGATTTTCGTGCCCAAAATCCAACTCGCAATCCCTTGCAAAAATCGACAATTATCTCACGTCCGAGATTCAATTCGTGATTTAATTTTAAAATTGGTCAACCCGATCTCATGCGCGAGATATGGTTCGCCAATTTTTGGATATCAATCCTATCTTGCTTGATTTGCTTTGCTTGATTTGTTGTCGTGGTGTTTGAGTCACTTTTATTTTCGTAAAAGAAAAAAATCCAAAAAACAATTGAATTAGGTTTTTTTTTTTTTTAATTATCTTTGCATGTTTAGAATAGGGGTTTTATTTTCAATCATGAAAAAGGAAACAAAAAAGTGCATTCATTTAAGTTGTTAGTTTTTTATTTGAATTGCATGTTTAATTATGTGTTAGTTTTAATTTCGCATTTCATAAAGAAAAACACAAAAGAAATCATTGTGCATATTAGATTAGAATTGCATGTTTCATTTTAAATTTAGATCATCTTTTTAGATAAATTGCATTTTAGATTTAGATAATGTCTTAGTTTAAATTAGGATTTAATATGACTTAATCCCTAGTTTAAATTAGATAGAATCTTAATCTAGCTAGATTATTTTTGCATTTTTTTCTTAAATTTTGAATTTTCATAAAATTTGTCTTAGGATAAATTAGTTGCAATTTCTAGGATAGATTGCATTTTTAGAATAGAAAAATCATGTGCACGTCATATAGAATTAGGTCTATGATATGCACGTCATTTTAGTGATTGTTATTAGGTTCATTTCTAATTAAATTGCTCGTCATTAAAATTAGGTCATTTTGGCTAATTTATATTGCATATCTAATTGTTGCATGTTCATTAAGAAATCATTAGTTTTTTTACTCATTCATATAGTTTAGGACATGTTGCAATACCGTATCATTTCATATTAGATTAAAAGTATTGCATTGCATATAGATTATAGTCTCATTAAAAAGTGAAAGCGAAAATTGAGTAATTGCTTGTTAATTAGAAATTATATTTAGGATTGTTGATATGAATTCTGATCTAACAATGCAGATGCTTTCGTTGCTTTGAGGTAAGTTATGCATTATTTAATTGCTTTATTGGATGTTAAATTGGTGGTTTGTGCAACCGCATGATAGCCTTACATATTAGGGAAATAGTTCAAAATCAATTCAAGCTGCCTGCAAAACCTTTTTTTCAAAATAAAAGAAATTGTATTGAAAGGGCGTTAGAAAAATCTAATGTAATCAAGTCCTCGTACCCAAATCTCTGGTTCGTAGGAGTAAAGTGAATCTCCCGTTACTTTCCTTGGGTTTCTAATCGACCTACCAAAAATATATTAGTGGCGACTGCTGATTGAAAATCATTTGTATGTTAAGAACTCAAACTTAAGTCGCAAATTGGTATGGGCTTTAGAGAGCCCGAGCTAAGTTTAGGCTTAACAATCTATTAGCCAAACTTTAGGTGGTGCACACCCGAAAATTTGATCATGACACCTTCATATCCGATGCCTTTGGATTGATCAAACATACAAATTCATGATGTGTTGGAAGAGTATGATCCCTTAATGCATGGATTGGTAGAGATATAGAATGGAGAACTAACTGATTTTGAGCAGTTCACAATGACCAATGTAGGTAAACATACAAATTTGAGCAATTATTCTTTTGCAACCCGTCCTCGACCAATCTAATTTGGCTAGTGGAATAATTAATAACCTGCACACAATATCAGCCATTATGAATATGTAGAACAGTGCAATTATCTTCACAAGCCAACTTGTGCTTTGAGTTACCGCATCCTTTGAAGTCACTTTTCAGTAAAAATGGGTAGCTTGTATTGTGAATGTCACCATATGATGAAGTGCACCACTGATTACTTGGCTCGACATGACTAGTCATTGCTAGAAATAGAACAATAATGAGTAGCAACACTTGACAGATTGTGACATCCCGAATTTCGACCCCGTCCCAAATATATAAAATGGGCATTTTGCCGATGCACCTATAGTCCTTTTTCTCTGAGCTGATCACTTACGAGTTAACCAATCTATTGGGTGAAGCCGTTAAGGGATATAACCGCGGTAAAATCCCTAAAAGCTACTCGATAGGTCGGATTGGACTAGAATTGCGTTCAGGTGATTTTAACCACGAAGTGGAATTCGGTTTTGGAAATTAGACATTCGAGCATGTCACGGTTCATGAATAGGACATCGTCTTGTCTTTCGGAGAAATTCCATCGAGACCGGAAATTTACGGAAAACTGATTCGGATGTTGCGGAAAAATAATGAAAATTCAGATTGGCCAAATTAAATGAATTTTTGGCTTCCAAACCGAGTCATTCGATGATGGGGGACAGTGGGATTGATGTGGACTTTTTCTTTAGCAAAATTGGACATCAATTGAGGAAGTTTGAGTAAAAGTTGAAATTCAAATTGAAGAAATTCGGACCTAGTCGTGGGGGTGCAACATTTGGCCTCGAATTGGATTTTTGTGGATTAATTTGCAAGTTTTAATATTGGGGGACAAGGAGATAATCTTGTGTACTTGTGGGGGCCATTTCATGATGAAATGGGATAAGCTTGTTTGACTTTTGGTCCCCTATCTTCAAGCTTCTCTCGGACGCCAAGCTCCCCCTTCACCTTCGTGGCTTCTGTTTTGCTTTCCTCTCTCCTCAGTTGGACGAACTGCTTCTGTTTCTCTTAATTTCCCTCGAAGACTTCATCTTCTCCACCGAAAATCCCCTAGCCGTAGCCACGCACGTCCACCAGCTTCAACTCTTCTTCTCTGCCAGCGAAGTCCACCAAAAGAATTCCTCCGCTGACTCCATCTTACCGACCGAAGCAACTCCAGCTTCTGCCTCGCGTCTTCTTCGCCCACGCACCGCCCACCTTAGCGAGTCAAGCAGCACCGAAGCCTGCTCCACTTTCGTTTGTCCAGCCGAGTCAATGAAAACAGCAAGCTTCCCTTCGTTGACTCCTCTTGCCATCTACCGCACGTCACCCGCAACTCAGACGAAGCTGCTTCTTCTTCCACGCCCACAATTCGGCCAACGTCCATTGGAGCCGCTCCATCTTGCTGCCACATGTTCAGTCAACCTCCAGCAGCATCCACCGAAATCAACTTTGGCCGTGTCTTCCGCTCATGAAGCCAGCGAAGCCAGCGAAGCCCTACCGCGAAGCCAGTCCATGTTCCTCTCCACCTTCGCTGCTTCTCTCGGTCAAAACCCCAACGAAGACTTCAGCTGCTCGAAGGCCCACCGAATTGGCGCCATCTCACGCTGCCACTTCATCCGCCAAAGCAGCCCAAGAAACCGGCCCGTCTTCAGCTCAAGTGTAGCCCAGCTCCATCAACGTCTTCGCCCAATTCCCAGCTGTGGCCGTAGGTTCAGCCCACGAAACCAACAGCTCCATTGAAGTCCACAACTCAGCCAAGCTTTGGCCCAACAGATGGTCCAATTCCAGCCCACTTGAAGCCCAAGAAGTTTAGCAGTTCAGCCCGCGAAGCAAGTTGGCCCAAGTTTGGCGCAAGTTCAGTCTGAACCAGATATTTCTGTGGGCTTGCAAAGTAACTTGCCCAGCCCGAGTGATCTCGACGTCACCGAAAATTCGGATTTCGGCCGTCGTCGCGCCGTCACATCACCGTCGCGCGATTTGGTCTCCGCTTAATCAGTGAGTAATCTCACTAATCCTCGCTAGCAGTAGGTAATGATCTTTGGGTTGATTATATTTAATTAAGTACATTAGGTGGTTAGATTAGTTTAGAACAATTAAATTAGTGACTTAATGATGCATGCTAGGTGGTTGAGACTTAGTCATTAGCAAGTAGAGACATACTATTATTTATTGAATGCATCTCGGGATTTTTCCCACCCTTATTGAAACTTCCATTAGGCATTCCGGGCCTAAATTGGATTTATTGTATTTAATTATTAATTTTTGAAATTAATTATTTAATTATTTATTTTTCGGAAATTAGGCGAGGATAGCCGACGACCGAAATTTTATCTTAATCGTCAGTGGTGCGATTCGTTTATTTAATTGAATTCTACGTTGTGTTGAATTGAATAAATTGTGGATTTTTAGGACATATTCCTAAATGAGTTAATTTTGAGTAATTGACCGAAGAACAACTGGGTATCGGTTGTCAGTGTTTAATTGATTGGTGAACTACGGAATATGGTGAAAGTCGAGTAAGATTGGTGAATATGGGAAAATGTCCCAAAATTAAGAAGTGTCATTATTTGAAAGGAAAATAACCATGTGAGGTTGTGAGTTTAATACATAATTGCCGAGTGGGGCCGTGATGCCACTACATACATAATTGCCGAGTGGGGCCGTGATGCCACTACATGTAAATTGCCGAGTGGGGCCGTGATGCCACTAAATATTGAAAGCTGCCAAGTGGGGCTGTGATACTACTAAATCTAAGAAAATTGCTCGGTGGGGCCGTGATTACCACCTATAAATAAGTTGTCCTTTAGGACCGATATTTATAGCCAAGAAATCGATAAGCTAGGCTCACTGAGCTGTTAGGAAGAATTTGAAATGGAATGACTAAAATGACTGATGAGTAGCCTTGTTGTCATGTAATCGACTAAGTCGGTTGATCAATGATTTGATCTAATGTTGTGAATTGATTGATTTAGTGGAAATGACCTTGCGATGGTTCGAATGACATGTAATCGACTAGGTCGATTTGATTGATGCTTCAATCTGCAATGTGACTATTTGAGTGCCTATTGAACTGTGCTAATATGCAGGTGGAGTTTGAGGCCAAGGTAAGTCCTCTGATCTGTGCGTGTATAGGCAGCCCGGATAGCGTATTGGTTTCCTAATCGAGTCTTAGTGGGGTAGAACTTGCTGAGACGTAGTCTCATCCCGGTTGTGGGACAACATTTCAGGCCCATAGATGAGTCTGTGAAGAAGGAACCAGAAGAGGACGATGACCCAATAAAAGATGAAGAGCTTGAAGGATGTGAGCTTAGTGAAGAAGAGTCAGAAGAGGTTCAGGATGATCCTGAGTGCGACCCGGATGAGAACTGAGATCTCATCTTCTTCTGTGAACCTTGTGTTGTGTATATAAAGTGTAACTAGAATGTTATGAATAGTCTTGTGAATGGACTTTGAGTTATGCCATGTATAAAGGTTCGGTTGTGGATTTCAATATGAAAAATATGGCCTTGCTTTTCTATCCCATTGTGCTATTGTCTGGGGATTTATAACTGCTTCCGCATGTGCCAAATAAATGAAAGGGTCGGCGATACTTAGTCCTGGGATATCGCATTATAAAATCGACCAAGTAGAAGGATGTGTGCGTGCCCGAGGATTGGGGCGTGACACAGATACTCATGGAGTCGAGAGCATCAATCATGCCTCTATTCGTCTTTGAGAAAGGGGAAATTCGTAAAGAATTGTTGGTTGGGTGTGGAGGAGGTGCATTATAAATAGATTAGAAGAGATTGGAGGATCCTTGCTTGATTGGAGACGTGGGAGTCGCCTTGCCCTATATAGAAAAGCCCAAGTTAGTTGACGGAACAAATGGATGCAAGTCGAGAAATTAAAAAGGTGGACCCAAACTAAAGTTCCATTATTAAAGGAATGGTCAGTGGCCATCCCTATTTGAGACCCCCCACCTTTAAAGCACATACATATATTCAGCGCATCTAGAAAATTTACACCGATAAAGAATGCAGAGGATCTTCTGTTCGGTTGTCAAGTCACGAACTTCAAATATAATTCAATTGTTTACATGGTAAAATTATTCCGTGAAATAAAAAAAAATAATAAATAATAAAAGAAATGCATCCCATGTGATATAATGCATGAGAATTTGAAACAACAGTGGGTCCTAATGACTTTCAATATCATAGGGTCTTTCCATTTTTCATATTAAAAGTTTTGTAACCCGAATAATTGACGGGACACGATATAGGGATAATTTTCTTGGCTGGAATTAGAAGGGACAAATACTTAAAAATAATTGAAGACAAAAAAGCAACCTTAATTTGAGAAGACCGTCGGTGGTTTTTTTTTTTTTTTTTTTGAGAAGACCGTCGGTGGCCTCTTTAATTTGTTGAACTTTCCGCAAGAGAGAGTTCAAGGGTAAGGAGACATGAAGAATTAATGGACCCGCCTTTTGCAAGCCCAGGAGAAACATCTCGGGTTCTGAGTGCTTTAGTCGCAAGGCATTTGTCGTGTCTCACATGTCTATTGTTTTTTAACTTAGAAAAGGGTGTACGATATATAGAAAAAGTACATGTTTTCTTGTCCCACATAAGAAAAGTGTGCCAATTAATAAGTGTAGAGTTTCTATAATGTACCTAAAGAGATGATTAGGTGTAGGCTAGATCTCACCATACTCATGTGTGAGTACACGATTATTTGGTGCACTTTATATGCTTGTGCGCTCGCGGTTTAATTAGTATTAACCCCTTTGTTATTTTATTTTTTCTTTTGTACGGTTATCTTATTAAATTTAATCAATTCAAAGGTTGTTTTGTTTATTGAGAATTTTCAAAAAAAAAAAAATATTATTATTTTTTAATATTCCAAATTTTTGTTTGTACCTTTTCAAGACAACCTTTGGAAAAGATACTTGTTCAGTTTGCAACTTTTTCCGAAGGGTTGCATTTGTTCGTTGTTTCTTCAACTTCTTTCAAATGGATGCCTTTATTCATCTGGGCAATTTTCAAAAGGACACGTTTGTTTTTTTTTTTTTTTTGATACCCAGGGAATTTCGTACAGCCGGCAGACGGCGGGTAAATCCTGGAGCGACGCTAGCGAAGGACCCACCACCCCGAGAACGTGCTTAAGATCCCGTGTGTCCCGCAGGGTTTGAACTCCTCCGTCCTGGGTAGACATCATGGGAGCTTTTATCTAGCTAAGCCATCACAGGTGGTGGTGAAAGGACACATTTGTTCATTTTTGCAATTTTTCACGAAAAGTTGCTTATGTTTTAAGACTGTTTTATATATACATGCCAATTTTCAGAAGAACAAGTGTGTGATCATTTTTTTATCTTTTCGAGCCTTCTTTCTAAAAACTACAGCAATCATTTCAATTGTTTCCTACAGAGATCTTGGAGAAATACTAGAATTGTTATTTAGTATTCTCATTTTTTAGAATTTGTTGTATTTTGGAAGATATTTGCCGGTGACCATTAGCAATTTTGTGAGAGCAAACAAATCCTTAAAGCAAGTGATATTATGCCTCAAAATCCAACTTGATTACTCTAAGAATCCGACTTCATTGTTCTACCAAATTCGAAGCCATATTTTCTCGACAGAATCGCGTTAATATAACCTCTGTGACACTCATTAAGCGTGCTAAAAATAACAACCATCGTTTTGTACAAAATAGATATAAATTGAACATAAAAAAAAAAAAAAGACTTATACAGGTTGCTACCGGCATGTACATATTGCCTTAGTCGAACATCTATTTTCTCACTCTCGAAAGATATTTAAAACCCTAATCAACACATCCTTAGAAACTTTTTATCATCTACCATTCGAAACTGTACTAAAATACTGAATATTTGCTTGAAAGATAGAGTGAGGGCATACTACCCTTTGTGAGTCTTGAGCACCTCTTTGATGCTTCGAGGCATGGTGTTCTGAGTGATAAATCCATTTCGAATGTGATAAGCGTGTTCTTCTCATTGGCTTTGTATTGATTGACCGACAGTAAAAAGACATTCATCACAATTTGTGGGTGTTCATCGCTAGAAATATCGTGCCCGCGGCAGAGGAGACAACCCGCTGAATCTCGGCCATTTGATCCGAATGCTGAGTAAATAATCGAATGCGGTCCGGTGGGCGACTCAAGTCAATCTGGAGTCAACCATTTCAATGGTTACGATCAAGCAACCTCTGGTTCACAAAGCCATGTTGGACCCAACAAATCTTCAGGTTCAGGATCTTGGAAAGAATGCTGCTATATTCATAATTGTACTCTCTAGGCTCTCAAATCTTGAGTCTGTAGACAGTGTGAAACCAAAAACACCTGCGCATACCACTCGCAGATTATTGCATGGTGAGTTTAATCTATTCAAGCGTCGAAAACAGATAAGAAATCATTATAGATAAGGAGAATTTTATTTCCATTTTGAACATTGATTTATACCCAAAAAAAAAAAAATCAAATTAGTGGTTTTATCTAACAAGCAACGAAATTGATGTCCATTCAATTTTTCAGCTTCATGAACTTGCTGGCGCTAGCAAAGAACATGCAATTCCGTGAAGCACATGGTGACACGAATGTTTGTAGACATCCTTTGATTTGACAAGCCCGCAAAAAAGAGAGGAGTGGACATCACCTGTACACATAAATTGTTCTGCAGCCTCTGGATTTTCTCGTGTTCAGGGATCTCGTGTCCTACTGCCTTAGAATAGCAATTGCTCTTTTCCATAGCCAATGCGTGACCCAAAATAATGAAATTTTTGCTTGACCGGGAGTTACCATCGTTAGTGACACCCTCTTAACTGAACGCTGAAAAAAGAATTAGTCTTCTCATCATTAGGATCGTATTAAAACAGAGGGAATATGTGTAGATATTAGGAATAAATAACATTTGCTCTCTTTTCCATCCTAATTCTGATGGCATTTTAAACAGCCAAAGTCCCAATTTGATTAAAATAAATCCATTTTCAAATGAAAAAAAAAAAAACGAAAGTCAATACCTAGTATAGACCTAACATTTTATGATTTGTATCCAATGATAGAGCATTGTTAAAGCAGATACTTTGAACACGTGTTTCAGCTCTACTTTTTCCTCTTGCCACAAAGGATGAAACAGATGGGGCTGGGATGTACGAAATCTTGGGGTGGATTGCGTTTCTCTAACGAGGCAAATTGACTCTTTTACCCCCACCCATTTGACCATAACCGCCACTTTAGATTTTCTTAAAAGATTGATCACTTCTCGGTCAAAGTAAATCAATTGCAAGAAAACAATAAAATAAAATTTGCTGCAAATGGTGGATAAAAATTTCAATTTCCGCTAGCCAAATGCTGAGTGACTTCTAAATCCAATAATCACAAATAAAAACTACTGTGCGCCTGAGAGTCGAAGTGAATCATACCGGAGACGAAGAGGACACTCGCAAGTATATACAAGGTAGCATGTATTGCAGCTCTTTTTGGTGAATATTCTACATAAAACAAGTGATTTTGTTAATAGATGACTGGATTGGCTAGAATTCACAGAGGATGAACATACAGAGTACGCTTCCCAAAGAAGGTTATTACATGAACCTACACATACATCCGATCTTGGGTCCAAGCTTCAGAAGGGTTACAGCATGGTTCTCTTAATGAACAAGATGGTATATCAAATTTTAGTGAAGCTAAAATTAATTCATGCTAAATTCTAAATGAAATAACTGTTTTGTTGATCAAACAGGGCAGATGAAGAAGCTCATCGAGTTAAACTAATAAAACATGGCCAAATATATGAAGAAAGAAAGAAAATTTCATAAAATTGCTTGTCAATAATTTCATGTTAACTTCAAAATGGAATATGAGTTCTTACAAATATAGACTTCATAGAATTGTTTCATCTAGGACCTTCTTCCTTTCCATTTTTATAAAATTTGTTTCTCGCATAGGCCGATGTGTCTACTTTGTAAAATCTCTTGAAAATGAATTCATAAGTCGTTGATTTTAAGAAATCATATGCTAGTAGTAGCACATTAAGTAGCAAGATCGCAGGTTATTATTAGCTTTTTAATATTATCCTAAATCGTGTAATGAGGGAGGAAAATTCTCAATGTCCATCACTTGCGCCGCCGTTTTGGTCCACGCTCTCTTATCAATTTGTTGTCCTTTGGAAGGATGATGCAAGAGAAAACAACTAAATTGAATACAATAACCAAACGTTAACCTAAGAGCTAGAAGAAGACAATCTCGAAAGTAATTACTGTTGAGCTAAACTAGCTCAAGTATCTGCATACACAATAGTACATTGCGGGAACATATAAGAAATACACAAAGCTTTTCTAATCAAAAAGGTGCATGGTTATCTATACATCATTGCTATCCCCAAAAGGAAAACTAGCGAAAAGTATTGAAGTGCTTGATGAAGCTGCCAATGTTTCTTATTCCATCTCAGTTTTGTCATGGTCAATTGCCTCATTTGGTGGGTAAAAAAGTGGTTTTGGAGGCATCTGAATATTACCAATATCTCCTTCAAGCATTTCTAAGACTTTGTTCATTGGAGGCCGATGATTGGGGTTTAACTGTATACACCAAAGAGCACTTATTATCATCTTTTTTATCACCTTCTTTTCCTCTTCCACAACTTCTTCCATTTCAACACTTTTTCCTTCATTTACTCGGTCGTACACCCACAGTGGAAAATAAATTTGGTTTGAGTGTTCCGCATATGCATTTACATTTTTCCTTCTACTTGCCATTTCCATGAGCAACATTCCAAAGCTATAGACATCTGCTTTATAAGATACACCACCAATGTTTTTGTAGAACAACTCAGGTGCCATATATCCCAAGGTTCCTCTTGGAGTAGTCATTGAGACTATGCTATGATCAGTGGGATAAAGTGTTGCGAGTCCAAAATCAAATACTTTTGGAGTGAAATTTTTGTCTAAAAGAATATTGTGAGGTTTGATATCAAAGTGTAGTATTTGCATGTCACACCCACGATGTAAATATTCAATCCCTTTTGCCACCCCAAATGCGATCTCATATATTTTCTTGTAATCAAGAAACTCATCACCTTCCTCAGTGAAAATTTGCTTATCCAAAGATCCATTCGACATGAAATCATACACAAGAGCTTGTTTCGAGCCTTTAAAGGAAAAACCGATGAGTTGCACCACATTAACATGGTGAATTCTTCCAATAGTAGCCACTTCATTGATAAAATCTTCACCATGGGCCTTGGATTGTTTCAAAATCTTGATGGCCACTTCATTGCCGCTTCTGAGCATTCCTTTGTATACAAAACCATATCCCCCTTCACCTAGTTTGTGCTTAAAATTTCCGGTGATCTTCTTAATATTCGAGTAAGAGTACCTTACAGCTTGCAAAAATTCTTCAATATTCTTGTCCATTGCTAAGTGCCTTCTTTTGTACTTGTAGACTAGAAATATCACAACAAATGGTGTCCCGATTACAAACTTTCGCTACACTGAAAAAAACTAAAAAAATTTGATAGGTTAGAACAAGTTTTTTTTTTTTTTTTTTCATAATTGTTGTAACAATAAATAATTGTGACTTACCTAATAGTATTGTAATCCAAGTAGTCCAAAATGCAATATCATCTAGGACACCTGTGGAAGGAATGTATGTTGTGAAAAGGAATTGAAGGAAAAGAAGTTTGAGAGTGAATGCACGAGGAAATAGAGTAGTAGCAAGTTACTTTGTACAAGTTGAATTTTGTCCAAAAGAATGTGAGAAGTGGGATACGTGCATTTACAAGTAAATGAAAATATTAACCTTCGTTTTTCACATGGATGATAGATGATACAAAAATCTCCTTTTGCTTTATCAGTGGTCAACAAATCTAGAGAAATATTGCTTTTCATTTTTAATGAATACTTTTTTTCCTCCTATTGATACATGAATACAATTTTTTAAGGTTGTTAACGAGTTTCTCTTGGATTATTAGTTAAGTGACCAGTTAAATAACTAATTAAGGAAATAAAAAATGTAATTTTTATGCCAACAAAAAACTAGTCACGTGGTTAGTCGCACAAGAATCCTTTTTTTCTTTTTCTTTTTTTCGGTGGGAGATTTAGCCTTTTTGTGGAAAGGAATTATAATCTAGACACATGTATACATTCCCGTACACTATCACGTATATTTTGTCATAACTTTCCGGGATATTAGATATTACTTTCATTTTCCAGTTTCAAAGAGAAAGTAGCATGTGAAAGAGTGTACAACATATTGAAAAAAGAAAGCGTACATAATCATGCAAAATTACGGTGAAATTTCAGAGATGATCGGTACTTACTTCCATAGTAGTACTTGTATCTGCAAACCTCACCACTGGTGGAGATACTGACTAAGTGATGGGAATGAAAGTAGTTATGTAAATGAAAGTAGCGATATAAATCAAAGGTGCAAAAGAAGGTTACAGAAGGTGGATCCCCATAGTGGAGAACAAATACATCAGCCATGATGCTATGAATTAGCTCGTAATTGTAGGAGCTACTGCTAATATGTTCTCCAACCCCAAAATAATTTGTCCATGTCCACCTGCTAATGTTGCAAAAATCCCTAACATCCCATACTTTTGGATTGACCAAAACATACAAATTCCAATTTGCTGACATATTGGAAGAGTATGACCTCTCACTGCATGGACCGGCAGCAATGTAGGATGGAGAGCTAACCGACTTTGAGCAGTTCGCAAAGATCAAGGTACTTACATTGAGAGGAGACAACGGCGGTGGCTACCGAGGAAAAGATGAGTAGTTATCCTTTTGTAACCCATTGTCAACCAATCTAATTTGGTGAGTAGAATAATTGATGGACTGCACATAATATCGGTATTGAAGCAAGTATATAACAGTGCGATTATCTTCACAAGCCAACTCGTACCGTCTTCTGGGATTACTTGTCAGTCGAAACGGGTGGCTTATATTGTGAATGTTACCGCAGGATGAAGTGCTCCATCGATTACTCGGCTCAACATTGCTAGTCATTGTACCGTTTATATACAGGTGAATAGTTTATATAAAAAGATTTTTCTTGACCCATAAAAATTTAAAGGATCTTTATAATTCATTTCTTTCGCAATTCTTCCACTTATTGAGAAGGGTTGAAGAAATCACATCGCATAAGTAAATAATCAATTGCGTAAGACTAAGTAAAGGAAAAAGATTTTTCTTGAGATAATTGGACAAGAATTCGCGGATTAACGCAAGACTAGTGGTTCGGCTTGATTCAAGCCTACGTCCACTCTTCTGCACTGACAGCCAATTGGCTGGATTCCACTATGAACAAAGAGATGTTACAGTGTTGATCTTCCTTGATTTCTAGGTGTAGATAATCTACCACACTCACTCAAGGTATCACCAAGTATGAACACTCTCTGTGTATACAATTTCGCTCAGAATGAATCGACTAATAATCAAGGTGCTTCAGACTCTGGAATTTTTCTATCGATCACGCACTTTCACAACTAGAATGTCTTCCTTTTTATACTCCTTTATGCTATTATACCGTTGGCACTTTCCAAAGGAATTCCTCCAATCTACCCGTTGGACGGAATCAATCAAGAAGATCATTCGAGCTATTAAAGGAACCTGACGATAGCCCATCAATCATGTTCGCCCATACAATCAGGATCTTGGTTTCCAAGAATAGAACATTCCAAGAATACTTCGTCGACCATCGGATCTTTAATTGATCTTGATAGGAACAAAAGAATCTATTATATTTATCCAGCCAAAAAGATCTTCTCCAGAGGATAGGATTAAATCCTCAACCATATACTTCGGCTCGATTTCCTTCGTCACACGGATCGGAAAGACTGTCAATGAGAATAGTCTTGAGTCTTGAGTCTTGAGTCTTGAATCTTGAGTCTTGAATCTTGAGTCGGTGATCAGAAAGTCTTCAGACTTTAAACTAGACAATCTGCAGATATCCAGACTAGACTGATAGAAACATTTTGTCAGCTTCAAAATATTCTGGAAAGATTTCTCCAACAATCTCCCCCTTTTTGATGGTGACAAAACTTTCCTATAGATTTGAACCACTTTGACCTGCAAAAACATTTCTCAAGCAATATGGCTATCTCATAAAGATTTAACAAAACAACCAGACTCTGCATCCACAGAAAATTGGTTAGTCTTTCATGAGTAATACCATATAACAACACTTGATATAAATGCAAACGGTCAAGCATTAAAATGCACGGCCAATTCAGTCAAATTCAAGTTCACACCCAAGTTCACTCAAGTCATACTCAAGTTCAAACATATTCAATCACAAAAACAAATTTAAAGTCAAAGAAAGTTGGTTGGTTCAAATTGCTTCTCCCCCTTTTTGTCATCATTAAAAAGGTGAGAAAGGAGTCAGGTCTGCTTGGGAATGCGCACGATCTGGAAATCTCCCATGGACTGGACTACGCCTTCTAGCCTCTTCAAGTCTTCCCTTAGTTGAGCTACCTCTTCTCCTTTGGCATTGGCTTGAAGTTGTAGAGCGAGGTCTTTCATTTTGTCCTCCAGGGTAACCAAAGATGCTTGTCCAGCATTCTTTATGGCTTGAATTTCACAGTCCGAGCATAGATTTGGCCACGCATTTCCAGAAGAATATCCATGATACGACGAAAATCTGCAGAATTGTCCGTCTGTGTACTTGCATTTGCTTTCTCAGATGGAGTGAATGTAGACAATGGCGCTTCTGTATAGTCTTGCAGATTTGATGTTGACGTATCGTGTACTTCTTCAGGCAATTGAAAAGCCTGAAACTCTTCTGGGTCTGCTAGAGATTGTCTTAGACCTTCACTATCGGCGACATGAGGTGTGGACCTTTGCTTGCCAACTCCCCCTGTCTCTAGGACATCAAAAGGGGAAGAGTGATGATCATGCTCTTCTGTATCTTGATTCCCCTTCTCTCCAGATTCAGCTGCAGACTTTTCTTGTTCTTCTTCTCCTTCTTCTTCAACTTCTTTCTCCCTCTCTCGCTGCTCTTCTTCTTCTCCGTTCTTGGCTTGCTCCTCTTCTTCTCTCTGTTTCTTCTGATGTTCTGTCGATTGGAGAACAGAACGTCTGGTCCTTATCAAGGCAGTGATTGTAGGATCTTCCTCCTCATCTTCATCCTCCAAGATGAGAGTTCTCTTCTTTTTGGATGGGGCACCAATGGCCTCCTTCCCTTTTCTCTTTGAAGCAGATGGAACTGGAGTTTTCACTTTGAATTTCTCCATTGCCTTGGAAAGTTCTTGCAGACGCATCTTCGTTAACATCTTCAAACCTACCACCATCTTGTCGCACGGTCGAACACAAAGTGTGTGTGGCGATTCAATATTCATGTGTCTGAAGATCTTGGTCACTAGACCTGGGTAAGGCAATTGTCCCTTATCCTTCGACACTGCTCTGTACATGTGAAAGAGAATAGTGTGAGGAAGAGAGAACTTCATCCCTGAGTTGATTGCGTACATCAATTTTGCCTCTAAATTAGACACATCAGTCTTTGATGTAGACTTGGGCCTGATGCAATTGATCACAATTTTGTGCAGCACAATATTGATGGCACGCATCCTTGAATAGATGATTTTTCCTTCTACATTTCTATCCTTGACAAGTTCCAATGAGGCACGAGCAACTGAGACTTTGATTGGTTGATAACGTCCTCGTTCAACTCCAATGATGTCCGCCAACATGTCCACGTCTAACACATAATCCTGATCTCGAACACTGAATGATATTATATTCGCATCTATAAAACTGAGATTCGAATAGAAATATGCAGTCAGTTGAGCATAACCATCTGTGGTATCAGTGCAAAAACGTTCCAGTTGTAGCAGACTGAACTTCTCCCTTAAGTTCACATTAACAGCATCCAAGAAATCGAAATCGACACTCCTAGGGTTTATCACCCCTCGTTTCAGCAGTCTGAAAAACAAATTCTCCTGTTCCTTTGATTTGAATAACTCCATCCTCTTTCCCTTCACCTTTGCAGCAATACCCATTCTAGGTTGAAAATCCACGAACATTTTATCATCATCGTTCCCATCAATCAGATTCGGTCCCGACATACGAGGGTCACTGGGAATATTCGCAAGCGCTTCCTCTAGCTTTACCTTTGGGAGCAATTCCCAAATCCTCCATTTTTTTTCAGAAAGATATACTCATTCCCATAATTCTTATCTTTGAGAAAATCATCCATGTATTTCAACGGAGTCCCATTACTTTTCAATGCACAGTAAAGTTTGTAAATAAACGAGGGTCTTTGGACTCTTACTGGGTCTGCGTCCTCGATTATCTCTTCCTCCGGTTGTTGACCCGCATCATGTGGGGTAGATGGCGTTGAGTGACGTGGTGGAGAGTGAGTTGGGCTCTGTTGCTGACTTGATAATTCTTCCTCTTCGGTGAGATCGAAGTGGGTAGGTCCCTCCTTCATCCTCTGTGGTCCCTTGTTTGCGATTCTTGAAGACTTCCTCGAAGACGACATCCTTCCTAGTCACTGAAAGATTCCTTTACTTGCTTTCCCAAGAAAAGATGACAACTTTCTCGAGGATGAACACGAAGTAGAAACCGGATTGGGAGGAGAATGCTTTTAGGGTTTTGAAGATTGAAAATGAAAACCGTATATATATATATATATATATATATATATATAATTATATATATAATATATATATATATATATATATATACTCAGTTTTGAAAAGGAAGTTTAATCGGCACAAGGAAAGTGTACGAATACCTCTTTTCGAAATCAATAACTGCCAAAATTAATCCTTTTGAAAAGACAAGTTTTTGAAGACTACAAAATAACTGAACGAAAGATCATACCTTTTCGAGTTTAGATAAAATAACAACTTACAGTCTATAGTCATCAATGTCTGAGTCTGAGGATTTAGAGTCTGAGAGATTAGAGTCTGATGATCATCAACTTTCTGAGTCTGAAGGTTGGAGAGTCTCTAGACTTTAACTTCTTCGAGCTTCAAAATGTTGAGTCTGGAGCGAATAAAATCGAATTGATTTTTCTCCAAAGGCTTTGTGAATATATCCGCTAGTTGACTTTTTGAATCAACAAATTGAATCGAGATTTCTCCGTTTTGAATATGATCTCTAATGAAGTGATGTCGAATCTCTATATGCTTTGCTCTTGAATGAAGAATTGGATTTTTTGTGAGATTGATTGCGTTAGTGTTGTCACATTTGATTTCTGTGCATGAGTCTTCAATCCCAAAGTCTTGTAGCTGTTGTTTTATCCATAGAATTTGTGAACAGCAGCTTCCAAGAGCTACATACTCTGCTTCTGTTGTTGAGAGAGCTACAGTGCTTTGTTTCCTTGAAAACCAAGACACTGTCCTGCTTCCAAGCAACTGGCAAGTTCTTGAAGTACTCTTTCTATCGACTCTGCAGCCGGCCATATCTGCGTCTGAGTATCCCATAAGATTAAAGTCTCCCTTCTTAGGATACCAAAGACCGATGCTTGAGGATGAAGCAACGTATTTAATGATACGTTTTGCAGCACTGAGATGGGATTCTCTAGGATCTGATTGAAACCTAGCACAGATGCAAACACTCAACAAAATGTCAGGTCTAGAGGCGTAAGATAAAGAAGTGAACCGATGATGCTCCCGTACAGCTTTTGATCAACTTTCTTCCCTTCTTCATCTTTGTCTATCTTCAAAGAACTTGACATTGGTATATCGTCTTCTTGCAATTTTCCAATTCAAACCTTTTGACAAGATCATTAGTATATTTTTCTTGGTAAATGAAAGTTCCTTCCTTTAATTGCTTTATTTGAAGACCAAGAAAGAATGTTAATTCTCCCATCATTGATTTCAAACTCATCCTACATAGACTTAAAAATTTCTTGAAGACTTTCATTAGTTAAAATTATGAACAAGTAAAAAGCTTTTGTTTTCCTTTTTGATAAATAAAGTAGTATCTACTTTACCTTTGACAAAACCATTATGTAATAAGAACTTACTTAGTCTGTCGTACCAAGCTCGAGGTGCTTGCTTTAAACCATACAAGGCCTTTTTCAGTCTGAAGACTGAGTCTGGTTTCTTTGGGTCTTCAAACCCAGGCGGTTGTTCCACATAAACTTCCTCTTGGATAAATCCATTTAGGAAAGCACTTTTGACGTCCATTTGGAATAACCTGAAATTTTTGTAACAAGCAAACGCAAGTAATAGACGAATAGCTTCTAACCTTGCTACATGAGCGTAAGTCTCATCATAGTCTATTCCTTCTTCTTGCGTGTATCCTTTGGCCACGAGTCTTGCTTTATTTCATACGACTTTTCCTTTTTCATTCATCTTGTTTCTGAACTCCCATTTGGCTCAAATAACAGTTTTACCTTTTGGTTTAGATGTTAATTCCCAGACATCATTAATGTTGAACTGTCTGAGCTCCTCTTGCATAGCTTCGATCCAGCTTTCATCGATAAAGCTTCTTCTATGCTTTTTGGTTCAATTTCAGAAATGAGAGCCACAAAGACTAGACTTTTCACGACTTTTGGATCTGGTTCGAATTCCTTCATTAATTTCGCCGATAATGAGATCTTTGGGATGACTGGACTTATGCTTCCATTCTTGGTTGATTTGTCTCGGATGATGATCTCTTTCTTTATTTGAATCTTTATGAACATCTTGATGCTGGTCTTCCGTAGTCTCGAGACATTTCTTGAGTTGTCGCTTTGGAAAGTCGGAGCGATTCGAGACTCTTCATGCTGAGTCTAACTGGATTCATCTTGCGTAGAGTCTTGAAATTTGACATTCATTGACTCCTCCACCGACTGGCTCTTCTTGTTGTAGACTCGTAGGCTTTGCTTGATGTAGAATATCCAAGGAAGATGCCTTCATCCGATCTTTCTTCAAACTTACCAACTCGATCTTTTGCATTTTTCAATATAAAGCATTTGCAACCAAACACATGAAAGTATGAAACAATGGGCTTCTTACCTTTGAATAATTCATAAGGGGTTTTCTCCGAATAGGTCTTAGGAAGACTCTATTGATGATATAGCACGCTGTTGAAACAACTTTCAGCCCAAAATCGTGAAGAAATTTTACTTTCAATTAAAAGAGTTCTAGCCATTTCTTGAAGAGATCTATTCTTTCTTTCCACAACTCCATTTTGCTGAGTAGTGTATGGAGAGGAGAACACATGCTTAAATCCAGATTCATCACAAATTTTATGAAATCTTGATTTTCAAATTCACCTCCATGATCTCTGTTCTTATACTTGAGATAACACATCATTTTTCATTTTGAATCTTTTTAGCAAATTTTTCAAAATACGAAAAGGTTTCGACTTACTTGCAAGGAAATATACCCAAGTAAAGCGGGAGTAATCATCCACAATTACTAGGCAATATTTCTTACCTCCAACACTTTGGGTTCTGGTTGGTCCGAAGAGATCCATATGCAGCAACTACAATACATGATTAGTAGAGACATGATTTATTGGCTTAAAAGAATTTCTTACCTGCTTTCCCATAATACATGGTGTGCATGGATCGGTCTTTTGAAATGGTAATTTGGGTAGACCTCGAACAAGCTGCTTTGATGAGATTTTGGCTAATTGCTTCATATTGACATGACCAAGCTTTCTGTGCCATAAGCTTGCTTCATCTTGAATTGATATTAGGCATTGTGATTCATTTGGTTTCACATCTAAAAGGTATATATTTCCATGTCTTCGACCCATGAAAGACTGAGTAAAGTCTTTACTGATTCCAGAACATATTCCTTCTTGAAAGGAGATCTTGAAACCGGTATCACACAATTGACTAATGCTGAGAAGGTTGTAGTTGAGTCCTTCCACTAGAGAAACATTGCTTATTGTGAGATTTCCAATTTTCACAGTTTCAAATCCCACAATGCTTCCTTTGCCGTTTCCTCCAAATGAAACATTTCCACCGTTTACTTGAACAAGCTTTATGAAGCACTTTGAGTCTCCTGTCATGTGTCTTGAACATCCGCTGTCAATATACCACTTTACCCTTTTCTTGACGGAGACCTGCATTTAAAATAGAGTCTCAAGCTTTCTTTGGTACCCAAATTTTCTTGGGTCCTTTGGTGTTAGTAGGATAAACATTATTAGGCCACACTTTCTTAACAGGCTTCCAAACCATAAGACACTCTTTTTCAAAGTGATCCTGACTATTACATTTTGAACACCTTAAAGCATTTTGTCCTACAGACTTTACAAAAACTTTCTTGAAATGATTTTTGTAAGCCTCTTTCGACGGTCTTTTCTTAATTCTTTCTTTTACTTTAGGAAAATCAATCAAGAGAATTGTTTCTGCTGTCATGCCTAGACCAGACTTATTGAAGTAAGGTCTTTGAACTGAAAGAACTTTTTCAAGCTTTTCGGATCCTATCGAAAATTTCTTTGAAATATTTGATAAGTCCGTTTTTAAGAAAACATTTTCTTTCAAAAGATTATCTTCTTTTTCTTTAAGAGTAGAAACATTCAAGTCTAAACTTTTAACTCTTTCCTCTAAAATGGTTTCCTTTTGTTTTAGAACTGAGTTTTCCTTTTTAAGTTCGGAAATCCTTTTGAGAGAAGTCTTAAGACTAAAACACAGTTCATCAATGTATTTAGAAACTTTGACAGGAATTTTAAAATCACTTACCTCAAATTCACACCGAGTCCGATCCAGACTGAGTCCGAGTCCGAATGTGCCATCGGACATATGTTGGCATATTCATTATCACTTTCTTCACATTCTGTATCACCAAGTTTCGGCCTTGAGAGCTTTTCGAGACTTCTCAGCTTTTCCTCTTTTCTTCTTCGAAGAGGATAGTTGGGTCCGATGTGTCCCTTTTTCTTACACTCGAAGCGTACTACATCTTTGTTTGGTTCTTCATCATCAAAGACTTGGTCTCGCTGTCTCCGGAAACTTTGTTTCTTTGAGTTAAACCTTCTTCCTTTTCTATTCAGTTTTCTGAATCTTCTTATCATGAGAGCAAGCTCCTCGTCGTCCATATCATCTCTCGAATCAGTATCATCGAATCATCATTTGATTTTAATGCAATGGATTTCTTACCTCTTGGATCTTCGTCCTCATTAATTCGTTCCACTTCATAAGACTGAAGAGTTCCAATTAGCTCGTCGACAGATAGAGGCATGATTCTTTGCGTCTCTCTTATTGAAGTCTTTATATGATTCCAATCCTTGGAGAGTCCACGCAGTAGCTTGTTCACCTTCATGGGATCAGAAATTTTTTGTCCTTGGTTCTCAAGACCATTGACAATATCTATAAAACGACTAAACATGTCAGTTATAGATTCTCCTGGTTTCATTTTGAAGGCTTCATATTGACCAAGGAGAATGTTGATTCTGGTCTCCTTCACTCGATCTGTTCCTTCATAGGTGATATGTAATCTGTCCCACACTTCTTTTGCTGTAACACAAGATATTCTGTTATATTCAATTGGAGACAAGGCACAATATAAAGAGTAAATTACTTTTGCATCGAGTGCTTGTCTCTTGTTTATCTCTTCCTGAGTCATTCCGCTGGTATCAATGGTTTCTTTCCCTCTTTCGTAGACTCGATGCAGCAGCGGAGTGATTCCTCTTTCCACAACGTCCCATTCCAGAGGATCCTTTGATCGTAGGAAAGCTTTCATCTTGTTCTTCCGATGTTGTAATCCTTTCCATCAAAGTAGGGTGGTCTGGTATTGCTTTGTCCTTCCACCAGCCCCGGTGCTAGCATACTAGCCATGGATCTTTTACTCTGAAGTAAAACACTTCAAATAAAGTAAGAACACGAGCTCTGATACCAATTGATATTGCTAGTACGAGTACCTAGAGGGGGATGAATAGGTATATAAAAGATTTTTCTTGATAATTTCTTTATAATTGCGCAATACTTAGACAGTTGAAGAATTCGCGATAAGTAATAATCAACGCAAGACTAAGTAAAGGAAAGAGAGAATTGAACACGCGGATTATAGTGGTTCGGCTTGATTCAAGCCTACGTCCACTTTTCTGCACTGACAACCAATTGGCTGGATTCCATTATGAACAAAGAGATGTTACAATGTTGATCTTCCTTGATTTCTAGGTGTAGATGATCTACCACACTCACTCAAGGTATCACCAAGTATGAACACTCTCTGTGTATACAATTTCGCTCAGAATGAATCGACTAATAATCAAGGTGCTTCAGACTCTGGAATTTCTCTATCGATCACACACTTTCACAACTAGAACGTCTTCCTTTTTATACTCCTTTATGCCATCATACCGTTGGCACTTACCAAAGGAATTTCTCCAATCTACCCGTTGGACGGAATCAATCAAGAAGATCATTCGAGCTATAAAAGGAATCTGACGATAGCCCATCAATCATGTTCGCCCATACAATCAGGATCTTGGTTTCCAAGAATAGAACATTCCAAGAATACTTCGTCGACCATCGGATCTTCAATTGATCTTGATAAGAACAAAAGAATCCGTTATATTTATCCAGCCAAAAAGATCTTCTCCAGAGGATAGGATTAAATCCTCAACCATATACTTCGGCTCTGGATTTCCTTCGTCACTGGATCAGAAAGATTGTCAATGAGAATAGTCTTGAGTCTTGAGTCTTGAGTCTTGAGTCTTGAATCTTGAGTCTGGTGATCAGAAAGTCTTCAGACTTTAAACTAGACGATCTGCAGATATCCACACTAGATGTAAACGTTTTGTCGATAAAATATTTTGTTTCTCCAACACTTCAAATCATTATCTTCCGAAAGATTTCTCCTTCTTAATTTCACTTCGTTTTTCCTCCTCCCTTCTTCTTCCATCTATTTTCTTCACCCTGCAGGACACAATCAAAGGGGAAATTGATGTATAGTTCTAGAGGCAAAATATCATAATTAAAAACTAGCTTACCTCATATTAGAATATTTAAATAGTAAATCGTGTCTTCTTTTAACAGTTTAATTTTTATTATAATTGATGACAATAGTCCTACTAAAATCTCATATAGTATAAGTGCCAAAGATTTTGAGTTCAAATCTTTTCGAGTCTCATTTACCTCTCCAATTAAATTTTCATACTTAGTATTAAGCAAAAAGGCCAGACTAAACATGAGGAAAAATGTTGAAATATTTAAATAATAAACCATACCTCCATCTAAGAGTTTAAGCTTTTTAAACAGTTAACAATGGTCTAAGCCTGACACTTCAAAACTACTACTTCTCTATCATCTTTGAACCGTTTGTGTTTGGTTGGGAAAGTGTTAGAATATTTAAATAATAAATCATACATTTATCTAACGACCATATCGCATCATCATTTGCCGAAACTTAGTTTTGTGATTGATTGGGCAGTTTGAAGGGCAATTACTTCCTCAAGGTCTTAGCTTGAAGATATTGAGTTCGAGAATAAGCATCTGTTTCGTTGAATGCATGGATTTTGTTTCTGTTCGGAGTTTGACCTGATTTAGATTTGGTGTTCCTTGCGATCCTGACCACGAATTTGGAGTGGAGATGTTGTCGAGATGTCTTCTTAGTGGTAATTGATGAGAAGGGTTCTCTGGCAATGCAGACTTTCTGATACAGCAAGATGTAAGGTCTCTTACCGCAAAAGCAGATGCAATGAAGAAGAAAGCATACCGAAGAAGATGATCAGCAGCACAGAAAAAATAAAGAGAAGGAAATTTAAATGAAAGAAATAAATAAATCAGAAAATTCAATAAAATCTAGAAATGACAGTCATTTTGTGGTAGTTCTTCCACATCGACTCAACTATGCCATGTAAGACGATTGGACTGCAACGTCAGCAATTTTTGGCTGCAATTGATCCAAAAGGCTATATTAGTATTATAATCTTTAGAACTACATTAGCAAAATTTGAAAGTTTATTACTACATTGATATCCATATAATAGTTAGGCTTGAATTTATAATTTTTCCTATATAGAGATTTAAAAAAAATACAAGTTCAATTCGAAATTTTGTGGATTTTCTTCTTGGTTCTTTATAGGAACCCAAACAAGAATCGAAACAATAAAATACTTTTCCACTAAAACAGTCAATTAATTAAAGTTGGCTTCATTCCTATTTAATTTGTTTCTATAATGAAAAGATATACCTAAATAAATACATATTTTGAATACGAAACTTATATACAGTGTTAATTGAAAATTACAATTTCTTAGATTAAAATAATACGATGAAAAAGATAATCAGATAAAATAGAATTGTCAATACATATAAGGTAAGATGAGACTATGTCATCAAATTACATCTTTGAAATTTTACATAATTGCACTTGGGTACAACGTATTGCAATTTACCTAAAGCAAACTGACATGGACTTTGATAAAGTTTTTTCAAAAAAGGCTTTGAGCATGAAGCTCAACATGGGATTAATTTTTATAGACAGTTATTTTTTGTATATCTATAGAGTCCATATAAGAATAGAAATTGGGGAGGCGGGCGCCTCCCCCTTCTCCTCGGGGTAATGTCGAGTGTACAAGCCAGGTTGATGAAGTTTCATTAAAGCACTCTAAAGTTCTGCAAACCCGCCAAGAGGTCTTTCGAATATAAACTACATAGACTTGTTTCATCCAAGATCTTTATTTCCATTTTTCTTATATAAAATACTTGACTGGACATTACTAGTTATCGCCAAAAATAGAACAAGAACAAGCAGCAACACTAGATAGATATTCATGGAGCTGAGAGCATTGATCACGTCACTTGTTGTCTTTAGAAGAAGAGAAATTGGTAAAGAATCGCTTGGCATGTGTGGAGGAGGCACGGTATAAAAAGATCAACAAAGGATTGGATGATCCTTGTTTCTTTGGAGACTTGAAGTCGCCTTGTCCTATAGAGAAAGCCCAAGCCATTCGATGTGACAAATGCGCACAAGTCAAGAAACTAAATAGGTGGACCCAAACTGAAGTTCCATCCTGAGTGGATGAGCCATGTCCATTTTGGAATTTTACACCTGTTGAAAGTTCAAAAGAATTCTTTTTTGACATTCCATCATCGAACGAATCCATCTAAATAGTCAGATTGGCCCCATTATTTCATACATACGATTAACTCTCATGCACGTATATGGAAACCACAAAACACTATTTAGTCACCATCCAAAAGGAACATGAGTCTAATGTTGTAAGTTGCCAATTTAAGATTGACGAAGTTAGGAATGAAAACCTCTCACAGATTGAAGGAGGAGACTGTTGCTATTCAGCAGAGAGGGGCCACAAAGCGTTATGACTGGTTTCTGAGTGGGCGGCGAGGCAAGCACCCAGCTAAAGACGGATTACAATCTTGAATGAGCCAGTGAAGTCTACCAACAAGTTTCTTTGAACTACATGCATGAATATTGCTCTAAATAGTTCAAGGAATTGATGGGAGAATAGTAACAATCTGAACAATATTGGATTAATCCAGCGAAATAGAATAATTTTCCCTTTATAAACCTAATAGGAACTAATATGGTAGAGCAAAATAAAAATCAAACACGAAAGCACAAGACGATTTTTTACGTGAAAACCTCCTCGATGTGAGAAGATAAAAACTACAGGACTGGAGTTTAGCTACCGGCTGCCTCCTCCTCCTCCCCCTCCTTTAAAAAAAAAAAATAATTAATTAATTTGTTTTAAATTTAATTTAATTAATTTTTTATATTAAAATTCGAATTATATCAAAACGTCATTTTTTTTTTTTTTTTTTTTGTGTGTGCTTTGCTTAGTCAACCTTTCGGCGAGCCACGTAAGCAAGAAAATTAATGAAAAATTGTCACGTAGAATTTCTGGCGGGGTTCGCCGGATGTGGCACTCAAGTGGCACTTTCGTAAGTTTTGGCACATGTCCCTTTGTACCAAGTTTTGACACTTTGAGTGTTCTTTTGCCATATTTTGAAAATCAATTTTTCTTCATGTCATGATATAGCACTTCAATTTTCACGCATTACCATGATATAATGTTAATATGCGCCAAAATATTTTTCCTATTTGTCTTCCATGGACATTTATTCATAGAACGTAGAAATGCAATGTAGGATTACCAAACATAGAGTAATACTCAACAAATGCAGTAGAATGAGGTCATCGCAATAAGCATATCAATCCGTAGACCTAAATATGATGAGTATGCACAACTTAATGATCACCGTAAATAATTAATATAATAATTAATTTAATTTAATTTAAAACAAATAAATTAATTAAAAAGAGGGGGAGGAAGAGGAGGGAGGCAACTAGCAACTGAGGGCTCAGCCCCGCCGTCGCCACCGCCTCCCCGGCCGACCCTCCCCACCTTTTCGGCAACGGTGGGGAGGCGGCAACAATGAAGGCTGAGCCCTCAACCGCCAGCTATCTCCCTCCTCCTCCTCCCCCTTTTTTTTTTTTTTATTTAATGAATGAATTAATTTGTTTTAAATTAAATTTAATTAATTTTTATATTAAAATTCAAATTATATCAAAACCACGCCGTTTTTGTGTGTGTTTTGCTTAGTCAAACTTTCGGCGAGCCACGTAAACGAGAAAATTAATAAAAAAAAAATTGTCACGTAAGATTTCCGACAGAATTTGTCGGATGTGGCACTCAAGTGCCCCATTTTTCATAAAAAGTAGAACTTTAACTACCACTTTCATAAGTTTTGATACTTAAGTATGCCTTTGTGTCTAATTTTGGCATTTTGGGTGTTCTTTTGCCATATTTTGAAAATCAAATTTTTTTCATGTCACGATACAGCACATCAATTTTCACGCATTACCATGATATAATGTTAATATGCGCCAAAATATTTTTCCTATCTGTCTTCCATGGACATTTATTCATAGAACGTAGAAATGCAATGTAGGATTGCCAAACATAGAGTAATACTCAACAAATGCAGTAGAATGAGGTCATCGCAATAAGCATATCAATCCGCAGACCTAAATATGATGAGTATGCACAACTCAATGATCGCTGCAATCTCTTTGATATTGGATTTCTTACCTTGAATATTTATATTCCACCACCAAGCAGTATGGCTACTTCATCCTAAGGTGTCTCGGAATTTGCCATTCCAAAGCCTAACCTGTGTCAAGTAGCATTGGAGAAAGAATGAAGTTACCAATAGTACCTATTATGTGAAAATGCCACGGATTTGCAGATCTCTTGAGGATGATTGATCCTCGGTTTTTCTAATGGTGAATATGTCCACCGAGGTGATTCTGAACTCACAATCTAACATTTATAGAAACGATGTAATTTAATCAAAGAACGAATCACAGAGAAAAGAAGTAACACTTAAATATATGTTGTTTTTCTATTGGTGAAATGACCCTCTAGATCAAAGAATCCTTTCAATCATTCTAACTTTGAGTGGCCTCCCTATCCAATAAGTAAGAAATCTATCTTGAATTGCAAAATGAAGGCAACCATGTCTTGATGCCTCATGCACATTGACAAGATTATCTTCAGTGTCAGATCACATTTTTCAATATTTCAGCACTAAAAACAGAAAAATGTGAGAGCAACCAAAGAAATATCGCTATTAATTCGAGGTGGATTCGTTTCTCATTGACAGTAACAGAAATACTAAGATCGGCCACTTTCCTTATTGCTTTGACATAAAAATTGAGAATACCGAGTCATTTTATTCAACTGGGTATCGACCATTTTCTTCAAACTTCATGATGGCTTTGCAAGTTTAGGGATGAAACAAATGACTTTCTATCTTCACCTAAGAAAGTCACAGCCTTAATTTTACCTTTAAAAAAGAAAGAAAAAAGAAAGCAAAACCTTTTAACTTACAAAGCTTTGAGAAAACTCAGTATAATATTCCATCAATTTGGCCATGAACATCTGCAGATGAAACTTAGCCACCCTCCACTTTTTAGGCTTTGTTCGCCAGCTTTTCTGGCTTCCTCTTTGCAAATCTCTTAGATGAAACACTTAGCAGCTTGTTGAGCAACATTCCTTCATTTATAATCTTCTTCTTCACTACATACCTGTGCTTAATTCTACTATCGAGTTTATAACAAAGGAATGCAGGGAAATCCAATAGCTTGTCAAGGTCGCGTCCCATCTCCCCCACCAAATATTCCACTTTCTCCTCCAGAGAATCAGGATTGTATTGAAGTATTTGAAGAATGCTTCTTACTCATGAGAAGCACGTCTTCACAAGAAAACCCGTAACTCAAGAAGAGCTCAATCAACTTCTGCATATTCTTACAACTTGTCCTAGTCACAGCACCTATTGCAACTGCAAATTCCTTCATTCTGTACTTGTAACCAATTTTGACCATAAACCTCATCTCATGAACAATGTTCCCCTCAAAAGATAGACCCAAAAACAAAGGAGCTTTGGTCAAGAACTTGAAATTATTATTGGAGTTCAGTCCACATTCATTGAGAAAACTAATTCTGGGACACAATTTCCTCTCCTAGCTCGTGCTAACATGTTAGGAAACACACGTATGATCCTAAATATTTCTTGATCATCTAATCCCACAAATGGCCTCATTATCTCGACATGGCTTTCCAAGTGTTCCGCATGGTATTTCAAAATGGCAGGAAGTTTGTGCAACACCACCCTCATGGCATCCTCATCTCCTCCACTAAGTTCTAGGAGAAACTCCACTCTGGGAATCAATGGGACATCCAATCAATAACTCCGCTGCTTGTTAGATAAATCCAACGATTTATTCTTGTCTACAATGATTTCTTACATTTTTTCAACACTCATGATACAATAATCTGCAAAAATATAACAATCAGAAAAAGTGTAATACAATAAGAATTCATATAGAGTTAAAATTAAGCTAGCATAGGGACTCACTAAATGGGCATGAAAGGATTCACATCCCATCTGTTATCCGGAAATTTCAAAAAAGTTATACGGTCAATTTGTCACTTTTACATATGGGTGGGCCATGATCTTTTTATACTATTTTAATGCTTTGTTTGGGAGAGGAAGGAAAGAGGAAAAAGGAGGTGGATGAAGAAATTTTTTCCTTTTTCCTCCAATTCACTCTCGCAGACAATTCAAACTTTTCAAAATTAGTTTTTCTTCATGTCAGGACATAATATATCAGTTTTGACGTGATACCATGAAACTATGTCAGCATGTATCTAAATAGTTTGTTCTTATTTTTTTCTCCATTGACATTTATTTATAGAATGCGAAAATTCAATGCAAGATTGCCAAAAATAGGATAAAACTTAAGAAACACCGTAGAATGAAGCCACACTAAGAATACCAATGTTCAGACCTAAATATGATGAGTTTGCATAACTTAATGATTACTACAATCTCGCAGATATAAGAATTCTTGCCTTACCATGGTTATATGGCTATTCATCTTAAGGTGTCTTGGAATTCGCCATTCCAAAGCCTAACCACAAGTCACGTAGGAGAACAAACAAAGTTGCCAATGGCATCTATTACGCATAAATGCCACACCTTTGCAGGTCTCTTGAGGATAAATAGATCCTCGGTTTTGTTGATGATCAAAATGTCCTGTGAGGCAATCCTGAACTAACAGTAGCAATATTTTATGGAATGTAATTTAAACAAAGAATGAACCAGAGAGAACTGAATTAACACTCAATTATATGTTTTAGCTTCTATTGGTGAAATGACTCTCCTGATCATAGATGCCTTCCAGTCATATTAACTCGTCGATTCTGACCATCCCGATTAGGATATCTATCTAAATTGCATAACAAGGGCAACCATGTCTTGATGCCTCACACACAGTGACAACATTATTTTCAATGTCAGATCACTTTTTTCCAAGATTTCCGGACTAAGAGCAGAAAAATGTGAGAGCAACCAAAGAAACATTGCTATCAACTCACGGTGGATTCCTTCGTAATTGACAGTCACACATATACAAAGATCAGCCACTTTTCTTGTTGCTTTAAACTTCAAATGGAGCATACTCAGTCATTTCATTCAACTGGGCTTTGACCTTTTTCTTTAAACTTCATAATGACTTTGCAGGTTTAGGGATGAAAAAGATGACTTTCTATCTTCACCTGAGAAAGTCGAGCCAGAATTTTACCTCAAAAAAAGCAAAAGCCTTCAACTGATGAAGCTTTGAGAAAACTCAGTAACTAAACAATTCCCATCAATTTTTCCATGAACTTCTGCTGTTGATATTTAGCAACTCTTAATTTTTAGGCTTTGTGTGCTGGCTCTTCTAGCTTCTTCTTTGCAAATCTTTCAGATGGAACACTGAGCAGCTTCTTGATGGACATTCCTTCACCTATAATCTTCTTCTTCACCTCGTACCTATGCTTAATTCTATTATTGAGTTTGTACCAAGAAATGCAGGGAAATCCAAAAGCTCGTCAAGGTCACATCCCATCTCCCCCACCAAATATTCCACTTTCTCCTCCAGAGAATCAGGATTGTATTGAAATATTTGAGATGCTTCTTACTCATGGGAAGCACGTCTTTACAAGAAAACCCAGAACTCAAGAAGAGCATAATCACCTTCTGCATGTTCTCACAACTTGTCCTAGTCACAGCACCTATTGCGACTGCGAATTCCTTCATTCTCTACTTGTAACCAAGTTTCACCAAAAAACCCAGCTTATAAGCAATGTTCCCTTCAAAAGATAGACCCAAAAACAAAGGGGCTTTTGTCAAGAACTTGAAAATCTCATCGGAGCTCAATCCATATTCTTTGAGAAAATCGATTTTTGGATGCAATTTCCTCTCCTTGCTTGCGCTAACGATGTTAGGAAACACAAGAATGATCCAGAAAATTTCTTGATCATCTAATCCCGCAAATGACCTCAAGAACTCTACATGGCTTTCCAAGTGTTCCGCACGGTATTTCGGAAAGGTAGGCAGTTTGCACAACACTGCTCCGGTTGCATCCTCATCTCCTCCGCTAAGTTCTAGGAGAAACTCCACTCTCGGAATCAACTGGCTATCCATGTCAAAGTTAAGAATGGGGGTATGCCTCACAACCAGATCAAACCCACCATAGCGGCTCAAGAAACTTTTAACGAGCCTTTCAATTTCTTCAAACTGCTTAAGAGACAAAGCCTTCCTTAAATTCACGTTGTTGAGAACATGAACAATCTTTTCTCTAGGAATCCCACTGTCAATCAGCAAATTAACCTTTTCCTCAAATCCAGCTAGGAATCGCGGCTCTGTTGACATAAAGAGACGCTTGAGCTGCGTGGTCAACCATTCCATCTAATTTGTCGCGCACGTGGATCAATTTCATCTGCTGCCAACACAGAAAGGCATTTCGCAACCAAATGGCAGAGCTCAAGGCCACTGATTCCAACAGATTTCAAAGAGGCGACGCGAGCCCACAACGAACCGACAGACTTCAGCCTCAGATCCGGATCCCTAGTCACGAGAGATTCGGTCCCTTTCTCGTTGAGCCCGAGTTCATGAAATAACACATAGAACGCCCCCGAAAAGGCAAGACTTTTCACGAGGAGTACGACCAAATATTTCGAATTGCGTTCAAGGACATCAACTGCTTGATGATTTGTCTCTGAGAGCCACTCACCCCGGTTCGAACTCGACATAGGGTGATGAGTTGATGCGTCGGCACCGTACGTGGAGTAATGGCACTCTCGATCCGATTCTGGACGGTTGACTCGAATCCAGCAAAAGGGACGACTTGGGAGAAGAGAAGGTTGTGGAGAGAGGAACGGAAGCTGGAGATGGCAAGTGCTGCGAGTGGAGAAAGAAAGCAGGAGATCGAGCTAGAGAGAGAGAGAGAGAGAGAGAGAGAGCAGTCAATTACAGCTCTCTGAACAGTGCGTTTCCCGGTGACAGAACGAAGGATCGATGGAGATGACAACAGACTTCAGAGCTAATGGCGGATGTTATTTCAGGACTCCGAGCAGGACCTTTTTCCGAGACAACTATAGCCCAGATCCGACCACAGACGAGTCTCAAAAAAAGTATCGCGCTAAGATCCTTTTAAGCTTCGTTTGAGAAATAAATAATTTACAAAATATTTTTATAAAATAAGTTTATCACTTGAAATAATTATTTAATAGAAAAAAATTTTGTACCTATAACAATTTATATCTATATTTTTGTGGACGATAAAAATATTTTTCACACGTTCATCTTGGAAAGCAAACGACCAAATTTTTCATTTCTCATAAAATAAATGGAGCCTCAATTGAATATTTTGTAAGTGACCAATAACTTACCCATGTGAATTCTACACTAACTATTCATATAAATTACTAGTTTTATTCATAAATACGATGATCATTTTAATTTTATAACTGTGAAAACTAGTACGAGCACCTAGAGGGGGTGAATAGGTGCGAAAACAAATTTTGCAGAATAAAGTATATAATTTTGCTTTTAAACCAACTCTGTTTAACAATAGATTATGAAAAGGAAATTAGACTCTAATAATCAAATAGAGTTACGATCAAAGTAAAAGAGCTTAGGGAAGAGAATAAAAACATAAGTTTTATAGTGGTTCGGCTTAATCCAAGCCTACGTCCACTTTTCCGCACTGACAACTCACTGGCTGGATTTCACTAAGAATCAAAAGAGTTGTTACAGTATAGCTCTTTCTTGATTCCACAGTGTAGAGACTTTGCTACACTTTCTCAAGGTCTCACAGAAGTATAAATTCTCTTTTGAGTACAAGTTTTCGCTCAACAATTGAATTGACAAAGAATAAGGAGCTTCAGACTTTGAAATTTCTCTATCGCGCACACACTCGAATAACTAGAACGTTTTCATTATATACTCCTCCATGCCTTCATACCCATTGGCACTTACCAAAGGAGCTCTTTCCAATCTACTTGTTGGATAGAATTAATTAGGGAGATTTCGAGTTATTTAAGGAATATGACAATAGCCCATCAATCCTACTCGCCCATACAACCAAAATCTAGGTTTTCATAAGTAGAAAATTTCAAGTATGCTTCGTCAATCAACGGATCTAAATTACCCAAATTGAAATCAAAACGAATAATAGATTCCAAGATACTATATCCAGCCGAGAGATCTTCTTCAGTCGATAGAATTAAATCTTTAAAGAAATACTCAACTCTAGATAAGTCTTCTTCGATGGTCTAGAAACTGTCAATAAGGATAGACTTTGAATCTTGAGTCTGGAGGTTCGGCGGTCTTCAGAATTTGACGAAAGAGTCTGCAAGTCTTCAGACTAGACTGATGGAAACGTTTTGTCAGCTTCAAAACACGCAAGGAAGTTTTCTTCAACAATCTCCCCCTTTTTTGATGGTGACAAAGCTTTCTTGCATATTTGGATATTTTTGACCTGCAAAACAATACTCAAGCAAACGTGGATATCTCACAAAAGATCATTGACTTAGTAAATACAACATTAAATTTGCATCCATAGGAAATAAGTTAGTCCTGTAAATAAACAACTATCTTTGCCATAAAATACCAATAGTGCTTTAAAATAAGCAAACGATCAAACGATTCAAATTCAAATCCAGTCACAACCAAACAACCAAACAAAAGTAAAGTCAATCAAAAAGTCAAGAGTTAAATCTCAAATCCGCAACATCTCTCCCCCTTTTTGTCAGCATTAAAAAAGGTAGAGATTAAAAGATAATGGTATTAGGATTATTTTGGAATGCGAACTAGCTGGAAATCTCCCATTGATTGAACAATTCCTTCTAGCTTTTTCAAGTCCTCCTTCAGTTGAGTCACTTCTTCACCCTTTGCATTAGCTTGAACTTGAAGAGCAAGGGCATGAATTTGATCATGTAAGGAAACTGAAAAGGCTTGACCTGCATTCTGCAAATTCTAAACTTTGCATCCTAGAGCATAAATTTGGCCTCGCATCTCCATAAGAACATCAAGCACTCTGCGAAAGTTTGCTGACTTTTCAGTTTGAGTACTAGCTTCTGCATGATCAGTAGGAGTATTTGCATATGATGGCAAGTCAGCATGATCACTCAGATTTGGTGATAAAACCTCATGACCTTCCTCAGGGAATTGAGATGCATAGATATTTTCTGAATCTGCAGATGAACGACTAACACCTTCACTAGTAAAAGCAATTGAAGATGTACCTCTTTTCTCAGTAACTCCCCCTGTTTCAATGCCCTCAGGAGGTGAGAAGTACGCTTCATGCTCTGTTTCCTCCTGTTCACCTCTGCCTTCTTCTTCTTGTGCAATCCTTTCTTCCTCTACTTCTTTTCGCATTGTTTCTCTCTCTCCACTCCTTTCCTCTTCTTTGTCTCTGTCTTGATCCTCTCTCTTCTCAGTCTCTGGAACAGCACTTTGTAGATTTCTCAGTGCAAGAGCGGAAATGGTAATATCGTCCTCATCTTCTTCATCCTCCAGAACGAGTGCTCTTCTTTTCTTGGATGGAGCTGTTATGGGCTTCTTCCCTTTTCATTTTGCAACTGAAGAACCTTGGTGAGACTTAACAGGGGTTTTCTCTTTCAATCGCTCCAAAGCCTTGTCTAGCTCTTTCAGACGCATTTTGGAAACCATTTTCAGTCCTACCACCATTTGATCACAGGATCGAACACATAGAATCCTGGGAGGTTGAATATTGAAACGTCTGAAAAGCTTTGTAACAAGCGCTGAGTACGGAAGTTGCCCTTTGTCTTTTGCCATCGTTCTATACATGTGAAACATGATTATGTGAGGCAGAGAGAACTTCTTACAAGCATTGATGGCATACATCAGCTTTGCTTCTAAGTTAGAGATGTCGGTCTTCGAGGTTGACTTGGGTCTGAGGCAATTGATCACGATCTTGTGAAGCAAAATGTTAGAGGCATTCATCCTCAGGTACGAAATTCTTCCTTCAACCATTCCATCCTGAACAAGCTTTACCGTCGCACGACCAATAGACACACTAATCGATTGGAATGCTCCTCACTCTACTCCTATCACATTCGCCAATGTGTCCATGTCAACGATATATTCCTGGTCTCAAACACTAAACGAAAATCTATTCGCATCCAAGAAACTTAGATTATAATAGAAGTAAGCAGTAAGTTCTGGATATGCCTCTGTCATCTTAGAACAAAATCGCTCAATCTGAAGTTGAGTGAATTTCTCTCGCAGCTTCACATTCAAAGAATTAAGAAAATCAAAGTCTACACTTCTCGGATTGATCAACCCTCTTTTTAGCAACTTGGAGTAAAGTCGCTTGTGTTCCTCCGAGCGAAACAAATCTATCATTTTGCTTCGAATATTCGCCCCAACACCCATTCTAGGCTTGAAATGAGTGTACATTTTGTCATCATCATTCCCATCAGGCTGACTAAGACCTCCAACACGTGGATCTCTAGGAATATTTGCAAATGCTCGATCTGTCGACCCCGCAGGAGCAATTTCCAATCGTTCCATTGTTCACAAAAAGTGGGTTTCATTTCGATACCCTTTTTCTTTCAAAAATTCATCAATATATTTCAAGGGAGTGCCTCCCCTCTTCAAGGCAGAGTAAAGCTTAAAGATAAAAGCGGGCTTTTGAGATCTTACGGGTTCTGCGCCTTCAATGATTTCTTCCTCCGCTCTATGATCACTACCTTGAGGTCTAGCTTGACACGGTTGAGAATATTGTGGGCTCTGCTGCTATCTTGGGGATTCTTCTTCCTCAGTAAGGTCAAAATGTGTAGGACCCTCACGCATGTGTTGTGGTCCCCTGTTCGCGATCCTTGAAGACTTTCTTTGGGACGGCATTCTCACGGTCTTTGAGAAATTCCAAACTCGATTCGCGAAAAAAGGTGAGAACTTTGAAGATTAAACTAGAGAGTAAAAGTAAGAAAGCGAAGGTCTATGCTTTTTAGGGTTTGTGAGGAAGACGATCAGTATATAAAGTAGTCGAAAAGATGCATATGGAACGACGTAAAAGGAAAAATAGAAAATGCCTTTTCAAAAATAACTACCTTTTTGAAAGAATAGATAACCGTCTTTTTAAAAATAACTCGTTTTTCGAAAAAGAATAATTGCAATAATCACGAAAACTGGGGAAGATAACATCAATCAATTACGATTAATAGATAATTGTACCTATTCGAGATTTTATCCGTGAGATAAATTTCTATAAACGAGAATAACTTACAGTCGTAAATCTTGATCTTCTGAGTCTAAATATCATTAGACTTTTATCCCTGAGTTTGAACTTCTTCATACTTTAAGATATTGAGTCTGGAACGAATAAGCTCCAATTGACTTTTCTCCAAAGGCTTTGTGAAGATGTCTGCTAGTTGATTCTTTAAGTCAATGAATTGAATCGAGACTTCTCCATTTTGAACATGATATCTAATGAAATGATGTCGAATCTCTATATGCTTTGCTTTTGAATGAAGAATTGGATTCTTGGTGAGATTGATTGCGCTGGTGTTGTCACATTTGATCTCAGTGCACGAATCTTCAATTCCAAAGTCTCTTAGCTATTGTTTTATCCACAGAATTTGTGAATAGCAACTTCCAAGAGCCACATATTCTGCTTCTGCTGTAGAAAGAGCTACGGTACTTTGCTTCCTCAAAAACCAAGATACTATCCTGTTACCAAGCAATTGACAGGTGCCTAAGGTGCTCTTCCTATCAACTCTGCATCCTACTAGGTCTGTGTCTGAATATCCAAGAAGAGTAAAGTCTCATTCTTTAGGATACTAGAGACCGAAATTAGAGGTAGATGCAACATATTTGATGATGCGTTTTGCAGCACTTAAATGAGATTCTTTGGGATCTGATTGAAATCTGGCACAAATACAAACACTAAACAGAATGTCAGGTCTAGAAGCAGTAAGATAAAGAAGTCAACCAATGATACTCTTGTATAGCTTCTGGTCAACTTTCTTTCCTCCTTTATCTTTGTCTAGCTTCAAAGAACTTGACATTGGTATATCAGTCTTTTTGCAATTCTCCAATCCAAACTTTTTGACAAGTTCTTTGGCATATTTTTCTTGGTGAATAAAAATTCCCTCCTTCAATTGTTTCACTTGAAGCCCGAGAAAGAAGGTTAGTTTATCCATCATGCTCATTTCAAATTTATCCTGCATAGACTTAGAGAATTTCTTGCACAGATTTTCATTAGGAGATCCAAAAATAATATCATCAACATAAATTTGAACAAGCAAGAAGTTTTTGCTTTTTCTTTTGATAAACAGTGTAGTATCTACTTTACCTTTAACAAAGCCATTTCGGATTAAAAACTTACTTATCTGTCATATCAAGCTCGAGGTACTTGCTTTAAACCATATAGCGCCTTTTTTAGTCTGAATACAGATTTTGGTTTCCTTGGGTCTTCAAAACTGGGAGGTTGTTCCACATAGAATTCCTCTTGGATAAATCCATTTAGGAAAACGCTTTTGACGTCCATTTGGAATAACCTGAAATTCTTATAACAAGCAAAAGCAAGTAATAATCTAATTGCTTCTAACCTTACTACTTTCAATGCGTAAGTCTCATCATAGTATATCCCTTCTTCTTGCGATATCCTTTGGCCACGAGTTTTGCTTTGTTCCTTACGACTTGTCATTTCTCGTTCATCTTGTTCCTAAAAACCCATTTAGCTCCACTGATAGATTTACCTTTTGGTTTAGGAGTTAATTCCCAGACATCATTGATATTGAATTGCCTGAGTTCTTCTTGCATAGCTTCAATCCAACTTTCATCAGTTAAAGCTTCTTCTATGCTCTTAGGTTTTATTCCAGAAATAAGAGCCACAACACTAGACTCTTCACACCTTTTGGATCTTGTATGAATTCCCTCATTAATGTCACCAATAATGAGTTTTTTAAGATGACTAGACTTGTGCTTCCAGTTGCTGGTTGATTTGTCAGATTGTTGGTCTTTTTCTTTATTTGATTCTTCAACGATCATTCGTTGCTGATTTTATGAAGTCTGAGCTGCTTCTAGAGATTTAGACTTTGTATAGTCTGGAGCAGGTTCAGAATCTTCAGGTTGAGTCTGAATCGATTGATTTTGCATAAAGTCTTGGAATTTGACAATCATCGATTCCTCCACAAATTGAGTCTATTTGTTGTATACTCTGTAAGCTTTGCTGGTGGTTAAATATCCAAGAAAGATACATTCATGCGATTTTTCTTCAAACTTACCAATTCGATCATTTCCATTTTTCAATATAAAATATTTGCAACTAAACACATGAACATAGGAAACAATTGGCTTCTTTCCTTTGAACAACTCATAGGGAGTTTTCTCCAGAATAGGCCTTAGGAAGACTCTATTAATAATATAGCATGCTATAGAAACTGCTTCAGCCCAAAAACGAGAGGAAATGTTACTTTCAATTAAAAGAGTTCTAACCATTTCTTGTAGCGATCTATTCTTCCTTTCCACAACTCCATTCTGCTCTGGAGTATAAGGTCAGAAGAATACATGCTGAAAACCAGATTCATTACAGAATTTAACAAAGTCTTGATTTTCAAATTCACCTCCATGGTCTGTCCATATATTTGAAATAACATACCCTTTCTCATTTTGAACTTTCTTAGCAAATTTTAAAAAATAAGAAAATGTTTCAGACTTACTTGCTAGGAAATATACCCAAGTGAATCGTGAATAATCATCCACAATTACTAGGCAATATTTCTTACCTCCAATGCTCTGAGTTCTGGTTGGTCCAAAGAGATCCATATGCAAGAGCTGCAGTACATGATTAGTGGATATTTGATTTGTTGGTTTGAATGAATTTTTTACCTATTTTCCCAATACGCATGGTGTGCATAAATCAGACTTTTGGTATGTCAGATTGGGTAGTCCACGAACAAGCTTCTTTGCCAAGATTTTAGCTATTTGCTTCATGTTGATGTGCCCAAGTTTTCTATGCCATAGATTTGCTTCCTCTTGAATTGAGATTAGACATTGAGATTTTTCTGGTTTAATATCCAAGAGATAGAAATTCCCATGTTTTCGCCCCGTGAAAGTCTGAAAGGAGTCTTTACTAGTTCATGAACATATTCTTTCTTGAAAGTTGATTTTGAAACCGGTGTCGCACAGCTAGCTGATACTCAGCAAGTTGTAGTTGAGTCCTTCTACTAAGGAAACGTTATTGATCATGAGACTTCCAATCTTTACAGTTCTGTATCCCACAATTCTGCCTTTGCTATTTCCTCCAAAAGAAACTTTTCCACCGTTAACTTGTATAAGCTTTATGAAGCAACTTGAGTCTCCTGTCATATGTCTTGAGCAACCACTATCCGAGTACCATTTAACCTTTTTCTTGATAGTGACCTGCATTTAAAAAAGAAACTCAAGCTTTTTTTGGTACCCATATTTTCTTGGGTCCAATGGAGTTAGTGTGATATACAGTCTTTGCCCAAACCTTCTTAACAGGTTTTCAAACCATAGGACATTCTTTCTCAAAATGTTTTGAGCTGTTACACTTAGAACATTTAAGAGCACTGCGGCCTACAGGTTTTACAAAAACTTTTTGGAAATGATTTTTGTAAGAATCTTTTGTAGGTCTTTGTTTAATTCTTTTCTTTACCTTAGGAAAATCAATTAGTGGAATGGTTTCGGCAGTCATTCCCAAACCTAATTTGTTGAAATAAGGTCTTTGCGCTGAAAGAATTTTTTCCAATTTCTCAGATCCTATAGAAAACCTTTTAGAAATACTTGAGATATCATTTTTCAAGAATGCATTTTCTTTTAAAAGATTATCTGCATTTTCTTTCAAAGTAATAACACTTTTGTCTAAACTTTCGACCTTTTCTTTCCAAACATTCTCCTTTGCTTTAGTGCAGAATTTTCCTTTTAAGTTCGGAAATCTTCTTGAGAGAGGTTTTGAGACTAAGACACAATTCATCAATATATTTAGAGACTTTAGTATGAATTTTTAAATTACTTACCTTGATTTCACTGTCCGAGTGCTCGAGTCGTGCCGAGTCCGAATCGATTCGAGTGTGCCATGAGACAAATATTGGCATAATCATCATCACTTTCTTCACACTCGGTATCACTCCAAGTTTCTGCTTTAAGTGCTTTTCGATATTTCTCAGCTTTTCATTTCTTTCTCTTCAGCAGGGGACAGTTGGGTCTGATGTGTCCATTTTTCTTGCATTCAAAGTAGATTATATCCTTGTTGGATTCATTATCCTCAACTGATTTATTTTGTAGCTTTTGAGAACTTTGTTTCTTTGGATTGAATCTTCTTCCCTTTTTATTCAGTTTTCTGAACCTTCTTATCATGAGAGTAAGCTCTTCATCATCCATATCGTCTTCAGAATCTGTGACATCAAAATCATCATTAGATTTTAATGCAATGGATTTCTTACCTTTGGGATCTTCATCTTCGTTGATTTGCTCCACTTCATGAGACTGAAGAGTGCCAACCAATTCGTCAACAGAGAGTGGCATGATTCTTTGTGTCTCCCTTATTGAGGTCTTTATGTGATTCCAATCTTTGAAAAGTCCACGTAGTAACTTGTTAACCTTCATAGGTCCAAATATTGGTTGACCTTGATACTCAAGACCATTCATGATTTTTGTAAAACGAATAAACATGTCAGTGATAGTTTCTCCTGGTTTCATCTTGAATGCTTCATATTGACCAAGCAGAATATTGATTCTGGTTTCTTTCACTCAATCGGTTCCTTCATAGGTGATGTGCAATCTATTCCAAACTTCTTTAGCTGTTTCACAAGAAGATATTCTGTTATATTCAGTAAGAGATAATACACAATATAATGAATAAATTGCTTTTCCATCAAGAGCTTGTCTCTTGGTTATCTCTTCTTGAGTTATTTCACTGGACTCAACAGCTTCTTTTCCTCTTTTTGAGACTATTGCAGCTTTAGGAATGATCCATCTGTCTACCACGTCCCATTCCAGAGGATCTTTTGATCTTAGGAATGTCTTTATCTTGTTTTTCCATATGCTGTATTTCTTTCCATCAAAATAAGGTGGTCTGGTGTTGCTTTGCCCTTCAACCAGACCTGGAGCCAACATACTAGCCATGGATCGTTAACTCTAAAGCAAAAACACTTCAACTTAAATGAGTACACATGCTCTGATACCAATTGTGAAAGCTAGTACGGGCACCTAGAGGGGGTGAATAAGTGCAAAAACAAATTTTGCAAAGTAAAGTATATAATTTTGCTTTTAAACCAACTCTGTTTAACAATAGATTATGAAAAGGAAATTAGACTCTAATAATTAAATAGAGTTACGATCAAAGTAAAAGAGCTTAGGGAAGAGAATAAGAACACAAGTTTTATAGTGGTTCGGCTTAATCCAAGCCTACGTCCACTCTTCCGCACTGACAGCCCACTGGCTAGATTTCACTAAGAATCAAAATAGTTGTTACAACATAGCTCTTTCTTGATTCCACAGTGTAGAGACTCTGCTACACTTCCTCAAGATCTCACAGAAGTATAAACTCTCTTTTGAGTACAAGTTTTCGCTCAACAATTGAATTGACAAAGAACAAGGAGCTTCAAACTTTGGAATTTCTCTATCACGCACACACTCGAATAACTGGAACGTCTTCCTTATATACTCCTCCATGCCTTCATACCCGTTAGCACTTACCAAAAGAGTTCTTCCAATCTATCCGTTGGACAGAATCAATTAGGGAGATTTCGAGTTATTTAAGGAATATGACGATAGCCCATCAATCCTGCTCGCCCATACAATCAAGATCTAGGTTTTCATAAGTAGAACCTTCCAAGTATGCTTCGTCAATCAACGGATCTAAATTACCCGAATTGAAATCAAAACGAATAATAGATTCCAAGATGCTATATCCAGCCGAGAGATCTTCTTCAGTCGATAGAATCAAATCCTTAAAGAAATACTCAACTTTGGATAAGTCTTTTTTGACGGTCTAGAAACTGTCAATGAGGATAGACTTTGAATCTTGAGTCTGGAGGTTCGGCGGTCTTTAGACTTTGACAAAAGAGTCTACAAGTCTTCAGACTAGACCCGATGGAAACATTTTGTCAATTTCAAAATACGCAAGGAAGTTTTCTTCAACAATAACAAATAACATTTTGCCATCAAGGCAATTGGCGTAACGGTAAGGGAGTCAACTTGTTTTTTTCACGAGGTCACAAAGGTAATTCCCATGTAAGCATTCCTCTAAGGGTTCGTTTGGTAATACTTCTATTTTGAGGAACAATTTCTTTTTAGAAATAGTCATTTTCTATTTCTATTCCCCAAAATAATTTATTAGTCAAAGAACGTGTTTGCTAACTACACAGAACTTATATTCTCGAAATGGAAAATAAAATAGGATTACGTTTGGTACGATTCACAAATTTTTTTGTAACGTAGAATTTATTTTATTTTTTAAAGATTTTTTTTTTTTTGTTATTATTCCTTAACACAGCTGGCGGTGATGGTTGGCTGGCGAGGGCGCGGTCAGGGCAAGAACCGACAGCGGGGGGAACGGTCAAGAAGGAAGAAGAAAGAAAAATGAAAAGAGAAAATAATATATTTCTAGAAATTGTTCCTAGGAATAAATAATTACTTTTTTCTACTTCTTATTTCTATTTCAAATCTATTCTCAAGCCATTTTTTTATTCAGAATAATAGAAAAATTAATTGACATTACCAATCGAATTTCTATTCTTATTTTATTCGGGAGAACAAAAGAATAAAAAAATAAAGAAACGAAAACCTTGCCAAACGGAGCCTAAGCGGCTAAGATTTCTTGATCACTAGTAGGACTTTTTGGATTTAAGTGGTGCAAAGTAACTATTTTTCAAAACTAAACGTTGCATGAGAGACAAGAAAAACCGTTATCGTAAGTCTAGAGGGAGTAGCTAGCATTGGTGGCTCCTCATGGCCCTTCTACTTATTATAAATAAAGTAATGACCGATCATTTCGAACACGAATTCCTCCTTTTCGCTCCTAAACTTTTGCAAAACACTTGATTAGATGTGCCATCCTACTTGGCTATTATAAGTCTTAAAAGGTTTATTACAATATAAATACTTTTAAGATAAGCAAATTTTATGAAACTGCACCAACAGAGAGAGGGCAAGAGAGTGGCGAGCGAAAGATGTTGCAATGGTAGATGTGGTGCCCCTAGTGCTCAACAAAGGATGAGGGCCCGATGATCTTCATCAGGCTTAGGCGAGCATGATGTTCCCCAGCCGCCACCTATTGTTGAACTCAAACATGCAGAAACTTGATAGCTATCATTATGATGCTTGTTGTGCAAGCAAGGGGTGCCACCCCTCCTCTCTCTCTCGACCTTGTATGATCGATGTCCAAGGTGCCAGCAACCCCACCAAGTTAGCCTAAGGTCAACAAGGGATGCTGGCCCTCACTAGTTCGTGGGTGGCACTACTCGCATCACCTAGCCTTTGTTAGCTATATATCCTAAAACAACCATGAAATAGTTATATGTTAGGTATTACTTAATGATAAAGAAATATTCATTCATCATCTCATAAATGAATCCATAAGATTAGTTAGGACTAAACATATTCTTAAGGGATTAGGAATATGTGTGACAGGTTTACATATACTAAATCTTTAAACACTTTTCGATTGATGGATCATTGAGGGATATTGATGATTCCGTTGAGACTAATGTATTCTCAAGCTTCACCATTTACCTAAAGGGATGATGAGTCACAAGTCAGTCATTAGGTATTGTGATATCCAAGCAAAAACACATATGCTTGTCTTAGACAAGTTCACTGAATATGACATTCATATAACGATTGGCAATGAAAGTACTAGTATGAACATCTAGAGGGGGGTGAATAGATGTAAAAACAGATTTTGCAAAATGTAGTGAAAACCTTTACTTTTAACCTGAGTTTGAGGTACAACAAACTTTTGAAATTGAGTCTAAAGAATAATAGACTTTGAGCGAGTTCAGACTTTAGCAATTAAATAGAATTACGAACAAAATAAAAGAGTTCATGGAAGAGAATAAGAATACGTAATTTATAGTGGTTCGGCTTAGATCAAGCCTATATCCACTCTCCCATGCTAATAGCTTCCCCGCTAGATTTCACTATGCAATCAACAAGAGATTACAACTTTGAGTGCAAACACTTAGAGGTAGATCACACTATCTCACTAAGTCACTCTTTTGGTATTTCTCTCATGATCACAAACGTTTAAGCTCACCAAAGACAAGTGTATGATCGAAGGTCGCTCAGACTTTGGAATTATAAATTCTACACTCCATCTCTTACTTGCTCATCGGTCCTTCATCTCCTTAAATACTCCTCCACTTCCAAACTAGCTGTTGGACAGTATCTTGAGGATCTTCTTCCAATCTACCCATTGGACAGATCTGTATCTAGAAGATTTGGTAGCTGTTGAGTGATAGAAGTAGAATCCCAAATTAATTATGATTGCTTATACAAATAGAATCTTGGTTTCCAAAAGTAGAGTTTCTTCGTATAGAAATTCTTATCTTCAAGATCTAATTGTCAATCAATTAGATTGAGTCAATCAAATCAATCTTGACGTAGAATCCAAACCAGATCACTAGCCGTTATACATTTATGGCTTGTGTTACGTTCTGTCTTGTTCTTGATGTAAAGTCTGAAAGCAATAGACTTTACAATCTGATTCTGAGTGCGATAGACTTTACAATATGAATCTGAGCATTTTCTGCTTCTGAACAGATTTAACTTTAAGGTCTGGACACAGTCTGAATAAGTTTAGCTTCAGCATAGAGTCTGTCTTTTGATTCTTCCAAGCATAGACTTTGATAATATCCTTTATATGTTCTATCATCTACATAGTATGTTACTCAACTATTAAACATGTTAGTAGCCTTTGATTTATTTTGTTATATTCAAAACATCATAAGGAATTTCCCTAATAATCTCCCCTTTTTGATGATGACAAAACAATCTCTGAATATGCAGATGTGTAATCACACTTTCTAAAATATTGATAAATCAATCATCAAATTTTAGATTTTAAAAAAATATGATTTGAATCAAAAGACAACAATTAGATTGAGCATAACAATAAATAAAAAAATAATCGCAGCTCAATATTATGCAATAAATAATATCAACCAATCAACACATATGCATATTTATATTCTCTCCCCCTTTTTGTCATAATCAAAAAGCGATAACAACAGATATAGTATCACATAGAGAATATAAAATGATAATAACAAATATATCTTCCATGAAACACAATTTTTTTTTAAAAAAAATCAGCTTTTATAAAGTAAGTCGAATATTAAATATATGCAATATAGCTCACTCCGATCATATATATCTAATGAAAATCACAGACGCACTCACTTACCCTTTTTGTCATAATAAAACGATAATGTCAATAAAAGATTTATCAATGACAAAAGGTAATAAAAGATGCACTAACCGGATTTTGTAGAACTTAAATTCTGACACATTTACCTTTTCCTTCCTTCCATAACAAGACCATGATTGATTCAAAATATTTTTCCAAAATTGGTCAATGCTCCCCTCAATTTGTTGCCTTTTTGAGATGATCACAAATCTTTCCTTTCTTTTGGATTCGCTTTCTCGCCCTGTCATCATGACAATATTTGCGAATAGAAACAATTGTTGCTTGTGCATGTTGAACAGAATATTTGTCCATTATTTCCTTCGAGGCAGAAATTTGTTTTCTTCAATCAAGCTCTTCTCGAATTCAACCTGCATAAACTTAACGAATTTTTTGCACAAATAAGCTGTAATAATATCTACATAATATATAATGCCCTTTCTTCAAATAAATTGAATAGCATATATAAAATTAAAATTTAGAATTTCTCAACCTTTCGTACGACACATTAGGGACTTCCTCAACAATTTGCAAAAACTTTGCACAAGAAAGGGAATTTTGAGCGTTCAGAAAATGGTATAAAATCTCCATAATTTTTAAATCGAGCTTTTCAAAATCCATGTGGAAGATTCTTTTGTCACCCGCAAATTCTTATATAATGGATAACAATCCTTGCAAAAATATCACATAATACATTCCTTCGATTTGCTGATCAAAACTTGCTAGATATAAGATATCTTCTAAGAATATAGTAAGAATATCCATGAATATGCAATAATATCTTTCAATATTAAAGGGATTTCCTTGAGCATAAATCTCAAAAATATATTATTGATGCATTTCGCAAAAAGAAAGTAGATATTTTTATCACGTGCCAAATCAAGCAATTTTAAAAAAATGCAATGCCTTATGTTTATAACAAAAGATATTTGCAATATAAATCGTATATAATTCATAGGTAATAATCTAAAATCATGATAAATGTATGTAGAGATTTGCAAGGTAGGATAAAAAAATTCTCTTACCGAAGGTATATGTTTCAAATATACCATTAAAAAAATCATTACCAATCTTTGCCTGAAATTCTTTTCTTATTGCACCAAAATCTGCATAGATTCACAATCATTCTTGCCTTATTGAATTTCCTGCAATCAACTCATATTTTCTTTGGTACCGATTTTTTCCTTGGGTCTATGAGAGTTAGTAGAGTATGTTACTTTTACCCAATTTTTCTTAATAGGTCTCCAGACTTTAGGACATTCTTTCTCAAAGTGTTATGAGTTTCCACAATTTGAACACTTGAGAGCATTTGGACCAACAGATTTTGTAAAGATTCTTTGAGAATGCTTCTTGTACGCAAGTCTATAGGAGGTCTTTGTTTAAGTCTCTCCTTGACTTTAGGAAAATCTATTAGAGAATCACTTTCCTTATTGAAACCAAGTCCTGACTTATTATAGTAATGCTCTAATGTTTTTGAACCATTTGAAAATTTTGTCGAAATATTTGAAAATTCCTTTTTAAAGAATCATTTTCTTTGACAAATAAATCTTGACTTTCTTTTGTTTATAGAAAATCTTTTTGTAAAATTTCAAAATTTTCTTTTTGAGAAAGATCTTGTTGCCTAAGCCAAGAATTCCCCTTTTTAAGTTTGGAGATCATTTTAAGATAAGATTTGAGATTTAAGCACAGCTCATTTATATACTTTAAAACTTTGATAGGAATTTTTGAATGGCTTACCTCGATTTCCTCATCGGATTCTGAGTTTGTGTCTGAGTTAGACTCTGATTTTGAGTCTGTGTTTGAGTCAGGCTTTTGATTCTGAGTCTGTGTCTGAATCAGACTCTGATTCTGAATGTGCCATTAAGCATATATTTCCTTGCTCGTCATCTTCTTTCATGGTTCTTTTCTGGCCATTATGCTTGTATTGTTTTCTTCCACTGAATTTCCTTCATTTTCTACTCAGCTTTTTGAATTTGTTGATCATAAAAGCAAGTTCTTCGTCGTCCATGTCATTTTCAGAGTCTGTATCATCAGAATCAACGTTAGATATTAAAGCGATGGACTTCTTACCTTCGAGATCTTCATCGTTGATTTATTCCACTTCATAGAATTGAAGAGTGCCAATCAATTCATCAACAAAGGGTGGCATAATCCTCTAAGACTCCCAGATTGAGGTCTTGACATGGTTCCAATCTTTTTAGAGACCTTGCAAGAGTTCGTTGACCTTCATTGGGGAAGAAATTGGATGACCTTGATACGCCAAACCGTTTACAATTTCTGTTAAACGATTGAACATATCTCCAATCAACTTTCCTGGCTTCATCTTGAAGGATTCATATTTGCCGAGCAGGAAGTTTACTTTTGTCTCTTTTACACGATCAATCCCTTCATAAGTAACGTGAAGTATATCCCAAACTTCTTTTGCTGTTTCACATGAAAAGATTCTGTTATATTCAGCAGGAAACAAGGCACAATATAAAGACTAAATGGCTTTTGCATCAAGAGCTTCTCTTTTGGACATCTCCGTCCGAGACAAAGGAGCAGGGGATTTGGTTTATTTGTCTTTACCATTTTTATTTGATGTAGACGCAGCAGTGGGATTGATTCCTTTTTCCACAACATCCCATTGCAATGGATCTCTGGATCTTATGAATGCTTTCATTTTGTTCTTCCATATGTTGTATTCATTTCCATCAAAATATGGTGGCCTGGTGTTGCTTTGCCCTTCCATAAGTCTTGGTGCCAAGATACTAGCCATAGAAGATCTTTAGCTCAAAAGTAAAAACACTTTTATAAATCGAACACTTGGCTCTGATACCAATTGAAAGTGCTAGTATGAACACCTAAAGGGGGTTGAATAGGTGTAAAAACAAATTAAGCAAAATGTAGTGAAAACCTTTACTTTTAACCCGAGTCTAAGGTACAATAGACTTTTGAAACCGAGTCTAAAGAATAATAGACTTTGAGCGAGTTCAGACTTTAGCAGTTAAATAGAATTATGAACAAAATAAAGGAGTTCGGGGAAGAGAACAAGAACACAAAATTTATGGTGATTCGGCTTAGATTAAGCCTACGTTCACTCTCCCATGCTAACAACCTCCTCGTTGGATTCCACTATGCAATCAACAAGAGATTACAACTTTGAGTGCAAACACTTAGAGGTAGATCACATTATCTCACTAAATCACTCTTTTGGTATTTCTCTCATGATCACAAACGTTTAAGCTCACCAAAGACAAGTATATGATCGAAGGTTGCTCAGACTTTGGAATTATAAATTCTATACTCCGTCTCTTACTTGCTCATCGGTCCTTCATCTCCTTAAATACTCCTCCACTTCCAAACTAGCTGTTGGACAGTATCTTGAGGATCGTCTTCCAATCTACCCATTGGACAGATCTGTATTTAGAAGATTTGGTAGCTGTTAAGTGATAGAAGTAGAATCCCAAATTGATTATGATTGCCCATACAAACAGAATCTTGGTTTCCATAAGTAAAGCTTCTTCGTATAGAAAGTTCTTGTCTTCAAGATCTAATTGCCAATCAATTAGATTGAGAAGACTAGAGAAAGTGTAGAAACTAGGAAACAAGATGACTTTAGTATCCATATAAATGAGTCATTGAGGTTTCGTGGTCGATTATGTGTTCCTGATGATTCAGAATTGAAAAATGAGATATTACAGGATACTTATAGCACTAGATTCTCGATTCATTTGAAAAGAATTAAGATGTGCAAGGATTTGAGAGGAAATTTCAAGTGGATCAATATGAAGAAAGATATTGTGAAGTTTGTCAACCAATGTTTAATTTGCCAGCAAGTAAAAATTGAGCATCAGAAATCAAGTGGCCAACTGCACCCATTTGAAGTACCTAAATGGAAGTGGGAGCATATCACCATGGATTTCATCGTCGACTTACCAAGGATGCCTAGTGGTAAGAATGCTAGATGGGTGATTGTTGATCGATTGACTAAATCTGTGCACTTTGTGTCTTATTGATTCGGCCTTTCACTTGAGGACATGACGAAGCAGAACGTTAATGAGATAATGAGACTTCATGGAATTCTAGTAAATATTGTTTTCGATAAAGATCCTAGGTTTTTGTCTAACTTTTGGAAGAGTTTACAAAAGGCGTTAGGTACTCAACTCAACTCAACTTTAGTACAGCTTTTCACTCACAAACAGATGGTTAGATAGAGAGAACCATCCAAACGTTAAAGGATATGCTACGATCTTACATTATTTGACTTTGGTGGTTCGTGGGATGAACATTTATACTTGGCGAAGTTTGCTTATAATAACGGCTATCATTCCAGCATTAATATAGCTCCTTTTGAAGCTTTGTATAGGCATAAATGTAGGACTCTTATTTGCTAGGATGATATTGGTGAGAAAAGATTAACCGGCCTTGAATACATACAATAATCAGAAGAGAAAGTCAAGATTATTCGAGAAAATTTGAAGACAGCACAAAGCCATCAGAAAAGTTATGCAGACCTCAAAAGATGTAAGGTAGAATTTAATGTAGGAGACTATGTATTCTTGAAGGTTTCTCCTATGAAAGGCTTCATGAGATTTGGCACGCATGGTAAATTAAGTCCAAGGTACATGGGACCATTCTTGATATTAAAAAAGATTAGTGAAGTTACTTATAAACTAGCTTTACCACCAGCATCATCTGGAGTCCATAATGTGTTCCATGTGTCCTTATTACGGAAATATGTACCAAATCCTAATCATGTACTAGATTTTACATCGTTGAAGTTGAGAGAAAACTTAACGTACGAAGAATAGCCCATTCGTATTGTCGATAAGAAAGATTAGGTATTATGGCGATGCATTATCCCTTATGTGAAGATCTAGTGGCAAAACCACACGGAGTGGGAGGCCACTTGGGAACTCAAGGAGGAAGTAATGCACAAATACTCTCACTTGTTTCATGATTGAGGTACCTATAAATTTTGAGGACGAAATTTTTTTAAGGATGGGAGAATGTAATATATGAGCTTTGAAAAAAAAAAAAAGGAAAAGAAGAGGGTTAGAAAATCAACAAAAGAAGCTGAAGGAGAACAATGTAATTTTTGGCTATTTTTAAAGAGAGAAGAGGGAGGGCTAGGGCAAAAACAAAACAAGGGAAAGAAAGAAACAGGGGAGAGGAGAGAAAGAAGAGAAAAAAAAAAGGGGAAAAAGGAAAAAAATTTGCTACGCTCCCAATTCGAACACCTCATCGAGCTAAGTCAACTTCATTTTGCAGTGCCGGTAAGTGATCGAAGCCTTTAATAGTTTATTCAAAGCAATAGTCGCAATTAAAACTCAAAATTCGGATTTCTTGGATATTTGTGTGGCAAAATCTGATTTTTGAGTCGTTGAGTTGCATATATACAAATGGTATTTTAAGATGTTCTAAAGCTATTATGGATCGTTATTTGAGCTTATGGTTTGTCCGGAACGGAATTTTCAAGTAGGGGGCACGTTTTGGAACTATAGCAAACAGTGGCTTTTAGCCCGATAAATAGCAGTTTTCGGAGATGTTTTAGGGCGGCTAAGTTAGGGTTATTGTAGTACATCAAGAGGGCTTTCTAAGGACTATAAGATGGCTCAAAATGGAATTTTGTTGAGGAAGTTATAATGCGATGAAGTTTAGCGTGCCAGCCACACCTAGCAAACAATAATAGGTTGCCCCTAGAGACAGGATTTTCGTGGCATGTAGGTGTTGTTTTGTCGATAAATAAGCCTAGTATAGTCCAATCATTTATTAGAATATCATTTTACATGGTCTTTTAATATTATTTTTTGATTATTTGTTAGGAATTCGAGTGCGCTGACTCAAGTTATCACTGTAATTGATTTTTGATTTTTCCAAGTAAACTCATGTTTCAAAAACACTGTGGATTATATATTATATGAGTTGATAAATAGAATCTTTTGTTACATAAAACGGGATCGAGTTAATATTGTCATTTCGGTGCTTTAAAGAGCGAGTTATCCTTTGAATCCAATTTGATTGATTGTCTAAATATGGTTTGTGAAACCCTTTTATGAAAGAATATTAAAACATTTTGAAGAATGCTTTGATATTTATATATCAAATGCTTGAGTTGTAATATGACTTTCATTCTGATATTAGATGGATATTGTGATTGATGGTTGATGTTCAATGTATTTGTAAACCCTGAGCAGTGTGTGAGTATACGCATACTAGTCTAGGATATCTTTATAGGTCGAGCCACCGACTAATAATAGATAGAGACCTTACCAAGGGGGAAATTTGGTCATCTTGTCATGGGCATTACGCGTAACCATGGCTGGACATTTAAGCATGAGTTAGTCAATAGAGTGAACCATTGACATGCAATTTGAGTCTGATCAATGAAATGAACCATCGATGTGTGGTTTGATGAGATTAATCAATGGAATAAACCATTGATACATATTTTATGAGGTTGACCAATGGACTAGACTATTGGCATCTTTGGTATTTGAGTTATTATTATATATAATGTTAAAGTGAGTTATAGTTGTGTTTTATATGTGCATAGTGATTTCTTGATCCGCTTAAAATAAATATATTACTCACTAAGCCATGATAACTAGGGGTGAGCGGTTCCTGGTTCCTTACAGGTTCTGCTTGAAACCCGGAACCTAACTATCAGAACCAAGAACCTGGAACCTACCCTGTCACAGGTTCCAGGGTCGGTTTCAGGTTCCAACAGGTTCCAACAAGTTCTTTTTTTTTTTTTCATTTTTAGTTAAAAAAATGGAAATGAATGCAGCAATAATAAACAAACTTGTCATTCATCAAAGAGAATATAACATGAACACAATCTATAATACTCATAAGCATTTAATATTCTAGAATGTGAACTATTTCCATATGTATCTACTGCTTCTGACATAAAGACTCAAGAGGAATTCGTTTACTTGATAATACACAAAATCATGTTATAAGACCTTTACATTTTGTTGAACACCAAGGTTGAAAAGCAAGAAATTTTTTTTTTTTTTTTGCAAACTTCGCATTTACAATCAAAATCTTAGTATTCTTAACATCATAAAGTAGGTTTTCCGTCAACATTCAAAACAGGAACATGTGTGATCATTGATGAGCAATATACCTCGGCAAAAAGGTCACCCTGACATCTGGAATCTGCAGTAGACATATCCTTTTTGCCAAACAAGCTATCCAATCCACCATTTTGAAAAAGTTCTTCCGAGTTATTTAAAGTCAAGCCAAAAAGTTCTTCATAATCTTCAATGTTCATATCTACTTCATCCATATTAAGTTCCTTATATAGATCATCATCACAGACTCCAGGATTTGACATTGGATGGCAGACCTAGATGTTAGGAAACACACATTTAGATAACAGTCATTTCCAAAGGAACAATTAACTTTTTATCACATAATATCTACTAGGGGTGAGCGGTTCCCGGTTCCTTACAGGTTCCGCTTGGAACCTGGAACCTACCCTCGGGTACAGGTTCCTCATTTTTTGGAACCTGGAACCTACCCGTCAAAACCAAGAACCTGGAACCTACCCTGTCACAGGTTCCGGGGTCGGTTCCAGGTTCCAACAGGTTCTTTTTTCTTTTTCTTTTTTCATTTTTTAGTTTAAAAAAATGGAAACGAATGCAGCAATAATAAACAAACTTGTCATTCATCAAAGAAAATATAACACGAACATAATCTATAATACTCATAAGCGTTTAATATTCTAAAATGTGAACTATTTCTCTTTTGCAAAGTCTAGCGGTTCACTTCACAAAGTCCCTTACCTCAGCAACAACCCTGCACCAAAATAAAGCCATATCCCTCATTGTTTTACAACTTCAAATGACTTCAGCAACTTTAGTAACAAAGCTTTCAAGTGGAGCTGCATGAATATCTCTCAGCAATGTTGCAGCAGTGGTTTCTGAACCAGAACTGATCTTTCTTCTGAGAAACTTTCCCCCTGCAAATATCTTGCAGATATTACAACAAAGAGACTTAGTCCTGTATAATGGATAATTTTAAAAAAGAACCGATAAATTTTTTATAATGGATGAGTATTATTTCATGGACTAGTAAATTTGATAATCTGATTATTGATTTACCTGCATCAAACAGCAAACTAATCAAAGAATAGAGCTTCACTTCATCTGGAAACTCGGATATGTTATCTTCCTTTTCACAAAGCACAAGCGACCTCACAGCAAAGAGACTTAGTCCTGCCCTTTCCTTGATAGGAGAAGAACCTTTGTTTGTTGCCAGAAAATCTTTCATTGAGCTAAATTTCTTCCCATTCCTGGGAAAAGTTTCCAAAGATGTCTAAGTGATAGAAGAAATATATAGAGGTAAAAGTTATAATGGCTATCTTGTAGATAATAAAGACTTACTCTACAGCCACAGCCAGTTGCTTGATAACTGGTGATGGAGGAATTTTCTCCGTGTTACCAGAAATTAGACCGTCCAATATGGATATAGACTTTGAACCCTATCAAAACATTTTTAATCCAAATTAGACAGCAAAACCATAAACATGTCATCTTAAACCTCGAAGTCTGATCTCCTGCTTAAGTAAAAGATATTAATTGTCATCATAACTATAAACTATTTGCAGCCATTTCTGATTTCACACGAAAAGAACAGCTCAAGGCATTATTGCAGCAGACAGATTAGGATATGAGAAAGCTAAAGAGAGATTGAAGTACAAGATTTTCTCTGAACCGCAATGAAAAATTACGGTAAATGTACTGTGAGTAGGCAGTTGGCTTCTCCACTGATGATTTTGCCGAACCAATGAGGACTCTCTCTGTTCTCTATCTACTGTACATATTTGACGTATAACAAAAGCTTCACTAGTTAATTCTTTTTTTGCCAAAAAAAAATTTTGCTGGTGTAATAGTAGATATTTAGACAACAAGAACATAGCTTAAAATTAATCAATCTACTGTCCCAGAATTGACTTTTTCTATTGGCCATTCAGGGACATCTGATGCAACATGTTTATACATGTAAGCGAGTTGTCACATCGATGACTTCTAAGACATCTATGACTAATGATAATATGAGCTAGTAGCAACCAATGAGTTAGCCAGCAGATCACTAAACTCAATTACTATAACACACGCAAAAAATAAACATTTTGAGCGTGTAAAAGAGTTAAAAGCACCAAAAAAAAACTCACCCTTGATTCAGAATCATTCTTCTCATTCACTATGTACAGCTTCCCTCCTGTTGAACAGGAAAACCAATATGAGCATCTCATCACGTGAATAACATAAGACAAATTGAACAAGAAAACCAATATGAGCATCTCATCATGTGAATAACATAAGACAAATTAAACATTAAAAGTGTGGAGGAGAAACCTTAAATGCCAATATTCTAGGAGCTGGAAATCGTGATTCTGTGAGTTCTTCAGCCAAAGTTTGGCGGCGTCGACGGCGAGCGGCTGAGAAGTGAGGCAAGCGAGGGGTCACGGCATCGAGGGAGCAGGAGGCAAGGGCGAGACGAGCGCGGGGCGACTGGCGTCCAGCGGCGGCATTGAGGGCGAACGGCGTCCGGCGTCCGGCGGCGGCGTCCGGCGGCGGCGTCCGGCGGCAGTGTCGAGGGCGAGCGACGTCAGCGACGGGCAGAGGCAGAGAACGGGAGGGTCCGGTTCGGTTCTCCGATTCCCGGGTGCTCACCCCTGCTTAAGCCCGAACGAAGACTCTTTATAGGCATACTAGCACACACAACAAGCGTACCAGAATTCACATCAGCGTCAACGGAGAACCGGCAGGGCTGGAGTTCACATAAGCTGAACAGCCGCGAACTCAGACCCCGTGTGCCCAAAACAAGGCACGCACAGATGAAGAAAGGCCTACCTGGGCCGGCGTGGTGCTGTGGCGGGCGGTGGTCGGTGGGCTGGCCTCCGGCGACGCAAGTCTCTTACTTCTTTCTCACACAGACGAAGCGGACTACTCACTCTCTCTCTCTCGCTCCCTTGGTCTCTCTCGGTCTCACTCTCTAACCGAGCCCATGCACGGTTGAACCTCTCCCACTCTCCCTCAGTCGCACGGAACTGTCCTTCTCGGTCTCTCTCCCTCGAGCTCATCTCTCTCTCAGCCCAAAATCTACGGATAAACCAGAACCCCCTTGCTTTCCCTCTCTCTGTCGCTCTCCCTTGCTTGGTCCCTCTCTCCCTCGGCCAAAAAGGAAACCCTCAAAAAGAGAGGATGGAAGAAGAAGAAGAAGAAGAAGAAGGGGGTGATTTCGACCTAGAGAGGGGGAAAGAGAAGAGAGAGAAAGAGAAGAAAACAAAAAGAGTTTGGGGGAGGCAGGAAGTGACGTGAGGAGGAAAAAGGGGAGAAAAGAAAGAGAGAGAAAAAGAAAGGGAAAGGGGGGGAAGAATCGGCAGAAGGGGGGAAAATGAAATCACGTGGGAAAGGGGGTTAGGGTTTTTTCTTGGCCGGTTCCGGTTCCCATAGGAACCGGAACCGGAACCGGGAACCGCCGGTTCCCAGAAAAATAGAACCGGGAACCGGAACCGGTCCCCTTAGAACCGGGAACCACACTCACCCCTAATATCTACACAGCACACAAGCACAACTAACTTACAACTAATCAAATATGCTTTGTTCTCTGTCCATCATAAGTAGGCTAAGCTTCTGCATGTGCACATATGGATACTGATTACCATCTGTACAAATCACTTACCATGTCATCTTGACGCATAGATCAGTATAAATATAGTGAATTTAGCAAAGCAAACGCCATACTTTTCAAGAAAATGGTACATCTCGTGGATCATATTTGGCAAAGCAAAAGGTGCAAAAAGCAATCCTATGAGTTAAATAAAACTAAACTACCAACAAGTGAAGCAATTCAGTACGTTAGATTCATTTTAGAAAAACATGGGGGGGTGTGGAGACTTCCCAAGGATCCAACTTGCATGGAGGTAATGCCTAAGTAACTTCTGGTGTTTGCTTACTAGAATGATGCCAACAAAATTCACAAGGAAACTCTTTACCACTGCAAATTGATTGTGAATGCTTTACGAGACGGAGCATTTCGTGCCCAACATCACATACATAAAATGAACATGGCTGAGATGCGAATGTTTCAGTGTATGCATAGGCAATTGAGGAAGATTGAATTAGAAAGGAAATTGCGTATTTGTTGAGTTAGACCAGATGAGAAGCTTGCCGAGCAGAGGTTAGCGGTGGCGTCGAGGGCAAGCGGCGGTGGCGTCGAGTAGAAGTCAGCGAGCGGTGGTGTCGAGGGCAAGCGGCGGTAGCGTCGAGGGCAAGCGATGGTGGCACCAAGGGCAAGTGGCGAGCTGTAGTAGCATCAGTCGAGGATAGCTCGGAGCTGGGTGAGGGCGCTGCGGGTCGCGGGCTTTGGGGCACGACGAAGGCAAAGCAATGGCGTCGCGGGATCACAACGGTGGGGGTGAGCAACGACGTCAGGCAGCAACAGCGAGCGGAGCAGGAGCGACGTCGAGTCATCGCGAGTCGATGCAGGCTGCAGGCGAGGCACGGCGAGGCTTGGGATCTACTGCAGAGGGATTCTGGTGTTGGCGCGAGCGAGCAGGGGGTCACTTGGAGACGCGGCGGCCGGTAGAAGTGCAAAGCAAGGATGCAACGAGGGAATTTCAGGTGGCGTCGAGCAGAGGCTAAGAACGGGCGAAGAGAGAACTGTGAATCTAAAAGTATCGTATGTGAAAGTGAAAGTCAATTTGGGGCTTTTTTTTAGCCCTAACTGGACCGGTTCCGATTCCCAGTGTTGGTTCCCAAAAATGGGGAACCGGGAACCGAAACCGATCCCTTTAAAACTGAGAACCGCGCTCACCCCTAATGATAACTCACTCTTCTCATTTACTTGTTTTTCAGGTTCTATAGTAAGCCACAAGTAGACATGAGTGTCCGTTTCAAGGAGGACTTTTTGTGGTAGGGACTTTTGGTATGAATTATATATAGTTGATAAGGTTGTAGTTAGTTCTGGTGGAGGTATCTATATTAGTTTTGTTATTTATAGAAAACTCTGATATTGTAACCAAATGCCTTTTTGTCGTGTGTGTGTAGATGTATATATATTGATATCAAGCTAAATTTTTTGTTATGTTAAGGTTGCATCCTTTGGTGAAAGGACGGCCATGTCATACTTTTGTTCTTGTGGATCGGGGTGTGACAGTGAGACCGCGATCGACAAAGATGATTAATGGCCAGTATAATGACCTATCAGTGGTCATCAATGGTGTATGTCAGTAAGGGTAATGGGATTTAGTGGCGATGCATAAATTGTCCTTAGTTGAAAGCTTGAATGTGTTAACATGCGAGTTCGTGAGTGTTTTTAGCCTCCTCACGAAAGAAAAGACGTAGGTTCTGGAGGTTGTGTTCGGTAACGCTCTCGAGAACAAGTGTTTCTATTTTTTTGTTCCCTAGAACATAAATAGAATAGAAATGTATTTGAGAATAATTTTTTCATGTAGAACAGATTTGGAACAGAAATAAGAAATTTAAAAAAAAAAATTGCTTTTTTATTCCTGAGAACAACTTAAAAAACAAGCTTTTTCTCATTTCTTTTATTATTTTTCTTTTCTTCTTCTTCTCTTCCTCTCCGAGGCTGGCGACCAGCCATATGAGCTGTGGCAACCTTGCTGAAGCCTTGCCGATCTCCGATGACGCTCGACTTCACTAGATCAAGGCGAGGTCGCCTTGCCCAACCAGGGCGAGGTAGGGCGAGGTCACATTGCCAAGCCAGGGCAAGGCCGAGGCTTAGGGCTACCTCACTAGTGGCCAACGAGGCTTTCCCGAGGTTGCCGGCCCTCATCTGGCCAGTCGCCGACCAACCATGACTAAGGCCAACAACGGCTAGAGAAAGGAGAAGGAAAAAAAAATGTAATAAAAATATTAATAAATTAAAAGAAATTATAAGTCACAAAAATATTTGGAGTTAATGACCAAACGTATTTACATTCTAAATAGAAATTTTGTGCAATTATCAAATTTGTTAAAATGCTCAGAAATTGTTTTCGAAAATAGAAACGTTACCAAGCGCACCTCCTCAAGGAAGAATGAAAGCTAGGCTTGAGTTTGGACTTTGTGAATATGGTAAGAGAGTAGTTCTAATTGGAGTGGGCTTAGTTTACTTTAGGGGGCCTTGGGCTTATTTCGGTCGTATTAGAAGTTGGGCTCAGGACTTGATTTGTATTTCTTTGGGAATTTGGGCTTAGAATGATTTCAAATTTGGGCTTGTGGCGGCCCCAGGTGAGCTTGGGCCTGGCTTAGTTTGATTTGGTCTGGGCTAGGGAGTGCTCAATTTGAAAGTCCAATTGGTGGACAGTGCAAGTTCCCTCGACAGCCCACGCATTTGCAGCTATCAGAGCTCATTTATACCCACTCATTTGAGATATTTTAGAAGATATGTCCGAGGAATATGCTTTGTTTATATAAAAAGGAGAAGCAACCGGTCTTGAGCACTTCACGAAAACCATTGATTTACCAAAACCCAGTCAAGCCTTGTACCTGAAGTTAAAAGTTCGTTAATGAGGGAGGAGCAATTACACTTTTGCAATCCAACGTCAAACATGAGGATGTCGCCAAAATTGGCATGATCATTTTTTCTATGGATGAATTTGATAACGTACTTCGTATGACTATTTTCAACCTTACCTCATCCTGTGAACCTCACCGCATGATGAAGCAGGATCTTTTGGGTACCCATCCCCAGTAGCACAACAAGAAAGACCAATGACACGAAGTAGAGGGGTGGAATTTCGGGGAAAATCATGTCCCTTGCAGCCTGTGGGCAATTGAAATTTGGGGCTTGATATGTGGGGAAGGATCAACAAGGATAGGATGCACATGCAATATTGGCGAATGAGAGAGATCTTTAATTTGAAGACTTGGGGTCGTCCTATTGAAAAGTCCATGTGGACCGATAAAACAATCGATCAAGTCAAAGAACATTATAGTGAGCAGCGAGTAGAACGCACCATCATCACCATTTCTTTCTGGCAGGAAAGCATCATAATTGACAATTCATATATTTAGCCGTCTTACGACGTCATTTCATAATTTTCGAGGATTTTATTAGATAAGTAATTCATTTCATATTTTCTAGCATATATATGATGTTAATAAAAAAAAATTCTAAGATGATACGAAAGCTGCCTTAAGAATCAATGTAAACCTTGATTCAATTTGAATCCATCTAAATTAGAAATGATGGATTCTGATAATTAAGGATTGCAAAAATTCAATTTGAAGGAAATAAGAGATGTCAAGAAATTAAAGAATTATCAACTCTATTCAATTGGTCTAGAAGAAAATTCTCCATAACTCGTTGGCATAAAAGATTTGAACTTTATAGTTCTGTCATTATCTTTGCGGAAGAATCTTGTGACGTGTTCAAAAGTTTGGCATAATTAAAAGACTTTTCAAATCACCCAAATTTTTTATTAAAAAAATTCACCAAAAACAAAAAAGGGGTGGGTTCACTAGGAGTGAATCATAGTTAATTGATTCGACCTTTAGCTCTTTCTTGACAGAATCAATGGCAGAGCGAAGATTTAGGTTGAGGGAGCATGGTACCTTTCACGCAATATGGAGGCAAGGGGTTTTCTTTTTCTTTTTAGGAGAATTTTGAATGAAGTTACACTATATAGAGTGTGTATTAGTAATTTATAAGTTCAACTTGAAATTATGTAGATTTTGTTCTTAATTATTTATATGAAATTACATAAGTATTGTTTTTTAATAAAGTTACCCGTTGATGATGTCTAGTATATAGGCCATGCTGATGAAGTTCTATGAAAGTGCTCTGAAATTCTATAAAGCCGTCAATTAAAATCACCGCAATCATCAAAGGGAAAATTGCAATTTTTCGACCTTGTTACTTGTCAGTAATTATATGGTAATTCTTAAACGGAAAAGAGTTTCTTCAAATATAAACTTCATAGAATTATTTCATTTAATATATTCTTCTTTTCCATTTTAATAAAAGTGATCTCTCACATATACAAGTAGGGTGTCTACCTTGTAAAACGTATGCATGGACGTTTTCTTTGAGAAACAAATATATAAGTCGAAATTGGGGGTTCTTGATATCGAGTAATCACACACTGGAACCACGTTAAGTGGCAAGATCGCGGGTTAGTATTAGCTTTTTAATTGGCATTACTCTTAAATCAAGGAATGAGGGAGGAAAGTTCTCAATATCCTCCCCTTCCCCCACCGTTTTTATTCTTCACTCTTACCGATTCTTTTTATTCTATCAAAGGAAGAGGCAAGAGAGCAAAACTATATGAAATACAATAACACAACATAACTAAGAGCGAGAAGAGTACAATCTCTAGCCCAAGTGCCTCCCAACTTAATACTAGATTATTGGGACATATAACAAATACACAAAACTTTTCCAGTCAAACCATCCATAATTCTCAAAACATTATCTGGGCACTTGATAAAGTTGAGAATGTTTCTATTTCCATCTCCACTTCGTCATTGTTGATTGGCTCATCCGATGGGCAAATTAGTGGTTTTGGAGGCATTTGAAGTTTACTAATATCTCCTTCAAGCATTTCTAGGACTTTGCTCATTGGAGGCCGATGGTCAGGATTTAATTGTATACACCAAAGTGCAACTATTATCATATTTTTCATCAACCCCATTCCCTCTTCTACAACTTCTTCCATTTCAATATTTCCTCCTTCATTGACTTGGTCATACGCCCACAAGGGAAAATAAATTTGGCTTGAGCATTCTGCATTTGCATTTATATTCTTCGTTCTACCTGCCATTTCCATGAGCAACTTTCCAAAGCTATAGACATCTAATTTATAAGATACACCGCCAATGCTTTTATAGAACAACTCAGGTGCCATATACCCTAAGGTTCCTCTTGCAGCAGTCAATGAGATTGTGCTACAATCAATTGGATAAAGTCTCGCAAGCCCAAAGTCAGAAACTTTCGGAGTGAAATTATGATCTAAAAGAATGTTGTGAGGCTTGATATCAAAATGTAGTATTTGCATGTCACACCCACGATGTAAGTATTCAATCCCCCTCACCACCCCAAGAGCGATCTCATATATTTTCTTATAGTCAAGAAACTTGTCACCTTCATCAGTGGAAATGTGCTTATCCAAAGATCCATTTGACATGAAATCATACACTAGAGCTTGTTTTGAGCCTTCAAAGCAAAAACCGATGAGTTGCACTATATTGACATGGTGAATTCTTCCAATAGTTGCCACTTCACTGATAAAATCTTGGCCATCGGCCTTGGATTGCTTTAAAATCTTGATGGCCACTTCATGGCCGCTTCTAAGCGTTCCTTTGTACACGTAACCATATCCCCCTTCACCCAATTTGTGCTTAAAATTCTTGGTAATCTTCTTAATGTTCGAGTAGGAGTACCTTATGGGCAAAAAGTTATTATGAGCTTGCAAGAATTCTTCGATGTTCTTATCTATTGCCATGTGCCTTCTTCTATACTTGTAAATTAGAAATATCACAACAAGTGGCATCCCAATTATGAACTTCACTGCACAAAATTGAACTGAGGAAAATTTTGATAGGTTAGAATAAGTACTTTTTTATTTTTATATTACTATAAGAACAAATCATTGCAGCTCACCTAGTAGTACTACAAACTCTAGAGTTGTCAAATAGGCAAGGTCATCTAGGATACCTGTTGAAGGAACAACTGATAGTGAAAAGGAATCGAAGGAAAGGAAACAAAGTCGTATAAACTGAATTGTGTCCAAAAGAATATGAGAAGGGGGATGAGTGCATTTGCAAATAAATGGAAATAATAGACTATAAAAGACTCCTTTTGCTTTGTTAGCAATCAACAAAATACAGAAAAACAGCGATCCCTTTTTTAATTAAAATGTTCCTCCTATCCATACATGAATCCAATTAAGGAATTTGCTAATGAGTTTCTCTTGAATTATTAGTTTAGTGACTAATTAGGAATATAAGAAAAATCTGAACTCTATACCAACAAAAACTAGTTTTGTGGCTGCTCCTTTTTTTCCCCTTTACGTTGGGAGTTCTAACCCTTCCATAGAAAGAAATTATAATATTGGCACATGTATTTGTGCAACTGAAGTTGTATCCGTGTGGGGTAACTTTTACCGTCAATTTGTGTATTTTTTTATTTTTTTTTTTTATTTTTTGGAATCTTGCAACTCCTATAATTTGATTTTAACATCTAACACGAAGATCCAGAAACCTTTCAAATACACAAATGTTGACGTGCACTAACATGTGTATTTTGCATCATTTTCTTGGATTTTATATATTCCTTTTATTTTCCAGTTTTAAAGAGAAAGCAGCAATTGAAAGAATGTACAGAATCACACAATATTGAGGTAAAACTTCATTGCCAACTGATGCTTACCACCGTAATAGTCGAAGAAGTGGGATTGGCAAACCTGACCTCTGTAGATGCTGTAGAAATCAAACGAGCAAAAGAAACCCGACTTCAATGTAGCTGGGTAGAGAACAAATCCATTGGCCATGATGTTATGGATATGCTCGTAGTTGTATGAGCTGCTATTATTATGCTCTTCACCCGAAAAATCATGTGATACCCACGTCCAACTATGAATGGTGCAAAAATCCCAAACATCTGATACTTTTGGATTGACCAAAGCATACAAGTTCCAATATGATGATGTATTGGAAGATTTAGATCCCTCAATGCATGGGTCAGTAGCGATGTAGAATGGAGAGCTTACTGGCTTTGAGCAATTCACAATGACCAAATCAGTTGCACCGCCTATAATGAAATTTCTTTGATAGTAGTTTTCCCCTTTCCCATTCATCAACAATGAATAATGGGGAAGAGTTGAATAGTTATCCTTTTGCAGCCCTTCTTCGACCACCTTGATTAGGCTAGCAGGAAAATCGAGGCTAGTGGTATAATTGATAGACAATACATAGTATCGGCCATCAAGTAAGTACATAATAGTACGATTATCTTCACAAGTCATGTCATACATTGAGAACCCCCCTCTTTTTGGGTTACTCTTCAGTCGAAACGGGTCGCTTATATTATGAATGTCGCCACAAGATGAAGTGCTTGGGCGATTACTCGACTCGACATTGCTAGTCATCACTAGAAACAATACAAGAGTGAGTAGTAACACTTTACAGATATTCATGGAGATGAGAGCATTAATCATGCCTTTGTTTGTCTTTGGGCAAAAGAGAAATTGGTAAAGAATTGCTGGGTGGAGGTGGAGGAGGCGCAATATAAAAAGATTAGAAGAGATAGGACGATCCTTGTTTGATTGAAGACTTGGGAGTCACCCCGTCCTTTATAGAGAAGCCCAAGTCAGTCGACAGAACAAATGAATTGAAAGTCAAGAAATTATAGTGGACCCAAAGTGAGGTTCCATTATTAGTGTTGTGTTGATCTTTCTTCCTCCTCTACCCCCACGTTTCCTCTACCCTCTCCACTTGATCGTTTTGTCCACATCCTATCGACAAAGAAACGCATATCTCTCTCTCCCCCTCCCCATCACTTCTTTCTGATGCACCATCTTTCTTCTTAGTTTCTTCTCCATTCTTTCCTTCTCCCTTCTTCTTCTCCGTCTTCTTTCTTCACCTCCCCGTGATCATAGTAAAATTGATGTAACGTTTTGAGGGAGATGATCAAAAACTGGAAACTAGAACAATGAATGATGCAAGGGACATAGGTGTGGAACTGAGAGGAAAAATCATGTCCCTTTCAGCTTGGGAGCAAAGAAAAACTGGGGCTTCATATGTGGTAGAGAATCAACAACGATATGAACAATTGATGAAAGAAAATCAATCAAGTCGAGAATGTTATGATCAGCATTTCTTTCTGGCAAGATAACATCACAATTGACAATTTAATTAATTAGCCATGCACAACATCATTGCATATTTTTGCAGAATTTTTCTTAAATAAATAAGGTTCCATATTTTCGGAGATATTTATGATCTTAATGGGTTTTTTCATTTTTTCAAGATGACACAGAAGCCTTCTTAGGAATCGGTGCAGATCCTGAATCGAAGTGAATTCATGATAGTTAAGAATCCAATAAATTATAATGATTAATGATCGCACACGTTCACACGTTCGATTTGAAGGAAAAAGAAATACTAGGAAACCGAAAGAATCATCCGCTCTATAATATTATTTTTGGGGAAATTTCTCAAGAGGTCATTAGAGTAAAAGATTTGAACTTTACCATTGGCTCAATATCTTCGGAGAGAATCTTAGGAGACTTCAAAGTCAACAAAAACAAAACTTGGCTGAGCTTGATGGCTGCTGTTCGGCTGGTGGTAGTTGGGAGAGAAGAAGAAATGCGCGAGGAGTTGTGGCAGCAAAATAAAAGGAGAAAATGGAGAAGATAAGGCTGAGGGGAAATGGGTAAAAGGTGGTCGGCTACATCTGTGAGGGGAGAGACGTGCGTGAGAGGGAAAGAGGGAGGGGTTCACGTACGCAAGGGGGGAAAGGAAATGACTGGCAGAGAGGGGGGAGGGAGGATTAGAGCCAACAAAGTCATGGGAAAAATATCAATTTTATCATTGTGACGTCCACAAAGTCTTCATGTCCAAAGTCAAGCACTCCACCAATGAGAATTAGCCTTCATTTTGCCCAAAATAAACCAATTTAGGGTAGAAAAACTCCAAATCTTCAGCCATCCGAATTTGCAACTCTTTTCCGATTTGTCCGAAATCGATTTTTCTGCAAAATTCTAGGCTTGACGGAATTTCTCCGAAAGATGAGACGAGATCCTATAAATGAATCGCGACACACTCGAACGTCCGATTCCAAAACTGAATTCAATTCCATGGTTAAAATCGATCGGACGTGATTTTAGTGCGACCTAACTTATCGGATAGCTTTTAGGGATTTTATCGAGTTTGACCCATGGTCGATAATTTCGATCCACGTTTGTGCATCTCCGACTCATCGAAGACTCTCGGTTATTGTAAAAATCTCAAGATTTCAATTATGGATACCAAGTACCAAATCGACAGGAATTTGGGTTAGTGCCATTCGACACGAATTTTGCAATCAGGTGTGATTTCATTCAATTGTGTGCTTCCATCGAATCGACCTATATCCAATCCCTAATCGCTTATAACGGTATCATATTGACCATTGCCGATTATCACAGTCAAGTAATCGATTTCCAATCGAATTCTCAAGTTTGTCGCGTTTATATCCCTTAGTAACTTCACCTGATAGATCGGTTAACTCGTGAGGGGCCCATCTCAGAGTAAAACGACCATAAGCGCATCGACGAAATGCCTATTTCATTTTATCAGGATGTGGTCAAAATTCGAGGATGTCACATAGCCGCCTTGTACCGGAGAAGAGCCCAAGTCGGTCAACCTAATAAATGCACGAAGTCAAGAAAATTGAAAGATTACCTACGGATACGACGGATCTAGGACACTGACATCCATAGAAAATTCAAAAGATATTAATTCACATCTAGGATCTCTCTATCCTCTTGTCTCCACCTTTCTTCCACTCTCTCCACATAATTGTTTGGTACACATCCCATCAAATAAACAAATCTCTTTCCCCCTCTCCCCATCGCTTCCTCCTGAAACACCGTCTTTCTTCTTCGTTCTTTGCTTCTCCTCTCCGTTCTTCAACATCTTCTTTCTTTTACCACACGAGTCATGGTCATGGGCAAACCACTAGCACCGGCCGCTCATTTGTCACACCTAGCCACACCGCCACCGCCCCATGGCCGACCTAGCACACCACCTGTTGCGAAATAACTTGAAAAATAAGAATCTTGTAATTTGAGTCTTAACGCCAAAATAAATAGATTACATGGTTCGAGTGTTGATATCTATTGCAAGGAAAGAACTAGCATCAAGAAATATTTTATAGATGCAAAGATAACTCATAAAAAGAAAACCCATTGGCATCTAAATAATAATTTGTGAAAGTATCTAATGTGACTATAAACTATCTATTAACACTGATACTTCCATGCAAGGAACTAAACTAATAACACGCAATAGATTTTTTGAAAGAAAGTTTAGACAATGTTGTGATCTACCTCACTCTCAGCTATAATGTTCAATTTAAGGAGTCAATAGAGTACCAACCATTTGAGTGTTAGTGGGGTAACTAAAGATCGACAATACACCTAAATCTAGATGCGCCCACCACAAACTAACCTAGGTTTCTCGATGCTGATAAGAGCAATTGAACCTGCAACTTTCGACTTGCAAAACGAATTTGAAACCACCCGACCAGCCACCAAACTGATAACCACATCCAGTAGTTAGTTTCGAGGCTTATTATCAAACAATTTTGTTTTTCATTATCTGCTCCTAAGATTTTTATCCAACAGCTCCCCTTTTCCACGAATACTCACGCTTCAATGATGTCTCTATCCCCGGACCATTTGCGCATAATCGTTTGCGTTACAAAAGAAAAAATCAATTTTTGTTTCCTTTCCATTCCAAGATTGTTAAGATCTGGGGGATAGATCAGCAGTTTCAAAGAGATTTCTAGTTCATTGCTATCTCCCTTCAAGCATTTCCAAAGCTTTGTTCATCGAAGGTCATGGTCAAGATCCGATCGTATGTGCTCCAGATTGCAACTCCCGTCATCTTCCTCGGAGTTTCTGTTTCCTCACCCATTGCAAAGTTCCTCCTGTCATTAACTCGGTCGTATCCACGACTGGAAATGAATTTGACTCGAACCTTCTAAAGTTACATTTAGGTTATCATTCTTCCTTCCCGTTTTGTTAGCAATGCGGCAAAACTGTAGACGTCAACTTTATATGAAAAACCACCAATGCTCTTGTAGAGCAACTTCGACACCGTACATCGAAAAGTTTCTCTCGCTGCAGTCAAGGAAAGTGTCCTGAGAGTTAAAGTTTCGCGAGTCCAAAGTCGGAACTTTGGGCGTATAATTCTCCATCAAGATGGGTGGTGACACTATGAGGCTTGTTTTCAAAGGGTTGAATTTGACTTGAGCAAAGGTTGGTGTTGATCTTGGATCGTCATGGGCCAGGCTTGCAAAAGGTTCTTTTCGGGCGATAAGCACTCGATCTGAATGATTATCTATTCTATTCAATTTCCTTTTTCGCTTTCCAAATACGAAGATCACTGGATTCAAGCAAATTTAGTCAATGAAGGTCGGTGCAAGTGTTGAGATGTCAAAGAGAATTCTACCCATTTAATTCCCCCATTTTTTTTCTGTCTATTTGCTTGGTTTCTGATTTGAAATGCTTGATTTTCATCAACTCTTTATAGAGACATGACACATTAATAATATCCGATTGATGGTTTGAGAAGATGAGTTTGAGGGGATTCTTTGATTGGTCACCAACGTATTGATTTATTAGCTAGGAAAAGAACCTGGATACATACTCTTGCTATCTTCAGGTTTGGCCCTAGTAATTTGTGCTTTGATGTTTTGGAATTGCAGGCAGCCATTTGCTGGGGCATCTATTTTCTAGTATCAACCTACTCACAGCTCACTCCCGCGTATTGCATTCAGCGGCATACCTGCTGTCTCAGATGATTTTTGTCAGCAGCGGACTGATCAAGGGGTGTCGCTTATGCCACAAACAGTCCTCATTTTTTCATAAGTATGGAAATTTAAGGAAATGGAAATATAGAGGGCGGAAGTTGCAACGAAACTCTCCCAGTGGTAGCCCTTCTTCACGGGCGATATATATGTGCACCACCTTCTAGTCGAATTGGCGACATAATTTTGAAGACTAGGAATGGGACTCCACTGTCATTATCTGAATTATAACGCAGTGTGGCTTCAAGTTGCAATTATGCTCATGAATGGCGAGAATGAGTAAAGGAGAAATTGTTGTTATTCGAAAGTGAATTTGAATGCTTGCCGAATTCGAAAATTTAAGTCCCTGTAGCTCTTCGACATTGGAGTGAGTGAACTTTAAGCAGCTAAGAGTAACCTCAGCTACAGGAGGGATCGGAAGTTGCAGATTGACTCCCAGGTTGAGGCATCATGTTGCCAAGCTCGGTGGACTAAAGGTTGCCGGACCAAGAATTACCATTCCAAGTATGTTGGAGACAAGGATGCTCACTGAGCTAGCAGAAGTTGGACAGCTCGTCTGGTCATAATGGTCAGGTGATGATTGATTGTGGGACACTGATTCATTCGGTAAGCAATTCTTTTTTTTCTATAATTTTCGATGGCTTTGTTTTAGTGAAATGAAAACATTGATATCGAATTTCTTGTACTGCAAATCTCAGCATAAATTGCACAATGTTTTCTTTTCTTTTCTTTTCTTTTTTTATCTTTTTGTAAAGCAGTACTTTCAATCATAAAGAAAAAGTTTGCGAACACAATCCTATGGCTTCAGAAAATCAAGAACTGATCTGTTGCTGCCTCTTGAACTCAGCATGGATCACGTAGGAGATTACGGCGGTTGACACCGGAGCCCAATCTCTTCTTTGGGCGCTTTCATCTTAAACTGGCCCATATTAAGAGAGAGCCCAATAGAATGGTAGATGGGGTGTTCAAAGCCCAAAGAACAAATAGCTTGCCACGACATTGGATCTGCTACCCTCTCCTGGCCCAATGAGAATTCCCCTTGTTCTGAAATTGCACTAGTATAAGTTATTGGTTTTGTGACCCAAAAAAAAATAATAATAATCATTTTCTTTTGATCATTTTTTTTTTTTTTTTGTTTTTTTGGGGGCGCATCCCATTAAGTGTCATGGAGGGAACTTTCCTTAATGCATCAAAATGTCAAAGGTCAAGTCAAAATATAGTTTCTCTTATCAAGGATATCAAGTGCAACATCCTTGATAAAAGATCATATGTTAGACGAAAGCATTACTCTCTATGAAGACCAAAAAAAAAAATCATAAATATATTATACGCATGCCATTTTAGTCTTAAATTTCACAAATTTAGCCTAATCCTAAACCATTTAATGATTTACTACTGTAATCATTTTAGCCAATTTTTGCTAGAAATCGCTAACATAGATGGTAGTCATCTTACGTGACACAGCCAACGCTTATGTAGACGATTTGTGCAAATTTTCTCTTCTTTTTCCATTTTAATTTTAATTTCTTTCTTTTAAAAAAATTATAAAAATACAAAAATTGTTCACGTCAATGATAAACAACGTCCAACTTACCAAAAAAAAAAGTCCATGTTAGAGATTTTTAGCCTATTATGGCTAAAATGATTGCATTGGCAAATCATCAAATGACTTAAGTTTCATTGGCAAATCATCAAATGACTTAAGACTAAATTAGTCAAATTAAAAAATTTAATAGTGAATTTGCATTCGTGAAATAAGTTTAAAGCTTTTTTCTGTAATTTTCCTGACACATATCTTATTGCATTCAATCGAAAAGGCAAAGTCACAATATCCCCAACATCTCTAACTAAAGCAATTCTAATTACAAAATTAATCTCAAGAAACTTGAGTGCAAAGTTGTTTTTTCAAATATTTATCTATCATTAAATTCAAATATTTATCTGTCATTAATAACCATCGAAATTCAGGTAATTTACACATTAGTTATATCACTGCATCAATGCCATACGCTAACTTTGATCCTTTGACTATGTTTACTTGAGCATTTGAGGAAATATGCATAATGGGAAATGATGAAACTATGTTGCTCCTGCTATTGTGGCAACATGAGATATGAAATGGAAGATGGTGCTAGCAGGAAACTCCAACCGCAAAAGCAAAGTGATTGTAAAGCTGATTTGTATGTACAAACATAACCGACCCACACCCAAGATCTGAGAAGGGAAAATTATCCAAAAAGTCTTAAACTTATTGCAATCTTACCAATTCAATCCTAAACATTTTAATTTTGCCGATTCAGTTCTAAACATTTTCATTTCTTACCAATTGAGTCTATACGGTCAATTTTGGCTAGAAAATGCTGACATGGACGCGGCGGTGCCACGTAGGACCTGTCGGTCTAACGTAGACAATTTTTAATAATATTTTAATATTTTTCCGAATTTTTATTATTTTTTCTGTTTTTTTCCCCTTTTTTTTTTCTTTCTTTTCTTTCTTTTCTTTTTGGCTTTCTTCTTTGCCTTTTCCAATGGTTGGCCGGCCACAGGCGATGGCCGGCCACCGGCCACGCCAACCGACTGGCCTCACCCACCAAATTCGGTCTCTCTCTCTGTGACAAACTAAGTGTGTTTTTACTTATCCCACATAGGAAAGTTAGGAGGAAATGGGCCAATTAATAAGTGTGAGCATTCTTTATGCGTTTAAGGAAAAAGATTTGGTGTGGGCTAGACCTCATAATACTTGCGTGTGGGTGTGTGATTTTAGTGTGTGCACTCGCGGTTTAATTAGCACTAACCTCTAATCTTTATTAGTTCAAAGGTTGTTTTTTTTTATAAAGTATTTTTGGAAATTATGAAAATTCGAAATTTTATTTATTAAAAATTTATTTTTATTTATTATTTTTATTATTCCGAATTTTTATATATGTGTCTTTTCAAGACAACCTTTGAAAATTATACTCATTCAGTTTGCAAACCTTTTCTGAAGAGTTGCATTTGTTCATTTTGCAACTTCTTCCGTATGAATACCTTTATTCATTCTGCAACTTCTTTCAAAATGATATTTTTGTTTTGCAACATTTCACAAAAAGTTGCCTATGTTCTTTAAAATCGATATATATATGTCAGTTTTTGGATGAATGAGTATGAGATCATTTTTCGAGTCTTCTTCCTAAAATTATAACCATTTTTTCGATTGTTTCCTAGAGAGACCCTAAAGAAGTACTAAAATTGCTATCTAATATTCTCATTTTAAGATTTTGTTGTATCATGGAGGATATTTACCGGTTACCATTAGCAATTTATGAGGCAAATAAATTTTAAGTGATATCATGTCTCAAAATCTAACTCGATTGGTTTATTGATTTAAAGCCATATTTCCCAACATATTGTCTTGGGAACGTCAGATTCATTGGTCTTTGCGAATCTTTCCATGAATCCTAGGTTGGTTGTCCGCGAGCGTCTTCCTACGTGCATACTAAGAACAACATGATCCCATTAATGTATTGGGGAAGCTAAGGCACACTTCTTAAAGGATATGAAAACAAACGATGCAAATAAGAATCCACCTGTAGGTAGCCGTGATGGTTGGGCTTTACTACCTCATTGCCGGGAGAACGAGTTTGAATCTCCGGATGCTCGCAACTTAAGTGGTGGTCCCAGGGGTGGTTTACTGAGTCAACCCCCCAAAGGTTTAAGCTAAATAGCGGCTTGCGGCGAGACCCCACCGGTGCTACCAAGCACCGAAGGGTCATGTGATCCCCGAATGGTGATCTCTAGCAGTCCCTCGGTCATCAAAAAAAAAAAAAAAAAAAAACGATGCAAATAAGAAATGTGTATAAGACATCTATGCAAAATGTTAGGCAATGAATTCTCTCTTTTGTGGGCATACTTACTGAACTTCTGAAGAACTTCTCATATGATTCTACATAATGTACAAAAGGTTCTCTGCACGAGGGATCATTAGTAAGGCAGTGATGGAGTGACGACATATAGGACTTTGCGTAAGTCAGAGTAAATTTCATTGCACAGAGTGTCAGCTATTCCACGTCAAGTGTGCAAATTATTATTTGCACTAGCAGTGTACAGGACAATTTTTAAGTAGATAATCAAGTCAAGAACTTTAGAGAAGTAGCGAATAGGACCCAACATCATCACCATTTCTTTTTAGCAAGAAAACATCACAATTGACAATTCATATATTTAGCCGTCCGACGGCATCATTTCGTACTTATGGAGAAACTTTATTAGACAAATAAGTTATTTCATATTTTCTTGCATCGTGAATGGATTTTCTTTCTTCTAATATGACGCAAAAGCCACCTTAAAACTCAATGCAGACCTTGAATCAAATTGAATCCATTTAAATTAAGAATTGATGGATTCTAATAATTGAAAATTGAAAAATTCAATTCAAAGGAAAAAAAAGAGAAGTCAAGAAATTGAAAGAATTATCAACTCTATTCTATTATTGTGCAAGAAAATTCCCCATAACTCATTGGTATAAAAGACGTGAAATTTATAGTTCTCTCGCTATCTCTGGGGGAGAACCTTATAATGTGCTCAAAAGTTTGGCATAATTAGAAGACTTTCCAAATCACCAAAAAAAGAAAAAAAGGTAAGGCTCACTAGAAAGGATCATAGTCTAATTGATTCAACCTTTGGCTCATTTATTAATAGAAGCAATGCCGAAGCCAAGATTTAGGTAGGGGTGAGCAGTTCCAAGTTCCACCTAGAGCTTGAAACCTATCTATCGGAGCAGATTTCTTAATTTTTTGAATCCGAAACCTACTTTGTATACTTTGAAACTTGGAACCTATCTCATCATAGGTTTCAGGGCCAATTCCAAGGTCTATCAAGGCTCTACTTGTATTCTTAACTGAACGATTGCAATAAATCATTATCTCTAATGACCACCATTTGCTATAGTTGACTTATCACAATTCTTATTTAAACACACAAAGAATATGAAATATTAATGAAGTAAATGTCTCATTCATGGGTATCACAGAAATAGGAACTCATACTAGTAGTTTTAGATTACACGCTCGTCATTGGATGTCATGAAATGCCGTAAGATCGCGCGAAAACACAAAATTAAATAAAAAATAAAAAAACACAAATACTTGAAACCCACCCATCGGAATAGGTTCCCATATTCTTGGAACGTAGAACCTACCTACATATCCTATAACCTAGAAACAAATCTGTGGGAACTGATCCGATCCTCAGGTTCCAATCTACCCGAGAACCATGCTCATCCATAGATTTAGGTTGAGGGAGTATGATACTTTTGACGAAATATAGAGTCAAGCATTTTTTTTACCGGAAATTTTTTAATGAAGTTAACCTTTTATAGAGTGTATACTAGTAATTTATAAGTTTAACAAAATAGAAGTGTAACTCGAAATTTTGTAGATTTTGTTCTTAATTATTTATAAGAACCTATACGAGTGTTGTTCTCGACTAAAGTTACCCATTGTTGATGTCTAGTATAAAGGTCAAGTTGATGAAGTTTCATTAAAGTGCTCCGAGATTCTACAAACCCGTCAATTAAAATCACCGCAATCCTCAAAAGTGAAAATTGCAATTTTTCAACCTTGTTACTTGTCAGTAATTATATGTTAATTTTTAAATAGAATATGAGTTCCTTCAAATATAAAAATTCATCGAATTATTTCATTTAATGCATTTTTTTTTCCATTTTGATAAAAATTGTCTCACATATGCAAGTGGGGTATCTACTTTGTAAAACTAAAATGAATATATAAGTCGAAATCAGGGGTTCTTGACATCGAGTAATCACGCACTGGTAGAACCACATTATGAGCTTTTTAATTGGCATTACTCTTAAATCACGTAATGAGGGAGGAAAATTCTCAATCTCCGTCCCCTCCCCCACCCTTCATGTCATTGCTCTCTTACCAATTTGTTTATCCTTTCAAAGGAGGATGCAAGAGAGCAAAACTATACGAAATATAATTACACAATATAACTAAGAGCTAGAAGAGCACAATCTCGAAAGCAATCACTGATGAGCTAAACTAGCCCAAGTCCCTCTTAACATAATACTAGACTGTCGGGACATACAAAAATACACAAAGCTTTTCCAGTCAAACCATGCATAATTCTCTAAACATTATTGCCATCTCCAAAAGGACAACTGGTGGAAATTATCTGGACACTTGATGAAGTTGAAAATGTTTCTAGTTCCATCTCGAATTTGTCATCATTGACTAGCTCATCTGGTGGATGAATAAGCGGTTTTGGAGGCATTTGAAGTTTACCAATATCTCCTTCAAGCATTTCTAGAACTTTGCTCATTGGAGGCCGATGGTCAGGATTTAACTGTATACACCAAAGTGCAACTATTATCATCTTTTTTATCACCTTCCTTTCCTCTTCTGCAACTTCTTCCATTTCAATACTTCCTCCTTCATTGACTTGGTCATACACCCACAAGGGAAAATAAATTTGGCTTGAGTGTTCTGCATTTGCATTTATATTCTTCCTTCTACCTGCCATTTCCATGAGCAACTTTCCAAAGCTATAGACATCTGCTTTACAAGATACACCACCAATGTTTTTATAGAACAATTTAGGCGCCATATATCCTAAGGTTCCTCTTGCAGCAGTCAATGAGACTATGTTGTGATCAGTAGGATAAAGTCTAGCAAGTCCAAAGTCAGAAACTTTCGGAGTGAAATTCTTGTCTAAAAGAATATTGTGAGGCTTGATATCAAAGTGTAATATATGCATGTCACACCCACGATGCAAGTATTCAATCCCCCTCGCCACTCCAAGAGCAATCTCATATATTTTCCAATAATCGAGAGACTTATTACCTTCATTAGTGAAAATGTGCTTATCCAGAGATCCATTTGACATGAGATCATACACGAGAGCTTGTTTCGAGCCCTCAAAGCAAAAGCCAATGAGTTGCACCACATTAACATGATGAATTCTTCCAATAGTAGCCACTTCATTGATAAAATCTTGGCCATGAGCCTTGGACTGCTTTAAAATCTTGATGGCCACTTCGTTGCCACTTCTTAGCATTCCTTTGTACACAGAACCATACCCTCCTTCACCTAGTTTATGCTTAAAATTCCTAGTGATCTTCTTAATATTCGAGTAAGAGTACCTTATGGGGAAGAAGTTGTTATGAGCTTGCAAAAATTCTTCAATGTTCTTGTCCATTGCTAAGTGCCTTCTTCTATAGTTGTAGATTAGAAATATCGCAACAAGTGGCATTCCGATGGCAAATTTCGCTAAACAGAAATACACTGAAAAATTCTGATAGGTTAGAATATATTTTTTTTTAATTATTACAAGAACGAATCATTGCGGCTTACCTAGCAGAAACATAACATCCAAAGTTGTGAAAATGCAAACTCCCCGACACCTGTGGAAGGAATGAATGATGTAAGGAATTGAAGGAAAAGAAATTTGGAAGACAAAACTCACAAGAAAACAAAGTAGAAGCAATCTTCTATGTATAAGTTGAATTTTGTGCAAAAGAAGCAAAAGAATGCAAGAAGTGGGATGCATGCATCTACAAATCAATGGAGATAATAAGCTTCACACGTAGATGATGGACAATGCAATAAAACCCATTTGCGTTGTTAGCAACCAACAAACAGATAGAAACGGTGATTTCATTTTTTTTTATCAATAATCAATAATTTATTTCCTCTTATCGATATATAAATAACGTTCTATGGAATTTGTCAACAAGTGTCTTTCAAATCATTAGCTAAGTAACTAATTAAGGAACTAATTAAGAGACTAATCTGAACTCTATGCCAACAAAAAAACTAGTCACGTAGCTGCTGGCACAATATCCCTTTCTTTTATTCACAGAGGGAGTTATAGCTTTTATGTGGAAAGGAATTGTAATCTAGGCACATGTATATGCGCAAATCGGTCTGTTTGGGATGACTTCTACCGTCACTTTTTTTTTTTTTTAGCCAATCTTACTAATCCAACAATTTGATTTCAATTTGTAACGCCAAGCTCCCCAAGCCTTTCAGATACACACATATTGACATATACAAAAATTTATATTTTTCATAAAACTTTCTAGGATTTTAGATATTTCTTTCATTTCCAGTTTTGAAGAGAAAGCAGCAAGTGACAGTGTTCAAAATCGTGCAAAGTTGCTGTAAAATTTGGTTGCCAACCGATGCTTACCGAATAAGTAATCCTGGGATCTGCACAACTGACCACTGTAGATACTAAAGAAATCAAAATAGCAAAAGAAAGTTGTCTTTGTCTTCCCCGTTGTCCCCACACCATAAAATTCGAGAACAAATCCATCGGCCATGATGTTATGAATTAGCTCATAGTTGTAGGAGCTACTATTAATCTGCTCACGAGGCTCAAAATCAGCTGATACCCACGTCCACCTGCTAATGGAGCAGAAATCCCTAACATCCGATGCTTTTGGATTGAGCACAGCATACAAGTTCCCATTCGATAATTTGTTGGAAGAATATGACCCCTTAATGCATGGACCAGTAGAGATGTAGAGTGGAGAGCTAACTGGTTTTGAGCAGTTCACAATGGCCAATGTGCCTATGTAGGAGTAGTAGTATGAGTTGCGTAGATCGACACTGTTCATGAGGTTATCCAGATTCCACGAATGATGGGGGAGAGATGAGCAGTTATCCTTTTGCAGCCCATCGTTGACTAATTTAATTTGGTTGGCGGAATAATTGATGGACTGCACATAAAATCGGCCATCATGGAGGTACAAAACAGTGCGATTATCTTCACAGACCAACTCATTCTTCAAGTCACCACATCCCCTCGGGTCATTCTTCAGTCAAAACGGCTCTGTTATATTACGAATGTTACCACAGGATGAAACGACACATTGTGAATTACTCAGCCTGGCATTGCTAGTCATCGCTCGCAATAGAACAAGAACAAGTAGCAACACTGGATAGACATTCGTGGAGCTGAGAGCCTTAATCATGTCTCTGTTCATCTTTGGGCAAAGAGAAATTTGTAGAGAATTGCTTGGTCTGCGTGTGTGGCGAAGGCACTATATAAAAGGATTGAAAAGAGATGGATGATCCTCGTTTGATTGGAGACTTGGAGCCACCTTGTACTGTAGAAAAGGCCAAGTCAGTCTACATACTAAATCCATGAAATCGAGAAAATTGAAAGATCACCTACAGATACAGCAGCCCTAGGACATTTACAACCATAGAAAATTCAAAAGATCTTTCTTCACATATGATCTCTCTGTCCTCTTATCTCCACGTTTCTTCGACTCTCCACGTAATTGTTGGGTGCACATTAGGAGCGAGTGGCTGGAGAGTCGATCTAGGTTCAAGGTAATATAGACCCTACCATGTTGGACCGATTTCCAGTTTTTGGAACCTTAAACTACTATGTATACCGAGAACCTAGAAACCACCTATTGGGAATAGTTGCAGTACTAGAGATAAACTCACATACAACTTGATTTGTGCATTTTGTCAAACATGTTGTAAGCAGTTTCATGAAGGTATTTATATTCCAAGTAAGTGAGAGAGATTAAGATCCATATTATCGCCAAACACGTTAACATACTAAGAATCACCAAAGTAACATCAAACTTCATTGGAGAAGTTGCCAGATTTAAAACATCAAACGCAAAGAGGGGAGAGGACGCACGGAGCCGCACTAGCTAAAAGGGCCACAAGAATTTCCAGAAGTCTCCTAAAATGTCTAAAAAAGGCCCAAAAAACTAAAATAAAATAATAATAAAATCAGTGCTACCCGATATAGAGTCCAAGCTAACGAATCGTAATCAGAAACAAGACCAACCTGCTAAAGAAAACCATCCATGAGCATTTCTTCGTGGGAATCCAATGAACAGCCCATCCCAGGGAGCCGATGGCATGGAATGAGCAACCAAACGTGGAAGACAGATCAACACACTACCCCAAAAAAGCAGACTGACGGTGGGATCAACGGCGCGAACTCCGGTGTCGTCCGTGATGTTGAAGCGTCGTCGAGGGGGACGTTGAGATCGACCCTCATGAACACCCTCTCAAATCAGCCTCCTACAGAGACCCGACACTCTTCTCGGTCGCCATTTCTGCGGATAAAAATCAGTAAAGGCGCAAGGTCCAGTCAAAAACTGAAGAAGATCCGGTCAAAGATGGGAGTTGGTGACGGAAAATCTCACCGGGTGACGAAGGTAAGGCAAGGAGAACAAGTGGGAGAGGAGATCAAGCAGAGACAACTACGAGCCTCGTGGCCGCCAAGATCATTACACTGTCGAGATCGAGCCGCGAGAGCGAAAATCCGAGGGAGTAAGAAATCGGAAGAGGGATCAAACACCGAGGGGGCTTCATTCTTTTTATCAGAAGACGAGAGAACGAGAGAGAGAGGGCGTGGTGTACTTGAAGAGAGAGGATGCACGAGAATTATTAGGTAGGTTGGCGACGCCGAGTCAACGTGCGAGGATGCAAAATATTGGCTGGGTTTTATCCTCCACGTAGGCGCGAAGGATAAGACAATTCAGAAATCGCGACGGGTGAGAGGTTCAAAATTTGCCCGCGCTCCTGGGGCCCACCACTCTGACGCGCTCTCTCTCTCCTCTGCTCTCCTCTGCGACCTGTCGACTCGTCCTCTCTCTCCTCTCTCTCCTCGTTCTTCATTCCGTTGTGGGGGGAGAACAAAAATCGTAGGTGCTTCTCTCCATATGCTCTTCCCCCTCCTCTGCTCTCTCTCCTCCGCTGGTTGCCCGCGACGCCGACGCCCTTTCCAGTGAACCGCGACGCCGACGAACCCCTTCTCGCGTTTTGGCCTCCCGCCTTGAAGGGGACTCTTAATGTTTTGAAGTCGTCGTGTTCCAAAGCACCTTCTGTCAAGCGTGTGGTCTTAATATCATCTATGCTTGCAGCTGCGTTCACTGGACAACCATTGACAGTTGATGTTGCAGTTGAAGAAAATTGGTTTTCTGATCCAGAGTTCTGCAGGAAAAGAAACTTAAGCATCTTGTCCAATTCAGTACTTTTCTTGTCTCATGTGTTATATTGGACTGGAGCTGAGATGGTCAACGTGAGTGTAAGTGTCAACATTGCATGGTTAACCATTCCTTGATGTGATCTTTCCTGTTGAATCTTTCTGGTAATTAACTAAAACCTGCCATTCCATTTCGGCACAACTCAGAAGTTATCATAATGTCGTCAATTTGGAAGTGGCTTTCTGTTTCGTCAAGAGTGCTTTATCTCCCTCTCTTTTTCTTCCAACAGTTGTGGTATGCACTCTCAAAGACTTTAGCTGAGGATGCTGCCTGGAAATTCGTGAAAAGAAAAGGGTATTGATATGGTTACAATCAACCCAGGCTTGGTGATTGGTCCTCTTTTACAGCCAACACTGAACACGAGTCCTGCAGCAATTGCAAATTTGGTAAATGGTAATTCAGTGTTAACCATGCAGTTTTTCTAGATTACAGAGGCCATCCTAATACCTTTTGAGCTTTATCACATCCCTTCCTTCTAATCCGGTGCAATTTCAACTCAGGACGCTTCTGCCTCCGCCTTCGCCCCTGATGCCAATGCCAACGCCAACGCCCCCTTCGCCTCCCTCTCGCAACCTCCGCCTTTGTCCGTGTCTGTTCTGACAGTATAATTGCTTACTGATGTGGAGGGAGAAGCTCCTGTTTTACTATGGTATACTAGTAAGATCCCATATATAGTGTGAAGGTGCCCTAGGTTATTTTTAATGGGTTAGTAAAGATCAGCTGTTTGATCTTGAGAATCTTGTCTTTTCATGTAAAAACACCACTCTTTCTGGTTTTTTTGAGAAGTCATATGCTTTTTTTGCTTGGGTAATATAGCCAGTGCTAAATGGATCAAGATCATTATAGTAAGTACTGGCACTTCCATGGATAGAACGGGATATGAGGGCAAACTTTGGGTTAACTTATTTGGACAGCCACATCTATCTATCTGAGTTCTTCCTCTTGTTAGTTCTCATTTCATGTTTACTCCGTCACTTATCTGACTTTAACATGTTATCTGTGTAGTTGCAGATGAGGAGCGCAAAGGACCCGTGAATCCTTATGATGGCAAAGTGTATGTTCGACGGGATGCCATGTCAAATAAAGTCAGTGGCTTCTTTTTCCTGTTGAGATGTCTTTGTTGTTGTTGTTCTTGTTTCTGTAGTTACACAGGAAAAAAAAAAGAGTTTCTGGTTTGTTGTATGGTGCTATTCTGGTAATTGAGTATACATGCGTATGTACATAAGCAGGCGCATGCCTCCATGTGTATGCGTGCATGCTTTCATTTCATTTCCAACGTCGCTTTGGCCTAGGATATTATGTCATTCTAGTTAAAATAAATTCAAAGAAAGGGTTCGCGCCCTAGACATGTGTGTTCCTATTCGCCTGCCTTTCTTTGGGCATTCCAACTCTAGATGCTACTGTTTGTTTTCTATTGTCCATGCAACTTTAATGTAAGTTTTATGCTTTAGATTCGTTGAGTGCCTTTCCTCCTCAGTCTGTGCGATTAAAGAGACCATTTGCAGTTCAACCATGGACCAATTCAGAGGAGAACATTGGGAATCTTCTCATGGTATGCTTGACTGTTGAAAGAGATATACATAATTTCATAATAGCTTATTTTTTTATAATAGCTTACACTTCCATGATAAGATTACTATCTGAAAATGTTGCATCTTTATTGTGGAGACGTACCATCATCCTTGAGGCATCACAACTCATCTTTTATTGATTCCTCACAGGTGTGAGATAGATATGCTGGCATTTACTGGCTGCAGTTACAATTTGACAGCTGAGGAGGACGATGAACTACGGTTGATGAGATATGAAGTAAGTCATTGAAAGGAGAAAGAGATTAATGGAACAGAGAGGAGGTTACTTGGCGGCTGTCCATTGACTCCTAGGGAGACTTCACTTCTGCTAAAGGCTCTTGGATTCCCATCTACTACCCGCATTTATTTGGTGGTTGGTGATGCTTATGGAAAAGGAAGTATGCAATATCTGAGGGACGAGTACCCCAACATATATTCACATTCTACTCTGGCAACAGAAGAAGAGCTTGTTCCTTTCAAGAATCATCAAAACATGCTTGCCGGTATAGATTACATTGACGCTTTTCAGAGCAATGTGTTTCTTCATACTTATGATAGGAATATGGTTAAAGCAGTTCAAGGCCATAGGCGGTTCGAGAATTTCAAGAAGACAATTAATCCAGACAAGTAACTATTATCCTATTCCTACTCTTTTCAGTTTGTCTGATTTGTTCTATTTTTCTCCCCATTTTGATATTTGGTTTTGTTTCTGTCCTGATATGGATCATCAACATGCATCTCATCTTCATGTCCTCTTTGTACATGCAGGATGAATTTTGTTAAACTGGTTGATGAACTAGATGCAGGGAAGATTTCTTGGAAGAAATTCCGTTCCAAAGTGAAGAAACTTCACAGAGATCAAATAGGAGCTCCGTATTTGAGGGAATATGGGGAATTCCCAAAACTAGAGGAAAGTTTTTATGCAAATCCGCTCCCTGGGTGCATTTGCGAATCAACAAAGAGAAGGAAGTAAGGCTAAAAGGAGAAGTGTCTCCTTTCTCCGTGATGCAATTTTGGGTGCATGAGAGAGATGAACGCATGCTGTCAAGGTTCAATAAATCTTGTCAGCCGAAGATGCCACAGCTAAATCAGAAAGTTCCTTGGCCTAGTGCTCAGGCTGGCCGATATTACATTAGCGTCACTGAGCTGCTGAATTTAAGGCCGCTCAAGGGATTCTGGTGAATAATTTATTCAGAAGAAAATTTATAGAATACCATTGAAAGAAAGATTATGAGCCCATGGTGCTAAAAAAAGAAACAAAATGATAGGAGACTTTTCTATTTAGGGGATTGGAGAAATCCCATGAAGTTAAATTATAGTGAATTCGATTGTGTGGCACAGAAGACCTTGCAATACTTCAAATTACACAGAACGAAAGATGTCCCTTCTTTATCTTTATCAGTAATTTTTCACTTTGGGTTCTCAAAATCTGGTTTAGTTACATCCTATATTCGAATGCAAGGCTATTATTTCACTCATAGTTCTTGTACCATGCTCATCAACAATATCAGGTTTCGGGTTATATATATATATGAAGTCAGCACGGAACAGGCAAATGCCATGCATACTTTCAAGCATAGATATATAGGGCGCGAGAAATGACTTGAATAGCTAGAGTAGTTTCTTACTAGACTAATAGTTTTATGTCTCTGCTACAGTGTCAATGACCACTAGCATCAAATCCCGGGGAATTCTGGTCTCAAAACGAGATTGCGATCAGCAAATACTTTTCATATTCAATGCCAACTCGTGATTATGTTATCGAACATTACAAGTTTTGAGAGATGATTTAGATGGAAGATTTTCAAAGTACGGGAGTACCCAAAAAAGGAGGAACTTGAACCTCTGTAGAAATCAATTCTTATTATGCTGCAGAGAATTGCGAACTGACTTGCTGTTTTAAGCATTTTCTATCGACAGACAAGCAAGGGCTTCTCTTGGACGAACTTCTTTCTACAGAAGGATCACAAAATCACTGCATGCTCTAAAACTGCACTAAATGACATTGGGAGACCAAGAGTTTTCTTGTTTGATGTACAGAATATACACCAAATCAACATATATAAACACACTGAAGACAAGGTGATGAACTGAATCAAGATATCTCATTCACAAACGACGAAAAGAAGTTCGCCAAAAAATCTCAACCTAGATATCCAAAAGAAGGGGGAAAAGGATATCCAAAAGAAGGGGGAAAAGGGAAACAAGAAAACATAATAAACAAAACCCCATCCTCCCCCACCCCCCACCACCACTACAATTGAAGAATAGATTCGACAAATTCATTAAGCAGCGCAAGCTCCCCTTTGTTGATCAACCGAAATTTCTACATCAAATTAAAGCCAATCAAGATTTGCCATCACAAGCTTTTTTGTACTAGACTCTCATTGTAAAGCTGATAACCTAACTAAACTACTGCTCGTGACTCATTAATATAGTAATTGAAAGTGTTTCCTTGACCCAAACTTAATAAGACTAAGAACATATCAAAGCCAATCTAAAAAAGTATGATAGAATCATATGGGTAAGTCATATCTGCAAAGCTTACCAGCTATGCTTACTTACCCATGTGAAGAGAACGAAATGCTTGAAGCAAGTATTTAGATGAGCTTCTTCCTTCAAGTTCACAATTTTCTGAAAATGTGAATGGTAGATATGGGCGTAGACACGGAACAAGCACTTGAAAATGGTTTTGACAACATCTTTGAAATTGCTCGGAAATGGAGCCCTCGTAAACATGTCAGCAGGGATAACTTAGTGCTTATGTAGTAAAAAGCAATTAACAAATTCATTAAATTTCTCTATGTTGAGTATAGAGTAAGCATGGATCTCCACGAATTCATGACAAACCTTTGGCTTTCAATGCACCAAAAACTCTTTTCCACTAATTTGGAACTTGTATCCTAGTCCAGCAACCATACCCCAATCAGGAATTGAATGCAGGGAGGCTGCTCAGGTTAAATGAGGGGTCTAGGCAACAATTCATAAAGATTGACATTGATATAGAATATTAAAAAAAAAAAAAATTGTTCAACACAATTAGGCCTGGATGTTGAGGCATGACAACTCTGCAAGTCCTTTCGAGGTAATCCTTGAGTAATACTTTGGAATGAAGATAATATTCTGCAGAAAATAGATTGAGTCACATCTGAATGATGATCCGAAAAGAAGAAAAATGACAAATTTCTGCAAGTACAAGTTCAACGATTCTCTGTCTAAGAACCTCTGCTGCCTTCTCAACAGGTGCACCTTCCAGCATGTTTTTCTCATTCTCGAATTCATATTTGAAAGTACTTCAAAAAGCAGGCCACTAGATAACCTCCAGCCTGACCAATTGTTTCAGAAGCAGCCTACGTTCAAATATCGAAGGCATGGTCAACCAATTCTATAGCACATTATTGTGATATTTCAAGATGCATAGCCAATTACCCACAACAATTCACAGATGGTACCTGAATTTTCTAAGAGATTTTTATCCTCTAAAGACTCATTAAGAAGGCTTGATTGCATAGTATCATGAGGTGCTACAACCAAGCACCAGCAGATTTTCCTTGGAATTTGCATAAAATTAAATCACAGAATGAACAGTTGTTCCTTGAAACACGTAGTGAAGACTTAACAATGAAAAAGCTTCATCAGTGTACACTACTCCGGGTTTCCTTTCACTGATGGAATCTCACCTATTGCCTTGTAGCATCGACATATCTTAAGTTAATCATTGATGTGCGAGCAATACCTATACTTACATCGTTAACAACATAAATGCAGGGTAAACTAAGATGCAAATACAAATCTATCAAGTACATCTGGAACGCCAGAGTTTGCGCTAAAGCTAGAAAGGAACAAGAGAATGTGCCGTTGTTTGAACCACAAGTTGAACACCAGGTGGCGCTTGATCAGCAAAAACACATCAGTTAAAAGATAGTGGGCACAACATTAAAAAAATCTTTTCTTGTACCATTTTCATCTCTTTCATTAATAATAACTTCCCAAAGCATCCCTTCAGATACATAAATCTTCACTAGAACATTACGAATATTTTCTCGGTGCACATATCAAATAGCTTCGGGAGAACAATGAAATAATTAGTACAAATCTCTATTAAACCACAGAACCCCCTAAAAAAAATAAAAATAAGAACACCAACCACCACCACCACCACCACCACCACCAATAACGCAAAATGTAATTTCGGCAGAACAAGCGGCAGACCTTGCAAAACTCAAGTTGTTGATCAAATACGACAGTAAACCATCATTGCAAACTTACAATGATGGTCTACTATTGGATTATCGCCCGAATAGAAAAAAATAACATGATCACAAAAAAGTAAGAAAAATGCAATATGTGAACCTCTCAAGTGAAGTAACCAATTGTGAGTACTAATATATTCAGGCAATATTGACAAATATCCATTCAAGCATCAAACTGACTAAAATGTTAAGCATCTCCAGCTTCAAACAAACTTTTCGTGCATGTGTGCACATTTGGACCAAGAGAGAGAGAGTGTGTGAAGCACTTAATATCTTTGTAGCTCTGCATTTCTGATGCATTTAATTAGACTTAAGACATCATTATACATGAAGACAGCTTTATTATAATAGCACTTTAGCAAACATAAGTATATAATATTTTTTTCTCCTATGAAATTGTCAAATGTGATTGTCAAGATGGAATATCCAATTTATTAAAAAATTCTAAGAAAACTAAAATTACAATATTTAGCCCATCTTCTTTGACACCTACACTAATTAACTATATATTCTAAGGGAATAAAATATCCCAATCATTATCGTTTATGAGTAAAATGACATAATCTTACTACTAATATGCATGGGCTAATAATGAGAGACATTGGGACTAAATTCCACGTGAAAAACAAATTGTCATTGAATAAAACTAGACGAACAAATGCCTCCAGCTTTGTCACCAACCATCTCTAGCTATTACTCATGCTACATCAGGCGAAGAGGAATCAGAGAAATGTATGATAAGCAAATGAATTGCAACAAATCACAAGGCAAGGTGAATATTAGGTTATAACAATATAATGCAAAGAGGTTTATCAAAATGATACAAAGCAAAGAAAATCTTCATTCACAATCTACATTATAGTGGAAACTTGCTTTCAAAGAGCCATCTATCTACAAGAGCATGTTTACCATAGAGGTGTAGAAAATCCTAATGCAAATGTGCTCCATCCTTATCTGACTATAAACCTTAACATGAATTCTACTAAGTGGAATCCAAAAAAAAAAAAAAACCTTCGGACGTATGGGAGTTGCCAATGGGGTGCCTATCAGTGGGGCTTGGGAAGGCGACTGCGGGAGGCGATGGTGTCAGCAATGTCCACATTCAGGTGCAGGGGGCGCTTTGCCAAGGAAAGAGAGAGAGCGACCTTCGTTCGCGGAGAGGGAGGCCAAAACGCGAGTAGGGGTTTGTCGGCATTAGGGTTGGCCAACAAGGGTGCTCCGTAGAGGAAAGAGGGAGAGAGCGGAGCAGAGGTCACAAGAGGGAGGCGAAAAGGGCGTCGGTGACGACGTCAGGGGCGAAGGCGGAGGGGCGTCGGCGTCGGAGTCAAGGGCGACGGAGGCAACTGGTGGAGGGACGTCGGTGTCATGGTTCACTAGAAAAGGCGTCGGCAGGGACGAGCATATGGAGAGAAGCACCTGCGATTTTTGTTCTCCCTTGCAATGGAACAAAGAATGGGGAGAGAGAGAGAGGAGAGAGAGGATGAGTCGACAGGTCGCAGAGGAGAGCAGAGGAGAGAGAGCGTCAGAGTGGTGAGCCCAAGGAGTAGATGCAAATTTTGAACCTCTGACCTCGTCACCTACGTGGAGCCACGTGTCGATTTCTGAATGGTCTTACCCTTCGCCTACGCGGAGGGTAAAACCCAGCCAATATTTTCTCAAATGTGACATGTCACCCGTTGACTAGATTTGTGTAGAACTGATGTGACATCACTTAGGCACCTAATATTTTCTCTCGGTTGAGGACCTTGTGATGAACGATTCGATTCCAAAATTTGGAATCGGGTTTCGATTCACTTTGTACCATGGAAAAAAAATGAGAAGATCATTCAATTCAAGCAAATTTAGTCAATGAGGGTTGGTGCGAGCTTTGAAATGACAAAGAGAGTTCCGCGTATTAAATTCCCCCTTTTTTTTTCTATCTATTTACTTGAATTGTATGTTTGTTTCTGATTTGAAAGACTCTAATTTAATCGACTTTTTGTGCGGAGATATGGCACAATGATAATCTCCAATTGATTTTTTAGAGAAAATGAGGAGGAGTTTTTCTTTAGTGGTCACTAGTATATTGATTTATTAGCTAGGAAAAGAACATGGACACATACTTTTGCTATCTTCAGATTTGGCCCTTGTCTATGTCCTTTAATGTTTTGGAATTGCAGGCAGCCATTTGACGGTGCATCTGTTTTCTAGGATTGACTTGCTCTCTACTTGATTACGCATATTGCATTCAACGGCACGATTAGGATATGAGTGATTAATCTATCAACCACGCTAATTCAAATGACTTTTTCAACAGCTGATTGATCAAGGAGTGTTGATTATGCCAAACGGTCCTCGATTTTTTCTTCTTCTTTTTTCACAAGTTACGGAAGTTCAAGGAAATGGGAAAATAGAGAGCTGAAGTTGCAATGAACCTTTGTTTGTCATGGCCCTTATTCTCGGTCAATGTATATGCCCCACCTTCTATTCGAATTGATAACGCAGTTTCTGTAGTGTTTCAAGTGGATACCCCAACTTAAATAAAAACTCTCTTATTTTGTTATAAAAACACTCACACACACTAGTCGCACAAACACATTAGTTCATTTTTGGACTCCATGCGTGGGAGACTTTCTTTTCAACAATTGGAGACTTAACTCTCTCATAATACTCCCATTAAGTGTTTGCTTCACTCTTGCTTTATTGGTCCATATACATATGAATGGATAAGCTCGAAAGGCATCTTAGCTCTAAATGCGGACTCCTCATATGGAAATTAATGTGCCTTTTCATGCTAGCATCCTGCATAGACTACATTTTTCGAACCTCCAAGTGGGGAGACTCTTTAGCATGCCTTTCTTCATCCTTCAACTTATGGTAGTTTATGTGCCTGAGCCATACATGCCACAAATCAAGTGTATCACTCTTTCAAGTTTTATCCACGTATGCTGTCTAAGCTGACATGACGTAGATAGATTTTAGTCGATGTCCCTCCATGATTGTTGTACTGGTATGTTTCATATTACGATATACCTTAACATCTCTTAGACTGAATGCCACATAATTGCTTGAGTCTATGAATTGTGACATGGACACTAGGTTTTTCTTCATTCCCGACGGGTGGTGCACGGTTTTCAGTTCAACTTGGTGTGACTAAACTAGGGTGTTGTCACTATTTGGCGGACATGGGCAATTAGCAACCTGGAGTTGTTTGCTGTGACAATTACTCGGCCACGATGTACTCAAACATATTTGATAGCTTTCCTTGAATCAATAATCCAAGCATCAATGTAATTGATTAATTTTTCACTTATAGTGATTAAGGCTGTCTCATCCTCTAACTCTGTGACAGAAGAGGCTGCAAGCTCTTCTTGTTCCTCCATAGCAAGATACACTTGGAAATCTCACTCCTTTTCCCTATCATTCTCCTTAGATGCTTCAGCGTTTCCTTCAATTCTTTTGCGTCAACAATCCTTGACAAAGCAACCTACTCTATTGTAGATGTAAAATTGTTCTTTACACCTTTTGTTTCTCTTATCTTCATTGTCATCTTTATCATGATCTTGTTGGGCTCCTCCTCATCCCTTCTGGTTGCTTTTGCTATTCTCCATGACTTGTCCTCTATTTGCCATTTCTAACGCTTGTAGGGTTTTGGGTGGAAACCCCAACTTAAACAATAACTCTCTTAATTTTATTATAAAAACACCCAAGACCACTCACACACAAGCACACTCCTTTATTTTTGGGCTCCACACGTAGGAGACTTTCTTCTCAACACTTGGAGACTTTCTCAAAATACTCACACCGAGTGTTTGCTTCTCTCTCGCTTTAGTAGTGAGTGGTGTTGAGTGTCTCTTTCTTATAATAATAAGAGAGAGTGTCTATTGTGATTGAGTATCCATTTGTACTCCAAAAATGGTATTAGAGCTGCGCCTCTTAAACTCAACCATTTTGAGGAGTAAAAATGAGGCTTCCCTGTCATTATTTGAAGTATGATGCATTGTGTATTTAAGTTGCAATTATGCTTATTAATCACGAGAGTGAGAAAAGGGAGAAACTATTGTCATTCAAAATTGAATCTGGATGCTTGCTGAACTTGAACTAAGTCCCTAAAGCTCTTCGACATCAGAGTTCGTGAACTTTAAGCAGCTAAGAGTACCCTTAGATGCAGGAGGCATCACAAGCCACACATTGCAAAGTTTTTGGCTCCTAGTTTGAGGCATCATGTTGCCAAGCTCGGTCGACTAGAGGTTGTTTAGCCATACATTAAGATTCCTAGTATGTTGGAGATGAGGATGCTCATTGAGTTTGCAGAAGTTGGATAGCTCATCTGGTCATGATGGTAATGTGATGATTGACTATGGAACAAAGTTTCATGTGATACTCATCTCTTTTTTGTGTTGTTTTCAATGGCTTTGTTCTAGTCGAATGAGAATTTTTAAAATCTAATTTCTTGTACTACAAATAATTTCAGCATAAATTGCACAATTTTTTCCTCTTTTTCTGTTGGGTCAGAAAAACAGTACTTTCATTCATAAAGAATAATTCGACCAAAAAAAAAAAATTCACAAAGAAGAAGTTTGTGAACACAATCCTATAGCTTCAGAAAATCAAGAACTCATGCGTGGCCGCCTCTTGAACTCAGCGTAGATCACTTGGGAGGTTACTGCCGTTAGCCCAATCTCTTCTTTGGGCTTTTCCTCATTTTAAACTGGCCCATATCAAGAAGAGCCCAATAGAGTTGTAGGTTCAAAGAACAAATAGCTGGTCACGAAATTGGATCTGCTACCTTCTCCTGGGTCTATGAGAACTCCCTTTGTCCTGAAATTGCACAAATGTAAGTCCTTGGTTTTCTGACCTAAAAAGAAACTTATTTATTTTCATATGATCAGATTTTATTTTATTTTTGGGCACAGCCCATTAAGCATCATGCAGGGAACTTTCCTAGGTCGAGTCAAAATATAGTTTCTATAATCAACTGCAACATCCTTGATAAAAGATCATATGTTAGACAAAAGCATTACTCTCTATGGATATCGTTTAAGATAATTACCAAAAAAATCATAAACTTATTATACATATGCTAACTCAGTTCTAAATTTTTTAATTTAGCTTTATTTTGAACCATTTGAAGATTTGTCAATTTAGTTATCTTAACTAGAAATCACTAATGTAGACGACAGCAATCCTACGTAACATGACTAGTGCTAATATAGACAATTTATGCAATTATTTTTCTTTTTTTCCTTTTTTATTTTTAAAAAAACTACAATACAAAATTTGTTCCCATAAGCAATGAACAGTGTCCATATAAGTGATTTGCAGTCAATTTTGGGCAAAATGACTATATTGGCAATTCATCAAATGGTTTAGGACGAAATTGGTCAAATTGAAAAGTTTCATACTAAGTTTGCATCTGTGAAATAAGTTTATAACTTTTTCTTGTGCTTTTCCCAATTTATATCTGATTGTATTCCAGAAACTTAAGTGCAAAGTTGTTATTTTAAATATTTATTCATCATTAATAACTCTCGAAATTCAAGTAATCTGTACATTAGTTTTATTACAACATCAATGACATACGCTACCTTTGATACTTTGTTTAGGTTTGCTTGAGCATTTGAGGAAATATGCATAATGGGAAACGATGAACCTCTGCGGCTGCTGCTGCTATTCTGACAATATGAGCTATGGAATGGAAAGATGGTGCCGCACAAGCAAAGTGATTGTAAAGCTGTTTTGTATCTACAAACGTAATCGATCCCACCAAGGATCTGAGAAATGATTTTGATTCTTGGCACTGGAAATTTTTAGTGCCCGAATATGTAAGATTTGGAGAGTTCAGCCGCTTATTCTTTTGCGCTTTAGTGTCGTCTTTGTGTGAATGGGATTCAGAACCAGAGCTGCATCCATCATTGTTTGGTTCAAATTGTTAATGGAGGTGACACATGGGAGAATCCCATGCATCAGGTAGACTGTCTGCAAGAATCTTTCGGGGCCGTTTAGAGAGAGATGTCAGTGCTTTAGTGATGGAAGAACTCACTAAGTAGTGGCGGCATCAATGCACCCGATACATGAACGACATTAGATATATTGCGAGTACAAGCATCTACATCTCTTTCTCGACCACCCTTTACTGTTCAACAAACCTATGTACAGATCTTGCCGGCAGCTTCTGGTCTATATAGGAGTGTTACCACGGTAGATCTAGAGAGCAACTAGTTTGCGGGAGTTGGGGATTCCGTTTACTGAGTCCTAACTTCGACGAGCCTTCTTCATCGACTTCCCCAGCTCTCTTTGTGAGGCTAAACTCTCTCTGGTATTCCGGCTATTGCGGCCTAAATATTGGTAGTCAATGCCCAATATTTTCTGCCTCTTGGGAGCGTCGCATTCCTCGGTCTTTGTGAATCTTCCATGAATCCTGGGTTGATTGGCCGCAAGCGCCTTCCTACATGAGTACTGAGAACAACATGATCCCATTAACGCACGGGGAAGCCAAGGCACACGCTTGAAGGAAATGAGGACAAAAGATGTATGAAACATCTGTGCATAATGTTGGGAAAATATGGCTTTGAATTGGGTAGAACAATGAAGTCGGATTTTTAGAGTACTCAAGTCGGACTTTGAGGCATGATATCACTTTCTTTAAGGATTTATTTGCCCCACAAAATTGCTAATGGTCACCGGCAAATTTCCTCCAGGATACAACAAAGTCTCAAGTGAGAATACTAGATAACAATTCTAATATTTCTTTAGGATCTCTCATGGGAAACAATTGGAAACAATGGCTGTATAATCTTTCGAAAGAAGATGAAAATGGAAGAAGATGCGTGTTTGATCTCAAAACAAACATACTTATCTTTGTCTTTTGAATAGAGGCAACTCTTCAAAAGGTTACGTTGAAAAGACATAAGAAATTCGGAATTAAATAAATAATTAATAAAAAAATAACCGTAACTTTTTGTGAACAGTCATACTATTTCAACAATATTTATAGTTAATTTTTATAGAAATAAATCCGAATTTTCAATAAATAAAAATAATGATCGTCGGTTAGTGCCAAATCCCGTCCACGTGCGCACTCACATCTTTTCGATGTGGGACAAGGCACCTTTTATTTGTTTTATAAACAAATTACCAACAATCCCCACTTTTATTTATAAAACAAAAACAAGAAATAAAACGTTAGAAATATACAACCAAAATTTATGTGAGATTAATATACATACATAAAGGTCTCTTTCGAGTTAAACTTTTACTTAGTGCAAGTATCTCAAAGCTCTATCAAAGTGACAAGTAGCTTGGCTTTAAACTTGTACTTTTATATAATAGAACCAGACATACTGTACATACACTAACCTCTTGTCTCAGCAAGAAGTTATATATTACTATGCACTATTATGGCCTTGTGCTTGATCCTGTTTCATGAACTCTCTAAAAAGCAACCCTAACTTTCGTAAGAAGCGGCACCACTTCTAAGCTCATATAGGTGAAGTATCTACTATGTGTTTCTGTTACTATCAACACATTACAAGTTTGTACTATACTTCATTAAGAATTCAATTCAACCTTCAAAACGTAACAGACGATACTAACTTCTCATATCGGGACTACGTCAGTATCAAACAATCACATTCAATAACTTGTTCTTACCCATTAAACCTTCTAACTAGTGATTTTATAGAAAAATGCCGGGTTACCATTATTGGTGATTTTAATTAAAGGGTTTCAACCCCGTTTCTTATGAGGTCATTACTACCATGTCTCTTGGTAAAGCCTTTGTCAAGGGATTGGCTAGATTATTACTTGACCTCACGTAGACAATTATTATGGTACCATATTTAACCAATTGTCTCATACATTCATGTCTCAGACTAATATGTCTAGACTTACAATTATAGGTGCTAATATAGGCTCTTGCTAAAGTAGCCTAACTATCACAATGGATAGAAATAGAAGGTATAGGACTATGCCACAATTTGATATTAAATAACAAATTCATAGTCCATTCAGCCTCTTTCCCAAATTCTGCTAAAGCAACGATTCAAATTTCATAGTTGAATGAATTATGCACATTTGTTTCTTGCTCGCCCAAGAAATAACACATTCACATAATGTGAAAATCCATGCAGATTTTTCATTTCCCATACTTGTAATCCAATTAGTATCAGTGTATCTTTCTAATACATCTGAATAATTATTATAGAACAATCACAATTTTTTTCTCTTAAAATAACCAAAAATTCTAATAATAGCCTTTCAATGTTCTATATTTGGATTACTAGGGTACTCACTCAACTTGCACAAAATTAGATCTAGTTTAATGCATCACATACATTAAAGATCTTATAGCACTAACATATTTAAATTGTGCTATTGCTCTACTAGTATTTTAATTTAATACTGAATCAAATGGAGTACACATTTCTTTGAAGCCAAGATGTTTAAATTTTTATACAACATCTTCTCCATGTAATCATTTTAGCTCAAAGAATAACCCCCACTATTTTTTTAATTTTAATGTTTAAGATAGTATCTTTTCACCCAAATCTTTCAATTTAAAAATGAAAGTCAGATACTTCTTAATCTCAATGATTCCAATCATATTAGTTCCAAAGTAAGGATATCGTCAACCATGGCTCCAAAGAATTACTTCTTTTTGTCTCAGCTGCCTTCTCCTTTTCCTTTTGCAAGTTTGAAGCCTTGGAAGAACATCTTCCATAGAGACAAGAAACAAGGGGACCAGCAAATTAAGAAGCGAGCACAACCAAGCATTGTCATGAAGCATTGGTCGAAATAAGACAAGTTTTTTTTCTAGTTCTTTCCACGTGAAAGCCCCAAAACATTCAGAATTATCAATCCACTAATTGATGCTTGTCATGGCTATTGTGATCACTGGAAACTGTAAGGAAGCATTAATGACAGCATTCTAACACAGTCTGCCCATGGGAAGTGGACCTTTTACACTTCTCAAATCCCAATTTACGCTACACTAAAAAATTGGGACTTTGTCAATCATTAACCAAAATCCTTTGTCCACTTTGCATGCCAAGTTTTGCATATAATCCCCTTATCTTACGTCCTTTAAGGCTCTTGCACATAAGATGTTATGACGATAACAATGTAATAAATTAACAAAATCTTCCAAAGCTATATCAAGGAACCTCCTCTCCACATGAATTTCCCACATAACAGATTTACCATATCCAATGGTCAATTAAGGACCAGCCACTCATAAACTACACAAGTGACACGATACCCACAGCTTCCTTGCCTCTTCTGCATGTCTTACGTGGCATTTGGAAAGAACCACAACTTACACAGACTGAAAGTAATATCAGGTCAACCTATTTAATATTCTAATTCTAAGCTCCTACAACAACCAAGCAATTGTAGGATTCCTATTACACATGCACATAAAAAAGCAATGCAACCACAGGGGAATGACCACCGTTCTTATAGATATGACAACCTAATGTAAAAGTAAGAGCAGAATGATAAAAATCAGCATATAGTTTGTATTCACCAATTGGGGGATAAAACCATACATTGATGAACCCAGATTAGAGACCAAATTTATGAAATATCTGTCAAAGATGTGTGCAATCACTAACACAAACTCGAATAGAGCCGATTCAAATCCAATCTAAAACATGCCATGTCATTTCCTTTTCTCATTAAAATAAACAGTGACAAAGCAGTAGATATTACCTTCTTAATAGATTGGCAAGAGGGTCGATGGCAAAAGCTTCGGTTATCATTGACGATTGGAATCACAGCCAAAAAACTCGACCGAGATTCAGTCGCTTCAGTTTCTCGGTCGTGAAGCAGAGCAAAATAGAGCATGCTTTATGTTTTCTCTGAACAATTGCTACACCTCCTAGTCAGTGATACTCGGCCGGTATCGCAGAAGTAATTGATTCTTTCCTCGCCCCGCACTGGGTGATCTTGCATCACGCACTCGGTTATTGCTGGAGGGAAGAAGGCCCCACGGTCTGACTTCCTTCCCAAACCCAAACTGACATTCAGAGATTAATGGGGAAGAGACTCGTGTGTATCCTTCAATTTTAGCAAGAATCTACTATCCTCCAAATTCCTCAATTTACATGATCCAACTGTGGGATTCCATATGAAACGTCAATCCCTGGGTCATGAATTTCTGGCCACGAAGGATGATTCGGGAACTGCACTTCGCTCTTGCGCTACACGACGTTGGTAGCGTAGCCATGGTTGCAGTTGTTGATCTAACGAGCAAAATTTGAGTCTCCAAGACCAAGGACAAGACCAAACAGGGCATCCTTTGTGACGGTCGAGTGAACAGAAATGATACGCACTCCTATGAAGGCAACGATTGGCAATTACGAGGTAGGAGGGAGTTTGGAGGAAATCACCGAGAAAGCCACTCCAAAGTTCCATTAGTCTAAGCCACCGATGCCCTCTACCCTGATCTCTTAGTATCTCTATAGTTCGACAAATGCCGCCAATTCTCAAATTTGGCAGTGTAAGGCCGCCGTTGGAAGTTATGTGCCAATCCGGGCACTGACGTCACCGGTGGAAGATTGAACTTGAAGTTTACTCTGGGCCATCTCACACGCCTAGGTTTGCTGAGTTCGAGACCATTCGGGGTTTTCAGCGCTATGAGCGGAAACCTCTCGTACCCCCACAACTGCACCAGCCTAAACAGCCCTCACCAACCACGGTGACAAGAAAGTCGCGTGCTCTATCTTTGCTTCCGTGGCTATAACCACCCTCTCTCTCCATGAAATGCTCAAGCCTTTCTACATGGCTAGGCATTAGCAGCCCACCGAGCAAAGATCTGATAGTTATGAGTATATAACCATTTTTTGGGAAAGAGAAATCTCGAGAACTTGCACTCGATCTCATGGATTAGAGTCTCGGCATTCTCGACATTTGTTAGACCGCATGATACCTCCATGATGGATTTCGCATCGTGAGCAAGAGTCTCGTTCATCACCTTTTGCTCCGGGAAATTAGCATCGTAATTCAAGACGCCACCATCCTGGTCTTTTTCATCACGATGGATATCGTCAAGATTTGTTAGTGTTAAGTCCCAATCTGAACATCAAATACATAGACAAGACATGGCATAGCATTGGGAGCATAAAAGACATAAAACACATCCTTACGACTGTAAATAGACAAATAAAGAGAGAGAATTCAAGAGAGAAAAAGAGAGCCTTCACTGCCACGATGAGCGAGGATGAATGCCATTACGACCAGAGAGAGATTTGTCCGTGAAACAAAGAAGAGGATGCCATTTGCATTTTGCACATCCCTTGCTTAACCCATCATCAACTGCATCCTTAACTCCATTGGTTCACAAATAAATTCCTTAAAATTGTTGGGAAAATATGGCTTTGAATTGGGTAGAATAATGAAGTCGGATTTTTAGAGTACTTGAGTCGGACTTTGAGGCGTGATATCACTTTCTTTAATGATTTATTTGCCCCCACAAAATTGCTAATGGTCACCGGCAAATTTCCTCAAGGATACAACAAAGTCTTAAGTGAGAATATTTCTCCAAGATTTCTCATGGGAAACAATTGGAAATAATGGCTGTATAATTTTTCGGAAGAAGACAAAAATGGAAGAAGATGTGTGTTTGATCTCAAAATAAACATACTTATCTTTGTCTTTTAAATAGAGACAACTCTTCAAAAGGTTACGTTGAAAAGATATAAGAAATTCGGAATTAAATAAATAATTAATAAAAAATAACCGTAACTTTTTGTGAACAATCATACTGTTTCAACAATATTTATAGTTAATTTTTATAGAAATAAATCAATTTTCAATAAATAAAAATAATGATCGTCGGTTAGTGCCAAATTTCGTCCACGTACGCACTCACATCTTTTTGATGTGTGACAAGGCACCTCTTCATTTGTTTTATAAACAAATTACCAACACATAATGTTAGGGAGTTGACTCTCTCTTTTGTGGGCATTCACTTACTGAACTTCTGAAGAACTTCTCATGTAATTCTACGGAATGTACTTAAGGTTCTCTGCATGAGGGATCATTAGTAAGGCAGTGATGGAGCGACGACATATAGGACATTGCCTAAGTCAAGGAAATTACATAGTATGAGTGTCAGCTATTCAACGTCAAGGGTGAAAATTATCATTTGCACTAGCAGTGTACCGAGCAATGTCCTTAGTTTTTCGTCAAGAATACACGGGAACGAATTATGTAGCAACGCGATGTTCGTGAGAAAAAAGGAAATGCCACACTCGATGTGCATAAGAGGCAGTACAGTTCACCGAGGGTGCTGTTGAAGGAGACACCTTGAGGGCTACCTCGGTGGTGTTTGCTTGCTTCACTTATCTTCTTTTCCCTTCTACCACTCTTCCACTTTCTTTTAAGACCACTGCTCGAACCTCTGACTCCCTTCTTATTTGTGTTTGTGTCTTTTTCTTGAATTAAACCTCAACTGCTCCTTTCCCTTAGCATGCACGTGTAAGAGCTCCACTCTTCAATTATGAACCGTTTTCTCCACTGTGGATGTCCCCGCATGTTTGTTCTTCAAATTGTGAACCTCCTATTCTGAACTCTGAAAGCACCAACTCGGAAGAGAAAGTCTAGGGTTTCTTGCAGGTATCTGTTTCCTATTTTGAATCAAAGGATATACACAATATTTAAGTATTGGAAACCTTTCCTTTAATCCCACATTGATTTAATTACTAACCAAGTTTGCATATAACAAATCAATTTCCCAACTTGGCACCCATATTATAAATTTCGGCCATTTAGAGATAAACAGGTTTGGCCAAATTTTCAATTTATAAGAACTTAGTCCAATCAATTCAATTAAACTCATAAACCTTTTTACATAAATCCAAAAAGTCGAATGCAATTATATGGGCATAGCACTGTTAATGTAAATGCTTCTAAAGTGCTAATACAAATTTAAAATATTTTTGTTTAGGAGTCAAGAGCGATCCCTAATTTTCTATATAATAAGTGGGTTATAAAAAACTAGGTGTCAAAACACTAATACTAGTTCTTCCTCTACCTTTACTTACTAAAGCACAAATGAAAGTACATCGGATTCTATCATACAAATGTCCTCACTTTGATTCAAATTGCAAACCTTATCAAATATCAAGATTGTTGACCTCGGTAGTAACAATAGTATTCCATTTATGAAGTAAAACTAGGATCGTAGGATCAAAATATCCACCTCATCATCAAAGTCAATCTCAACAAAATGCAATTGATTGACAATCACATTGAGTTCATTCCTATGATTAGTAACCAACACGTTTTTTCCCATCTTTAAGTAAAACATGTGTCATATCAAATGACTTCCAAAGGTCTTCTAATACATGTTCGATAGGCTATTCATCAAACTCACAATGGTGTTGACAACTTTACTTTTGTTGACTATCAAAATGTGCAATTTTTATGGAGAAATATAGAAATAGCAAAATTAGTAAAAATAAACAAAAAAAAAATATAGTAGCGACTGTAATAAATAAATCAAAAGAAATTTTTGAGAGAGAGAGAGAGAGAGTGAGGGAGAGAGAGAAGGGAAAAGCCTAGTCCGGCCTTCAATCCCCGAGCCTCCAGTGTTGGGATTTTTGGATGGACTGGGGAGAATACACACAGGGAGAGAGACAAGAAACGGTGGGCATTGAGCCATGAGAAATGAGGCGAACGACGATTCTTGCTTCCGGTGAAGTCTTCTCACGAGATCCTCGCCCAACGACCGATTCGTGTCCGTCATTCCTCGCTACCCCGGGACCTGGTTTCCCCCCCTCAATCATCTCTGTTTTTCAGCCACTCGACTGGCGACCGTGAAACGCCCTCTTCCACAAACGGGGTTGGCCAAACTCGGACCCCCTTTTGTTCTGCTCTGTCTTGGTCGACCTGAAGACCGAGACTTGTCTTCTCCGATTATGCGTGTGTATAGTAAGGTCTCGAGCGAGTCGTCTCTAATTTTTTGGGAATGTCACTTGCTGCTTGCTTTTGATTCTGGACGCAACCTCGAGCCCCGAATGAACTGGTGTCCTCCCCTCAGCCGATGCACCCTATATGTTTTGATAAAATGCCCTTCAGACGATCCCGTAAAAACAGCCACTGTTTTTGCCGTATCCGGAGCTCATGTATCGTCGTTTTGATCGTTAGTCACTGAGTTTGTCTCGTGTGAAGCCTTATCTGGTTGATCGTGGCTGCTGTGGTCGTTTCTTTCGTATACTCCCATGCTTGTTACCTTGGTAGTGTTTATCCGGTGATGCCCAGTGACAAGTTCTCTGGTGATCAACAACTTTCAGGGTTAGTCGCCAGCCGGCTCAAGGCCTCTCGTCTTTGGCCAGCCCCAAGCGGGCAAGCCGGCGATCGACGAAGATGATTAATGGCCGGTGATAATGACCTTTTGGTGGTTGGCGACGGTGTCTGTCGTTAAGGGTAATGGGATTTAGCGGCGATGCATAAATTGCCCATGGTCGAAAGCCTGAACGTGTCCGCGTGCGAGTCCGTGAGTGTTTTTAGCCTCCGAGGGAATGAAAAGACCGGGGGGTTCTTGGGAAGAAAGAATGAAAGCTGGGCTTGAGTTTGGACTTTGCGAATATGGTATTCTAATTGGAGTGGGCTTAGTTTAGTTTAGGGGGCCTTGGGCTTAATTCGGTCGTACAAGAAGTTGGGCTTTGGACTTGATTTGTTTTTCTTTAGAAATTTGGGCTTAGAATTATTTTGAATTTGGGGTCGTGGCGGCCCTAGGTAAGCTTGGGCTTGGCTTGGTTTGATTTGGTGGGGCTAGGGAGTGCTCAATTTGAAATTCCAATTGAGCCCATGAGCCCAGTTTCCTGAGACCAGTCGCTGCCCACATTGGGTGGGGCCCAAGGGCCCTGCACGGATCCCCATTTTCAGATTAAAAGAATTTTTTTAACAAATTATCTCTTCTAAAAGAATTTTAAATTTTTCAAAAAAATTCGAATTTTTTATTTTTTGTAAAAACTAGGAAAAAGCTTAAAATTTGGTATTTTTTAAAGTAGTTTTCTCTTAAAATGTGTGGAAATCTTAGATAAAAATCATGCTCAAAATTAAATAAGATTTTACTGCTTTACTATAGGATTTGAATGTTCTTAGAAATAAATGTTAGGTTGCTGCTTGTGCAAGCTTTTAGAGCTTTACAATATGGCGCAAGATCCGTCAATAACCGACGCATTTGCAGCTATCACAGCTTATTAATACCCACTCATTTGAGATATTTTAGAAGATATGTTTGAGGGGGGAAGAGAAGCGGGAGCAATTACACTTCTACAATCAACGTCAAATAGAGGATGTCGCCGGAATCGGCATGGTCATTATTTTTATAGAGGAATTTGATAATGTAATTCATATAACTATTTTCACACCCTGCCTTTTCTTGTGAACCTCACTGCACAATGAAGCTGGATTTTTTGTGTACCCATCCTCTAGTAGCTCAACAAGAAAGACCAATGACACAAAGTAGAGGGGTGGAATTTCGGGGAAAATCATGTCCCTCTCAGCCAATGGGCAATTGAAATTTGGGGCTTGATATGTGGGGAAGGATCAACAATAATAGGGTGCACATGCAATATTGGCAAATGAGAGATATTGAATATGAAGACTTGAGATCGTCTATTGAAATGTCCATGTCGACCAATAAAACAAAATCAATCAAGTGAAGAACATTACAGGAGTAGCGAGTAAATCCCATCATCATCACCATTTCTTTATGGCATGAAAACATCACAATTGACAATTAATATATTTGACCGTCTTACAACTTCATTTCATTGCATATATATAATGTTAATGGATTTTCTTTTCTAAGATGACACGAAAGCTGCCTTAAGAATCGGTGTAGACCTTGATTCATTTTGAATCCATGTAAAATAAGAATGATGGATTCTGATAATTAAGGATTGCAAAAATTCAATTCGAAGGGAAAAAAGAAAAAGAAAGAAAGAGCTGTCGAGAAATCGAAAGAATTATCAACTCTATTCAGTTAGTGTAGAAGAAAATTCTCCATAGCTCGGTGGCATAAAAGATGTGGACTTTATAGTTTTGTCATTAACTTTGGGGAAGAATTTTATAACGTGTTCAAAAGTTTGGCACAATTAGAAGAGTTTTCAAATCACCAAAAATTTTGACCAAAAAGAAATCACCAAAGACAAAAAAGGATAGGGTTCACTAGGAACGGATCATAGTCTTATTGATTTGACCTCTGACTCTTCTTGACGATGGAGCCAAGATTTAGGTTGAGGGAGCATGATACTTTTCACGAAATATGGAGGCAAGCATTTGTTTTTCACTGGAGGATTTTGAATGAAGTTGCCCTATATAGAGTGTATATTAGTAATTCATAAGTTTCATTTAATACATTCTTCTTTTCCATTTTAATAAAAGTTCTCTCACATATACAGGTAGGGTGTCTAATTTGTAAAACGTATGCATAGATATTTTCTTTGAAAAATGAATATATAAGTCGAAATTGGGAGTTCTTGATGTTGAGTAACACACGCCGGTAGAACCACGTTAAATGGCAAGATCGCAGGTTATTATAGCTTTTTAATTGGCATTGCTCTTAATTCATGGGATGAGGGAGGAAAGTTCTTGATCTCCATCCCTTCCCCCACCCTTGCACTCTTACCACTTTGTTTATCCTATTAAAGGAGGAAGCAAGAGAGCAAAACTATATGAAATACGATAACACAAGGACACTAAGGGTAGAGGAGCACAATCTCGAAAGCAATCACAATCAAGCTAAACTAGCCCAAGTCCCTCTCAACATTATACTAGATTATTGGGACATATAGCAAATACACAAAGCTTTTCCAGTCAAACCATGCATGATCCTCTAACCATTATCGCCATCTCCGAAAGGAAAACTAGCAGAAATTATATGGGCACTTGATGAAGTTAAGAATGTTTCTAGTTCCATCTTCGCTTTGTCATTGTTGACGGGCTCATCTGATGGGTAAATAAGTAGTTTTGGAGGTATTTGAAGTTTACCAATATCTCCTTTTAGCATTTCTAGGACTTTGCTCATTGGAGGCAGATGGTCGGGGTTTAATTGTATACACCAAAGTGCAACTACTATCATATTTTTCCATCACTTTCCTTTCCTCTTCTACAACTTCTTCCATTTCAACACTTGCTCCTTCATTGACTTGGCCATACAACCACAAGGGAAAGTAAATTTGGCTTGAGCATTATGCATTTGTATTTATATTCTTCCTTCTACCTACCATTTCCATGAGCAACCTTCCAAAGTTATAGACATATGATTTATAATATACATCGCCATGATAAAGGATTCGGTGAGTTTGCTGACCACTTGAGCTGGTCGTCGAGTGGTCCTCACGAGTACCGCAAGTAACATCGACTGGAGAGTGGAGAGACATCGCACAATGAAAACGGACTTGAAGTTATTGACGATGAGTGGTGGCAATGGTTCGGTAATGTAGACATTTTCTCGAATAAGATGAAATTAGTGTTGCTTAGTGATGACTCAACGCAATGCGAGTGGCGTTGTCCGATGATGATTAGATCCTTGGAATGTCACACTTTTAGTTAACGTGGCATGGGCCATTAGGCATCCTGGGCTCACTATTTTGTCGAGCGAAAAATCCGAATGTGACACTTTTAGTGTTGATCTTGTTCTAATTTTGTCATCAATATCTCCAATGATTAGATCCTTTAGATGGCTTGACCTGGGCTTCTAGTTTTCGTTGAATCTGTCATTAGATGTTGTGGGTTTCTCACAATTGTGCTTCTCAGGCTTTTCCTGTTTCTGAAACTGTTCATCTGAATTTGATTCCTTGCTTTCTTCTTGTTCTTGAAGAGCCTCGGATTGTTGCATTTCTTGAACAGAATCTTCAGAGTCTGAGGATTTTCATCAAACTTCATGTTGATAGACTCTTTCTGTGGCATCCCAAAATTCTTAACGACCTCTAGCTATATTGAATTCTATGAATAGGTGATGGAAGTACCATCAAGTTATGGCCATTTAATCCATAATTTGCAATAAGATATATGGCCAAGCTTTTGAGGGATAATTATGTGATACGAAAGAAAATCCTATCATTGGCCATGTGTTTTATAAATTGGAATTTATGGAATTATGATTTCAAGATTTTGGCCATGTGGAATTTAGTAATTAAATTCTTAAAAGAAAGAATTAAAGATGAATAATTGAAAGGGAAATTGTGGGTTTAATTAGGTTGGGCCTTAGGCCCAAGAGTATGGATTTTGGAGGGCCAAATGGTCGGCCCATTGGAGCCAAGGAGGGGCTGTCGACCAGCCCATTTGCTGGCCCAAGATAGGCCAAAGAAGAAGGCCCATTAACCTTGCATGTCCTCCAACACTTGTCCTCTCCTTTTTGCCACTTGTTCTCCTCATGAGAACACTTGTCCCTCATGCAAACCTAGAATGCATGCAATATATAAGCATCCAAAAAAGAGAGAGAATGGCTGGTTAGCCATTCGGCCAAGAGAGAAAGGGAGAGAGAGAGAGAACCATGCGAGAGAGAGAGGAAGAGGGTGCGGCCGAGAGAGGAAGGAGCCACCGCCGTCCAACCGCCGTGTTCGTCTGCCGTGTGCCGTCGTTTTCTTCGGTCTAGAGGCAAGTGGGAGTCCTCTAGCTTCTCTTGCATGCTTGTATGTTGTTTGCATGTTGAACTTTTGGTTGTTAGATGGGAAAAACCGAAGCATGGGTGAGTTGTGTGTGAGTGGTGTGACTATTCTTGCTCGGATCGTGTGAGTCAGTAACTTGTTTGAGCTTGCATGTGTGTTTAGAGTCCGATTTTGGCTTCGATGTCTTCATGAAAGTTGTATCTAACATCTTTTACTATAACATACTAACATTTCATGGAAAATGATGGAGATTTGTGGGGTTAAAGTCTCATCTTACGGAGACCTCAGATCTGGAGAGTTTTTACTGACCTTTTTCTGGATTCATGGTTGCATGTTGGTTTTTGTTGAGAATCTTACTTCGATTTCTTCATGAAAGTTGTAGGGAACATCGTAAAATACAACATACTCAAATTTTAAGTGAAATGAACCGGTATATCTTGGTAAATCGACTATATCTTGAAGACGATGATTCTGGTGATGTGTTCCGAGACACCCGAGACTTCAAAGACCTAAACGATGACTATACTCTGGTTATTTGACCTAGATCTCTTCATGAAACTTGTAAAGGACGTCTTGAAACATAAAATATCCGAATTTCAGAGAAAAATAAAGAGAATAGGTAGGTGAAATTTCAATATTTCGGAGATGTGTGCACTGGATGATGCGGTAATGGATCCAGAAGCTTCGTGAGACTGTATAAAATAATATAAAATTAATCTGGCTTGGAGTTCTTCATGAAAGTTGTACAAAAATGTCTTGGATATAACTCAGTAAAATTTTGTAATTTTTGGAGGCCTTATGGATATTTTAATTGAATTTCTTTGGAAACTGTGCATTCTGGTTTCATCCGAAAATTTTATGATGTTTTGTGAAAATTGGGAAATTGTGTGAAATGCTATTTGGCCATGTATTTTGTATGAAATTATCATCCTATTGGCTTGTTTAACATTTGCTGTAATTTTTATAATTTTGGGAATTTGTTGATATTAAATTTAATATTTATGGAAATGACAAAATTTGGAATTTAAATAAATAAATAAAAAGAAAAAATAAAATAAAATAGATTATTTTATTGGCCATAAATTCCATGAATTTTATTTTAAATAGTTGCACCATGTAGTATGTGTGACGAGGTCTTGATGTATGCATTGAGATGCATGTTTGAATTCAATGGTGAATATGATCTTGATTGCCATCACATCACATGCCATGTTAAAATTAAACTATAATTGAAGATGAGAAATGAGATGTATGAGAATATGCATCGTGGTGATGATGATACCGTCGGAGGTGTGAGCCAACGATGCCCCGGGAGTCGGGATGCCCAAAGGTTCGAATGAATCGATGCCCTTTGGATGCCTAGTTGTATTATGAATACATGCCTAGAGGTTTTCCCCGGGAGTGTCGGGATGCCCGGTTGTATTATGATACATACTCGGAGGGTGAGGGGTTGTATCATGATGCATGCCTGAAGGGTAGGGGTAACCATTTTCATGGCGAGCCCCGGAGATTCCTCGTGATGCCAGGTGGGGTGCGAGATGCCCAGAGGTTCGAATGAGTCGATGCCCTTTGGATGCCCGGTTGTATCTTGGATACATGCCCGGATGCCTCGTGATGCCAGTTGGGATACGAGATGCCCGAAATGTGGGGGTGCCGGATGTCCGGTTGTATCTTGGATACATGCCCGGAGGTTTCTCGCAATGCCATGATTGGGCGCGAGTGATGAATGTGGGATGTAAACATTGGTCCCGGGTATGAGAAATGTGGCGGTCCAAGATGAAAAGTGGAAATTAAACCATGGCATGATATGCATGATTATGTGCATGATGATGATAATGATGATGTACTACGATATGCATGATGATATGCATGACGGTGATAATGATGATGATATACGATATGCATGATGGTATGCATGATGATATGCATGATGATGATGGTGATGATGATGATCACCCATGGCATGACATGCATGATGATGATGATGATGATGATGATGATGATATGCCATGATGATGATGACATGTGTGATGTCATGATGACATGTATATGATTATGAGATTGACGCATGATAGTATGCGCATGGCTTCAAGGTAAGTAATGCCTGCAATGCATGTATGATTTGCATGATGCATTGAGTTGTTATTGGATTCCTTTACCTGCTGAGTGGTTGTACTCACCCCTTTTGGGGATCAACATTTCAGATTAGTAGATGGTTTGAGCGGTTGGATATGACCGCGAGGAGAAGGATAGCAAATGAGGGAACTTTTGGACGCCGGCACTGATCGATGGACTTTAAGTGTATGACTGTTGGAGGAAATGTCGATCATCTTTTGGAGTGTAGCCGAATATAGAAGACTACGGCATTTTGATGTACCGATGAACGATGTCCATCTGATTTAAGTAAATAAAAAGTGTACGGCTTTTACCTATAAATGTTTAGTAGGTGTGCATCGTTTTCTGAATATAGGGAAGGGAGTTATTGGATGTGCTTCTGTATATGGATTGCGCAAAGGACCTATAAAAAAAAAAAAAAGAGATGTAAACCCCCAGGTTGTATGGACCTGCTGCAATTGAAATGGTATCAGAGTAATATGTTAATACGGAAAGTGAATGGTAAGCGAACTGTGGCGATCGGGGGCCGTCGAGGGGTGCCACACTTTCACTATGCGAGATCTTTTGTTATAGACTCTGAAGGCCTTGTTTGTGGTTGAGTACCCCAAAAATACACCTTTATCTGATCTTTTAGCAAACTTACCAGGCCATTCATTAGCGTTTCTCAATATAAAACATTTACATTCAAAAACTGGAAAATAAGAAATGTTTGGTTCCTACCTTTGAAAAGATCATGGGCTGTTTTTTTCTAAAGAAGGTCTAAGAAAAAACTTGATTGATGATGTAGTATGCAATTGAAATGGCTTCCGCCCAAAAATGTGATGCAATTGTACTTTCTAAAAAAAGAGTTCTTGCTATTTCTTGCAAGAACCTGTTTTTCCTCTTTACTACACCGTTTTGCTCAGGTGTGTAAGGAGTCAAAAACTGATGCTCAAAACCGTTTTCTTCACAAAAGTTTATGAAACTCTAATTTTCGAACTCACCCCATGATCAATTTTGATGCAAGAAATTAAATAACCTTTTTTCATTTTGAATTCTTTTTGCAAACTATGAGAAATGAGAAAATGCTTCATGCTTGTGTGCAAGAAAGAAAACCCATGTGTACCTTGTCTAATCATAAACTATTATTAGGCAATACCTTTTATCTCCTAGACTTTACGTTCTTGTTGGTCCGAAAATGTCCATGTGAAGAAGTTGCAAAGCTTGGCTAGTACTAAAATAATTGATGGATTTGAAAGAGCTTCTTACCTATTTACCTAGTGCACAGATTAAGTAGACTTTAGATCTTTCAAACTTTAGATCTGACAATCCTCTACTAGCTTCTTTGAAGAAAGTTTTGAGATTTCCTTTGTACTTATGTGTCCAAGCTTTTTGTGCCATAGGTCTGATTTGTCCTTAATTGAGATCAGGTATTGAACATCATCAGTTGTTGTGACATCCCAAATTTTCGACCCTATTGTCTACCGAATTAATAGGGCATTTCATTGACGCGTCTATAGGGCTGTTCTCAGATCCGATCACTCTTGAGATAACTAGACTATCTAGGGAAGCTATTAAGGAATTTTAAGGCAATAGACTTGAGAATTAGACTAGGAATCGACTTCTCGACCGTGCTCATCTTTAGAAGCCATTGTGGCACAATATAAAATCGATTTGAGATCAGAGATAGGTCTGTTCGACTAAAATGTGTGATCGATCGTGGGTGACTCTACTAAATTGGAAAATTTTCGTCGATCGGTGCTAATCTGATTTTATTATCGTTTTGGTACCCTATGTCCATGATTGAATCTTCGAGATTTTCACGACAATCGAGAGTTGTCATTGAGTCGAGTGGGTTCATAGTGATTCGAAAAAAATCGACCATGGGTCATGTGCACTAAAAATCTTTGAAAACTACACGGTAGTTTAGATCATGCTAAAAATATGTCGAATGAAAATCAACCGCTAATTCAAGTCCAATTTCAGAAATTAAAGATTTTGTCATGTCACAATAAATTCTAGGAACGTCGAGTCATCTTTCGAGGAATTTTTGGAGATTCCGAGATTTTTGTGGAAAATCGATTTGGATGTTGCGAAAAATTAACGAAAATTCAAATTAGCAAATTTGAATGGATTTTTGGCATCTAGTGTGAATGAATTGGTGAATGGAAGTTGTTTAGGCTTTTCTGCATTCAAATTAGACTTCAACCGGATTTGTTTGTTTAGAAAATCGGATTCCAAGAGAAAAATGAATTAAAATTCGGAATTGAAGAAAATGGCCATTTTTGTCGCTCGAGATTTGTTGTTTGAGGGAAATTTAATGCAAAGAAAGCAAGTGAGGATCAAGTAACTTAGCCTGGGAATTTTCGGAGATCAAATTGGACTAAACAAAAGCAAGTGGGACAAGAATTGGTGGTTTTAGGTTAATTTCTTTTAAATTCTCCTTTTCTTTTCCCTTGGCCGAATGCCCCCACTCACTCGCAGGATCTCTCTCTCTCTCTCTCTCGCGTGTAGAGCCACCCCACCGACAGTTTCCTTTGCCATTTTCCACTTTGCTTCCTCTTCACCTTGACTTTTCAAAGCCTTATCTCTCTCTCACTCATTACTCTCTTGCCAACATCCCCATTCTTTTCCCTCTTTCTCTCTCCCTCTGCTTTCTTTCTCTTTGTTTTGGCTTCAGCAAGCACCCACCCCCATTGTCTTCACCCCTTTTTTTTCTTCTTTCATTTTCCCTAGATTGGGCTACCGGTAGCTTGGACGATCGACTCCTGGTTTTGTTCTTTATTCCCATCTTTCGAAGTCCCCGCAACAACAACCCATTGAAGCCACGCAAATTAGCCAACAGCCAAGGGAAAACCAGCAACCCGTGAGGCTTTGCGAGCCAAGTTTTGGGCCCAAGTCGTGCTCGAAAGCCATCACCACTTTGGATAAAAACGTCCCCTGCGACGTTCCCGATGTTTCAATCCGAGCGGATTGTTAATCGGGTGAGTTTTGCTCACTAATCCTTGCTTAGTTTGTTAATTATGCTTAAAAGTTGATTAGTGTAAATTAAGTAGGATTATGTGGTTAGATTAGAGTGGATTAGTAATTATTAATTAAATGTGATGTATGTTAGGCATTTGATTAGTGTAATTAGATAATGGATAGCCTATATTATTTATTGAATGCATCTCGGGATTTTTCCGACCCATCTCGGGCTTCAATTAGGCATTACGAACATAAATTGGATTTTTAGTATTTATTTATTAAATTTCGAAATTAATTTAATTATTTATTTATTTTTCAAAATTTAGGCAAGGATAGGCGACGGCCCAGGAATTTTATGCTAATTGTTGTGGCGCAGTCCGTTTATTTAATTGAACTTTATTTTGTGCTGAATTGAATTATTTGTGAAATTGGGAAATTCTTTAATTGAATAATCTTTGGTTATTAATTGAAAAATAATTGGACATTGGTTGATAATGCCAAAATATTTGAGTGGATTATGGAAAATGTGGGAGTTATGGAAAGGAAAATATTATAATTTGGCTAAGGCTAGCCGTGTGCCCACACACGATATTTTATTGGGTATGATAAAAGATGAAAAGAGATGCTGTGTGACGTGGCTCGGCGATTATTACATTGCTTTGGTGTATAGGACACCTTAGAGAATGCACGTAAATTATTGAATATATATCATGCCTGTGTGGCGATAATTAATCGTGCCTGTGTGGTGTAGATTGTGCCTGTGTGGCCTTATTTTTGTGTGTCGAGTATCGTACCCATGTGGCTGAAAGTAATTAGAACGTCTTAAAGAATGCATGTAACTATCTATTACATACGTCACATTGGCAAAAACGATGCCTGAGAGCATTAATGTGACTCTGTGACTAAGTGTACTATTGGAGGTTATATAGTGAGGAGTGAAATGACCTAGAAATGGTTTGACTGACATGTAATCGACTATGTCGATTGATCATTGCTTGATCTGATATCATGAATTGATTGATTGAATTGAAATGACCGGGGAAAGATCATGTTGACATGTAATTGATTAGGTTGATTGATTAAGATATCGATCTGTGGTGTGATTGCTTGGGTGCCTATTGAATTGTGCTAATATGCATGTGGAATATGAGGTCAAGGTAAGTCCTCCGACTTGTGTGTGCATAGGCAACACGGATAGCGTATTGATTTACTAATCAAGTCTTTGGGGGTAGAACTTGCTGAGATGTGGTCTCAATGGTTATTGTATAACCATTTCAGGACCCTAATGAGGAACCTGAGGAGGAGAACCTTGATGTGAAACCCAAGGAAGAGGAAGATTTTAAAGAAGATGATGATCTTGAGGAGGATTCTGAGTACGACTCGGATAAGGACTGAGATCTCATCCTGTTTTGCAAACTTTGGGTTTTGATCGGAGGTATAGTAGATCAGGCTTGTGAATAGTATTGTATTATACTATATAGTTTGCCTTGTATAAAAGTGTGGTTATGTGTTTTCATGGTGTGAAAATTATGGCCTACTTTTCTATCACAATGTTTTATTGTCTGGGGATTTTTTTCTACTTCCGCATACATATTAAAAAGAAAGGGGTCGGCGATGCGTCTTGCAGCGTCATTATTAATTGACTAGGTGAGGGATAGGCACGCGATCGAGGATTGGGAGGTGACATCCCATTTAAGTGGTATCAGAGCGAAGTTTAAGATTGGAGTAATAAGGAGTGATGGGTCTTGGGATAATAGTAAGAAATGCCTTTAAATTCATGCTGATACATGTTTGTGTTAGCTAGATGCTAAAATTGTTTGTTGTGTATGGATCACTCACCTTATAATCCAATGTGGATTTGGAAGATAGGTTTCAGTGTAAAGGCTGAATCATGAGTGGGCAGGAGCTGAGGACTCTTGGTAAGAGGGTTGTAGCCTCTGTGACTCGAGGTAAAACACCGACAAAGATTGGGGCCCGAGGTGGTTGAGCTTGAGCGTCGGCTTAGGCCAGCGTGAGTGTAAGAATACCGATATTGGCCGGTACTAGTGTAGTAGCATCGAGCGATCCTAGATTTGGCAGGATCGTTTAAGTGCTAGTGTCCTTGGATTTTGTTGAGCCAACAAGCTCAAGACCGAGCTACCGCTGTTGTTGCTATCACTATCGCCATCAGTGTTGCAATCGTGGTTATTGCCACACCTGCTGAGATCCAGAGTGAAGATATGATTTAGGAGCGAGCCATTGCATCCGAGTCGAGGTACAAATCCAGTTCAGGCATAGATGGAAATTGGTTAGGGAAACAACCGAGGTCGAGAGAAAAATATCTTATTCCACCCAATAGGAAGGGTGGGACAATTAGGTCAGCATCGAGTCAAATGGATCATGTTGTTTCCGAACATGATGATGGAGATCAGTCTTATGTCCTTCCTAGGACGAGAAATTGTTTGGAGTGTAGCCAACAAAAATATCTGGACAAGAGTGGTCCTAGCAGACCGATGGGACAACCAGAAAGAGTGCATGCTATCACTTGACAGGAGATAGAAGACTCACCAAATGGGTGCCAAAGGTATAGAAGGAAGCGTAGATAAATCCTATGTCCGAGTATGGCTAGAACATGCAGTGATGATGACCAACATGGCCATCGGGTGAGGGACTATTAGTGAAAGTCTAAGGTAGCATAGACATCGCTACTGCAGCTAGGACGCCACTAGGATGGCGAAAGGAACAGGAATGGAACTGACCTTGCCCCAATCAGAAGAAGAATGTTCATGGGGAGATTTTATTAAAGTAGCGCAGCAGAGCCTTGGACTACGTTTATAGAATTTCAGTTAGTTGAAACAAAGTGGAAGAAAGGGGAAATGCTAGCTATAGTCGGGTTCGACTAGTTGTCGAGATATAATTTGGACACCACATGAGTAGAAGGGGCTCATGGAGCGTCTTGTGGTAATGAATTATGGTCATGGAATAATCCAGTTTAGTCTATTAGCATGTGAAAGTGTCGAGGTTATTAGGAGTCAAAAAGAATCTTCGATTTCATTTACCTTGTCGGTTGAAGACAACCTGTTTGTTAGACGAAGGTTGCCAAGATTGATTTGGCAACTATAATGGATGTGTCAGTTGAGAAATAGAATGTGAAGAAGGTGGTCGTGATACAAAAAATTTATGAGATGGTTCCAAGAGAATTGCCAGGTTTACTGCCAGAAAGGGAAATAGAATTCGTGATTGAGCCAGCATTGGGATAGAGCAAATCTCTAGGGCTCCTTACCGGATGGCATTATTTGAGTTGGAAGATCTGATCGTGCAAATGCGAGAATTATCGAATAAGAAATTTGTACGTGCCAGTTTTACCCGAGGAAAAGGAAATATGGTCTATTACACCTATGCTTTAACTATCGTCAACCCGATTAAGTGATGATAGAGGACAAGTGTTCATTGCCAATGATCAATGACTTGTTTGATCAATTTTAAGGAGTGTCGATTTTCTCAAAGATCGACTTGAGGATAGGATATCATCAACTGAGGATTAGGAAAGAGGACATTCCTAAGTCAGCATTTCGTACTCGATATGGTCACTATGAGTTCATAGTGATGCCATTTGGATTGACGAATGCTCCTACTGCTTTTATGAGTTTGATGAACAGAGTGTTCATGGAATATCTGGATCAGTTGTGATCGTGTTCATCGATGATATTCTAGTGTATTCAAGAAGTGAGGAAGAGCATGAGAGTCATCTGAGACTAGTGATATCGACACTAAGAGTTCATCAATTGTACACTAAGCGTAGCAAGTGCGAGTTTTGGTTAACTCGTGTTACTTTCTTAGGGCATGTGATCTCAGGTGAAGGAATTTCAGTGGACCCGAGCAAGATTGAAGCCATGATCAACTGGCCAAGACCGACTATAGTAGCAAAGATTAGAAGTTTTCTGGTTTTAGTAGGGTATTACAGACAGTTCGTGGAAGGGTTCTCATCATTGGCGTCGCCATTAACAAGACTCTTGAAGAAAGAGGAGAATTTTGTGTAGACAGACAAGTGCAAGAGTAGTTTTCGAGAGCTTAAGGAAACGCTGATTACCACACCTATGCTGACCATTCCATCTAGTCTTGGAGGATTTGAGATCTATAGTAATGCGTCACTAAGAGGATTGGGTTGCTATCTAATGCAATATGACAGAGTTGTTGCGTACGTTTCCTATCAGTTGAGGCTTCATGAATTGAACTACCCGACACATGACTTAGAACTCGCAGCTATCATCTTATGTCGAAGATTTAGAGGCGCTACTGTGCAGGGAAAGATTTTAGATCTTCACGGACCATCAAAGTCTCAAGTACTGTTTTGTCAGAAGGAGTTGAACGTGAGACAGTGCCGATGGATGGGATTGCTGAAGAACTACGACTGTGATATTCTATATCACCCGGGCAAGGCAAATAAGGTCATCGATGCTTAGGGTCAAAAGTCTTTGGTTGTTCATATATAGATTAAGGAGTGGAACTTAATCAAAAGAACTCGAGATTCGCTATTCAAATTTGAGGTAGGCCACCTTTCGAGTCTTATGGCCACCCTCAGAATTAAACCAGATGTTCATATTATAATCAAATTACTCTAACCGACAGATCCAGAAGTACAGAAAATCCTGCAAGAGGATACTGATAAGGGAGAGGCTGACTTTCAAATTTCTAAGGATGGAATATTCAAGTTCCGAGGGTGATTGGGTGTACCTGATGATGTAACACTCAGGGAATAGACTTGGTTAGGAAGTTACGGTAGCAATTGTAGTATTCGACCATACAGTGCGAGGTAGGTTAGAATCGACGTCAACTTGAATGGTAGACCAATATGAAGATAGTTATCGTCGGACAGGTTGCAAGTGTTAGATGTGCTAGTAAGTGAAAGTTCAGTAATGCAAGTTGAGAGGACATTTATAATCACTCAAGAGTTCCGAGTGGGAATGGAAGTATATCACGATGGAATGTTGTGATAGGTTTACTAAGAAGTCAGAGGGATAATGATTCCATTTGGGTAGTGGTCGACAGACTGATGAAGTCGGCTCACTTTATCGCCATATGGAAGGATCTTGATTGGAATGAGCATGCAGAAGTGTATGTGTGTTAGACAGTTTGTCTGCGTGGAGTACCAGTGATGAACCTATATCAGATCTAGAACCGAGGTTCCCAGTTTCAACAGAACAATCAGATAATTCCTTTTGAGGCAAAACAGAGCACAGTGTGTAAAACTTCAGTTGCGGAGATAAAGCCAGAGAAGGAAAGATTTCAGGCTCAGAGTTGGTCTAGTAGTTAGTGGATGCCGTGATAAGTGCTTGAGGACAGATTGCTTAGAATCGCCAGAATAATTGAATCGTTGAGCATTTAAGGCCCTCAGAGTTCCAAATTGGTGATTACATCTTTCTGGAGGTGTCACCAATGAGGGATACCTTGCGCTTCAGCAATGAGGGGAAAATTGAAACTGAGGTACATAAGTTCCTTTGAGATTCTGAAAAGAATCGGGAACCTAGCGTATCGTTTTGCGTTACCATCGAGATTGGCACAAGTGCATGATGTCTTTCACATGTCGAGGTTGAGGATGTTTAAGCCTAACCCGACCCACTTGTTAAGTCTGGAAGAATTAGACGAGGACGACAGAGTGTCGTATGTGGAAAGCTTGGTTCAGATTGTGAATTAGAAAGATCGGATTCGGTGAACCAAGATAGTTTCCTTGGTCACAGTGGTCTGACAATGCCATGGGACTGAAGAAGCAATCGGGGAAAGTGAGACTAGATGAGATGACGATACCCCCACCTTTTTGTTTAATGATTGGTAAAGATTTAAATTTCGATGACGAAATTTTTATAAGAGAGGAAGAGTTATTGTTGGAGAAATCTTTCCAGAATATTTTGAAGCTGACAAAACGTTTCTATCAATCTAGTCTGGAGCATTGGAGACCCTTCTATTTAGAGTCTGAAGACCTTCATTGGAGACCCTTCAATTTAGAGTCTGAAGACCTTCAGATCCCCAGACTCAGTACTCAAGACTCAAGACTCAAGACTATTCTCATTGACAGTTTCTAATCTAGTGACGAAGATGATCCAGAGCTAAAGTGTTTGGTTGAGGATTTGGTCTTGTCCACTAGAGTAGATCTCTTGGCTGGGTATGATATAACGGATTCTTTTATTCGAAATCAAGATCGTTTGAAGATCCGATGATTGACAAAATACTCTTGGAAGGTTCTATTCTTGGAAACCAAGATCCTGATTGTATGGGCGAACATGATTGATGTGCTATCGACATGTTCCTTTAATAGCTTGAATGTTCTTCTTAATTGTTTCTGTCCAACGGGAAGATTGGAAGAATTCCTTTGGTAAGTGCCAACGGGTATGATGGCATAAAGGAGTATAAAAGGAAGACGTTCTAACTATTCAAGAAGATGCACGATAGAGAAATTCTAGAGTCTGAAGCTCCTTGATTATTAGTCAATTCATATTGAGCAAAACTGTATTCACAAAAGAGAGTCTATACTTAGTGATACCTTGAGGGAGTGTGGTAGATCTTCTACACCGTGAAATCAAGAGAGAACAGTGCTATAACATCTATTTGTTCATAGTGGAATCCAGCCAGTGGGCTGTCAGTGCAGAAGAGTGGACGTAGGCTTGAAATAAGCCGAACCACTATAAACCTTGCATTCAATTTTCTCTTCCCTATTATCAGTCTTATTTTGATTGTTGTTTGACGAGAATCAATTGTCTCAATTCTATCAACTGTCTAGTATTGTGCAATTATTGTGATAAATTACTCTTTACACCTATTCACCCCCCTCTAGGTACTTTCACTAGCCATATCAATTGGTATCAGAGCTCATGTACTCACTTTATTTGAAGTGTTTTACTTCAGAGTAAAAGATCCATGGCTAGTATACTAGCTTCAGGGCTGATGGAAGGTCAAAGCAATACCTACGTAGCACCGACACGCGACACGCGACACGCGACACGACACGACACGACACGCGATACGTCATTTCTCAAAAAGTAGAGAATTTCGATACGTTCCGACACGTTAAATATTAAATAAATATTTTTATTTTTAATTAATTTGATTTAAATTCATATTAATTAAAAAAAGAGCCTACAATGAATTTACACTAATAATATTAATAAATTAATTCATTGGAAATTCGAAAGACATTCATAATTAATACGTATTCATGTTTGGAAATTAGAATCAACTTATTTAAATAAATCTATGATTTTTTACAATGATCAAAATTTATTATCATTTAAAATTCAGTATTTTTATTTTTTAAAATTATTTATTTATTTTGTTCCGATTAAAACAAAGTTTTCCACCACTCCCAAATTTATTTCAATTTTTCCCTCCCTCCCCACGAGAGACTATTCCCCCCTCCTAAATTTATTTCAATTTTTTTCCCTACCTTCCCATGTCGACTATTTCCCCCACCCCAAATTTATTTCACTATTTTCCCCTCCCCACCCACGTGACAGACTGTCACTTTCACCCCATTGAGTTTCCAAAACCCTAGCTACTGGATCACATTTTTCCCCTTGCCACACGACCTCGCAACCCCTTCCTCTCACTTTTTTCCCCTCGCCGCACGGTCTTCCACTCGATCCATCTCCATCTCCTCGCCGGACGACCTCCATACGACCCCCTTCCTCTCCTCTTCCTCTCGATCCTTCTCCTTGTCCTCCGCCTCGCCTTCGGCCCTTCCTCACTTGCAGTTGCAGCCTCGTCGCCGATCCCGCAACATCACTGTGGCCGCCCTCACCTCAGTCTCTACGGCCGCCCTTGCCTCGGACCTCGGTCTCTACTCTTTCTCTGGCGCATCAGTCTCTATTATTTCTCTGGCGGTTTCTCACCGTCGCGGGCTCGCTGTTGCTCGCGGCCTTGTCTCTCCTCCCTCGCCCTCGCTTCTATCCGACACGCGTGTCGAGACGAGTTGAAAAAAGTTGACCGCGTGTCGGAAAACTCGACACGCGTTGACCGCGTGTCCGAGCGTGTCGACGTGTCCGACACGCTCCGACACGTGTTGGACACGACACGGAAGCACAGACAACGTGTCCGTGCTTCATAGAGCAATACCAGACCTCCTTACTTTGATGGAAATGACTACAACATCTGGAAAAACAAAATGAAAGCATTCTTCGATCAAAATGGGACGTCGTAGAAAAAGGAATCACTCCTAAAGTTGCATCTGTCTTAGAAAGAGGGAAAGAAACCATTGAAACCAGCGAAATAACTTAGGAAGAGATAATCAAGAGACAAACTCTTGATGCGAAGGCTATTTATTCTTTATATTGTGCCTTGTCACCTACTGAATATAACAGAATATCTTCTTGTGTTACAGCAAAAGAAGTCTGGGATATGTTACATATCACCTATGAAGGAATTGATCGAGTGAAAGAGACCAGAATCAACATCCTTCTCGGTCAATATGAAGCCTTCAAAATGAAACCTGGAGAATCTATAACTGACATGTTTAGCCGTTTTACAGAGATTGTAAATGGTCTTGAAAATCAAGGACAACCAATTTCTGATCCCATGAAAGTAAACAAGCTACTGCGTGGACTCTCCAAGGATTGGAATCACATAAAGACTTTAATAAGAGAGACGCAAAGAATCATGCCACTATCTGTCGACGAGCTGGTTGGAACTCTTCAATCTTATGAAGTGGAACGAATTAATGAAGATGAATATCCAAAAGGTAAGAAATCCATTGCATTAAAATCAATTGATGATTATGATGTTACAGATTCTGAAGATGATATGGACGATGAGGAGCTTGCTCTCATGATAAGAAGATTCAGAAAACTGAATAGAAAAGGAAAAAGGTTCAACTCAAAGAAACAAAGTTTTCAAAGACAACGGACCAAGTCGGTTGATGATGATGAATCAAACAAAGATGTAGTTTGCTTTGAATGTAAGAAAAATGGACACATCAGACCCAACTGTCCTCTTCTGAAGAAGAAGAAAGGAAAAGCTGAAAAGTCTCGAAAGGCTCTCAAAGCCGAAACCTTGAGTGATACAGAGTGTGAAGAAAGTGATGATGAATATGCCAACTTATGTCTGATGGCGCAATCAGACTCAAACTCTGGATCAGACTCAGACAGTGAATTTGAGATAAGTAATTTTAAAATTCCTATCAAGGTTTCTAAGTATATTGATGAGCTATGTCTTAGTCTTAAGACTTCTCTCAAAAGGATTTCCGAACTTAAAAAGGAAAACTCTGCTCTAAAAAAAAACTGGAAAACGTTTTAAAAGAAAGAGTTAAATATTTAGACATGAATGTTTCCACTCTTAAAGAAAATGAAGATAGTCTTTTGAAAGAAAATGCTCTTTTAAAAACTGACTCATCAAATATCTCAAAGAAATTTTCAATAGGGTCCGAGAAACTTGAAAAATTCTTTCAGCTCAAAGACCTTACTTCAATAAGTCCGGTCTAGGTATGACAGCAGAAACAATTCCCTTGATTGATTTTCCTAAAGTAAAAGAAAGAATTAAGCAAAGACCCTCGAGAGAGGCTTACAAAAATCATTTCAAGAAGGTTTTTGTAAAGTCCGTAGTCGAAATGCCCTCAGTGTTCAAAGTGCAATAGCCCATATCACTTTGAAAAGAGTGTCCTATGGTTTGGAAACCATTAAGAAAACATGGGCTAATACTTGTTTATCTTACTAACACCAATGGACCCAAGAAAATATGGATACCAAAGAAAGCTTGAGACTCTCTTTTAAATGCAGGTCTCCATCAAGAAAAAGGTAAAGTGGTATCTGGACAGCGGATGCTCAAGACATATGACAGGAGACTCAAATTGCTTTATAAGGACCGTTCAAGTAAATGGTGGAAATGTCTCATTCGGAGGAAACAACAAAGGAAGAATTGTGGGATTTGGAACTGTGAAAATTGGAAATTTCACAATAAGTAATGTTTCCCTAGTGGAATGACTCAATTACAATCTTCTCAGCATCAGCCAACTGTGTGATACTGGTTTTAAGATCTTCTTTCAAGAAGGAATATGTTCTGGAACCAGTAAAGACTCTACTCAGTCTTTCATGGGTCGAAGGCATGGAAATATCTATCTCTTGGATGTGAAACCGGATGAATCACAATGCTTAATCTCAATTCAAGACGAAGCAAGCTTATGGCACAGAAAGCTTGGTCACATCAATATGAAGCAATTAGCCAAAATCTCAACAAAGCAGCTTGTTCGTGGTCTACCCAATTTATCATACCAAAAGTCTGATCTATGCACTTCATGTATATTGGGAAAGCAGGTAAGAAATTCATTTAAGCCAATAAATCATGTCTCTACTAATCATGTACTACAGCTGCTGCATATGGATCTCTTCGGACCAACCAGAACCCAGAGCATTGGAGGTAAGAAATATTGCCTAGTAATTATGGACAATTACTCCCGATTTACTTGGGTATATTTCCTTGCAAGTAAGTCCGAAACCTTCTCGTATCTTGAAAAGTTTGCTAAAAAGGTTCAAAATGAAAAAGGATGTGTTATCTCAAGTATAAGAACAGATCATGGAGGTGAATTTGAAAATCAAGATTTTACAAAACTTTGTGACAAATCTGGCTTTAAGCATGTGTTCTCCTCTCCATATACTCCTCAGCAAAATAGAGTTGCGGAAAGAAAGAATAGATCTCTTCAAGAAATGGCTAGAACTCTTTTAATTGAAAGTAAGATTTCTTCACGATTTTGGGTTGAAGTTGTTTCAACAGCGTGCTATATTATCAATAGAGTCTTTTTAAGACCTATTCTAGAGAAAACCCCTTATGAGTTATTCAAAGGTAAGAAGCCTATTGTTTCATACTTTCATGTGTTCAGTTGCAAATGCTTTATACCGAAAAATGCAAAAGATCGAGTTGGTAAGTTTGAAGAAAGATCGGATGAAGGCATCTTCCTTGGATATTCTACATCAAGCAAAGCCTACAGAGTCTACAACAAGAAGAGTCAATCTGTGAAGGAATCAATAAATGTCAAATTTCAAGACTCTATGCAAAATGAGTCCAGTCAGACTCATAATGAAGAATCTGAACCTGCTCCAGACTCTCCAAAGCTTACAACTCAAGAAGCATCTCAAACTCTGGAAGACCAGCATCAAGCTGTTCGTGAAGATTCAAGTAAAGAAAGAGATCATCAACCTGACGAATCAACCAGTAACTAGAAGCATAAATCCAGTCATCCCAAAGATCTTATTATTGGTGATATTAATGAAGGAATTCGCACAAGATCCAAAAGGCGCGAAGAGTCTAGTGCTGTGGCTCTCATTTATGAAATTGAATCAAAAAGCATAGAAGAAGCTTTATCTAATGAAAGCTGGATTGAAGCTATGCAATAAGAGCTCAGACAGTTCAACATTAATGATGTCTGGGAATTGACATCTAAACCAAAAGGTTATTCCAAATGGACGTCAAAAGTGCCTTCCTAAATGGTTTTATCCATGAGGAAGTTTATGTGGAACAACCACCAGGGTTTGAAGACCCAAAGAAGCCAGACTCAGTCTTCAAACTGAAAAAAGCCTTATATGGTTTAAAGCAAGCACCTCGAGCTTGATACAACAAACTAAGTAAGTTCTTAATACATAATGGTTTTGTCAAAGGTAAAGTAGATACTACTCTATTTATCAAAAAAGAAAACAAAAGCTTTTTACTTGTTCAAATATATGTGGATGATATTATTTTTGGATCCTCTAATGAAAGTCCGTGCAAGAAATTCTCTAAGTCTATGCAGGATGAGTTTGAAATGAGTATGATGGGAGAGTTAACATTTTTTCTTGGACTCCAAGTAAAACAATTGAAGGAAGGAACTTTTATTCATCGAGAAAAATATGCTAATGATCTTGTCAAAAAGTTTAGACTGGAAAAGTGCAAAAAGACCGACATACCGATGTCAAGTTCTTTGAAGATAGACAAAGATGAAGAAGGAAAGAAAGTTGATCAAAAGCTGTACAGGAGTATTATCGGTTCACTTCTTTATCTTACTATCTCTAGACCTGACATTTTGTTGAGTGTTTGCATCTGTGCTAGGTTTCAATCGGATCCTAGAGAATCTCATCTCGGTCTTTGAAACGTATTATTAAATACGTTGCTTCATCTTCAAGCATCGGTCTTTGGTATCCTAAAGAGGGAGACTTTAATCTTCTTGGATATTCAGACGCAGATCTAGCTGGTTGCAAAGTTGATAGAAAGAGCACATCGGGAACTTGCCAGTTGCTTGGAAGCAGGACAGTGTCTTGGTTTTCAAGGAAACAAAATATTGTGGCTCTCTCTACAACAGAAGCAGAGTATGTAGCTCTTGGAAGTTGTTGTTCGCAAATTATGTGGATAAAACAACAGCTACAAGACTTTGGAATTGAAGACTCATGCACTGAGATTAGATGTGACAACACTAGTGCAATCAATCTCACCAAAAATCCAATCCTTCACTCAAGAGCAAAGCATATAGAGATTCGACATCACTTCATTAGAGATCATGTTCAAAATGGAGAAATCTCGATTCAATTTGTTGATTCAAAGAGCCAACTAGCGGATATATTCACAAAGCCTTTGGAGAAAAATTAATTCGATTTTATCTGTTCCAGACTCAACATTTTGAAGCTTGAGGAAGTTAAAGTCTAGAGACTCTCAGACCCTCAGACTAAGACGTTCATGGCTATAGACTATAAGTTGTTTCAATATTCAATCTCGAAAAGGTACGATCTTTCGTTCGGTTATGATTGATTTATATTATCTTTAAAAGATGGAATTTTTCATTTTCAAAAGGATAACTTCTATTTAAAAATGGCAGTTTCTTTAAAAAAAAGGGCGGTTATTGTTTTTAAAAGGGACGACTGTTCACTTGCCTTTATGTCGATTGGTTTTTTCCTTTTTTAAATTGGGTTATATATATATACAATCAGTTGTTTTCTTCGCTTAACTCCAAAACCCTAAAAAGCATTCTCCTCCCAATCCTGTCGACTTCGTGTTCATCTTCGAGAAAGTTGTCATCTTTTCTTGGGAAAGCGAGTCAAGGAATCTTTCAACGACAAGAAAACGATGTCTTCTTCGAGAAAGTCTTCAAGAATCGCGAGCAGGGGACCACAGAGAATGAGGGAGGGTCCTACCCATTTCGATCTCACCGAAGAGGAAGAGTTACTGAGACATCAACAGAGCCCGATTCACTCTCAACCACGTCACTCTCCATCATCTACCCCACAGGGTGTGGGTCATCAATCAGAGGAAGAAATAATCGAGGAAGTAGACCCTGTAAGAGTCCAAAAACCCTATTTTATTTATAAGCTCTATCGTGCTTTGAAAAGCACTGGTACTCCGCTGAAGTATGTAGATGATTTCCTTAAAGACAAGGGTTATGGAAATGAGTATGTCTTTTTGCGACGAATGGAGGATTTAGGAATTGCTCCCAAAGGAAAGGCTGAGGAAGCACTTGCGAACACTCCAAGTGACCCTCGTGTAGGAGGATTGAATCCCACTGACGGGAACGATGATGATAAACTGTTTAATGAATTTCAACCTAGGATGGGAGTTGCTGTGAAGGCTAAGGGAAAAAGAACGGAGTTGTTCAAATCAAAGGAACAGGAGAATCTGTTCTTCAAACTGTTGAAACGTGGGGTGATAAACCCCAGAAGCATTGATTTTGACTTTCTGGATGCCATCAATGTGAACTTGAGGGAAAAGTTCAATCTGCTTCAACTTGAGCAATTTTGCTCCGACACCACAGACGGCTATGCACAATTGACAGCATATTTCTATTAAAATCTCAGCTTTTTAGATGCGAATAAAATATCCTTCAGTGTTCGAGACCAAGACTATGTGGTAGATGTGGACATGCTGGCAGATATAATTGGGGTTGAAAAAGGACAATATCAACCGGTCAAGGTTTCAATTGCTCGTACCTCACTGGAGCTCGTCAAAGATAGGATTGCAGAAGGGAGAATTACTTACGCAAGAATGCGTGCCATCAACATCATTTTTCACAAAATTGTGATCAACTGTCTCAGGCCAAAATCGACATCCAAGACTAACGTGTCCAACTCTGAGGCAAAATTGATGTGCGTGATCAATTCAGGGAGAAAGTTCTCTCTCTCTCACACCATTCTCTTCCACATGTATAGAGCGATGGTGAAGGACAAGAGCCAGTTGCCTTACTCAGGTCTTGTGACTAAGATCTTCAGACACTTGAACATTTAACCTCCACAAACTCTTTGTATTCGACCATGCGACAAAATGGTGGTGGGTTTGAAAATGCTGACAAAAATGCGTTTGAAAGAACTTGATAAGGCAATGGAGAAGTTCAAGGTGAAAACTCCGATCAAATCTCATCTAGTATCTTCTGCATCAAAAAGGAAAGGGAAGGAGCCCGTGGGTGCTCCATCCAAAAAGAAAAAAACTCTTATCTTAGAGGATGAAGATGAAGAGGATGAACTCTCTATCTCTACCTTGGCATTGAAAAGGCTCAGTCGATCTGTATCTGAAAAAGAAAAAGAAGCAGAGGACAAAGAACAGAGAGAAGAAGAGGAAAATGAAGAGACCAGAGAAACAGAGGAGAAAGAAGAGAAAGAAAAAGAAGAAGCGGAGAAGGAAGTTGAAGAAGAAGAAGAAGAAGAAGCAGTCAAAGAAAAGTCTGCAGATGAAGCCGGAGAGAAAGACAATCAAGACGCTAACGAGCATGGCCATCACTCTTCCCCAATTGAGGCCTTAGAAACAGGGGGAGATGGCGAGCAAGGAAGGACTACACCATATCCTGTCCACAGTGAAGGTGTGAGTCGCTCACCAGCAAATCCAGAAGATCTTCAGGCTTCTCAAATGCCTGAGGAAGGACATGATACCTCAACGCCAAATCTGCGCGATTATACCGAAGTTCCATCGTCTGCCTTTACTCCATCTGATAGAGCAAATGCCAACACGCAGCCGGACACTATAGCAGATTTTCGTCGCATCCTTGATATTCTTCTGGAAATGCAGGGTCAAATATATGCTTTGGAATGTGAGCTTCAAGTCCTGAAGAATGCTGGACAAGCGTCTTCTGTTACCCTGTCGGATCAAATGCAAGACCTCGCTCTTAAAATTCAAGCAAATGCCAAAGGGGAAGAGGTGGCACATCTACGGGAAGACTTGAAGAGGCTGGAAGGCATCGTACAGTCGATGGGAGATTTCTAGCTTGTGCGCGTTCCCAAGCAGACTTGACTTTTTCTCACATTTTTAATGATGACAAAAAGGGGGAGAATCGCAATCTTTTGAACTTTGACTTTAAAAATTCTTACTTTAGTTTAGTTTGTTTGGATATTTGTTTTGAGCATGACTTGGGTGTGGATTTGAAATTGACTGTTGCATTTATATCAAGTGTTATTGTATGGCTTTACTCATGAAAGACTAACATATTTTCTGTGGATGCAGAGTCTAGTTGAGTTGTTAATCTTTATGAGATATCCATATTGCTTGAGTAATGTTTTGCAGGTCAAAGCTGTTCAAATCTACATGAAAGTTTTGTCACCATCAAAAATGGGGAGATTGTTGAAGAAATCTTTCCAGAATATTTTGAAGCTGACAAAACGTTTCTATTAGTCTAGTCTGGAGCATTGTAGACCCTTCTATTTAGAGTCTGAAGACCTTCATTGGAGACCCTTCAATTTAGAGTCTGAAGACCTTCAGATCCCCAGACTCAGTACTCAAGACTCAAGACTATTCTCATTGACAATTTCTAATCTAGTGACGAAGACGATCTAGAGTTAAAGTGTTTGGTTGAGGATTTGGTCTTGTCCATTAGAGTAGATCTCTTGGCTGGGTATGATATATCAGATTCTTTTATTCGAAATCAAGATCATTTGAAGATCCGATGATTGATGAAATACTCTTAGAAGGTTCTATTCTTGGAAACCAAGATCCTGATTGTATGGGCGAACATGATTGATGGGCTATCGACATGTTCCTTTAATAGCTTGAATGTTCTTCTTAATTGATTCTGTCTAACGGGAAGATTGGAAGAATTCCTTTGGTAAGTGCCAACAGGTATGATGGCATAAAGGAATATAAAAGGAAGACGTTCTAACTATTCAAGAAGATGTACGATAAAGAAATTCCAGAGTCTGAAGCTCCTTGATTATTAGTCGATTCATATTGAGCAAAATTGTATTCACAAAAGAGAGTCTATACTTAGTGATACCTTGAGGGAGTGTGGTAGATCTTCTACACCGTGAAATCAAGGGAGAATAGTGCTGTAACATCTCTTTGTTCATAGTGGAATCTAGCCAGTGGGCTGTCAGTGCAAAAGAGTGGACATAGGCTTGAAATAAGCTGAACCACTATAAACCTTGCGTTCAATTTTCTCTTCCCTATTCTCAATCTTATTTTGATTGTTGTTTGACGAGAATCAATTGTCTCAATTCTATCAACTGTCTAGTATTGTGCAATTATCGTGATAATTGCCCAGATCTGCGAGACGCTTGCTTGAGCGAGCCTTCCTGCTGGAGCCCCAAGTGAGCGTCTCGTTGCTCGCCCAGATCTGCGGCAGTGTCTGCTCGCTCGAGCGAGCATCGTGAGCAGAGCAACGACATTCTGCTCACTCAAGCGAGCGTCGCTGTTGTGCTTGCTCGAGCGAGCCTTGCGAGTAGAGCAGCAATGCTCGGCTCGCTTGAGTGAGCATCGCTGCTCTGCTTTGCTGCTTTGCTCGATCGAGCAAGCATGCTAAGCAGAGCAGCGACGCTTATAATCAATTATTTGGTTACAATGTAAGAACTTGTGCTTGGCTGGCGAGCATGGCAAGCAGAGCAGCGACGCTTATAATTGATTACCTAGTTACAATGTAAGAACTTGTGCTTGGCTGAGATATTTATAGGAATTTCTAGTTTTCTATCGAAGGTGGAACTTTGTGGGATAATACATGTTTTGGCATCCAACTACCGTAGTTTAATTAAGCATCATCTATGCTTTCCGTAACATAAGTTTCAAACACTGTTGTTTGCTCGATCGAGCAAGCATGCCTTGCCATGCTCTGTTTCCATGAGTTCATGAAACTTTATTTCTGTAAATATATTTATAGGGTGTCAAGGATGAAGTAGAAAGGCGGAAGATGCATTGTGTGCATAGTCCGGTCCAAATTACACAAGATTTACTTATGTTTTTAAGCTCAAGGCAACACGAAAAACACTCTACTCATATTTTAGTGAAATGACACAGGTGGTCCATCTATTTTTGCCAGAAATTCTAAGCCTTCTCTTTACTTCTTTTTTTATACCAAAATCTTTCATTTAGTTTCTAGTAAGTGTCATACTTGATTGTTGGAATGCTGAGTTTGAGCAGAGTGTCGCTGCTGTGCTTGCTTGAGCGAGCCTCGCGAGCAGAGCGGCAACACTCAGCTTGCTCGAGCGAGCGTCGCTACTCTACTTTGCTGCTTTGCTCGCTCGAGCGAGCATGGCGAGCAGAGCAGCGACGCTTTGCTCGCTCAAGCAAGCGTTGGTGCTGTGCTCGCTCGAGCGAGCATTGTGAGCAAAGCAGCAATGCTTGGCTCGAGCATCGCCGCTCTGCTTTGCTCACTCGAGCAAGCAGAGCTGCTGTGAGTGCATCGCTGTTGTGCTTGTCATCCATCACTGATGATATCAATATTGATCGACTAATCTGTGCCCACTCTTGAAAAATGACCCAAAAAGATATCCAAGCAATAATTTATTCCTGCAATTTTCGGGCACAAGCGAAAAAGTTTCAGAGCTTCAGAAGGCCATCTTAGATTTCTATTCAAACATGATTCTTGATTTTTATGCTAAATGTTTAATTCCATGGTTTGTTTAATGTGAACAACAGAAGTAGTTGTTTCATATTTGAGCTGGTTCTTCATTTGGCGAAGATAATGATGCTCTGGAAATAAAGAGGATTCAGTTTTTCTATATCTTTTGTTTATCTTGCTCGCTCAAATGCCTTGTTACTACTTTGTGGAATCAATTTGCTCTCTACCTCCTCAAATTTTACTAAAATTAGTGGTGCTCTGCTCGCTTGAGCGAGTGATCTGGTGGTAAATTTCTCTGGACTATGCTGAGGAACTATGAGCTCATCCAAAATCACCGAGCTATCTCTTTTGACAGAGAGGGACTATAGTTGAGAAACTTAGAAAGGAAACACTGAAGGACTGCAGCCACTTTCAAGAACTTCTTTCTGTGTGTGAAGGTAAGAAGCAATCTTGGAATTGTTATACTTGTGGTAATACCTGCCATAAAAAAATTGTCTTGAATATGTTTGAGAACCGCATAACTTGTTGAGCATAGGAAAACCGTAGTACCAAACTCAATCAGATTTGAGCTGCAACTTACCTATGTTGTCCTCAAGTGGTTCATAAAGCAAGCAACCACTTTATCAGCCTCAAGACATCCTGTAGGAAGATATTAGATGAGCAAAGATCAATGATTCTATAGTATATAATTCGAACAAGCGAGGTTTTCATTGCAATTGATGGTTGTTGGGTCATACTTATTTTTCTTTTTTGGCATATGCAGGTACATCTGTTTGATCATATGGATGAAAGGACACTCGATGCGATTTTTGAAAGGCTTAAACCCGCCTTGTGCACTAAAGGAGCGTTCTTAGTTCGTGAAGGTGATGTTAGATGCAAATTGCACAACCCCAAGATCTCCATAACCAGAACAAGAACATGCATAATTGAGTAGAAAGATTAACGCACCTGTTTTGGGATCCATCGAATATAAAGCAGAAGCATAAAAAGGATTACCCACATATATCAAGGGGATTCACGCATCAAGTCCTTCTTCTCTATTGCCCTCCATATCACTGGCTCAATGAGGCGGCCCCCCTCACGTTTAACGTTAGGTAAACGCCCCTTAGGTGATAATACATGTGAGAATTAGGGTTAGAGGAGAGACTTGAGCACTATTTATAGAGTTTCCAGCCAGTCCCCCTCATTACGGGCCAAGCTCAACTCGGCCCACACTAGCCAGCCCATATTAGACTAATTAAGAAACCTTCTATCTCTCTTTAGACCAACCATGTTTTACGGTAATCGTAAAAACAGTAAATTACAATATCAATTAATTTAGTCCACATTAGAAAAAATCTTACATTCTCCCACTTTGACTATATTAATTGAAATCGTACTGTATGTGCGCACATTTGGTCCAGAGATAATTCTTAATAGTTAATCCTATCCCATAAAGTCTTAAACACTGAATCATGGCGGTAACTGCATGTATACACACAGAGCCTTCCATGGTCACGAATGTTCTCAACTTTATTGATATGGATTCAATATGGTAGTGTGTCAAATGAATAACATCTCTCATAGAGAGATCTCATTTGTCAGTCACCATTATCTTACCTTAGGTGTCACAAAAAAACTTGTGCCACTAGAGAATGCTTTATGGTTCCAATGAACTCACATATGTCTTGTCCTTATGGTTAACATTTCTTTATGTATCACAAGACATATACATAAGGCTAATAACCGGATGCCCGGATGCCCCTAGCCTTCACTCAAGATCTATACAATCCCTTGAGACTTTATCAATATGTATTCAATATAATAACAACACATTCAAAATATTTTATTGAATGCAAAAGTTGATACATATCAAACCATTACTAAGTGTAACGAACCATAGATGTGAACTTTATCAGAGTAAAGCCAAAATAGCTCCCACTAAACAACAATATTCGAAGATACTCCTAGGCCCATGTTAACAATATGTTACTAAAATATACATGGCGTAGGCCTTTAGTTCGTGGATCTGCAACCACATCATCTGTGAAAATATGTTATATCATAAGTCACCTTTCTGTACCGTTTCTTTATGGTCAAAAATATCTGACTACCATATATTTAGACCCCTTGAGACCTCTATAGTAAATAAATAATACTACAAATTTGTTATCTCAATACAACCGTATGGGTCTATCCATCAAGTTAAAACGATCAATTCCGTCATGAGGTTTTGGAGCCTAATAGCCCAAGTAATAACTTAAAAGAATGTTACTAACACTGCATACATAGTAGAAGATAACAAAGAACTTTATTTACTGCACTTCTTACTAACATAAATCTGTATTCCATTATTGATTGCATATCATCAGAACAGCCAGCAAAGTTTACATCTAAATACTCTACTAACTGCAAGAATTGAACATGTCTATAAATTAGCATATAATCTCTTGTCTTCTTTAAGTACCTTAAAACCTTCTTGACAGCAACCCAGTGATCATGTCCTGGATTTGACCGATATCTGCCTAGAAGTCCCGTCACAAAGACAACATTTAGTCTAGTGCAAATTCGAGCATACATTATACTTTTAAGTGCACTGACACAAGGTACAACATTTAATTAGATTTTCTCAATATCTAAATAAGGACAATGTGATAGATTTAGTCCATTACCCTTAACAACATAAGCAATTCATGGCTTGCAATGATGTATATTGAATATTTCCAATATACAATCAGCAAATGTCATCCGAGAAAATATAATATAATATGGCAAAAACAATCCTTACAGACCTCAGTATTGTCTCAAGGTCACAACTTGTAAGCAAAATATCATGTACATAAAGTATGAGAAAAAATTAATTTCCTCCCACTGACCTTGCAGTATATTGAATTACTTTGTTCCCAATTGAACAAAATAACAACACTATAAAACTTTAATAATATTGTCTGGAAACTTGCTTAAGACCATGAATTAGAACTTTTCAGTCTACACACAAGTTTACTTGAATCTGCTGCAAAATCATCCAGTTGCACAATATAGATTTTGTATCTATTTGGCGTAACTTTATATCAAAATAAATTATTAATACCACGTTCACTCTGAAAGAACATTTAAAGAAATAATTATTTCTTCATTATAAACAATACACCCTTCTTTCAGAGTTAAAACGTTAGTTACAAATTTGGCTTTAAATTCCACAATATTTGTTTGAAATTCTTTTAGTTTTGTACGTCAATTTGCAACTAATAAACTTGTGATCTTTAGACAAGTCGGTAAGTTTCCAAACATGTTTCATAGATTGTATATCGTCTTTTATGGCATCTAATCACATACTTAATCGAGAATAAGAAAAGACATTTATAAATATGTCATTACATCAACCATATAGAGGATATTGTAATCATGCTCTCATAAATAGACTATATAGTCTGATGGTATAACTGATTGTCTTTCCTTAACAAATCTCCTTAATAAAGTTGCAACCACTTCATTCTGCACTTGAGAGGTTTAAGAAATTTCATTATAAACTATATCAAGAATAGTACATTGAACCTCAACAAGTTTAGTCTATGGTACAGGAAATTCCATAATTATCTGTATAGGTAAAGACCTAAAACATAGTAACCTTCATTATACTACTATCTTTAATAATCTGAGAGCAGTTATTCTTTACAATTACGTCAATATTTAGAAGCTTTAGAGTATGTGATTCCATAATTCTTGTACCTTCTTTAGGGTCATAAAATCAATACCCCTTTTGTATATGAAAAAATTGCTTTCATAATATCAGCCCACAAAAGACCAGATAAATTAGTCTTATTAATCATACTCATTACCATGTTCAATATGACGCATTTATGCCTTTCGCCCAAATCTATTTGTCAGAATTTTCAGGTATAGTAATTAAATTACCACCCCAGAATCTACCAAGTATTTGACAAATGACCCTTTAAGCTATTTCGCATTGTCATACTTGCCAAAATACTCATTGCCACTGTTAAACCTGACAACTTTTTAATCATATACGAGATGTATATGTCATTAGGACTTAAACACAATTTTTGCAGATGTGTCCTAATTTCAATATCGACAAGACATAATTTCAAGTAACTAAGGCTTCTTTCATCTTATAGCAATGCAGTCTGCAGGCAAACCTCTTTTCAAGTGTTCTAGAATGGAACGCTTCATGGACAATAAGCAAATTCAATTGCTCTTTTCTCAAGCAACAAATCATATGTCCACAACTTAAAATTTGAAGCAGTAAAAAAATCTCAATGATGACGGAATTACCATTTACAGAAAAGGTGACTGAAAAACAAGTAGTATATAATTATCATCATGTGAGAATTGTGTAACTTGACATACAAGTACACATCCAAAGAGTTACATGCAAAATCACATAATCACATTTGGGCAGAATACATGACATGCAATTGTACACTCCCCACATGATAAGGGTTATGAGAATATGTTCCAATTCTTCATGAATTTATCACCTTTGAGCATATGAATCACTAGAATTAGTCACTCCTCCACCACACTATCATGTATCCCTCCATGAACTAATACACAATCACCTCCTTTGGGAGTATGATTACACATTAGACCAAGAGACATCCCAATCATCATACGAGACCGAAATTTCTCAAACCCAATCAAGCGTGCCACTTTGGCGGTCACTACTCAATTGAATCATTGAAATTCTCTCATACTAGGGATATAAGCTTTACTCCTCACATGCACCATATATATGTGATTTTAACTTTAGTGATAGGGGCATCATATCACCAAAATCACATATCATGCTAATTACATTGTTTTATTCATTAATAAAAATTAATCATATATATATATATATATATATATATATATATATATATATATATATATATATATATATTGATCACAGTAACACAAGAAACTTCTTATAACAGAGAATAAAACATCTCTTATGCATCCCAATTACATATTACCCAGAACAACATAAAAAGAATGTTGATATATAATATTTCTCACAAATTAACATCAATAGTAATACATGGTGCACCAAATCGACAAGCTTGACAGCTAATCCATTATCACTCATGAATTCATAAGGCAAAAATGACTCCAATGCCAACAACTGATTTATTAATCAATTTTAGGTAACAAATATCATTACTTCAACCAAAGGGCCTATTAATTGAGTCAAACTAGAGAACCAAATATCTAAAATTTAACAGTAGATACTATTGCTCTGCATAAATGTTGTCATACTCCTTAACCATAAAAAATATTCAACTTGATAGATATTAACAAGTGACCAGATGAGTTCATATACAATATGCAGTAACTTAATTGACATGCATTACCCACATTCAGCAGATGTGTTAATCAGTACATCAGTTTGGTCACAAGTCCTTAAGTCGTTTATCATTCAAAGATTACCAGTGTGTAAAGGAGTATACTTGAGTAACAAAAGTTTCATAATCTTTATTGTTTCTCATCAGCTCAATACATAACTCAAATACAATCTCATATGAATTGTATCGCATTAAGCCAGCTTCAGTTCACAATAAAGTTTGATTTTTATTGATGAATCACACCTTTTTTATTATGTAATAACATACTAGTAACTCATCACCTGTATTTCCAAAATCACAGAAAATACAAGAAAAATACGCAAAAATACACTAAAAATACACGTATTTATGATTCCATATGCAATTTCACATCAATAAAACCATCAAACATATAAAATAAATATACCACAAGATAGGAAATCACCATACGAGTCCAACGCCGCCAACCACGCGCCAAAATAAGCCCCCACGCGCCTGCACGCGCCGCCTGAGTGCGCAGCGCGTGGCGCTTGTTCGACGCCCAAGCGGCGCGTGGCCGCGCGTGGGGGCACGTGCGGCATCCCCCGGCGACGCGCCGCCGACGCTCTTGCTCGTCTCGTCTCGCCCAATCCAAATTTATGATTTAATTTAATTTTCATTGAACAAAAAGTCTTGAAAATCACAAATTATGGCAAGATCAATACCAATTAGGGCTAATCCATACAAATTAGGGTAGATCCGTACAAATTATGGTAAATCCGAACAAATTAGGGCAAAAACAATTGCGTTCGAGTTCTAGAGTTATGGTTGCTTTGATACCACATGTTAGACGCAAATTGCGTAACCCCAAGATCTCCATAACCAGAACAAGAACATGCATAATTGAGTAGAAAGATTAACGCACCTGTTTTGGGATCCATCAAACATAAAGCGGAAGCATAAAAAGGATTACCCACATATATCAAGGGGATCCACACATCAAGTCCTTCTCTTCTATTACCCTCCGTATCACTAGCTCAATGAGGCGGCCCCCTTCACGTTTAGCGTTAGGTAAACGCCCCTTAGGTGATAATACATGTGAGAATTAGGGTTAGAGGAGAGACTTGAGCACTATTTATAGAGTTTCCAGCCAGTCCCCCTCATTACGGGCCAGGCTCAACTCGGCCCACACTAACCAGCCCATATCAGACTAATTAAGAAATCTTCTATCTCTCTTTAGACCAACACTGTTTTATAGTAATCGTAAAAACAGTAAATTACAATATTAATTAATTTAGTCCACATTAGAAAAACTCTTACAGGTGACCCAGTCAATGAGATGCTCTTCATCATCCGAGGCCACCTCGACTCTTACACTACCAATGGGGGCCGCATCGGGTTCTTGAACTCGTGCCGCATCGGTCCAGATTTCTGTGGTGAAGAATTGCTCACATGGGCCCTGGACCCAAGCCCCAGCATTATCTTACCATCATCGATCCGCTTGGTCAAAACCCTCTCCGAAGTGGAGGCTTTTGTGCTAAGGGCAAATGACTTGAAATTTGTGGCGTTGCTTGGTCAAACATGTCAATGTGATGAAGTTGAACAACAATGAACTATATTACTTCATTATTGCGATGTCATGTATGAAAGGGTCTATGTAGAGATCTATAAAGATACTCTTCTTTTTGCTAGCTCTTATTGTACAAACTTTACTTACAAAATTTTCTTCCAAGTATACACATATGACCATGTTCAGAATGTTTGTCTTCACTCACCATGAACAAAATTAAATTGATGAGCATTTCATGAGAATGAGAATTCAATACCAAGTTTACACTTTATTAAAAAAAAAAAAGCACTTTTTGATAAATTTGGAACATAATTTTTTATAGTTACCAAACATGTTTCTATTCTTTTTCTATTCCAGGAACATAAATTTTTGCAGTTACCAAACATGCTTTTTTGTTAAAAAACTATTCCCCAGAATAGCAATAGTTTTTTTCTATTTCTGTTCCTTGGAATAATTTTTTAATAGAAACACAAACAAACACTCCCATAGTGAGGAGTGAAATGACCTAGAAATGGTCCGACTGACATGTAATCGATTAGGTTGATTGATCATTGCTTGATTTGATGTCGTGAATTGATTGATTGAATCAAAATGACTGGGGAAATGTCATGTTGACATGTAATCGACTAGATCGATTGATCGAGATATTGATCAGTGGTGTGATTGCTTGGGTGCCTATTGAACTGTGCTAATATGCATGTGGAATTTGAGGTCAAGGTAAGTCCTATGACCCGTGTGTGCATAGGCAGCCCGGATAGCGTATTGGTTTACTAATCGAGTCTTAGGGGGTAAAACTTGCTGAGATATGGTCTTAATGGTTATTGTATAACCATTTCAGGACCCTGATGAGAAACCTAAGGAGGACAACCCTAATGTGAAACCCGAGGAGAAGGAAGATTTTGAAGAAGAGGATGATCCTGAGGAGGATCTTGAGTACGACCTAGATAAGGACTGAGATCCCATCCTGTTTTGCAAACTTTGGATTTTGATCGGACGTATAGTAGATCGGACTTGTGAATAGTATTGTATTATACTATATAGTTTGCCTTGTATAAAAGTGTGGTTATGTGTTTTCATGGTGTGAAAATTGTGGCCTACTTTTCTATCCTAATGTTTTATTGTCTAGGGATTTTTGTCTATTTCCGCATGCGTATTAAAAAGAAAGGGGTCGGCGATGTGTCCTGGGGCGTTGCTATTAATTGACTAGTTGAGGGATGGGCACGCGATCAAGGATCGAGGTGTGACAGTTGTTATATCTAATAAATAGATATTTCCAAGTATCCTTCCAGTAAAAGACTACTTTTAATCTTTGCTTGTACCTGAGCATTGTCTTCTTGAAAGCAAATCTTGTATCCAATATCACATAATTGGCTTATGTTAATGAGATTATAGTTCAAACCTTGACAAGGGATACATCTCTTATAGTCAGGTTACCAATCTCAACAATTCCTTTGCTAATAATCTTTCCTTTGTTGTTCCCTCTAAAAGAAACACTTCCTACATTAAACTTTGTGGGCTCAACAAATTTGTTTCGATCACTAGTCATATGTCTTGAACAATCACTATCAAGGTATCACTTGTGTGACATCCCGAATTTCGACCCCGTCCCAAATATATGGAATGGGCATTTTGCCGGCACGTCTATAGTCCTTTTTCTCTGAGTTGATCACTCACGAGTTAATCAATTTATTGGGTGAAGCCGTTAAGGGATATAACCGCGGTAAAATCCCTAAAAGCTACTCGGTAGGTTGAATCAAACTAAAATCACATTCGATCGATTTTAACCATGAAATGGAATTCAGTTTTGGAAATCTGACGTTCGAGCATGTCACGGTTCATTTATAGGACGTCGTCTTGTCTTTCGGAGAAATTCCGTCGAGTTTGGGATTTTTATGAAAAATCGATTCAGACGTCGCGAAAGATTAACGAAAATTTGGATGGGCCAAATTGAATGAATTTTTGGCCTCCTTACTGAGCGAGTTGGTGATAGGAACTTGTGAAAACGATGTTGGCTCTCTCCTTGGCAAAATTGGACACCAAATTGGGAAATTTGGTGAGGAAATTAATGTCCAAAATTGAAGAAATTCGGACTAGGCATGGGGGTACAACATTTGGTATTAAATTGATTTAATTGTGGATTAAAAAGGCAAGAAAGTAGTAGGGGAAAACAAGTGGATAAGCTTGAAGACTAATGGGGCATTCTAATGATGATTTTGGGATATTTGTCTTGAATTATTGCCCTTCATCCTTAGCTTCTCTCGTACGCTGCCCCTCTCTCCTTGGAAGACCGCATGCCACCTCTATTCTCTCTCTCTCTCTCTCTCTCTCTCTCGGATCACCACACGCCAGCAGCTGCTTGTTTTCTTCCTCAATTCCTTTGCTCGTCCCAGCTCCACCGAAGTTGGCCGTGAGCTGCTCCGTTCCACTGAGTTCTCTCTCCACCGGTCAACCATCAACAACGAAGTTGACCGAGATCATCAACGCCAGCGAAACAGCAGGGTCAAGCGAAGCTGCTGCTCTAACGCTGCTTCGTGTCTTCAACTGAAGCGAACCCAGCTGCATGCCAGCGAAATCCCAGCAAGCAGCAGCGTCCGTGTCTCTCTCTCTCTCTACCATCGCCCCTCTGTCCACCGAAGCTCCGTAGTTGACCGAAGCCCGCGCCCTCTTCTCCACGCGCCCAATCCACCGATTTCTCTCTGACGAGCTCCTTGTCCACGGCTTCAGCTCCTCTTGCTGCCACGTCTAGGTCAACACCACCGAAACAACTCCCCTCGTTGACCCTACATCTGTGAATTCCCCTGCCAGCAAAGCTTGAAGCCACCGAAGCTGCTTCTCTCCCTCGACTAAATCCGCTGCAGTGAAGTTCGGCCGGCAATGGGCCACTATAAGCCCACGAAGACTTGCAGCAGTCAAGCCCGCATCCGCTCCTGCTTTTTGGTCCAGCTCGGCAACTTCAGTGAGTCCAGCCCATTCGAAGGCAAGCCCTGCAGCAGCTCAGTCCATGGATCAGTGGATTTCAGCCCATCTCGGGGCCCACTTGAAGTCAGCCCATATTTCAGCCAAGATCAGCCCATGAATTTAAGTGCAGCAGCCCATCGATTGAGTTTTTGGGACCTGTGACCTCAGCCTGTTTTTTTTTTTTTTTTTTTTTTTTTTTTTCAGTAGTCTAGCCCATGAAGCAAGGCTTTTGGCTTGGCCCAAGTTTAGCCGCCGTTGCGGTTTTCGATCTTCGCTTTGTCGAAATGAGTTTTACTCACTAACGCTTTCTTGGTTTCTTAATTATACTTAAAGGTTGATTAGATTTAATTAAGTGCAATTAAGTGATTAGATTAGAGTAGATTAGTGATTATTAGATAATTGTGATGCATGTTAGTCAATTGGATTGTGCAATTAGTGAGTAGGCACGTAATACTATTTATTGAATGCTACTTGGGATTTTTCCTGACCCTTATCGGGTGTTAATTAGGCAATTCAGGCATAAGTGGAAATTTTAGGAATTTAATATTAATTTTCGAAATTAATTATTTAATTATTTATTTTCTGGAAATTCAACCTGGGATGGCTAGTGACTGGGATTTTATGTTGATGATCGTGGTGCGAATCTTTATTTAATCGAAATTTATATTGTGCTAAATTGAATTTATTGTATTTATTTATTTTATTTTCGAAATTAATTATTTAATTATTTATTTCTCTGAAATTCAACTGGGATGGCCAGTGACTGGGAATTTTGTGCTGATTGTTGTGAAGCAATTCGTTTATTTAATTGAGTTTTATTTTGTCTTGAATCGAATTATTTGTGAAATTGTGAATTATTCTTTAATGGAATAATCTTTGGTTATTAATTAGAAAATAACTAGGTGTCGGTTGATAGCACCAAAAGCATTTTGGTGTACTACAGAAAATGTGGAAGTTATGGAAAGTAAAATATTATATTTCGGCTAAGACCGACCATATCCCCACACACGGCTATTATATTGAAAAGGACAAAAGATAGAATGGATTGAATGGTCGGATAGTATACTATATCATCCCATGGGGTTTGATATGTTAGCTTAGCGAGAGCCGTATACTGGTGTACTATATCAGCCTATGAGCGATATGTTAGGTTAGTGCGAGTAGTACACTTTATTAGCTTAGAGTGAGTATCGGGGGTATACTATATCAGCCTGCAGGCGATATGTCAGCTTAGTGAGAGTAGTATACCGGTATACTATATCAGCCTACGGGCGATATGTCAAGTTAGCGAGAGTAGTATACCTTAACCCTATCAGCTTAGTGCGAGCTATACTATCTATTTATCAGCTTAGAGTGAGCAGTCCTGAACTATGGTCGGACTTATAGATAGTATTGAATGTGCCGACCAAGCATGGGTCATGATGACATGTAATCGACTAGATCGATTGATCGATGATTCGATCTGAGTGTGATTCAATGTGATTCATTGCCTTGATTTGCTGTGTGAATTGATTGATCGAATGGAAATGACCGTGAGTGGCCTTGGTGTGTAATCGACTAGGTCGATTCGATCGATGCTTCCATCAGTGATCTGATTGTTTGGGTGCCTATTTGATCTACGTTAATATGCAGGTGGAATCTGAGGCCAAGGTAAGTCCTCTGACTTATGTTGTGCAAAGGCAGCCCTAAGGTGTATTAGTTTACTAATCGAGTCTTAGGGGGGTAGAACTTGCTGAGACGTGGTCTCAATAGTTATTAAATAACCATTTCAGGACCTAATGAGGAGCTTGAAGAGGAGGAATCTGAAGAGGAGAACCCTAATGTGGAACCAAATGAGAATGAAGATTTTGGAGAAGAAGATGACCATAATGAGGATCCTGAGTATGACCCGGATGAGGATTGAGATCCCATCCTGTTTTGTCAGACCTTGACTATGTGTGGATAAATGTTAGATCAGACCCCTGTGAATAGTATTGCATTATATACTCTGAGGTGCTTGTATAAAAGAGTAGTTGAGAATTTCAATATGAAAATTATGGCTCTGCTTTTCTATCCCATTGTTTTATTGTCTGGGGATTTATAACTGCTTCCGCATGTGCATATTGAAAATGAAAGGGTCGGCGATATGTAATCCTAAGATATCGCATTTTAAAATCGACCAAGGGTAAGAGATGTGCGCATGCCTGAGAATCGGGGCGTGACAACTTGTTTCTTTTCTTCTTTAGTACCTACAATAATCAAAACAAGTTCAAGTCTTCTTTGGTGCACATACTTGTGTGGGTCCTCTCTAGTTAGAAGGATCGGCCATGCTTAGAAAATTTCTCCGAATTGGCTTCCAACCTTTTGAACAGTCATTTTCAAAATTATCATGGCTATCGCAGATTGAGCACTTAAGAAGGTTTTGACCAACAAGTTTTACAAACTGTTTTCTAAAATGATTTTCATAAAAAAATTCTCAAAGGCTTTTGTTTCTTCCTCTCTTTATGAGTCATAAAATCATTTTCTAAATCCTTTTAACTTTTACATCCAAATCTTGATTTTTAGCAATATAGGATTTGAATGGACAAAATATGTTCTAAAGTTTTCAAACCAACTGAAAACCTTTTGTAACATGCAAAATTTCACTTTTCAGAAGATCATTATCTTTTAAAACAGAATCATGATTTTCTTTTGCTTGAATAAGATCTTTTTCAAGACATTTAATCTTTTCTTTTTAGAAAGAATCTCGTTTTCTCAATTTTGAATTTTTATCCTTCAATTCTGAGAATTTTCTAAGCATAGCCTTGTAATCAATAAATAATTCATTTATATAATTAGATACTTCAATTGGAATATCAAAGTTACTAACCTCAAATTCTTTTTCAAAATTAGATTTTTCCATGAGACAGATATTAGCATATTCTTCTTCACTTTCTTCACACTCAATGTTGCTCCAAGTCTTAGCTTTCCATGCTTTCTTTATCTTCTCGTACTTGTTCTTTATTTTCTTCAAAAGAGGGCAATTGGCTTAATATGTCCTCGCTTCTTGCATTCGAAACATACAACTTCTCTATTGTCATCTTTATTGTTGAAGTTTCTCTTTGCTCAAATGATCTTAAGGGTCTTTTTCCTTTAATTTTCATTACTTTTCTGGCCATTCTTCAATGCTTTCTCACCATTAGCACAATTTCCTCATCGTCTTTGTCATCGTTGTCTTAATCTAAATCATCAGAATCAAAGTTAGATTTCAAAGCTAGTGCTTTCTTATCTCTGGTGTCTTTGTCGTTCAGACATTCTTCTTCATAGGATTGAAGTGTTCCCATGAGTTCTTCTATAGAGAGAGGTGATATTCTTTGAGTCTCTTAGATGGACATCTTAATGTTTTTCCACTCTTTTGATAGTCCTCGAAGAATCTTATTCACTCTCATTGGGTCTAATACAGGTTGATCTTCATACACTAATCCATTGATTATGTCAGTAAATCCATTGAACATGTCAACGATGAATTCTTCAGGTTTCATTTTGAAGGTTTCAAATTGCTGGAGAAGAATATTTATCTTCATCTCCTTAATCCGATCAGTTCCTTCGTATGTCACCTGCAACCTATCCTAATTTTCTTTCTCTGATTCACATGAAGAAATTCGATTATAATCAGATGAAGACAATGCACAATATAAAAACTAAACAACTTTAGCATCCAATGCTTTTCTTTTCTTGATGTCAGCATCTAGTGAGGCTGAGACTTCTGGTTTTTTGCCTTCTTTTTTGGATAAAAAGTCTCAGGTTTTATGCACTTTAAAATAATGTCCTACTCCAAGAGATCCTTAGATCTGATGAACACTTTCATCTTATTTTTCTAGATATTGTAGTCCTTTCCATCAAAGTACAAAGATCTCGTATCACTTTGTCCTTCCATTAGACCCAATGCAATATTACTAGCCATCAAAGATTGTTAACCCAAAAGTAACAAAACACTTCAATTAAGAGTAACCGGGTTCTGATACCAAATGTTAAGGCCAAAACTATCATCAAGAGGGGGTGAAAAGGTGATTGTGTAGAAATAAAAAGATTTAAAGAAATATTGCAACAAAACACCACTGGTGATGGAGAGTGATGGTCATATCTTACCAGTATGCAATTCTATCACAATAATGAAAGAGAGTAGGGGATAAAGATTTGCACACAAAAGATTATAGCGGTCGGCTTTTGTAAGCTTACATCCACTCTCCTACACTACAGCCTATCAGCTGGATTCTACTAAGAAGAACCGATCAAATATTACAAAATCTAAACTCTGAATACTCAAGCTTGTGTGTATAACTCTCCATACACTCTTGACTTCTAACATATTACACAATTATGCTCACAAAGACAAATATATTTGATCATGGAACATTCTTTAGACTTTGAAATTGAAAGTTTCGATTCTCTTAAAAGCGATGCTTCTCTCAACTTCAAAACCTCCTCTTATACTTCTAATTCAAGCTGACCGTTGGACATATCTCCAGGAGGATTTGCCATCCAATTTACTTGTTGGCCTGGATCTTGCCAAGAAGATCTAATTACTTCAAGATCGCCGAGAATAAGGCTTCCCAAAGATTCTACCACCGTACAGCAATTTAGGTTTCCATAAGTCAAGTGTCTTAACTTAGAAAGAACGAATTGCTTCAAGAAGATCATTCCAAGAAGGTTGAATCTCCAATAGACAATTAGAATAATTTCTTTTTCGAACATCTTATAAATAAGGTAGGAAATCCAACCAATTTCCATTAGCTGTTGCACGAGGATATTATCTCTTTCCTATCCGTTTGACAAAACACAAAAGGAAGGAAATAACTAAGCCACAACTCTGGTTTTGATTGATATCGTCTCATCATATTCCATCAGACTTTCCACTTGAAATACTTGTTGTCAAAATCAAAGTCTTTAACTTTTGTCAATCTTCGAAATCACTTAGGGAATGTTTTCTCAACACATTGACCATAGGTACTTACTACCATGGTAGTAGTTGGATCTGCAAATCTCACCACTAATAGAGATATGAACTAAGCGATGGGAATAAAAGTAGTTACCGAAATGAAAGGTAGCGATATAAATCAAAAGAGCAAAAGAAATTTATAGAAGTTGGACTCCAGTAGGAAAAATCAAATCCATTGACCATGATGCTATGGGTTAGCTCATAGTGGTAAGAGCTACTGTTAACGTGTTCTCCATACTCAAAATGATTTGTCCATGCCCACCTGCTATTGTTGCAAAAATCCCTAACATCTAAAGCTTTTGGATTAAGCAAAGCACGCAAGTTCCAATTTGATGACGTATTGAAAGAGTGCCATCTCTCAATGCATGGACCGATAGCAACGTAGGATAGAGAACTAACTGGCTTTGAGCAGCTCACAATGACTAATTTACTTACGTCGTTCAGTAGTAGTGACCATGTCAATGAATGATTGGGGAAAGACGAGCAGTTATCTTTTTTGTAGCCAGTCATCGACTAATCTGATTTGGCCAGCGAAATAATTGATAAATGTGCGATTATCTTCACAAGCCAGCTCACCTAAACTTTTTGGGTTACTCGTCAATCGAACAGATGGTTTATATTGTGAATGTCACCATAGGATGAAGTGCTCCATTGATTTTTTGGCTCGACATTACTAGTCATTGCTAGAAATAGAACAAGAATGAGCAGCAACACTTGGTAGATAGTCCTGAAGCTGAAAGCACTGATAATGTCTCTTTTGGTCTTTGGGTGAAGATGTTTGGTGTGCGTGGAGAAGAGGTGCAATTTAAAATGAACCAAAAGGGATGGGACGATCCTAGACATAGCAATCCCCTTATCCTGTAGAAAAGCCCAAGTCAGTCAACAGAACAAATGGATGGAAAGTCCCCGTTGGAGACCCCCTTTAATCACGCATGTATATAGTGTATCTAGAAAATTTACACCCTCAAAGAATTCAAAGGATCTTCTTTCACATTTGATCTTTCCATCTCCACTTTTAATCGCCTCTGTTCTTCCACCGTCTCCGCTTGATTGTTTGGTCCATGCGACGTCCCATCACCAAGCAAATCCATCTCTCTCTCTCTCTCTCTCTCTCTCTCTCTCTCTCTCTCTCTCTCAATTAATCACTTAGGCCCTGTTTGGTAACCATCCAAACAGGGCCAAATTCTGATTCTTTGTTTCCGGAATCAGTTTCGGCCTAGAATCGCGTTTGGTAAAATTTTTGTTTCTGGGAACAAATTTGTTCCCGGGAACAGATTGGGAATAGAATCAAGAACCAAAAAAAAGTTGATTCTTGTTCCGGGAACGAATTTGAGAATCAAAATCAATAAATTTTCTTCTTCCCTTCGACCATCTCGCGACCGCCGTCCACCACCGCCCACCACTATCCGCCGTCCGCCACCGCCGTCCACTGCCGCCGCCGGCCGCCGGTCTGGCGAGATCGCCGGAGGCTCGCCAGACCAGGGTGAGGTCCGGCGAGCTCGCCGGAGGCAAGCCCAGCCACTGGCGAGCTCGCCGGAGGCTTGCCCAGCCATCGGCGAGGCTCGGCCTCCCCAGATCTGGCAAGGCCGAGCCTCACTGGTGGCCAAGCGGGCCTCACCGGGGCTGGGCGAGGCCTCGCCAGGGCCGGGCGCGGCCTCGCCGGGGCCGGGCGAGGCCCGCCTGGCCACCGGTGAGGCTTGGCCTCGCCAGATCTAGCGAGGCCGAGCCTCGCCGGGACTGGGCTGGGGCTGGGCGAGCCTCGCGACGTCCAGCCCCACCGGTGGCCAGGCGAGGCTCGCCCAGCCCCGCCGATGGCCAGGCGAGGCTCGCCCAGCCCCGCCGGTGGCCTGGCAGGCCTCGCCCAACCCCGACGAGGTCGGCCTGGCCACGGGCGGGGCTCGACCTCGCCAGATCTGGTGAGGGCGAGCCTCGGCGGGGCTAGGCGAGCCCGCCCAACCGCCGGCGAGGCTCGGCCGACGAGGGCCGGCCTCGTCGAGGGCCGGCAACACTCCCGTGAGGTCAAGGAAGAAGATGAGAAAAAGAAAAGAAAAAGGAAAAAAAAAGAAAATGAAAAGAAAAAAAGGAAAATGAAAAAAATGAAAAAAGAAAAGAAAACAAAGGAAAAAAGTTTAAAAAAATTATTTAAAAATTAAAAGAAATTGATTTGGAACAATTAATGAACACGGTACCAAACGCAATTCATTCCGAATCAGAAATTTTGGACATTACTACAAACGGCTTAAAATGCTTAGAATCAATTCCCGAACAGAATAAAAAAAGAATCGGTTCTTATCGAATTAGCTCCCGAACAGGATCATTACCAAACGCGCCTTAGCTTCTGATACACAAATCTATCTTCTTAATTTCTTCTTCGTTTTTTTCCTCGTCCCTTCTTCTTCCATCTTCTTTCTTCACCCCCCGGTGACGATCAAAGGAACAATTGTTGTATAGTTTCAGAGGCAAAAGATCAACAATAAAAAAACTAAGCTTGCCTCGAAACTACTACTTCTCCATCCTCTTTGAACCATTTCTGTTCGGTCTTCGGCACTTAAATCACTTTATATGTACTCCATACTTGCTAAATCAAGTCATGAACTTCAAACACAATTCAAATTGTTTACATGGTCCAATTATATATATATATATATATATATATATATATATATATATATATATATATATATATATATGAGATGTATTACATGTGATATAATGCACAGGAATTCAAAGCAACAGTGGGTCCTAATGACTTTCTAAATCACATAGAATCTTTACATTTTCTTTTAACAATGTTTGTCACTCTAATGATGACGGGACACGATACAAGGGATAACTTTCTCGGCTAGAATAAGAAGAAACAAATACTTTAAATATTATTGAAGACAAAATTAACGTCGATAGCCTTTCGTGTGGATTAGAGATTAGTATGCAACATTGGTGCGATCGCTCCACCCTAGTGACATCTCTCTTATGATCTGTACTTCTAATTAACTCTGACCAATTCATTACAAATTAGATATAGATTAGATTAGCGGTATGAGTTGTCGTCGTGTGGCGTCTTGCGCAAAGAAGAGCTTGAAAGTAAGAAAACATGAAGAATTTATAGACTTGCCTTTTGGAAGCACTAAGGAGACTGGCTGTCGGGCGGCCTCTTTACCGTATTGAACTTTGCGCGAAAGAGTTTAAAAGCAAGAAAACATGAAGAATCAATAGACTTGCTTGTTGGAAGCCCATGAGAAACTTCTCGCGTTCGGATTGAATTAGTTGCAAGACATTTGTCGTCTCTTACATGGCCATTGCTTTTAAACAAAGAAAAGGGTGTGAGATTGATAGAATCACGTTTAGCCTCCGCGACACTCATTAAGAATGCAGAAAATAGCAACTATCATTTTGCATATAAAAACATGTAAATGAACAGAAAATAGGACTTATATATATATTTCTACTGGCACATAAATATTACCTTAATCGAATGGCTATTCTCATTCTCAAAATTTATTTTAAAATCCTAATCAATACATTGGGAGAATCTTTTCAATGTCTACCACATTGAAACTGTACTAATATACTAATTATTTGTCTAAAAAATAGTTAGAGCGAGGCCATGTTACCCTCTTTGAGTATTGAACATCTCTTTGGCGCTTTGGGGCATGGTAACCCGACTGGTAAATCCGTTTTATATGTGAATGCTCTTCTTGTTAGCTTTATAGTGATTTACTAACAATAGAAAGATGTTCATCACGACTTATGGGTGTTTATCACTAGGAGCATCATGCTCGTGACAAAGTGGACAGCCACTGAGTCTCGGCCATTCGATCCCAATACCGGGTAAATAATCAATGTGATTTCAAGTCAATCCGGAGTTAACGATTTCAGTGGTTACAATCAAGCAAGCTATGCTTCACAAAGCCATGTTGGACCCAACAATTATTCAGGTTCAGGATCTCGAAAAGAATGTTGGTCGTTTCATAACTTCACTCTTAAGGTTCTTAAATCTTCAGTCTATCGACAGTGCAAAACCAAAAATACCTGCCCATACCATCTGCAGATTATTGCATCGTGATTTTAATCTATTTGAGTGTCGAAAACATATAAGAAATCATTGTAGACAAGAAGGAGAATTCTTTCCATTCTCGGACATTTATTTCTACCCAAAAGACACAAACCAGTGGATTTATCTAACAAGCAACGAAATTGATGCTCCATTCAGTTTTTGAACTTCCAGAACTTGCTTGCATTAGCGAAGAACATGCAATTCCGTTAAGCACATGATGACAACAAAGGGAGGAGTTACCATCACCAGTGACACCTTCTTAACTGAACAGTGTTCAGTGAACGCTTCAAAAAGAATTAGTCTTGTCATCATTAGAATCGTATTAATACAGAGGTATTGTGTGAAGTTGCTCTTTTTCACCCTAATTCTGATGGCATTTTGAACTGGCAAGGTCCCAAATTGATTAAAAGAATTCTGTCTCCGAATTAAAGAAGAAGAAGAAGAAGAGGAGGAAGAAAGTCAATATCAAATATAAACCTAACTGTTGGGAATTATTGATTCCCTAAAACGGATTCAACACTAAATCAAACCCCTAAAACGAATGCGGAAGACAAGCCTAAAAACAAATATGTATCACCAATCAAAGACACACTATAAAATCGAGCGTACCTTATTGTCCACAAATTAAACACCAATGTTGAAGATCGAGGAAGGACTTTGATCCTATTCTACCGAGGAGCATCCTATTGCTTCAAGGGAGAGAAACTTACGTTGGTTTTGGGAGAGGGAGAAAAGAAAAATGTATGTACATCCAAAAGGTGCATTCTCTTTTTCTTTTCTTCCCTTAAATACGTCTTCTCCAAAAGACACATCCCCTCAACATAACACCTCTTCATATCTCAACCATTCATCCATGGGCCCTTATCTTGCGAGCTGGGCTTTTAGGCCCAACATGGGCGGATGGGCCCACTTAGGCTCCATCAACATATAAATAAAACCATCATCTCCCACTCGCATATGGTGGACTGAATATGATCTTTTTTACCTCTCTGCAACATTCATACCGGTAAATAATCCGTGCGACTAACATACTTTGAGAGCTCGTTGCTATACATCTGTTAGGAATATACAACAGTTCATAATGGGCATCACACTCTGAGTAGCTTTAGTATGCAGTAGTACCCTAGATCGATCGATCACATTTATATCTCTCTTGATCTCCTTTTAAATAATGATATATTGTATTCACAATTACGATTATCCCAAAGACAGTCATAATTGGTCGACCAGTGAATACAAAACTTAGAATGTGATTATCTATATTCGATCTTTCTCTTTCCTTCGAACTCTCCACTTCAATTCAGCTTGCTTTTCTAGAAATGTCCAATTAGATCGAATCAATTCATGATCATTGGCAACATTCTAAGATAGCAAATACTAAATAGAAATCTTGAGAATAAGTAATGATGAGAAAAATATTTGTGGAGAATGCCCAGAAAATTTTCCCACTACTATTTCTGTGAAAATTAAATAGGATAAAATACTAACCGAAAGCAGTAAAGATGAATAATAAATAACACCAGAATTTTAACATGGAAAACCCTTCAAGGTGAAGGGAAAAACCACGGGATCGTAGTCCACTTCAAAACTTCCACTATGATAAATAATGGGATACAACTTCACCCAAAGGTGGATCTCTCTATGTCTTCAATTTGTGGATCTGAACCTCTCACAAACTGGATAACCCACTCAAAGATAACTCTCTTTTCTTGGAAAAAGAAAATTGTTTCTTCCGCTACGCTGCTCTGATATTCTTTCTTTTGTGTAACATCTTCTCCATTGAGGAGGACTCCTATTCATGGGAGCAAATACAATCCCAAATAGGAATTATACGATACAAAATCACGTAGATTTATCTCTTAATCTCTCGTGATTTTGTATAAATGAGAATATCACTTTGATTTCTTTTTCAATCTTCGTTGATTTTCTGGATGTGGAAGATCACGTTGATTTATCTCCCGATTTCTTTTGATATTTTCTTTTTCTCTTTTTTTTTTCTCTTTTTTACTTTTACACACTCACTATCATACTACTACAAATATACATAATTGCATTGGCCTCTCCAACTGGGAGTGACCTACTCAACAAATCTCCCCCTCACGAGCAATTTGGAGAAGGTGTCAAACCTGCAAAAGTTCGACAGGCTTGCATCTTCACTGTAGATAGGGATTTTATCATCATATCTGAGCTCTTGTTGTTAATGTGTATCTTCTTTAGCTGTAGGACTTTTTCTTCCAACACATCACGTATCCAATGATATCTGATGTCAATGTGTTTGGATCGAGAGTGGAAAGTTGCATTTTTGCTGAAGTGTATTGTGCTTTGACTATTTGAATACAAGATATACTCCTCTTGGTTGTGGCCCACTTCTTGTAGAAACTTCTTTGTCCACAAGAGTTCTTTACATGCTTCCGTTATCGCAATATACTCTGCTTCAGCAGTAGATAGAGCAACACACTTTTGTAGTCGAGATTGCCATGAAACTGCTCCCCCTGCAAAAGTCATTAAATATCCCAATGTAGACTTTCTTGAGTCCATGTTCCCTGCCATGTCTGAATCCGCAAAACCTTCTAACACAGTTTTACCATCACCAAAACATATGCAGTTATTAGATGTACCACGAAGATAACTGAATATTAATTTGACTGCTGCCCAATGTTCCTTACTAGGATTGGATAGAAATCTACTTACCACACCAACTGCATACGCGATATCAGGCCTCGTACATACCATTGCATACATTAGACTGCCAACCGCCAATGCATAAGGGACTTTTTCCATTTCCTTCTTTTTTTATCACTTTTTAGGCACTGATCTAAGCTGAGTTTGAAATGATTTGCAAGTGGAGAACAAACTGCTTTGGATTTATTCATATTAAATCTTTCAAGAACTTTATTAACATACCATTCTTGAGATAACCAGAGTTTACGATTCTGTCTGTCTCGCAAGATTTCCATCCTAAGAATTTGTTTTGCGGGTCCCAAATCCTTCATTGCAAAGCACTTGCTCAATTCCTTCTTTAAGTTGTTGATTTTGCTTTTACCCTGGCTAACAATTAGCATGTCATCAACATAAAGCAAAAGAATGAGGAAATTACCACCAGTAAATTTCTTGACGAAAACGCAGTGATCAGCGGTGGTTTTGTTGAACCCATTTTCTTCCATGAAGGAATCGAATTTTCTGTACCACTGTCTTGGTGCCTGCTTGAGCCCGTAATGACTCTTCCTCAATCTACACACAAGGTTTTCTTTGCCTTTGATTTTGAAACCTTCTGGCTGATCCATGTAGATCTCCTCATTTAGATCTCCATGTAAAAACACGGTCTTCACGTCAAGTTGCTCGACCTCTAGGTTCAAGCTTGTTGCCAAGCTAAGGACAACTCGGATAGAGGACATTTTAACTACAGGAGAAAATACCTCATCGAAGTCGATATCTTTCTTTTCAGCGAATCCCTTCACAACCAACCTTGCTTTGTATCGTGGCTGTGAGTTACCTTCTTCAGTCTTTAATCTGAACACCCACTTAATTTTTAGAGCTTTTCTTCCTTGTGGCAACTTGACTAAATCATAAGTATGATTTTTGTCTAAGGATTTCATCTCCTCTTGCATAGCTTTTAACCACTCCTCTTTGTGCTCTTGGAATAAAGCTTCTTGGTAATTCTCTGGTTCTCCCCTATCAGTGAGCATCACGTACTCATTGGGAGAATATCTACGACTAGATTGTCGTTCACGAGTTGATCTCCTCAATTGAGGTTCTGATGGGACCTGTTCAACAATTGGTTCAAGTTCAGTTGAAGTAGTCATACCTTCAATCCTAGATTCAGCTTGCTTGTTGATAGGAGGAGCAACTAGGCCAAGATCAATTGGGTATTCGTCTGTTGATGGAGATTTCTCATGCTTCTCGAAGTCCTCGATTGTTTGATTTTCAAGAAATACCACGTCCCTACTTCTGACTATTTCGGTTAACAGGATCCCAGAGTTTGTAGCCGAATTCTTCATGTGCGTACCCCAAAAAAATACATTGCTTTGATTTCCCATCAAGCTTTGATCTCTCATCCTTTGGAATGTGAACAAATGCTCTACAGCCGAACACCTCCAAGTGGCCATAAGAAATATCCTTACTAGGCCCGACACTTTATGGTACATCACCGTTAAGTGGAGCTGAAGGTGATAGGTTGATTAAATCAACCACCATTCTCATTGCCTCACCCCAAAAGTGGTTTGGCAGCTTTGCGTTGGAGAGCATACATCTGATTCTTTCACATATGGTTCTATTTATCCACTCTGCGACACCATTGTGTTGAGGTGTTTTAGGTACGGATCTTTCTAGTTTGATCCCAAGGTTTTTGCAATAATCTTCAAAAGGTCCTCAATATTCGCCACCGTTGTCAGAGCGTACTCACTTCAATCGCTTGCATGTTTCTCTTTCAACCTTTATATGAAATTGCTTGAAGATTTCTTGCACTTGATATTTAGTTTTCAAGGCAAATGTCCACACCTTTATAGAGTAGTCATCAATAAATGTTACAAAATAAAGCGCACCTCCAAGTGTCTTAGTTTGCATTGTGCATACATCAGTATGTATCAAATCTAAAATTTCAGCTTTTCTAAATGATGGGGAATTGTGAAATGCTACTCTATGTTGTTTTCCCATAATGCATTCGACACAAGTATTCAACGGTGTACCTTTTATTCCGGGTAGAAGTTGCTTTCTAGTGAGAATCTTAAGTCCTTTCTCACTCATGTGTCCGAGTCACTTATGCCATAACTCGGTGGTGACTCCTTTTCCAGTTACATTCACCTCTCCTCTACACGGCTTGAATTGTGTGATATAGAGAGAGTTAGTCTTTTCTCCTTTGGCTATCACCAAATTACCTTTGGTGAGCTTCCATTTTCATCACTAAAGAAATTGATGTAGCCTTCGTCATCAAGCTTGCCGGTAGATATAAGATTGTGGCGTATGTCTGGAACATGTCTCACATATTTGAGTAGTAGCCTACATCCAACATTAGTCTCCAAATAAATATTACTCATACAAATAATTTTGGACATACCTTCGTTTCCCATCTTTACGAGTCCAAAATCACCAGTGGTGTAAGATGTGAAAAGATCTTGACGAGCCGTGACATGGTAAGATGTGCCAGAATCAACTACCCATGTCAAATCTTGGGATGGAAGATTAATGGAATCATCACTTTGAATAATGATCACCTCATTTGCAATATTTGCAGTGTCATTCGTCTGGTTCTTGTTAGCTTTGTTGATATTATGACTTTTTGATTTTTCCGCCTTTAGCTTTCTGCATTCTCAAATGAAGTGTCCCAGTTTACCACAATGATGGCACTTCTTGTCTCATCTGAAGTTGGATTGGGACCTTCCTCGTTGCTGATTCCGAAAGTTTCGGCTTTTGCTTCTCCCTCTCTGTTCTTGATTTTCTTGTCGATTAATGACAAGAGCCTCGGACACAGGGTTGACTCCACCCTCTTTTCACCAGGATTCTTCATTCAACATTCTATCTTTTACCACATCCATGGTAAGCTTGCCGTCAAGAGTCGAGTTGCTAACCGACACAACAAGTGTGTCCCAACTATTTGGCAAAGAGCTAAGCAACAGTAATGCCTGCAATTCAACATCTAATGTCATCTTCATAGAATTGAGTTGGTCTACTATACCTTGGAACTCGCTCATGTGTTTCGAGACACTGCTCCCGTCTTTGTATTTCAGATTCACGAGCCGCCGCATGTGATTTGCTTCATTTTGCGCCCTTGTTCTTGCGTACATTTCTCTAATTTTTTGCCAAAGAACACAAGCATCATGTTCATTAGCAAAATTTTGAAAAATACTCTTATCAATCCATTGTCGGATTTGAGCGGCACACTTCTGATTGAGCACCATCCATTCGCTATCAGACATTGTCGTTGGTTTGCCACTAGAAGACGATGCCAATTTGGCTTCCGCTACAGGATTTGACTCCTCGGACGCTGGTACTGGCACCTCCATCGGTATCACAATTGGCCTCCAAAGATCTTTAATGTATAGCAGATCCTCCATCTTTGGTTTCCAGATTGCACAATTGAATGCAGTCAATTTGATCACGTTGCCAAAATTTTCCTCCATTTAATTCTGCATAGAAAAATAATAAATACAGCAATCTCACTCTGATACCAATTAATGGGAAAAATATTTGTGGAGAACGCCCAGAAAATTTTCCCACTACTATTTCTGTGAAAATTAAATAGGATAAAATACTAACTGAAAGCAGTAAAGATGAATAATAAATAACAAAACCAGTGAATACAAAACTTAGAATGTGATTCTCTATATTTGATCTTTCTCTTTCCTTCAAACTCTCAATTTCAGTTCAGCTTGCTTTTCTAGAAATGTCCAATTAGATCGAATCAGTTCATGATCATTGGCAACATTCTAAGATAGCAAATACTAAATAGAAATTTTGAGAATAAGTAAGAGTCATGAGGGCACTAAATTGAGGAACTCTTTTCCTCAAGAGTCTCACACGGCATAAAAGTTGAAATCAAACTTTTGCCACTCTTATTGGTCGTCTCATGCGTACGTAGTATGAAATACGTATTACGGTATTAACTCCTCTCCCATGGAGCGTATGTCTACATCATCAATACCGTATAAATGATAGTTCAGACATACACAATGTCTAACTTGAGTTCACATATCTACTCGTTCACAAAATTCATCAGAACTCACATTTGGCAACATAGACAGATAAAGTAAAATATGTGGGTTATTTTACTTTTAGATATAGTAAATATTATGTTCTCATCTTAACATTCAGTTAAGGTGACTTTTGTATTTTAAGCTTTAGCTCTCGATTATCACTTAGATAATAAGTTTAAAAACCGTCTCAAGTCTATTTATCACACAGTAAATAGAGGCGATTACATGTGTAAGTGGGCTAATTTTTTATCCGTCCGACATACTTTCTCAACTTAATATAATGCACTGATCATTAAGATGCATAAACGTCAAACAAAGATTCATAGGCATTAATGATGAAAATATAAATTCATCAAATGTGAACGCTTAAGGGAAATTGCAATATTCAGTACATCGAGCTCTAACGCAATCCTAGAGATTTCACATGACCACAAAAGACGTCTCTAGGTATTGGCTTTGTCATAGGATCTGCTACCATTCTATGCATAGATATGTACTGTAAATTCACATCTTTTCGTGCAAACATATTTTTGACAAAATTATACTTGGTATCTATATGTTTGGTCTTGCCATGATATTTTGGATATTTGGTGTACGCTATTACTGCTTGGCTATCACAATTAACCAACAGTGAGTCTGCAGCATTTTCAATAACACCTAAATAATCCAAAAATCTCTTAAACCAAAGACCTTCTTGTATTGCTGCTGATAATGCCACGAACTCAGCTTCCATCATAGACAAGGCTATACACGTTTATTTCTTACTGCTCAACATATGGCGCCATTATTCAGTAAGAAAACAAATCTAGAGGTAGATTTCCTTGCATCTAAATCCCCTCCTTAATCAGCATCTAAATAGCCTTCGAGTCGCAGATCCTTTCCTTGATAACTCAGCATATAATCAACAGTTCCCTTTAGATACCTCAGTATTCTCTTAACGGTTTTTCAATGTGCTTGACCTGGATTGGATTAGTATCTACTCACCATTCCAATTGCAAAACATATATCAAGTATTGTACACATTATAGCGTACATCAAGCTCCCAATAGCACTAGCATAAGGAACAATTCTCTTGTGGAGTCTTTGGACACAATCCGTGGCTCAAACATTCACCTTTTGCAATAAGAGTATCTATGGGTTTACAATCTTGCATACGAAATCGTTCAAGAACCCTATTTATGTATGTTTCTTGCAAAAGAGATAATGATCTCTTTAAACAATTTCTTGAAATCTTAACTCCAAGAATGTATGTAGCTTCACTCATGTCTTTCATCTCAAAATTGGAAGATAGCCAACTTTTAACAATGTTAACAAACTCCATATTGCTTTTGATAATTAGTATATCATAAACATATAATGATATGATTACAAATTGATCTTTGGACTTTTTGATATATACACAATGATCCTCATCAATTATTGTGAAATCATATGCCATTATGGTATTATGAAAACGTATATACCATTGTCTCGATGACTACTTAATGTCATATGTCGATCTCAAAAGTTGACATACCTTCTGTTCTTGGCCTTTCATAATGAAACTATCAGGTTGTTCCATATAAATGTTTTCGTCTAATTCTCCATTGAGAAAAGCAGTCTTTACATCCATTTGATGTAACTCAAGATCCATACCTACTACTATTGCCAGAATAATGCGAATCGAGGTAAATCTCACGACATGAGAAAATGTTTCCTCATCATCAATTCATTCATATTAATTATATCCATTTGCCACAAGGCAAGCCTTATGCCTTTCTATTAAGCCATCAGCTTTACGCTTGATTTTGAGAACCTATTTGTTCCCAATGGCTTTGCGTTCTTTTGGACTATCAACAAATTCCCAAACATGATTTGACTTCATTGACTCCATTTCTTTTTTCATTGCATGCATCCATTTTTCCTTATTATGGCAACTTAGAGCCTCATTTACATTCCTGGGCTCATCTTCATCTTGTAGAGCAATCATAAAAGTTTCCCCTTCAATGTCAAAACGTTGACGAAGAATACTTTTGCGTATTGTTCGCCATACGGGAGATGGTACACTTTGCATATCATTCTCCATTATACTCCCACTCGGATTAAATAATGATGATATCATCTCATCATGTGGTTGTAATTGAGAGTGAGTTGAATTAAATTCATCACTTCTTATGTTACTCCTGTAGCATTCTAGAATTCTTTGCCAATCTTTAGGGGTGCTCTAATTCATGTCTTGCATTAAGACTTTGGCCAAGCTTTTGGTGGATAATAAATCGATAGGAAAAATTCTATTCTTGGGCATGTGAATTATTGATTGAAATTTATTAAATTAGGTCACAAAGTTTTATGAATTATAAATTTCAATTAGGTGATTATAAAATTTAGGTTTAAGCATGATTATTAAGATGAGGTATGGGCCAAAATTCTAGCTCAAGACCAGCCCACAAGAAGCCCCACCCTTTGGCCATTTGGGCCTAGCCCACGAAACCTAAGGAAAGGAAGAGCTGCTGTCGGCCCATGGCTGGCCCAAGCCCAGCCGAAGGATGGAGGCCCATCTTGCATGAAGAAGGCCATTTGTCCCTCCTAGCTGCCAAGTGTTCCCCATGCAAAATCAATGATTGTTCATCATTAAGGGGAAGAAACTAAGGGAACCGGTTGATGATGAAGAGGGAGGGGAAGCGTCATCGACCGAGAGAGAGTGAGAGAGAGAGCTACCGAGAGAAAGAGAGAAATCGAGAGAGAAAGGGAGAGTGAGCGTGCAGAAGAAGAGAGGAAAGGAGGAGAGCTGTTCGTCGACCGTCCGCCGTGCATCCATCGCTGGTTGCCGTCCGTGCTCGCTGTTCACTCGGTTTAGAGGCAAGTTGGAATCCTTAATCTGCTCTTGCATGATGTGTCTAGTATGTGTGCTTGAATGGTGAAAGAATTCGGATGTTTAGGGTGTTAAAAGTTGAAGTTTTAAGAGGGATGTTTGAGACTAGTAAACTGTTCTTGAGAAAACAGTTCGACCTTGGATGTTCTATGGGCTTGCATGTGTTGTTTGAGTTGAATTTTAGCCATGAATTATAAATGAAAGTTGTTAAGGACTTATTTAAATATAACATACTCAAATTTGGGACAAAACGAACAAGTATAAGTGGGTGAAATCTTTATTTTTCGGAGAGACTGAATCTGGAGATTTTGGTAACTACCTTTGATGAATGCATGGTCTGTAAGCCTATCTTTTTGTTATAATTTCACTTTTATTTATTAACAAAAATGTAAAGGAAATCCTGAGGTTTAATATATCAAAAATTTAGAGAAAATAACAAGAATAGATAGGTGAAATCGTGGTCTTTCGGAAGTAGTCAGATCTGGAAATTTCGGTATTGAAACAGAAGTTTTACCCGCCTATATTTAATCACCTAGAACGAATTTAAATTTAGTTTCTTCATGAAAAACCTACCTTAGGATCTTGGCTACAACGTAGTCGAATTTCATGAATTTTGAAGGTCATTAGGATATTTAATCGGACATATATCAAAAACCGTGTAATATGACGCGTTCGGACTTAGTCAGTTTCAATGCATGGGTCATATAATTTTTTATGAAGATCTTTAGGCAAAGTGTTCTTCATGAAGTATCTTTCTTTATGTCTTCACTGTAACATATTCAAATTTCATAATTTTTAAGTTCATTTGCCTATTTAACCAAAAATATTTCAAAAACTGTGCAAGCTGTATTGTTAGAATAGTAATGCTGTGATGCATGGTCTATATCAAATTGTATGAGGGTCTTTTGGTGTGGTGTCATTCATGAAATATCTGCCTTTATGTCTCGACTACCACATGTGCGAATTTCATAATTTTAAAGGTCATTTGGGTATTTAATGGAAATATTTTCTAAAACTGTGCAAGCTGGATTGAGCGAATTTCAAATGTTGTAATTTATGATTATTCTGTTTTCGATGAGCCCTATGAATTATATTAATTGAGGTGATTGAATCTTGCTGAGCATGTGATGATATTTGGCATTGCATATAGAATCAAATGTTGAATTTGACTTTGTTGCCATTACATCATGTGTCATGTTGATTATGAGATATAAATTTGTGAATATGAATTATGATGAATGAGGAGAATGTTGGAGGTGGGCCAATATTGCCTTGGGAGTGTCAGGATGCTCGGGATGGGGGGTGTCGGGTGCCCGGTTGTATTGTGATACATGCCCGGATGTCCTCGGGAATTTCGAGATGCCCGAAATGGTTGGGTGCCGGAAGCCTCGGAGGTTTGTGCCCAGGGAGATGCCTCGTGATGCCAGTTAGGATACGAGATGCTCGGAATGTAAGGGTGCCGAATGCCGGTGGTGTGTGCCAGAGGTTTTCTCGCAATGCCAGGTTGGGGTGCGAGTGATAATGTGGGATGCAATTACTGATCCCGGGAAAGAAATATGTGGTGATCAAATTGAAAGATAAAAAGTGGAAATTGAATCATACATGGTATGGTGACATGTATGCATGGCTATATGATATGATGTATATGAGTGCATGGTTGTATGTGCATCCATGGCATGATGGTATGTGTACATGAGGCATGATATATGTATGAATGCTTGGTGATGAGTGCATGAGGATGTATGCACATATGGTATGGTGACATATGCATGGCTGCAAGGTAAGTTATGCCTGGATGCATGGATGATATGTACTATGATATGATGTTGTAATTTATTGTGTGATGCATTGAGTAGTTTATTGGATGTTTTACCTGCTGAGTGGCTGTACTCACTCTTTCGAGGACCAACATTTCAGATTAGGAAGATGCCGCTCTTCCCAGTCACACGAAGTACCTTTTATGGCCTTCCATATGATGTGGAGGTAGAGTGTTCGGAGATTGATTGCATTACCATCCCTAGTCTAACATTTGTGCGAGTCCGCATGCTGGTCATATACGATGTGGGCCTAACTGGGGGCCCGGTCATACAGGAGTTTTTGTCGGTCCACGTCCGCCGAGATGGAGTGATTTGGGGGATGTTGCCGCCACCAACGCCCGACGCGCCAGGATGGGTGTGATGGCCACGTGAGGAGTAGAGAGCTAACGTTTCTTTTTTAGGTAGCCGACACTAATAGATGAAGGATGACATGTGATCGTTATAGGGGTCGAGATATCTTTTTGGTTGTGGCCAAGTGTAGTTAAAAGTCTTCGCTTTCTTTTTGGTAGTACCGATCTGAGAAATCCATCATGAAAATATATAAATAAAAGTGGTTTGGCCTTATCTTTTCTTATGGTGTGTAGTTGGTGTGCATTGTGTTGGAGAAATCGTTCCAAAATATTTTGAAGCTGACAAAACGTTTCTTTCAGTCTAGTCTGGATATCTGCAGATCGTCTAGTTTAAAGTCTGAAGACTTTCTGATCACCAGACTCAAGATTCAAGACTCAAGACTCAAGACTCAAGACTATTCTCATTGACAGTCTTTCTGATCCAGTGGCGAAGGAAATCCAGAGCCGAAGTATATGGTTGAGGATTTAATCCTATCCTCTGGAGAAGATCTTTTTGGCTGGATAATCATAACGGATTCTTTTGTTCATATCTAGATCAATTGAAGATCCGATGGTCGACGAAGTATTCTTCGAATGTTCTATTCTTGGAAACCAAGATCTTGATTGTATGGGCGAACAGGATTGATGGGCTATCGTCAGGTTCCTTTTATAGCTCGAATGATCTTCTTGATTGATTCCGTCCAACGGGTAGATTGGAGGAATTCCTTTGGTAAGTGCCAACGGTATGATGGCATAAAGGAGTATAAAAAGGAAGACGTTCTAGTTGTTTAAGTGCGTGATCGATAGAGAAATTCCAGAGTCTGAAGCACCTTGATTATTAGTCGATACAGTCTGAGCAAAATTGTATACACAAAGAGTGTTTGTACTTGGTGATACCTTGAGTGAGTGTGGTAGATCATCTACACCGAGAAATCAAGGAAGATCAACACTGTAACATCTCTTTATTCATAGTGGAATCCAGCCGAATTGGCTGTTAGTGCAGAAGAGTGGACGTAGGCTTGGATCAAGCCGAACCACTATAAACCGCGTGTTTAATTCTCTCTTTCCTTCACTTAGTCTTACGTTGATTATTATTCTTCGCAAATCCTTCAACTGTCTAAGTATTGCGCAAGTATACAGAAATTATCAAGAAAAATCTTTGTATACCTATTCACCCCCCTCTAGGTACTCATACTAGCAATATCAATTGGTATCGAGCCCGTGTTCTTACTTTGTTTGGAGTGTTTTACTTGAGTAAAAGATCCATGGCTAGTATGCTAGCACCGGGGCTGATGGAAGGGCAAAGCAATACCAGACCACCCTACTTCGATGGAAAGGATTACAACATCCGGAAGAACAAGATGAAAGCTTTCCTACGATCAAAGGATCCTCTGGAATGGGACGTTGTGGAAAGAGGAATCACTCCGCTGCTGCATCAATCTCTGAAAGAGGGAAAGACACTATTGAAACCAGCGTAATGTCTCAGAAGAGATAAACAAGAGACAAGCACTCGATGCGAGAGCAATTTACTCTTTATATTGTGCCTTATCTCCAACTGAATATAACAGAATATCTTCTTGTGTTACAGCAAAAAAGAAGTATGGGATAGATTACACATCACCTATGAAGGGACAGATCGAGTGAAGGAGACCAGAATTAACATTCTCCTCGGTCAATATGAAGCCTTCAAAATGAAACCAGAGAATCTATAACCGACATGTTTAGTCGTTTTACAGATATTGTCAATGGTCTTGAGAACCAAGGACAAAAATTTCTGATCCCATGAAGGTGAACAAGCTTGCGTGGACTCTCCAAGGATTGGAATCATATAAAGACTTCAATAAGAGAGACGCAAAGAATTATGCCTCTATCTCGTCGACGAGCTGATTGGAACTCTTCAGTCTTATGAAGTGGAACGAATTAATGAGGACAAAGATCCAAGAGGTAAGAAATCTATTGCACTAAAATCAAATGATGACTCTGATGATGCAGATTCTGAAGATGATATGGATGATGAGGAGCTCGCCCTCATGATAAGAAGATTCAGAAAGCTGAATAGAAAAGGCGAAGGTTCAACTCAAAGAAACAAAGTTTTCGAGACAAATGACCAAGTCTGTTGATGATGAGGAACCAAACAAAGATGTAGTTTGCTTCGAATGTAAGAAGAAGGGACACATCGACCCAACTGTCCTCTTCTCGAAGAAGAAAAGAGGAAAAGCTGAGAAGTTTCGAAAGGCTCTCAAAGCCGAAACCCGGAGTGATACGAGAATGTGAAGAGAGTGATAATGAATATGCCAACATATGTTTGATGGCACATTCGACTCGCACTCATTCTGGATCGACTTCGCAGTGAATTTGAAGTAAGTGATTTTAAAATCTCTGTCAAAGTCTCTAAATATATTGATGAACTGTGTTTCGCCTCTTAAGACTTCTCTCAAAAGAATTTCCGAACTTAAAAGGAAAACTCAGCTCTAAAACAAAAGGAAGTCATTTTAGAAGAAAGAGTTAAAAGTCTAGACCTAAATGTTTCTGCTCTTAAAGAAAAAGAAGATGATCTTTTGAAAGAAAATGTTTTCTTAAAAACGGACTTATCAAATATTTCAAAGAAGTTTTCGATGGGACCGAAAAGCTTGAAAAAGTTCTTTCGGTTCAAAGACCTTACTTCAATAAGTCTGGTTTAGGCATGACAGCGAAACAATTCCCTTGATTGATTTTCCTAAAGTTAAAGAAAGAATTAAGAAAAGACCGTCGAGAGAGGCTTACAAAAATCATTTCAAGAAAGTTTTTGTAAAGTCTGTTGGTCGAAATGCTCTAAGGTGTTCAAAGTGTAACAAGAAGGGATCACTTTGAAAAAGAATGTCCTATGGTTTGGAAACCTGTTAAGAAAGTATGGCCTAATAATGCTTATCCTACTAACACCAAAGGACCCAAGAAAATTTGGGTACCAAAGAAAACTTGAGATTCTCTTTTAAATGCAGGTCTCCGTCAAGAGAAAGATAAAATGGTATCTTGACAGCGGATGTTCAAGACACATGACAGGAGACTCAAAGTGCTTCGTAAAGCTTGTTCAAGTAAACGGCGGAAATGTTTCATTTGGAGGAAACGGCAAAGGAAGCATCGTGGGATTTGGAACTGTGAAAATTGGAAATCTCACAATAAGCAATGTTTCTCTAGTAGAAGGACTCAACTATAACCTTCTCAAAGATTAGCCAACTGTGTGATACTTTTGGTTTCAAGATCTCCTTTCAAGAAGGAATTTGCTATGGAATTAGTAAAGACTCTACTCAGTCTTTCATGGGTCGAAGACATGGAAACATCTACCTCTTAAACATGAAATTGAATGAATCTCAATGTCTAGTTTCAATCCAAGATGAAGCAAGCTTATGGCACAGAAAGCTTGGCCATGTCAATATGAAGCAATTAGCCAAAATCTCATCAAAGCAGCTTGTTCGAGGTCTACCCAAATTACCATTTCAAAAGTCCGATCCATGCACACCCTGTATTCTGGGAAAACGGGTAAGAAATTCATTTAAGTCAATAAATCATGTCTCCACTAATTATGTACTACAGTTACTGCATATGGATCTCTTCGGACCAACCAGAACTCAGAGTATTGGAGGTAAGAAATATTGCCTAGTAATTGTGGATGATTTCTCTCGCTTTACTTGGGTATATTTCCTTGCAAGTAAGTCAGAAACCTTTTCCTATTTTGAAAAATTTGCTAAAAAGGTTCAAAATGAGAAAGGATGTGTTATCTCAAGTATAAAAACAGATCATGGAGGTGAATTTGAAAATCAAGATTTCACAAAATTGTGTGATGAATCTGGTTTTAAACATGTATTCTCTTCTCTATACACTCCTCAGCAAAATGGAGTTGTGGAAAGAAAGAATAGATCTCTTCAAGAAATGGCTAGAACACTTTTAATTGAAAGCAAAATTTCTTCGCGATTTTGGGCTGAAGCTGTTTCAACAGCATGCTATATCATCAATAGAGTCTTTCTAAGACCTATTCTTGAGAAAACCCCTTATGAATTATTCAAAGGTAAGAAGCCCATTGTTTCATATTTTCATGTGTTCGGTTGCAAATGCTTTATATTGAAAAATGCAAAAGATCGAGTTGGTAAGTTTGAAGAAAGATCAGATGAAGGCATCTTTCTTGGATATTCTACATCAAGCAAAGCCTACAGAGTCTACAACAAGAAGAGCCAGTCTGTGGAAGAGTCAATGAATGTCAAATTTCAAGACTCTACGCAAGATGAACCCAGTCAGACTCAGTATGAAGAGTCTGAACCTGCTCCAGACCTTTCAAAGCTTACAACTCAAAAAATATCTCGAGACTCTGAAGACCAAAGATCAAGATGTTCATGAAGATTCAAATAAAGAAAGAGATCATCATCCAGAAAAATCAACCAAGAATCGGAAACACAAGTCCAGTCATCCTAAAGATCTCATTATCGGCGAAATTAATGAAGGAATTCGCACCAGATCCAAAAGACGTGAAGAGTCTAGTGCTGTTGCTCTCATCTCTGAAATTGAACCAAAAAGCATAGAAGAAGCTTTATCTTATGAAAGCTAGATCGAAGCTATGCAAGAGGAGCTTAGACAGTTCAACATTAACGATGTCTGGGAATTGACATCTAAACCAAAAGGTAAAACTGTTATTGGAGCCAAATGGGTGTTCAGAAACAAGATGAATGAAAAGGGAAAAGTCATACGAAATAAAGCAAGACTCGTGGCCAAGGGATACACGCAAGAAGAAGGAATAGACTATGATGAGACTTATGCTCCTGTAGCAAGGTTAGAAGCTATTCGTCTATTACTTGCGTTTGCTTGCTTCAAAAATTTCAGGTTATTCCAAATGGATGTCAAAAGTGCTTTCCTAAATGGATTTATCCAAGAGGAAGTTTATGTGGAACAACCGCCTGGATTTGAAGACCCAAAGAAGCCAGACACAGTCTTCAGACTGAAAAAGGCCCTGTATGGTCTAAAGCAGGCACCTCGAGCTTAGTACGACAGACTAAGTAAGTTCTTATTACAGAACGGATTTGTCAAAGGTAAAGTAGATACTACTCTATTCATCAAAAAGGAAAACAAAAGCTTTTTACTCGTTCAAATATATGTTGATGACATTATTTTTGGATCCTCTAATGAAAGTCTTTGCAAGAAATTTTCTAAGTCTATGTAGGATGAGTTTGAAATGAGTATGATGGGAGAATTAACATTCTTTCTTGGCCTTCAAATAAAGTAATTGAAGGAATGAACTTTTATTTTCCAAGAAAAATATGCTAATGATCTTGTCAAAAGATTTGGATTGGAAAATTGCAAGAAGATTGATATACCAATGTCAAGTTCTTTGAAGATAGACAAAGATGAGGAAGGAAAGAAAGTTGATCAAAAGCTGTACAGGAGCATCATCGGTTCACTTCTTTATCTTACTGCTTCTAGACCTGACATTTTATTGAGTGTTTGTATCTGTGCTAGGTTTCAATCAGATCCTAGAGAATCTCATCTCGGTGCTGCAAAACGTATCATTAAATACGTTGCTTCATCTTCAAGCATGGGTCTTTGGTATCCTAAGAAGGGAGACTTTAATCTTCTAGGATATTCGACGCAGATCCGGCCGGCTGCGAATCGATAGAAAGAGTACTTACGAACTTGCCGGTTGCTTGGAAGCGGGACAGTATCTTGGTTTTTAAGGAAACAAAGCACCGTAGCTCTCTCAACAACGAAGCGAGTATGTTGCCCTTGGAAGCTGCTTTGTTCACAAATTCTATGGATAAAACAACAGCTACAAGACTTTGGAATTAAAGACTTATGCACGAAATCAAATGTGACAACACCAGCGCAATCAATCTCACCAAAAATCCAATTCTTCATTCAAGAGCAAAGCATATAGAAATTCGACATCACTTTATTAGAGATCATATTCAAAGTGGAGAAATCTCGATTCAATTTGTTGATTCAAAAAGTCAACTAGCGGATATATTCACAAAGCCTTTGGAGAAAAATCATTTTGATTTTATCCGCTCCAGACTCAACATTTTGAAGCTCGAAGAAGTTAAAGTCTAGAGACTCTCCAACCTTCAGACTCAGAAGGTTGATCGTCAGACTCAAATCAGTCAGACTCTAATCTCTCAGACTCAGACTTTGATCACTATAGACTGTAAGTTGTTATTTTATCTAAACTCGAAAAGGTATGATCTTTCGCTTAGTTATTTTGTAGTCTCCGTGAAAAACGAAAAACTTAGTCTCCGTGAAAAACGAAAAACTTGTCTTTTCAAAAGGATTAATTTTGGCAGTTATTGATTTCGAAAAGAGGTATTCGTACACTTTCCTTGTACCGATTGAACTTCCCCTTTTCAAAACCGAGTTATATATACACGTTTTCTCTTTCAATCTTCAAAACCCTAAAAGCATTTTCCTCTCAATCCAGTTTCTACTTCGAATTCATCCTCGAAAAGTTGTCATCTTTTCTTGGGAAAGCAAGCAAAGGAATCTCTCAATGACAAGAAGAATGTCTTCTTCAAGGAAGTCTTCAAGAATCGCGACAAGGGGACCATAGAAGATGAAGGAGGGACCTACCCACTTCGATCTCACAGAAGAGGAAGAATTATCGAGTCAGCATCAGAACCCGACTCATTCTCCACCACGTCATTCACCGCCTTCTACCCCACAAGGTGCTGGTCAACATCCGGAGGAAGAGGTAATCGAGGACGCAGACCCTGTAAGAGTCCAAAAACCCTCTTATATTTACAAACTCTACCGTGCATTGAAAAGTACTAGGACTCCGATGAAATATGTGGATGATTTTCTTAAAGAAAAGAACTATGGGAATGAGTACATTTTTCTGAAGAAAATGGAGGATTTGGGAATTGCTCCCAAAGGTAAAGCAGAGGAAGCGCTTGCAAATATTCCGAGTGATCCTCGGATGTCGGGCCCAAATTTGATTGATAGGAACGACGATGACAAAATGTTTACTGATTTTCAACCGAGATTGGGTGTTGCTGCGAAGGTGAAGGGAAAGAGGATGGAGTTATTTAAATCGAAGGAACAGGAAACTTTGTTCTTCAAACTGCTGAAGCGAGGGGTGATAAACCCTAGGAGTGTTGACTTCGATTTCCTAGATGCTGTGAATGTGAACTTGAGAGAAAAGTTCATCCGCTTCAACCGGAACGTTTTTGCACTGACACCACGGGCGGATATGCACAACTGACTGCATATTTCTATTCAAATCTTAGCTTTATTGATGCGAATAGAATATCTTTCAGTGTTCGAGATCAGCATTATGTGTTGGATGTGGATATGTTGGCGGACATACTTGGAGTTGAACGGGCACGATATCAACCAGTCAAAGTCTCAGTTGCTCGTGCCACAATGGACCTTGTCGAAGATAGAAATATTGAGGGAAAAATCATCTATTCAAGGATGCGTACCATCAACATTGTGTTGCACAAAATTGTTATCAATTGCATTAGGCCGAAGTCTACATCAAAGATTGATGTGTCTAATTCTGAAGCAAAATTGATGTACGCAATCAACTCTGGGAAGAAGTTCTCTCTCCCTCACACTATTCTCTTCCACATGTACAGAGCAATGTCGAAAGACAAGGGACAATTACCTTATCCAGGTCTGGTGACCAGGATCTTCAGACACATGAATATTGAACCGCCACACACTCTCTGTGTTCGACCGTGCGATAAGATGGTGGTAGGTTTAAAGATGTTGACAAAGATGCGTCTGAAAGAGCTTTCAAAGGCAATGGAGAAATTCAGAGTGAAGACTCCAGTTCCGTCTACTTCAAAAAGAAAGGGAAAGGAAGCCATTTGTGCTCCCACCAAAAAGAAGAGAACTCTCATCTTGGAAGATGAAGAGGAGGAGGAAGATCTTACAATCACTGCTCTGATAAGGACAAGACGTTCTGTTCCCTAATCAACAGAACAGCAGAAGAATCAGCGAGAAGAAGAAGAAGACAAGAACAGAGAAGAAGAAGAGCCAAGAGAGAAGGAGACAGAAGCTGAAGAAGAAGGAGAAGAAGAGCAAGAAAAGTCTGCAGCTGAATCTGGAGACAAGGATACAGAAGAGCATAATCATCACTCTTCTCCTCTTGATGTCCTAGAGACAGGGGGAGTTGGCGAGCAAGAGAGGTCCTCACCTCATGCTGCCAATAGTGAAGGTCTACGACAATCTCCAGCAGCACCAGAAGAATTTCAGGCTTCTCAATTGCCTGAAGAAGGTCACGATACGTCAGAACCAAATCTGCAAGACTTTACAGAAGCGCCATCATCTGCATTCACTCCATCGGAAAAAGCCAATGCTAGTACACAGACGGACAATTCTGCAGATTTTCGTTGTATCATGGATATTCTTCTGGAAATGCGTGGCCAGATATATGCTTTGGACTGTGAAATTCAAGCCTTGAAGAATGCTGGACAAGCATCTTCAGTCACCCTGGAGGATAAGATGAAAGACCTCGCTCTGCAACTTCAAGCAAATGCCAAGGGAGAAGAGGTAGCTCAACTGAGGGAAGACTTGAAGAAGCTCGAAGGAGTAGTCCAGTCCATGGGGGATTTCCAGATTGTGCGCATTCCCAAGCAGACATGACATCTTTCTCACCTTTTTAATGTTGACAAAAAGGGGGAGAAAGCAATTTGAACCAACCAACCAACCAACCTTCTTTGACTTTAAATTTGTTTGAATGTGTTTGTTTTTGAACTTGAGTGAACTTGGATATGAACTTGAATCTGACTGAATTGGCTGTGGATTTAGATGCTTAACTGTTTGCATTTATTTCAAGTGTTGTTATATGGTATTACTCATGAAAGACTAACCAATTTTCTGTGGATGCAGAGTCTGGTTGCTTTGTTAATCTTTATGAGATTGCCATATTGCTTGAGAAATGTTTTTGCAGGTCAAAGTGGTTCAAATCTACAGGAAAGTTTTGTCACCATCAAAAAGGGGGAGATTGTTGGAGAAATCGTTCCAGAATATTTTGAAGCTGACAAAACGTTTCTTTCAGTCTAGTCTGGATATCTGCAGATCGTCTAGTTTAAAGTCTGAAGACTTTCTGATCACCAGACTCAAGATTCAAGACTCAAGACTCAAGACTCAAGACTATTCTCATTGACAGTCTTTCTGATCCAGTGGCGAAGGAAATCCAGAGCCGAAGTATATGGTTGAGGATTTAATCCTATCCTCTGGAGAAGATCTTTTTTGCTGGATAATCATAACGGATTCTTTTGTTCATATCTAGATCAATTGAAGATCCGATGGTCGATGAAGTATTCTTGGAATGTTCTATTCTTGGAAACCAAGATCCTGATTGTATGGGCGAACAGGATTGATGGGCTATCGTCAGGTTCTTTTTATAGCTCGAATGATCTTCTTGATTGATTCCGTCCAACGGGTAGATTGGAGGAATTCCTTTGGTAAGTGCCAACGGTATGATGGCATAAAGGAGTATAAAAAGGAAGACGTTCTAGTTGTTTAAGTGCGTGATCGATAGAGAAATTCCAGAGTCTGAAGCACCTTGATTATTAGTCGATACAGTCTGAGCAAAATTGTATACACAGAGTGTTTGTACTTGGTGATACCTTGAGTGAGTGTGGTAGATCATCTACACCGAGAAATCAAGGAAGATCAACACCGTAACATCTCTTTGTTCATAGTGGAATCCAGCCGAATTGGCTGTCAGTGCAGAAGAGTGGACGTAGGCTTGGATCAAGCCGAACCACTATAAACCACGTGTTTAATTCTCTCTTTCCTTCACTTAGTCTTACGTTGATTATTATTCTTCGCAAATCCTTCAACTGTCTAAGTATTGCGCAAGTATACAGAAATTATCAAGAAAAATCTTTGTATACCTATTCACCCCCTCTAGGTACTCATACTAGCAATATCACATTGCACTCTGGTTATTGGAAGGAGAGATGGTGAGACTCAATTATGTTTCCGCTAATAAGTTGCGCCGGGACCATTTTCAAAAAAAAAAAATGCCTAAGGACCTCGGTCCTTCTTTAAATCCATTTTTATAAAAGACAAGTAACGGATATCTGATGAGAGAAAGCGATTGGCAGGCTGTGGTGACCTAAACGGATCGGGGGCCATCGAGGGGTGTCACAACTCCCACTTGGACGAACTCCACTAAATTTATTATTTGAATCCAAGGTTTCAAATAGGGAGTAATCTTCACATATTTCGCCTTTCTTAGGAAAATCATTCTCTAAGAATGTGACATTCCGTGATTCAAACTCAGTTATACTCCCACTTTTCTGCTCACCTATAAATACATACCATTTCAAGTGTTCAGAGTATCTTATGAAAATACTCTTCTTTCCTCTGGGACCTAGTTTTCTAAATTTGTGAGAGAGCTCATGAATATAGGTAGCACAACCCCAAGGCTTAAGAAAACTTAAGTCCGATTTTCTACCTGTCCATAACTCATATGGAGTGGAAATAACTGATTTGGAAGGTACATGGTTAAGTATATAGGTAACAGTTAACAACGTATCACTTCAAAAAGTAAAAGGTAAGTTAGCATGCACCATCATGGACCTAACCATTTCTAGAAATGTTCCGTTTCTTCTTTTCGCAACACCATTTTGTTGAGGAGTAAAAGGAATAGACAACTGTCTTTTTATTACTTTTTCATCACATAACTTTCTGAACTCATCAGATAAATATTCACGACCTCGATCGGATCTCAATACTTTTATTTTCTTGTCTAATTAATTTTCTACCAGGTTCATAAACCTTTTGAAACAACTCAATGCTTTAGATTAATGAGAAATCAAATAGACATATCCGAATCGAGTATGATCATTTATAAATGTGATGAAATAAACAACTCTATGCCTTCTTCTCACATTCATTAGACCATAGACGTCAGAATGTATCAAATGCAAAGGAAATTCAGCTCTTTTACTTTTTCAAATGATTTTCTTGTTGTTTTCCCTACTAGGCAATGCTCACATATAAGCAAATCTACTTTTTCAATATTGCCCAACAAGCCCTTTTTGGCTAGTTTATTCATACGTTATTGGTCAATATGACCAAGTCTAGCATACCACACTTTTCACATTATTATCATATGAAGTATAAGACGTGAAAAGAGAATAACAAACATTACATCACCACAGTCAACATTTAGCACAATAAAACCATCCAAAAAATAACCACAATCATAGTAGTTTGTATCCAAATACAAATCCACACCACTCTTATGGAAGTTCAAACTAAAACCAAGCTTAACCAACACTAAAACAGACACTAAATTTCTACGAATTTCCGGAGCATATAAATCATCATGTAGGAACAAGGTGTGTCCACTACGCATGTTCAATTGGCAGGCACTAATCCCTTTAACTTCAGCTTTGGAGTTATTTTCTATATAGATCCACTTAGTTCTAGTCAGAAGTCATCGAAATTCTACAAAGGATTCTCTATCCTTCAGTACATGGTTTGTTGCTCCCGAATCCACAGTCCACAAAGGATTATATTTAGCTAACAATACAGAACTTAACACATTAGCAAAGCTTTTAAGAGTACAAGGGTGAGCACCTTCTTTGACTTGCGACTGTCGCGAGCGTAGTGACACTTTTGGTCACGGTTGTAACACTTTACCCTTAAAATATTCTTCACTCGATGACGTTTTCTTCTCTTATGTTGGTCAGCTCTTGGTTTCTTGTAAGAAGGACTTGATTCCTTGCATTTCCACATATTAAACGAATCAATGTGCTTGCGCTTAGAGCTCGAAGCTCCTTCTAAGTTGGAAGCAATATAACAAATATGTGTTTCCTTCTCAAATGCCTTGAGGCAATCCTTTGCTAGCTTAAGGTGGCGCACAGCATTCTCAATTTCTTCCATAACATGGTCAAGAGCTTCTAGTGCTTCTTGTTTTTCAAGCACACATTGAATTCTCATATTTAATATTTCACAATTTTTGCCGTTTATTTTGTCTTCTTTGTTCAAATCAGCAATTATGTTCTTAGTTGCTGAAGTCATCGATCTAAACATATCAGACACATATGCACGAATTATTAATGCCTATCATTTATGCATCCATTTTGCATAGACTCATCATATTAATGAATAATTTTAAGTATGGTTTCAAAATCAAAAGGTCACTATGTTTCCAATTATCATTCAAAAAATCACAACTTAAAACTATCATTAATATAATCTTCTATGCAAAATAAGTTCAGCAAAGTCACTAAAACTTTATTGAACTTCCCACGATGTATTGTAAATTAACATACTAACTTACAGCAATAAATAACATTGAGCTTTCAATAACCAAACATGTCAATTACACTAAGTAATATATTCAGAGGAAAAAATATCAACATAGAAAGAGATATCTACACCTAAAACATCTCAAACTAATCTAAGAAATAAATAGGGAAAGTCTTTTCTAATCTATCAGTAAAATTATCTAAGAAATCTGAAAGCACATTGGCCAACCAAGGAAAGACTTTTGGAGAGCTCTCATGCCACTTCCCAGGCGTATTCACTTTGCGCCATGTGGCACTCATCCTAAAGATTGAAGTTTTAGTTAACTCTATCACATAGTATTCTCTTATAAAAGTTACCGTAAGCCTCTTATAATCCAGGATCACATTGACCTCCCATGGGCAATCTAACATTGTTTGCCATCCAGGTGTAAGAGTGTTAATTAAAGCCTAAATTAGATAATCATTTCAGATGATTTCTTGTATCATCTTATTGACCTTGACCATGTGTGATACTACATCACCATCGTTTCACCGATAATTAGCTAATTCTGTCATTAGCTCTCTAAGTCTTGCATTTTCTTTGTCCATTCTCGAAAATGCAGGTATGCGTGCATAACGCATCATAATTTCTGCAACAAATGCAGTACAAAAATAGATTACTTATAATCCACAATGAACAAAAAGGAAAATACAAATTTTTCCATGGTTCATGCAACAAATGCAGGATAAAAAATTTAAAAAAAAAATTAAAAAAGGACTACTTATAATCCATAATAAACAAAAATTGGAAAATACAAAAAAAAATTTCGGCTAGTCAACGGTGGTCAACTCCAGTCAACGGTCAACGGATGACCGGGTCGAGTCAACGGGTCAATGGGTCGAGTCAAATGGGTCAGGTCAACGGGTCAAAGGTGGTCAATGGTCAACGGGTCGAGTCAATGACCGTCGGGTCGGGTCGAATAGGGTCGGACCAGTTCGACCGGACGGGTCGTGTCGGACGAATTAATTGGCACGTGCCGCGTGCATGTGCGGGCTGATGTCACGCAAACGTTAGCTGTCGTACACGCCTGGGGCCGAAACAGCGCGTGCGACGCACGCACCTACAGGGGACTCAATCGGCGCGTGCAACACATGCGCCGATGACCCCCGTTTGTTCGGGCCCGGGTGGTGACGCGTCCAGCGGCCTACGGCGGCAATCTGCCACTCGTTTTTCTCATATTTACGAGAGCTTCGTCTTTGCGCCATCAAAAATGAATTTTTACTTACAAAAAATCACAAAATAGGGTGAACAGTACGTGGGTGTCGGGTTTTCCATCCCCGATCGACCGGCAACGGCTTTTCTCAAATTTCGACCACAGCAATAATTCAATAACATAAAAAGGAGATTGGGAAACATGAACTATGGCTTTGATACTAATGTTGGAAATTATTGATTCTCTAAAACGGATTCGATACTAAATCGAACCCCTAAAACGAATGCGGAAGACGAGCCCAAAAACAAACATATATCACCGATCAAAGACACACGACGAAATCGAGCGTACCTTATTGTCCACAGATTAAACACCAATGTTGAAGATCAATAAATGATTATGATCCTATTCTACCGAGGAGCGTCTTGTTGCTTCAAGGGGGAGAAACTTATGTTGGTTTTGGGAGAGGGGAGAAAAGAAAAACGTACGTACATCCAAAAGGTGCGTTCTCTTTTTCTTTTCTCCCCTTAAATATGTCTTCTCCAAAAGACATAACACCTCTTCATATCTCAACCCTTCATCTATGGGCCCTTATCTTGTGGGCTGGGCTTTTAGGCCCAACATGGGCGGACGGGCCCACTTAGGCCCCATCAACATATAAATAAAACCATCACTAACATTTTATGATTTGGGTGCAATGATATAGCACTATTACAGCAGATACTTCGAAGACAGGTTTTACCTTTACTTTTTCCTCTTGCCCCAAAAGGATGAAGCAGACGGGGCTGCAATATACGAAATCTTGGGGTGGATCGCGTTTCTCTTACGAGCCAAATTGACTTATTTAACCCTCACAAATTTGACCATGACCACCACCGTAGATTTTCTCAAAAGATTGATCACTTCTCGGTCAAAGTAAATCAATTGCCAAAAAAAAAAAAATTGTTGCAAATGGTGGATAAAAAATTTCAATTTCCACTAGCCAAATGCTACGTGACTTCTAAATGCAATAGCCTCAAATAAAAACTACCGTGCGACTTGAGAGTGGAAGTGAATCATATCGTAGTCAAAGAGGACACCCGCAAGTATATCCAATGCAGCATGTATCGCAGCCCTCATTGGTGAATATTCTACAGAAAACAAGTGATTTTGTTAATTGATGACTGGATTAGTTAGAATTCACAGAGGATGAACATAAGAACACGCTTCCCATAAAAGGTTATCATATAAACCTACACATACGTCCCATCTAGGGTCCAAGCTGAAGAAGGGTTACAATATGGACCCCCATGGACATGGTTCTCTTGATGAACAAGATGGTATATATTAAATTTTAGTGAAATTACAAATAATCCACGCTCAATTCTAAATCAGATAATTTTTTGTTAATCAAACGAGGCAGATTAAAAAGTTCATCGAGTTAAAACTAATAAAACATGGCCTCATATAAGAAGAAACAAAGAAAACTTCATAAAATTACTTGTCAGTAATTTCATGTTAACTTCAAAATGGAATATGAGTTCTTTCAACTATAGACTTCATAGAATTGTTTCATCTAGGACCTTCTTCCTTTCCATTTTTATAAAGTTTGTTTCTCGCATAGACAGATGTGTCTACTTCATAAAATCTCTCAAAATGAATTCATAAGTCGTTGATTTTGAGAAATCATATGCCGGTAGTAGCATATTAAGTAGCAAGATTGCAGGTTATTATTAGCTTTTTTAATATATACCTAAATCATGTGATGAGGGAGGAAAATTCACAATTTCTATCACCAGCCCCCACCGTTTTTGTCCACGCTCTCTTATCAGTTTTTTTTATCCTTTGGAAGGATGATGCAAGAGAGTACAACTAAATGAAGTACAATAACCCAACATTAACCTCAAAGCCAGAAGAAGACAATCTCGAAAGTAATTACTGTCGAGCTAAACTAGCTCAAGTCTCCCCATTCCATTGTGGGGACATAAAACAAATGCACAAAACTTTTCTAATCAAAATGGTTTCTATACATGATTGCTATCTCCAAAAGGAAAACTAGTGAAAAGTATTGGAGTGCTTGGTAAAGTTGCCAATGTTTTTAGTTCCATCTCAGTTTTGTCATTGTCAACTGCCTCATCTGGTGGGTAAAAAAGTGGTTTTGGAGGCATTTGAATATTATCAATATCTCCTTCAAGCATTTCTAATACTTTGTTCATTGGAGGCCGATGGTCAGGATTTAACTGTATACACCAAAGAGCAACAATTATCATCTTTTTTATCACCTTCCTTTCCTCTTCCATAGCTTCTTCCATTTCAACACTTTTTCCTTCATTTACTTGGTCGTACACCCATTGCGGAAAATATAATTGGCTCGAATGTTCCGCATTTGCATTTACGTTTTTCCTTCTACCTGCCATTTCCAGGAGCAACATCCCAAAGCTATAGACATCCGCTTTATAGGATACACCACCGATGTTCTTGTAGAATAACTCAGGCGCCATATATCCCAACGTCCCTCTTGCAGCAGTCAATGAGACTATGCTACAATCAGTGGGATAAAGTTTCGCAAGTCCAAAGTCAGAAACTTTTGGAGTGAAATTCTTGTCTAAAAGAATGTTGTGAGGCTTGATATCAAAATGTAGTATTTGCATGTCACACCCCCGATGTAGGTATTCAATCCCCCTCACAATCCCAAGAGCAATCTCGTATATTTTCATGTAATCAAGAAACTTATCACCTTCCTCAGTGAAAATATGTTTATCCAAAGATCCATTTGACATGAAATCATACACGAGAGCTTGTTTCGAGCCTTCAAAGCAGAAACCGATGAGTTGTACTACATTAATATGGTGAATTCTTCCAATAGTAGCCACTTCACTGATAAAATCTTGGCCATGGGTCTTGGACTGCTTCAAAATCTTGATGGCCACTTCATTGCCACTTCTGAGTGTTCCTTTGTATACAGAACCATATCCTCCTTCACCTAGTTTGTGCTTAAAATTTCCGGTGATCTTCTTAATATTCGAGTAAGAGTACCTTATAGGCAAAAAGTTGTTATGAGCTTGCAAAAATTCTTCGATGTTCTTGTCCATCGCTAAGTGCCTTCTTTTGTACTTGTACACTAGAAATATCGCGACGAGTGGTGTCCCGATTATGAGCTTTGCTACACAGAAAAATACTAAAAATTTTGGATAGTTTAGAATAAGTTCTTTTTTCATAATTGTTGTGAGCATAAATAATTGCGGCTTACCTAAAAGTATTGTAAAATCCCAAGTAGTCCAAAATGCAATATCATCTAGGACACCTGCGGAAGGAATGAATGTTGTGAAAAGGAATTGAAGAAAGAGAGGTTTGGAAAGCAAAAGTCACAAGGAAATAGAGTGGGAACAAGCTACTTTGACTTTACCAAAAAAAAAAAAAAAAAAGCTACTTTGTACAAGTTGAATTTTGTCCAAAAGAATGTGAGAAATGGAATGCGTGCGTTTGCAAATAAATGGAAATGTTAAGCTTCGTTTTTCACGTAGATGATAGATGATACAAATATCTCCTTTTGCTTAAGTAGTGGTCAACAAATTTAGAGAAATATTGCTTTTCATTTTTAATGAATAAGACATGACTACAATTGTTTTAAGGTTCTTAACGGGTGTCTCTTGGATTATTAGTTAAGTGACTAATTAAAGAACTAATTAAGAAAATAAAAAAAACGTAAATTATATGCCAACGAAAAAATAGTCACGTGGTTAGTCTCACAAGAATCCTTTTCCTTTTATTTTATTTTATTTATTTATATATTTATTTTTTTACGGTGGGAGATTTAGCCCTTTTGTGGGAAGAAATGATAATCTAGACACATGTATACACTGTCGTACACTATCATGTATATTTTTTCATAATTTTCTCTGATATTAAAAATTCCTTTCATTTTCCAGTTTCGAAATGAAGTAGCATGTGAAAGAGTGTACAGAATAATAATAATAATAACAACAATAATAATAATAATAATAATAATAATAATAATAATAATAATAATAATAATAGTAAAATGTACAGAATAATGCAAAATTACGGTGAAATCTCATTGCCGATAGGTACTTACTGCCTAGGTAGTACTTGGATCCGCAAACCTCACCTCCGCTGGAGAGAAAGTTTAAGCGACGGAGAGAAAAGTAGTTATAGAGACGAAAGTGGTAATATAAATCAAAGCTGCAAAAGAAAGTTTCCTCTAAAATAAAAGATAGATCAGAGAAGCGGACAACAAATCCATAGGCCATGATGCTATGGATTAGCTTGTAGTTGTAGGAGCTGCTGTTAAAGTGCTCTCCATACCCAAAATAACTTACCCATGTCCACCTGCTAATGTTGCAAAAATCTCTAACATCCGATGCTTTTGGATTGAGCAGAGCATACACGTTCCAATTCGATGACGCATTGGAAGAGTACGAGCTCTCAATACATGGACCAGCAGCGACATAGAATGGAGAACTAACTGGTTTTGAGCAATTTACAATGACCACTATACTTACGTTTTCAGGAGACTCTGTCAACGAATGACGGGGGAGAGATGAACAATTATTGTTTTGCAGCCCGTCGTCAACAAATCTGATTTGTCTAGCAACATAATTGATAGACTTTACATAGTATCGACTATCATAAAAGTGTAGAACAGTGAAATTATCCTCACAAGCCAAGTCGTATATCGAGTGACTCCGTCTTTTGGGGTTAATCTTCAATCGGAATGGGTAACTTATATTGTGAATGTCACCACAGGATGAACTATGCCGTCGATTACTTGGCTCGACATTACTAATCATTGCTAGAAATAGAACAATGAGCAGCAACACTTGATAGATATTCATAGAGCTAAGAGCATTGATCATGTCTCTTTTGATCTTTGGGCAAAGAGAAATTGGTAGAAAATTGTTTGGTGTGTGTGCTGGAAAGGTGCAATCTAAGGAGATTGAGAAAAAAAAAAAAAAGGGACGATCCTTGTGTGATTGGAGATTTGGGAGTCGCCTGGTCTTATAGAGAAGCCCAAGTCAGTCAACGGAACAAATGTGTGCAAGTCAACAAAATAAACAGGTGGACCCAAACTGAGGTTCCATTGTTGGAGGAACGGTTGGTGGCCATCTCTACCCCATTAATCACGTATGTATAGTGCATCTAGAAAATTTACGTCCGTAGAGAATTCAAAAGATTTTTCCCATATGATCTTTCCTTCTCCACTTTTAGTCGCCACTGCTCTTCCACTGTGTCCGCGTGGTTATTGGGTCCACACCACATCCCATTAACAAATCCATCTCTCTCTCTCTCTCTCTCTCTCTCCCCCAATCACTTAGTTTCTGATACACGAATCTGTCTCCTTAGTTTCTTCCTCGTGTTTTTCCTCGTCCCTTCTCCTTCCATCTTCTTTCTTCCCCCACGGGTCCCGACCAAAGGAAAAATTGATGTATAGTTTTAAAGGCAAAAGATCAAACATAAAAACAAGCTTGCCTCAAAACTACAGGTTCTCCATCTTCTTTGAACATTATTTGTTTAGTCTTCGGCACTCAATCACTTTAAACATACTCCATACTTGCTAAATCAAGTCACAAACTTCAAACATAAATCCATTTTTTACATGGTCCAATTGATTTCATGAAATATATATGAGAGATGTATTCCATGTGATATAATGCACGAGAATTTGAAGCAACAGTGGATCCTAATGACTTTCTAAATCACATACAATCTTTCTATCTTCTTCATTAAAAGTTTAGTTACTCTAATGATGACAAGACGCGATAGAAGGGATAACTTTATGAGTTAGACATAGAAGGGACTTCTTTCTGGTGATATAACATCATAATAATTAGCCGTACATGACATCGTTTCATATTTTTGTAGAATTTTTCTTAGAAAAGTAAGGTTGCCATATTTTTGGAGATACATACAATGTTAGTGGTTTTTTTTTTTCCAAGATGATACCAAAGTCATCTTAGGAATCGGTGCAAATCTTGAATAAGAGTGAATTCATGCGAACTAAGAATCAAATAAATTCTGATAATTAGTGATTGCACACATTTAATTTGAAGGAAAAAAAATCGAAAGAATTATTCACTCTATACTATTATTATTATTATTATTGAAGAAATTTCTCAAGAGGTCGTTAGCCTAAAAGATTTGAACTTTATCATTGACTTAAAGTCTATGGAGAGAATCTTGGGAAACTTCAAGTCACAGAAACAAAAGTTGGTACGGCTCACCGTGGAAAGGAACGTGGTTTAATTGATGCGACATTTTGGCTGTTTTATTGATGACGGTCGACAGAGCCAAGGCTTGGATCGAGGGCGAGTGAAGCTTTCGGCGAAATATGTAGTCTTCTTTTTTTGCTTGACAATTTTGAGTGAATTCATATTATATAAATAAATAAATAAATAAATTACAGATCAGTTCAAATTATAAAAAATTTTAAATTGTTGATATAATCTTAAATTTTTATGTGAAATTTCGGTGTAATATACGATACAGCCATCTCTAATAGTCCCACGGGATATAATCAAATCTTCCATTCATCTTCTCCTTTGGGTATTCATCCGATTTTGCTATTAATTATATGCTCTTCCACTTTTGGCTTTCGGTCAAGCGAGGTACCTTCTCAAAGTCTGGCTTTGTTGATTTCGTAACAGTCCACCAATTTTTGTATTTTCGTGCCAATTCATGCCTGCGATGCCATGCTTTGTGTGTTCTTGAATACGCCATAATTCATTGAAACTCAGTTTTGCGATTGACTGGGCAATTTGGAGGGCAATTACTTTATGAAGGTTTTAGCATGAAGATATTGAATTCGAGAATAATCATTTGTTTTGTTGGGTCACTCTTCAATTGAAACGGATGACTTATAATGTAAATATCACCACAAGATGAATGGACGCATTGCAAATTAGTCGGCCTAATATTGCTAGTCATGGCTTGCAATGGAACAAGAATAAGCGGCAACACTAGATGGACATTCATGGAGCTGAGAGCATATATCCTTGGACAAAGAGAAAAGGGTAAAGAGTTGCTCGGTGTTTGTGGAGGAGGGCCAATGTAAAAGGATTGAAAGTAGATGGAATGGACGATCCTAGTTTGATTGAGACTTGGAGTCTTCTTGTACTGTAGAAAAGCCCAAGTCAGCCAACCTAATAATGCATGAACTCTGAGAAAATTGAAAGATCACCTACAGATATAGCGGATTTAGGACATTCACACCGACAGAAAATTCAAATTTTATATATTCACATCTAGGATCTCTCTTTGTTCTCTTTTCTCGACGTTTCTTCCACTCTCTCCAGATGATTGTTAGGTACACATCCCATCAAACAAACAAATCTCACACCCACAGAAAATTCAAAATATATATATATATTCACATCTAGGATCTCTCTTTGTTCTCTTTTCTCGACGTTTCTTCCACTCTCTCCACATGATTGTTAGGTACACATCCCATCAAACAAACAAATCCATCTCTCCCCCTCGCTCCCCATCGCTTCCTTCTAAAATACCGTCTTTCTTCTTCGTTTTTACTTCCCTCCCTTTTTTTTCAACATCTTCTTTTACCACATGAGTCGTGATCATAGGCAAACCACCAGCACCAGCCACTCATCGGTCACACCTAACCACACCGCCACCACCACATCACCGACCTAGCTCACCACCTGTTGCGAAATAACTTGAAAATAAGAGTCTTGTAATTTAAGCCTAATGCCAAAAGAAATAGATTACATAGTTCAAGTGTCTATATCTACTACACGGGAAGAATTGGACATCAAGACATCTTTTATAGATGCAAAGGGTGCGAATGGTAACATTTCTGTTTTTTTATTTTAGGAATGAAACAAAAAAAGTGTTTCGATCCAGGGAACAATTTTGAACAAAAGAACGCGTTTGGTAACGTTTGTTTTAATAAAAAATGAATAAAAACATGTTTCGTAAATTTTATTCTTTTTTATTTCTTTTAATTTTTTAAAAATTTATTTTATTTTTCATTTTTTTCCTTTCTTTTTATTTTTCTTTTTCGGCCAGTCCCCGGCCTTCGGCGACCGTCCGACGGGGCCGGCAGCCTCACCCAGCCACGGCGAGGCTTGCCGGCCCCGGCGAGGCCGAGCCTCGCCATGGGCTCGGCCTCGCCCGCTCCGGTGAGGTCGCCGACCCTCGAGGGCGTCACCGGCCCTCGACGGCCGGTTGCCAGCCATGGCCGAGGCCGGTCAAAGAAAAAAGAAGAAAAAAAGAAGAAGAAAAGAAAAGAGAAGAAAAAAGCGTTTACGAAGAAGTGTTTCTTTTTTCTCCGTAAACAACTATTTTGTGTTTCTTTTTTTTTTTCCAATTTTGTTCCGAACAAAAAAAAAAAAAAAAACGCAACCAAACACGTTTCTTTCTTTTTTTGTTACTCGAACAAAATCCGTGTGTGTTAAAAACGTTTTTTTAACGTTTCCATGCACGCCCAAAGATAACTCGTAAAAACAAAACCCATTGGCATCTTAATAACGATTTGTGAAAGTCAGTATCTAATGTGATTATAACCTATCTATTGATATTAATACTTCCATTCGTGGAACTAAACTAACGACACCCAATAGATGTTTTGAAAGAAGGCTTAAAAGTGTTGGGATCTACCTCACTCTCAGCTATAATGTTCAATTTAAGGAGTCAATAGAGTACCAATTATCCATTTGAGTGTCAGTGGGGGAGCTCAAGATCGACAATACACCAAAACCTAGATGTGCCCATCGCAAACTAACCTAGGTTTCTTGATGCCGATGAGAGAAATTGAACGTGCGACTTTTGACTTGCAAAATAAATTTTAAACCACCCGACCAACCACCAAACTGATAACCATATCCAGTAGTTAGTTTTGAGGCGTATTATCAAACGATTTTGTTTTCCATTATCTGCTCTTAAGGTTTTGATTCAACAACTCCCCTTTTCCACGAATACTCACGCTCCAATGATGTCTCTCTATCCCCGAACCATTTGCTGTAATCGTTTGCGTTACAAAAGGAAAAAAAAAAAAAAAAAATCAATTTTTGTTTCCTTTCCATTCCAAGATTGTTAAGATCTGGGGATGGATCAGCAGTTTTGAAGAGATTTCTAGTCCTTTGCTATCTCCCTTCAAGCACTTGTAGATCTTTGCTCATCGAAGGTCAATGGTCAAGATCCGATCGTATGTGCTCTAGATTGCAACTCCCATCATCTTCCTCGGAGTTTCTGTTTCCTCACCCATTGCAAAGTTCCTCCCGTCATTGACTCGGTCATATGCCACGACTGGAAACGAATTCTCGAACCTTCTCAAGTTACATTTAGGTTATCATTCTTCCTTCCATTTTCTTCAGCAACGCGGCAAAACTGTAGACATCAACTTGATAAAGGAAGCCACCAACGCTCTTGTAGAGCAACTTCAATGTCGTACATAGAGAAGTTTCTCTCGCTGCAGTCAAGGAAGGTGTCCTGGTTTGAGAGTTGAAGTTTCGCAAGTCCAGGGTTGGATATTTTGGGCGTATAATTCTCCATCTAGATGGATGGTGACACTGTGATTACGTTTGGTTATCCGGATTTTTAATCGGGATAGACTTTGATATAACAGAATATAAAATCTTATGATTTTTTTATATCATGTCCATTGTTTGATGAATCGCAATATTATATCATGTATATTTTTCGATATAAATGGCGTATTATTATAAATGAACCTAAATGTTCATAAATAGAGATAATGAAAATATCTCGTAACACTATTCCTTATTTTATTTTTATTTTATTTTTCCTCTTTTTTATATTATTTCTTTTTTCCCCTTTCATCATTCTTTAATAAAATTTTATCAAATAGTAAATTATACTAATATACTTAAAATATATAATAAATATAAATATTTAATTGGGAAAAAGCCACGAAAACTCGGAACTTTGCTCAAAGTGACACATTTACCCCAAACTTTTTTTGTGATGTGAAAAACCCAAAACTTTTCAAATCATGCCACATTTACCCCATCAAGGGCATTTTTGTCTTTTATTCTATTTTTTCCTTTTCTTTTTTTTTGTTCTTCTTCCCTCCATCGGCCATGGCAGAGCCGGCAGAGGAAGCCGGCGTCGGGCGAGGGTGGCCCTCGCCGGCAACAGCGAGGGCAAGGACACCCTCGCTCGATGTAGGCAAGGGCGGCCCTCGCCGACGACAGGCAAGGACGACGGGACACCCTCGCCTGACGCAAGCGAGGGAGGCCCTCGTCAATGTCGAGCGATTTGGCGAGGGCACCCCTCGCCCGATGCAGGCTAGGGCAACCCTTGCCTAATGCCGGCGAGGGCCGCCCTAACCAGACGCCGGCGAGGGCAACCCTTGCTGGAGCCGGCTTCCCTCCGCCGACCAATCGGCGGAGGGAAGAGAGAAGAAAAAAAAAAAGAAAACTATTTTAAAAAATGAAAAGACCAAAATGCCCTATAATTTTGAGTAAATGTGTCACGTAACAAAAGTTTAGGATTTTTGTATCACAAAAAAAAAGTTTAGGGTAAATGTGTCACGATTAGCAAAATTTAGGGTTTTTCACGGCACAAAAAAAAGTTTGGGGTAAATGTGTCACTTTAGGCAAAGTTCAGGGTTTTTTGTGGCTTTTTCCCTATTTAATTTATAGATTGAATGTTTATTATAAGATAGTAAGATAGTATTAAAGTTGAATATATAAATTAAAATAATATTAATTAAAAATAAATTGATTTTTTATTTTAATTTCTTGAATTAGAATTCAAATATTATTTATATTGAAATATAATTTCAATTTTGTTAACTTAATAAATTTGTTATTTGAGAAAAATAACTTTCATATTACGGATATTAGAAATCATATCCACCTTTATCCCACCCTCTATGGGATAATTTTATCATACTTATATCCTCCTTATATCTAACTTTATTATATCCTGAGTGAGCACCAAACGTATGATAGAATAAATCATATCTTATCCCGAATTTTATCCCGACTGCCAAACACAGCATGTGAATCTTGTTTTCAAAGGATTGAATTTGACTTGGGCAAAAGTTGGTGTTGATCTTGGATCGTCATGGGCCACGCTTGCACTAGTTTCGTTTTGGGCCAACAGGTAGTCGATCTGATTGATTTTCTACTCTGTTTAATTTCCTTTTCTTTTTCCTTTTTTTTTCGCTTTGCAAATGCGAAGATCATTCAGTTCAAGCAAATTTTGTGGACGAAGGTCGGCACAAGTGTGGGGATGACGAAGAGAATTCCTCACATTTAATTCCCCCTTTTTTCTTGCCTATTTGCTTGAATTGTATATTTGTTTCTAATTTGGAAGACTCAATTTTCGTGGCCTCTTCGTAGAGGCTTGGAATATTGTTAATATAGAGTTGATAGATTGAGAAGATGAGTTACGAGGGGTTTCTTTGACGGGTCACTAGTGTATTTATTTATTAGCTAGGAAAAGAATCTGCACACATGATTTTGTTAGCTAAAGGTTTGGCCCTTTGTATACCATTATCTGTAATCTGATGCAGTGTGGCTTCAAGTTGCAATGATGCCCATGAATCGCGCTAGTGAGGAAAGGAGAAATCATTCTTATTCAAAAGTGAATCCGAATGCTTGCTGAACCTGAATTTCTAAGTCCCTGAAGCTCTTCGACATCCGAGTGTGCGAACTTTAAGCAGCTAAGAGTACGTCAGCTACGGGATGGATCGCAAGTCGCACTGTGAACAGTTTTTGGCATCATGTTGCCGAGCTCGTTGGACTTGAGGTTGCTCAGCCGTGAATTAAGATTCCTAGTACGTTGGAGACAAAGATGCTCATTGAGTTTGCAGAAGTTGGATAGCTTGTCTGGTCATGATGGTAATGTGACGACTGATTGCTGAACACTCTTCCATGGGGAAAAATACCAAAAAAATTCCTAAATTTATCAGTACTAATTCAATCATTAATTTTTCAATTTGATTAATTTAATCCTAAATATTTTTACATTTGTACTAATTCAATTCATCCGATCAATTAAGATGGAAAATTATTAACGTAAATGCTGGCCATCCTACATGAAGTCATCATACATGGCACGATCGATGCAATTGTGGACAATTTTTAATTTGTAAATATTTTTGAATTTTTTTATCAACATGTATCTTCCAAATTCCGAAATGCTCCCATCAATTATGTCGATTTTCACTTTTCCTTTTGTCACCATAGATTCTCTCTTCAACACAGCCAAATTTGACTTCGGTACCAATTGTTTTGAAAAGCAAGCAATCAATCAATGAAATAAATGGAATAAGAAAATAAACTAAGCACCAGATTTGCATAATTTTACCAATGTAGCTTATGTCCATAGAAAAGGTAACAAAGGATTCCACTATAGATCAAGTGACATAATGAATATTACAATCACACTTGAATTACTCAAACACTCTTGGTATTTTTAATCCTCAAATACTCAATAACTCAAACATGTTTAGCTCTTGTAATTCCTTGCAATCACGCAAACGAATTCAAAAATCTTAACCATAACATATAACTGGCTTCAATACTGTCGGATTGTTTCAAGGTATAATTTCACAAAGAAACGCCCTCCTGGATACTCTGTACAAAGAAGACCCACTTCTTATATTGAAAATACTTGATCCAAAATAGGAAACATATCCAAACAATGAAATCACTCAAACTTCGGAACATATTCAAACATGAAAACCTACCTGTATTTAATTTTCATTATGGGTTCAAGCTGGAGATATATTTCGAACGATATCGGTTGCTATGTCATGCATGGACCGGATCCGCTCCACAACATGTACAACTTAACATAAAAAATTTCAGTTTTTATCCATGTCAAAACATTGTACATAAGTTTTGACACAATATCATGAAACCGTGTTAACATGCATCGGAATATTTTGCTCTTATTTCTTCTCCAATGACATTGATTTATAGAATGTAGAAATTCTATTGCGAAATATGTGAAAGTTAATAAATCGTGCAATTTAGATCTAATGTGAGATAACAAAATTACTAGAGAAATCAACAAAGAATTATAAAGAACACGAGATTAATGTGGTTCAATCCAAATGTTGGAACCTACTCCATAGGAAGAGCCAGCCCTAATTAATTCACTAATCAATCAGAGAATTGAAGAATTATAGAATTAGAATTGTTTTTTTCGCTTGAGTATAGTCTGCTTTGATTACACCCACACTCACAGTATTTTACCTCACATAATTACTTGATAAAATAACTCATGGAGAGTTACCTCGTGGCTTAAAACACTTACATCTTTACGAAGAAAATGCCACAATTTGAAGTAAAACTCTGCACAAATTACTGTCTTTCCTAAGAGCACCTTATGTGCGGCTAAAAGAAAAAGTCATAGGAGATCAAAGGACCAACTCTATATCTTTCACGTGAATGTGGCCTTCAAAAAGAATTTTAATCCAAATACGAGAATGGTGTTGGGATTTCTTTCCCCACACAGTTGGTCAATAAAATTCTGACCAAATTAAATGACTTATTCTGATGTACAACACATTTCAGAAATCGTTTATACAATATAAACCGACCCATCATCCAATTCGGATTGGGTTTCATATACAAACTCAAAATTGAGACATAATCTAATAAATCCAGTAAAGATAACCAGACATGAGATAGTACTTCGAGAAATGTAGTAGAATGAGGCCAGGCACTAATAATATCGATGTCCAGACCTGAATATGATAAGTTTGCATTGCTCAGTGATCATTGCAATCTCGCAGACATAGAATTTCTTACCTTGCTATGGTTAAATTCTACCATCAAAGTAGTATGGCTACTTCATCCTAAGGTATATTAAAATTTGTCAGTCCAAAGCCTAACCTGTGTTAAGTCGCATAGGAGAAAGAATGAAGTCACCAATAGCACCTATTGTGCATAAATGCCGCCTCTTTGGTAGTTTTTTTTAGGATAATTGATCCTCTGTTTTGTTTATAATTATATGAGGTGCAATTGACAATGTGCACGGATAGATGTCCATTACTCAAGATACTTGGCTCTTCAACAATATGCGGCGATCTATAATAGTCTTATAATCTGCGGTGTTAGAACCGATCTGAGGACCCATGCATGCTATGCCTTTTAGTTAGTGGGGACATCATGGTTTAAGTGATGTCTAATCTAGATTCATTAACGTCAAGTATGTTCGGCTTCCCGATGGCTTGGACTTATCGAGCCCTTTTGCTTAGACACGTGGAATCCTATGATAAGTCATTCAAAAAATCCATCAACTTACACAACAGAAATATCCACCAAACAGTTGATGGGAGGAGGAAGCAACCCGAAAAGAGAACCCTTATGCTAAAGACTAGACCATAATCATTAAGCAAAGTCACTGTGCTCTATCATTCATGGGAGGACATATATATTGGTGTATATAGTGTTGGATATATTGTTAATATAGTCCAAAAATAAATATGTTCACATACAAGCTCAATAGGTGAAAGCACGCTTATTTGGGTCCATATAAGCCAGAGCTCAATAACTTGCATATAAAAACTCTAGAGTTCTCTTACGCTGGAGATACCACTGTTAAGCGTTCCAAACTTGACATCTCTTGGTGTAATACTTCAAGCAACCGCTTCTTCTCTTTCAAACCTATAATCTCCAACAATCTTGAAGTATTATGTTCGTGTATCGGATTTGAGTGAGTAAGTTGTCTTCTTGAAGATTTTGTCAAGACGAACTCACGGTTGTAATTTACTTTCGGTTTTGACGGTGATATTGGCTGGGATCTAAGTTTGAATTTGGGTGACCGAAATCTTTGATTCAAAACCCAAAAATTATAGCCAATTTTAGAGGGTGAAACCACTTGGGCTTTGTTCTACTCATCGATACGAATGTTTTGAGTGATCACTCACATTGATCGAAGGTCGGACGAAGAAGTTATAGCACCCGGAAGTTTCTATATGAATTTATAGTAAATTTCAGCGACGAAATTTCCAGCAAATTTCGACGAATGAAATTTCCAACGAGTTTTGGCAACAAGGGCGATCTATCTAAAGGTTTTTGGGTGCTCTGGATCAATTTTTAGGGTTTGTTTTGGCAAATTCCATCTCTACAGAACGGTTTAATCAATGTTAAGGGAGTTATTTGACTTTGTGGCTTTGAGGACTCCACGGTGCACTCTTTCTAACACTTTGCTTTGATTAAAATGGCAAAGTGTACTTCCTATGATATTATACAGTTGTAATCATTTGATGTTACTGAATTTCATGACTGGAAATTACATGTTCAATTTGGCATGAAAGAACGTGACATATTTTATAGTGTATTAAATGATTTTGCATCTACCACCAAAGATGTTAATGAATATCAATGGAACAAAGATGAAGATTTTTGTAGAGATTACTTATTGAATTTTCTAAATCCTAATCTAGTCATGACTTATAGTGAGTATAAGACAGTGAAAGAGATATGTGATCATTTGAATGCTCAGTTCCAAAAACAAGAGGGGCTCTCTAAAACTATCCTAGCGGAGAAATTCTTTGACTTTGAATTCACTATGAATTCAAGCATTACCTCTCCGTTAGTTGAATTTGAGGACATGAGGAACAAGCTGACAGATGTTAACTCTGATATGTTCGATAATCTCTTTGTCGGTCTTGTGTTGAACAAACTATCAACTAAATGGAGTTCTTTCAAGACTGAAATGCACATACTAAAGGTACATATATGACTGGATGAATTAAAGAGGTATATTCATTGAGGATCAAAACATTACTAGAAAGAGTTTGGAATAAGGAGAACAATAAAAGTCAGTTGCCAACTTAGTTTCACACTTTAATAAATCTCAGAAAAAGTCCAAATCACCAAAAGGTGAATCCTCTTTATAGTTAGAGACTAAAAAGACTATCTCTAAAAAGAAGAAGGGCAAATGCCATAACTGTGGAAAGTGGGGTCACTGAGCAGTAGAGTGTAAGTTGCTGAAGAAGCCAAAGAATGACACACCACAAAATGAGGCCAATATGCTAATTAGAGGATCTGAGTCTCGAGCCTTCATTGGAATGATGAAGAATATAAAGGCCAACGTCTCTTCTGAGTGGTGGTTGGACAGTGGTGCTACTTGTCATGTTATAAATGACAAGAACTTACTCATTAAGGTCACAAAAGTGAAAGACACTGTGAAAAATTGCAATGGTGGTGAGGCAAATGTGACTCATGTTGGAACTGCAAATTTGGTGTTTTCTTCGAGTAAGTTAATAACTCTGAAACATGTTAGAGTAATATCTTTACTTAAAAAGAATTTGATATCTATGAGTTTACTTGATAAAGATAGTATGTCTTTCTCAACTATGAATGATAGGGTAACTTTATCTGTTAACCCATATTATTTTGATTGTGCATTCATTGTTAATGGTATGTATGTCACACCTCGGTCCTCGAGCGCGCACCCATCCCTCACTAGTCGATTAAATAGCGATGTCCCAGAACACATCACTGACCCATTCATTTTAATATGCATGCGGAATCATATAAATAATTCCTAGATAATAAAACAATGGGATAGGAAAGTAGGACCATAAATTTTGAACCGGAAACAACCATACATATATACATTACACACCATAATGTATATAGTACGATACAAACTATTAAAGTCAGGTTCTACTCAAGCCAGTTCAAAACAATGTCTACAAACAAGGGTGGGGGTTTCTGATCTACTCTGGGTCATCATCATCCTCGATCTCTCCTTCTTCCACGCTCTAGTTGGAGCCTTCAGTAGACTGCACTGAGGACTCTGGTGCTACGAAAGCCGAGTCTGCTGCATCTACGATCGAACCTTGAGGATGATCAGCTATGCCCTTCCCAAAAGTGGCCTCCGGGATGTACAAAGGAATCTCAGATTCCGGAATAGGACCCTCTCTCTAGCCATCTTGAGCATGGTGGTACCACGATCTATATCGGTGGGGCACCTTATGGGTGAGACCCGCATTAACCAAAACCGTGGACCTCATCAGCTCATAGGTCCAACCCCTAGGGCTCCTAGTCAACGGAAAATAAGATGCCTACTCTATAACAATCTTGGGTCGTCCAAAAAACTCTCGAGTGGTCATCTAAAGATCTAAAATGTTATCCCACAATGGGGTGAGATGATATCTCAATGAATTCTACCCCCTAAGACTCGATTAGGAAGAAAATACGACATAAAGGCTACCTAAGTGCAAACACGAGTCGAAGGTTTTACCTTTGCCTCTATTCCTTCTTGCAAGTCAGTATATCTCATAGATACACAAATCACACCAATTCAATCACTTCAGTTCAATCGGATCAAACTATCGATCAATTGACTTAGTCAATTACATGTCATCACAACTTTCTCTCGGTCGGCTCAATCAATACTATCTATAAAGTTCGACCACCTTGCAGACAGCTTATTCTAAACTAAAAATAGATAGTAGCTTGCCTCATGGCTAATAAATAGTATATTGTTCATTATCTAAGATGACATATGGAGTCATCGAGCTAATATGCATACTGTTCCTTTTCTAAGATGACATATAGAGTCATCGAGCTGATATGCATACTGTTCCAGTCAACTAGTGATTTCTCAACTTTTATCATACCCGATAAAAAATACTCGTGTGTGAGTCATAGTCAGCCTTAGCCAAAATACCATAATTTCCTTTTCATAAATCCCACCATTTTATATGGTCCACCAAAATATTTTTAGTGTTGTAAATTAACGCTTGGTTATTTTCCAATTAATTACTGAAATTAAAAAAATTTATAAATAAATTACTAAAATACAAATCTACGCAATTAGCACAAATTAAGGCTCAATTAAATAAACAGATCACACCATTGTAATCAACATAAAATTCTGGTCACCAGCTATCCTAGTCTAATTTCTGGAAAATAAATAAATAATTAAATAATTACAGAAATTAATTAAATAATGCCAATAAATACCAAAAACGCATACTTAGGCCCGTAAAACCTAACACACATGGAGCTTTGAGCATGAATGTTGTTGTGCTGCTACGAGCTACAGAGAGTATTCCACATACATTAGCATATTATATATAAATATGTCATCCGTATTGCAATAAAAGTATTGCATATCATTTGGGATCCATTCAATTCGATGTTAGACATGACTGTAATTGCATAGAAGTTCCGCATATCATTTGCTATACATTTACGAACATATTGCACTTTGATTTTCCTAGCAAATAAATGTCCTTCAAACAGAATTCGACCAATTTGCTGATCAAAATGCCCATGAAACCTTCACTTGATATGACATTACGTGTAACTTCACTTGAAGCCGCACCACTCTGTCAACAGTCCCTAAGGAAATTGGTTAGATTACGATAAGAGTGTATTAATTGAAAGTAAATTAAAGATCATTGCGTCACGTGAATGAAATTAAAGTTTAGCAAGCCTATACCGAAGCCAAGGTTGACAGTCTCAATTGAATGTATCCTCGCATGTTCGCAGCCCATCCTATTGAAATTCATAAGTTAGCGAGAAATTGATTTTGTTAAAACATGACTTTATAGAACGATCCAACATAATCAATTGCCAAGATAGAGTCAAATCTGAGGCCATCAACACACTTAATTGAATTTACCCTCACTCAAAAGTGTAAGTAAATGAGTCATGAGCCAATTTAAATAGATTAATCACTAATTACCATACCACTTCTCCGATATGAGACTTTTTCTAACATTACTTACACGTATATCTCGATAATGAGCAGATTTCAAATTTAAAGTTTTTACAAAACTTTGTTTTATGCTTTGTAAAAGAAATAATGAATAGTACGACTCAACAATAAGTTCACACAAATTCATTAATAGTTTACATTTCTTTAAAAAAAAAAATTTGAGTCCCAGGTGCTTTTAATTTAAATCTTAGGCCATAGATGGAAGAGTGACTTACTCAGCCGAATCCAACCTGAACCCGGCCGAATAAGACCTTCCTCACCGGATGAGCGCAAACTACTGAAACCAAAGAATTGATACCAGATTGAGAGGCCATCCAAAACTCATCCGACAACAAAACTAACATTTCTTTTTTCCGAAGATTGGACAATATTCAAATATCCAAACATTACGTTCCGACTTTAGATCATTAAATTTGATGGGATTCACATGGGGATGGGAGGAGGAAGCACCCTGGAGAACAAAGCCCTTAATTTAAAGACTAGACTACAAACGATAAGCGAAGTAATTATCGATTCCGTACCCATTCATTCGTGGAAGGACAAGATATTAGCCTCCGCGGAAGGACGGCTCTGTAAAGGATGCACCTCCGACTTTTTATCTATTTTGAGGTGCTTTTCTTCCCTCAACTTGTGACTCTTCACAGACGGAAGGAGAGAAAAGACATGATTTTTTAGAGGAACCTCAAAAAAATTAAGAAGTCGGCGCATTTGTTTTTGCCTCACTAAAAGCAAAAGGCAACTTATTACTTTCCAGTCAAATGTTAAAATACTACTCAATTTTTTAAAAAAAAATTATGAAAAAATTATACCCAGAATTATGTGTCGATGTTTTCTCATGATGAAAATTTCAGACACTTAAAAGAGTTAAAAAGAACTGAACGAGCAAAAAGTGTTTCCGCAGTCTTTGCACTGTACTTATCTTTTGACCAAACCAAGGAAGCACGAGCTAGAAACTTTCCTCCGCGGTACAGGCTTTAACTTATATGTAGCTGATGAAGACTTCATTGGCTATCGCGTTATGGAGATGCTTGTGTGGTGAAAACATACGATTAAAACATGCCCATGTCATCATGGGTGATGATGCAACATTCCTCAATTACTGATGCATTTGCATCTATTGCATCTCGTATATACCCGCTTATTCGAGATACTTTACAAGATTTGTCCTGAGGAGTATGCCCCGTCGATACATGAAGAAACGCAACAGGTCTGGGGCACTTCAGAAAGACCACTGATTTAACATAAAACATAAAGTTGGAGTGCGTCGATGAATTATAAGGAAGAGAGGAGTGATTACACTTGTGCAATCCAACATCAAGCACGAGGATATCACTAGTGACATGGTCATTATTTCCATAGATGAATTTGATATAGTACTTCATATGATTATTATCACACGCTAGTTCAATTCTTGAGTCACCACAGACTTTGGGATTGCTTTTCAATTGCAAGACAGCGCTTATCTTGTGAACCTTGCCACATGATGAAGCTGGACATGATCTATCATAGCTGGCGTCACAAGTAATGCCCCTAGTAGCACGACAAGAAAGACCAATGAGACAAGGTAGCTGTGTGGAATTGAGGGGGAAATCATGTCCCTCTCAGCCTGTGGGCAATTGAAATTTGGGGCTCGGTATGTTGGGAAGAATCAACGCGGATCGGATGTGAGAGAGAGAAGTTGGATACAAAGACTTGGGGTCGTCTATTGAAAAGCCCATGTCAACCAAACAAAACAAAATCAATCAAGTCAAGAATGTTAGAGGAGGAGCAAGTAGGACCCAACATCATCATCATCTCTTGCTAGCAAGAAAACATCCCAAATTTTATTTTTATTTTTGGTCTAAAGAAAACATCACAATTGACAACCCATATATTTAGCCATCATATGACATCATTTCATATTTTTGGAGAATTTTTCTTAGATAATTGAAGTAGTTCACATTTTCCAAGTAATTTATGATTATTTTCACATGCTAGTTCAATTCTTGAGTCACCACAGACTTTCGCATCACTATTCAATTGCAAGACAGCGCTTATCTTGTGAACCTGGCCACAAGATGAAGCTGGACATGATCTATCATAGCTGGCGTCACAAGTACATGCCCCTAGTAGCACGACAAGAAAGACCAGTGAGACAAGGTAGCTGTGTGGAATTGAGGGGGAAATCATGTTCCTCTCAGCCTATGGGCAATTGAAATGTGGGGCTCGGTATGTTGGGAAGAATCAACGCGGATCGGATGTGAGAGAGAGAAGTTGGATACAAATACTTGGGGTCGTCTATTGAAAAGTCCATGTCAACCAAACAAAACAAAATCGATCAAGTCAAGAACGTTAGAGGAGTAGCGAGTAGGACCCAACATCATCATCATCTCTTGCTAGCAAGAAAACATCCCAATTTTTATTTTTATTTTTGGTCTAAAGAAAACAACACAATTGACAACCCATATACCTAGCCATCATATGACATCATTTCATATTTTTGGAGAATTTTTCTTAGATAATTGAAGTATTTCATATTTTCCGAGTAATTTATGATGTTAATGGGTTTCTTTTTTCTAAGATGACAAGGAAGCCGTCTTAGGAATCAATGCAGACATTGAATTAAGTGAATCCACGTGAATTATGATTATATGGATTCTAGTAGTTAAGAATTGCACATATTCAATTCAAAGGAAAAAGGAAAATGTTAAGAAATAGAAAGAATTATCCAATCTATTCCCCCATATAGAAGAAAAGTTCCCGAAAGTCTTTAGAATAAAAGAGTTAAATTTTGTTAGTTCCCTCGCTATCTCTGGAAAGAATCTTATAGCGTGTTCAATAGTTTGGCATGATTAGAAGACTTCCAAGTCACCGAAAGCAAAAGGAGGTAGGGTTCACCAAGAAAGGGTCAATTGATGTGACCTTTGGCTAGTTATTGATGTAAGCAATGATGAACCAAGATTTAGGCTGAGGGGTAGTGAAACTTTTGACGAAATATGGAGTCAAATTTCACTTTATTCAAGAATTTTCAATAAAATTATAGTGTCATTAATAAATTTAAGAAAATACAAGTTCAATTCAAAATTTTATATATTTTGTTCTTGATTCTTTATAGAAATCTACGTAAGTATTGGGACAAGAGAGTGCTTTTTGCTTGATGTCTCTCGGTTATAATTATGTCAAATTTTCAAGTTTGTTTTTTAGCTATAACTTTTCCACTATAATATTCAATTAATTAAGGTTGGCTTCATCCTTATTTAATTTTTCAAAAAATTTTACTACATGACATATATTTCGCATACAAGGCATGTATATAATGTTACATTAGAATCACAATTTCTTATACGAAGAATTATATGAAGAAATAGATAATACAATAGACTTGTTAGTACATATAAATATGATGAGAATATGTCATCAGTCTACATACCTGCAATTTACAGATTTGCCTATTGACTATAGCATATCGCAATTTCCATTAAGCAAATTGACCCTGATTTTAGTAGAGTTTTTTTTTTTTTTTTAAGAAAAAAATTGACCATGAAATTAAAGATGCGGTGAATTTCTATAGACTAATCTGTAGATTATTTTCAAGGGGAGGCGATTCACTTATAATTGATTATTTCGTATGTGTCTAAATTCATGTAAGAAAATTTGGGGAGAGGAAATTTGCTGCCGATATAGGTATTTAAGCCAGTTGAGGAATTTTCAGTAAATTACTCTACAACCTCGTTAATTAAAATTGCCTTAGCTGAATTATAATTTTTAAGAGGAAATTGTCATTGTTCTTTTTTAATTTTACTTACCAGTAGTTTCATGTTAATTTTTAAAACGGAATATGAGTTTTTCCAATATGAACTTCATAGAACTGATTCATCTAAGACCTTCTTCTTTTTTATCTTCATAAAACTTGTTTTTCGTGCAAACGGATGGTGTATACTTTTTGTAAAGCATAGATATGGATATTTTCTCTGAAAATAAATTCATGAGTCGAAATCAGCAGTTCTTAACATCGATAATTCATATGCTGTAGGTATCATGATAAGGAGCAAGATCGTAGGTTATTATTAGCTTTTAATGGCAATACCCTAAATCACGTAATGAGGGAGGAAATGTCCCAATGTCTGTCCCCTTCCCCTACCGTTTTTGTCCTTACTAATTTCTCAAGTTCCGAACCTCATCGTAGGTGGTCACCAGGCTGCAAACTTCAGGATACCTTCATCGACTTTAATGGCTCAAAGTTTGAACCACTCGGATTCAAACTGTGTTTACTTTCTCTGAAGGTGTCATGTTATTTAATGTTGTTTAGCAAGAAATTATGCGTCATTCCCCTTATTGCTTGATCTGGAGTTTCTACCGGTGAATCTCTTCTTGCATCGTGGCAGTTTTGTTCTTTTGCCCATCAGTGCATTCAACTGGTGGTGAATCAAATCTAATAAAAGCGAATAAGATGATATTAATCTTATGTATCAATCAGTACATTTAGTATAGACGGACACACTTTGCCATATATAGGACGCTCCTAACTTAGCTTTTGGCAGCGATTTCATTCCATTTTGTGTTCTCCAAACCAAGATTGTTCAGTCATTAAAAGTGTTTAATTTTTTTTTTTACCCTGTTCTGGGAAGATCCTTTGCGCTTTATCCGTTTCTAGATATCTGAAGCAATCAAAACAACCGTGCAAAAATGTACATTGTTTTTTGAAAGGTTAATACCTTGAAAAACCCCAAATTGGTACACTTGTGACAAATTTACCCAAAACTATTTTTTTGACCACAAAAAACCCCAAACTGGTATGCATTTGACAAATTTACCCACAAACTGATACACTTGTGACAAATTCACCCTCTGTTAATTTTCGTTAAATTTTATTATCAAATTATTAAGTTAAATGACACGTGACAATTGACTGGTATACCAATTTAGGATTTTACGCCATGTTTGTCACAGTTTACAATTTTTGTGATTTTTTTGTAGTATTAATCCAATTTAGCATAGTGTATATTTGTTATAAATTTATTATTTTGGAGTTTTTTGCGGTCGAATAAATTAGTTTTGGGTAGATTTGTCATAAATGTACCAGTTTAGGTTTTTTATAGTCACTTGAGATAAATTTGTCACAAGTATACCAGTTTGGGGTTTTTCATGGTAAAAAAAAAAATAATTTTGGGTAAATTTGTCAAAAAGTCTTAGGTTTAGGGTTTTTCAGGATATTAACCCTTTTTTGAATTGGTGAAATGACCCAAAATTCAAGAGTTGCATCTTGCTTTTGCTACCTTTCTACTTATGCTTAGCCTTGATGGGCGACTTTTTGCGGCTTCGGTTCAGGAGTACCCTCGCTAATTAGGCACGAGGTGAGGGCTATCCGTCTGCGGATTTCTGAGTAAAGCGGATATCACCTATTCCTTATCAACGTAGTTGTCTAGTAGAATGTTTGTTTAGTAGGGAAACTCATGCAGAGGGGACAACAACGAGGAACAAAATGCCTGTCTTAAAGAAATGCAAGACACCATCTGTCTCAGCAATGAGTGAACACACAAATTCTCATTATATTTAGGGATTGAGCTTGTACATATTATTAGCCTGTTATTTTGTTTTAGGTTTTTGCATGATGTGCATTTTTGGGACCTGTTGAGAGGAACATTGAATTACTGTAGATTATCACTTTCTCTCGTCCTTAAGATCAAAGTTAGATGTGAAAATTTGAGTCTGTCTATGTCGATCGTTGAGGTCTTTAAACTAATTTATGATGTTTAGACTTCTGTGGTGACAATCTGATTATGTAGTTTTCAAAACTAAAATAGTCAGGTATTAACTAATATAGCTTCATGGGAATTGTGTGTGGACTCGCCAAGATCATAGTATCCATAATATAAATGAATTATAATTAAGGATGAAACCAAGTAACCATAGCCATACACCCTAGTGACATTGGGAACGCTCTGGAAACCTACATGCTCCCGGAAAATCCCATAGGCAAAAAGCGTGACTGTTTTAGATTCCACAAATCATATTGCCGAAAGTCTGCAAGATCCATTTGAGGCCTTCCGCTTTGTTTTTTGACAGTATGACGACCATATCTATATACATTTCAGAACATGACATTTACAATTCTTGGGCTTACAAGGAGCATAATGGATCCTGGTTCAAGTAACACAGGTGCAAGGGAGAAAATTCTAAAACAGAGATTTGATGCGCAGACAATGAATGGGACAAATTAAGAAGCATCTCACCTGTAGTCATTGGATGAGCATGTTCTGTCCGTAAAATGGTGGAACTGGGTTCGCATGCCTTACAACTATAGAACTTCCGGTTGCCATAGAGATACACTTGATTGCACAAAGACAATCTCTGCAAAAACAACGGCAATGTTTTCAAGGTGCTGGAGCAAATATTGTTCCTTATGTCCCTCCTCCACATCATGAAGAACAAATTCAGTATTGAGAACATAACCAAGTTTCTTTATACGACTGGCCAATTGGTCCGGTTTGTCATAGATCTCCCGAGTCTCCGGGTGTGATGTATAAAACTTGTGAACTACGCTTTTCACTTCAATCCAGCTTCAACCAGCTTCTTTTGTAAGATTTTTCAGTTTTATCCTCTTCCTGATTGCCGCTGCATCATCCCATAGACCAGCTGATGCATACAGAGTTGATAGCAAAACATAAGCAGCAAGGTCATCTGGCTCCTGCTTAAAAATCATTGCTGCAGCTTGTTTTGCAAGTTCAACATGGCCGTGAACTTGGCAAGCTCCAAGAAATGTATGCCAAACCAATGTAACAGCCCTGAAAGGCATAGCATTTATAAACTTAAGGGCTTCGAAAAGGAAGCCCGATCTTCCCAATAAGTCCACCATGCATGCACAGTACTCGATTCTGGGCACAATTCTGTAATCTGTCTACATTGATCTAAAGCGTTTCCATCCATCAGTTACCAAATCCACATGGCTACAAGAGGATAAAACAGCAACATAGGCAATCTCATTTGGCCTCACACCATCCTCAAGCATTTTATTGAATGTGACTGGAGCTCTCGTCGCAAATTTATGTTTTGCAAAACCATTGATCATTGAAGTCCAATATATAATATTTTTCTCTCGTCTCATGGAAAACTCGAAAAGCAGCTTCTATGTTTCCACACCTAGAATACATAGAGATCAAACCATTAAAAATGCACTGACTTGAGTCGAGCCCTGATTTTACCACCCTCACATTGATTTGCTCCCCCTTACCAATAGTGCTGATACAGGCAACTCCACTTAAAAGGCTGGCAAATGAAAAAGAACTTGTCCAAGACATCATTTTACGATCTAGCATCCAATCAAAAACCTTTCTCGAATCATGAAGTGATCCACTTGCTACAGACTTCACGTGCATGTCCAGCAAGTTGCATCCAACACAGGCATCTGAAGCCAATCCAGACCACATAATCCAGGAATGCAATTGCACCCCAAGGGATAGTAGCTCCAACCTGGAACATGCCGACAAAACAGCTGTAAGTGTAATTCTATCCGGCATAGCCCACTTGCCAGCATATCCAAAAACAAATCAACAGCGTTCTTTGGACAACCCAACTGAGTACATCTTGTCATCATCAAAGTCCACGCAACCACATTCCTCTCGGGCATTTTCTCAAACAACTTACGAGCCGAAATCAAATCAGCACTACACTTTGCAAGCATGTCATTTAATGCCTACCAAACACACACATCAGAATCAAGATGCCTATCACCAATCGATGCATTCATCGGAACCGAACAAGCTCGAGGGAAAAGACCATCTTCAAGCATATGAACAAAAGTATCCACCTTTTTTTTTGGTCGAAGCATCGACTGCTTAGAACGGATGTGGTTATTGGCATGAAAAGAGATGATGGAACTCCAAGAAACCAAATCCCCAAGGTTCACTCCGCCTCAGCCCAGTCATTGCATTTTGAATAGAGACCGATGCGCGATTTCAAAATCACCGAGTCGGGCTCAAGCTGGGATCGAGCGAGCGCGCAATGGACGCGCCTCCTGAACAGGGAACTCGCGGGAGCGAATGCAGGACTTGAGGAGGAGAGAGAAGGTGAGGTATTGCTCCGCAGGGAGGTGGCCGACATCAAGGTGGGTGATCAGGCGGCGGTCGAGGGGCGAGAGCTTGATATTGCACGGCGGAGAACCGCAGAGGAGAGAGAGAGACTCCTCGCTAAATACAAGTCGAGCTTGCTCTGTCATATCAGGAGCACTCAGGAAACAAGAAATGTAAACAGATAGCCAAAGAGGCAATTCTTCTGCAAAACACAGGATGCTACAAACGCTAAAAAATCACATACGATTCACGAATTACATGGAAGAAAAGAAAATCACACATTCCACGCTATTGTTATCTCATTGCTATTCTGAAATTGGAATCCTTCAGAAGTTATTGGAGCACTTGATGTGGTTGACAATGATTCAAGTTCCGTTTCATCGTTGACATCATCATATGGCTTCTCAGATGGATACATAAGAGGTTTCGGAGGCAGTTGCAATTTATCAATATCTCCTTCAAGCATGTTTAGGACTTTACTCATTGATGGTCGATTGTCGGGGATTAACTGTATACACCAAAGGGCAACTATTACCATCTTTCTAATTAGCTCCCTTTCCCCTTCTACTCCTTCCATTTCAACCTCGCTCTCTTTGCTGAGTTGATCATAGACCCACAAAGGGAAATAAATTTGACTTGAACGCTCATCATTCTTTGCATTTTTCCTCCTACTTGCCATTTCCATTAGTAACTTCCCAAAACTATAAACATCAGCTTTATACGAGACACCTCCAATGTACTTGTAGAATAGCTCAGGAGCCATATATCCCAATGTTCCTCTTGCAGCAGTCAACGACACAATACTGTGGTCCGCAGGATAAAGCCTTGCAAGCCCGAAATCAGAAACTTTCGGGGTAAAATTTTGATCTAAAAGAATATTGTGAGGCTTGATGTCAAAGTGTAGAATTTGCATATCGCATCCCCGATGTAAATATTCTATTCCCCTAGCCACACCAAGAGAGATCTCATATATTTTCTTATAATCAAGAGAATCGTCATCATCTTTAGAGAAAATGTGTTTATCCAAAGATCCATTTGACATGAAATCGTACACGAGAGCTTGTTTGGAGTTGTTAAAGCAAAATCCAACAAGTTCCACCACGTTTACATGGTGGATCCTTCCAATAGTAGCCACCTCACTTATAAAATCTTGGCCATTAGATTTTGGTCTATTCAAAATCTTAACAGCAACTTCATTACCACTTCTAAGTATACCTTTGTACACAGAGCCATATCCTCCTTCCCCTATTTTGTGTTTGAAATTTTTCGTGATTTTCTTGATATCTGAGTAAGAGTATCTTACGGGAAAAAAGTTGTTATGAGCTTGAAGGAATTCTTCGATGTTTCCGTCCATTGCACGGTGCCTTCTCATCCACTTATAGATTAAAAATATCAACACACATGGAGCTCCGAGTATGAATTTTGCTGCGATGATTTGTGCTGTGGAGAAATTAGTCCAAAAATTAGCATAGTGTGATTATTCTAATTACATATAGAAAGTTGTTCTTTTTTGGGTCAGAGTGCTGCTTGAGATCTACATAGTTGTGAGGATAAGAGGATTAGCCATACCTAAGAAAAAGGGTACATAAGGAGCTGCATAAAGCGCAAGTGCCGCCTGCATAGAACTATCTGTAAAAGGCAAGAGAATTTTAGTGGTAAGATATACAAATAATTCAGGTTAAGCCATAAATCAAGTCAAAGATAAATCGATACAATCATTGTATAAGTGTAAAGAGAGGCTTTTATTCATTAAAAGTCGCAAGTGGAGAAGTCTAGAGTAAAGAAGAGTAATTGACTTTCACTCTCCAATATAGCGCCTGGATCCAGTTCTATTCCATTCGCCGGGGGAAATCATGTCACCATAGCATGATCTTTCTTATCAAAGAAGGACGATTTTGCTCCTGTTCTCCTAGATGTATCAGATGATTAAGTCCACCGGTCACGTAATTCTGATTTACAAACCAACGCCAGAGACAAGAGCTACTATCAAATCAAACATTTTTCCCCAGTCAAATTTAAAGTAACCAAATCCAGAAAAGCTCCATGGGTTGAGGAACAATAAAAGAGCAGTGCAGGCTCAATCTACTCAAATTTTATCAAACTATTTTACTTAAGTGATGTGGCAATTTTTCACGTGGGTCATTTAAAGATTTTAAAGAGGTAATGTGTGGGTCCTACGTATTACAGTATCCAATTGAAACTTGCTATGTAACTGGATGATTAAATTTTGGAAAAATCTCTTGATAGAGCTAGCATTTAAGAAAGGAGGAGGAATTACCGACCAAAAAATAAAAAATAAAGAAAGAAAGAAAGAAAGAAAGGAGGAGGAAGAAGAAAGAGAGAGAGAGAGAGAGAAAAGCTCTAGGGAAAGTCGCTTACCGGAGTTATAGTAACTACACCTCCCCGGACGATATGTGAAACCCAGGAAGCAAAATCGAAGCGTTCCAACTGGCGAATTGAATTCTATATAGGCGAGATTGAATCCCTCGGTCATCATGCCGTGGAGTTCCTCGTAGGATAAGCTCACACGATCCATTTCCCTGCCCAAGCTACGGACCGATGCGAATGCCATCATAGTTATAGTGCAAGTATCCTGGATGTCCAGTGCTCTTAATGCATCAGATCCATGACCATGAAGAGCGTATGAGTACAACTTCGTTTGGGAAAAGTTGGGAGGCCTGCCGGCAGAGTATGCACCATCGATACACAGCTTGGTATCGATGAAGACCACTAGGTTTTGGTAATAAGGAGAGTAGACACCATTTCCACTGAAGTTGGTGTCCGCCAAAGAGTAACAAGGGAGGGACGAGCAATTACTCCTCTTCAGACCATCGTCAACCACTGTTATGTCACCTCTGAAGTTATTTTTGTCATCATGGTAATGGTAGTGGATCGACTTCACATAATATCGACCAGCATGTAGATATAGAACAATGCGATTATTTTCACAAGCTAGCTCATACCTAGAAAGGCCGCAGCGTTTTGGATCGCTTTTCAATCGAAAAGGATAACTTATGTTGTGGATCTCACCACAAGATGAAGCGGCGCAGAAGTGATTCTTCTTCGCATTGCATCTCGATCCTAATAGTAGAACATGTAATATAAACACAATACATGAATATGAAGCTGAAAGGGTTAATCATCTCTCTACTTCTCGATGCAAGAATGAAGTCTTAGCTGGGAAACTGAGGTGGAAGATCGACGAAGGAGAAAATATTGGGTACGTCTTATGCTCCAGCGTGTCAAACAAGAAGGCGCTCGGAGGACAACACGTGTCCTCGTGTCAGGCGCCATTTTGAAAAATTTTCGGACGGGAGACTTGAGGGTTTTTCTTTCTTCGCGCCTCTCTCACCTCTGCAGATCGTCTCTCTCCCCGTTCTCCTCTCTCTCCTCTCTCTCTCTCTCCCCTCCGCCTCCGCTGGTTGCTTCCATCGCCCCCCACGCCGACGCCGACGCCGAAGTCGTGCCTCTCTTCCAGCGAAACGCGACGCCGACGGCCCTTCACCTCCGCCTCCACCGGTTGCCTCCGTTGCCCTCGACTCCGACGCCGACGCAGCCTCCGCCTCCTCCCCTGAACCCTACTCTGACGCCAACGCCCCTCCGCCGGTTGCCTCCGTCGGCGTCGGAGTCCGTCGCCCCCGACTTCACCGCCTCCGCCTACGCACCGGACGCCAACGCATCGAACCACGACGGCGAAAATGGAGGAGAGAGAAACGACGAGCTCGACGGCGCCGGCGACGGCGACGAAGCAATAGACGGAGGCGAAGAAGCAGAAGTGCGCGCTCTCGGGGTTCTGGACATGGCTCGTCGCGTCGGTCGCGTTCCGGCTCGCCCTCATCTACCTCCCCAAGAACCTCCGCCTGTCCACCCGCCCCGAGGTCGCCACCCCTCTCACCAGCATTCGCCGCCGTAACGCCGCCTCTCTTCGCTCCGTCGATCGATTCCCGATCCCCGCTCCCCCGCCCCCTCCTCCCTTGAAATCTTGGAGGTTCATTTTCTGATACGATTTCTGGTTTTTCTTGTTTGTGCCGCCTGCAGTTGGCAAAGGCTGGTTGAAGCAGTAAGCGATGTCTCCCTATGCAGGTTCGGCTCCGTTCGATCTCTGTAGAAGGGAAGCTGCTTGTTTGCTTACTGGTGTCCACACATGCATCGAAGTGGATTGCTGAGCTTTGGAAAATCCCTTATCACTGCATCATCTCTTAAGATGCATCTTCTTCCCCTGTAATTTTTTCTTATGATTTGGCTTTATTCCATTGGGAATAGTCTTTGTGAATCTAAAATCCTCTACAGCCAGAGTGTCAAACATGCATCATGACCTTTGGCTTAACCTAGGTCTGAATAGTTTAAGCCTCTTCCCAAGATAGAAAAAGTTTGGTTTAGCTGATTCTACTGCCCAATTTGTCTGGAAGATGAACGTAAGATCTCTCCGAACCATTACGGTTGTTCTTAATAGTGTTTGAATGTGAGAGTAAGACACAGGGAAATCATTGTTGGGTGTGCTGGTTATCCTAAATAAAGGTTACTAAGCTGGGAGAGAGTGGCCATTCTTCTCTAATTTTTAGCATTACATCCTCATATTCTGAGAAAATGTCAAAAAAAAAAAAAAAAAAAAAAAAGAGGCTGACCAATTTCATCTTATGTCCTTAATTTTTCATTTGAATCATAAAGAGACCATTTTGCCAGACTTTACTCTATCCCCAGGGAAATTTGGTTAAGCTATACTTAACACGAAGCTAGAAATGAAGCTTTTTCCAACATTCTTTTGATGAAGCTCGCTCGTCTTCATTTTAATTTTTAGTGCACACTCGAACTTAACACTTTGTATAACGTGGATTCAGAGAATTCCTTGTGGAAGCTGCTGCCAAGGCTGGAGTAGACGGGGCAGCCGAGTTTCTGGATAATCCAAATAATGGACTGCAAGAGGTTCTCTCTCTCTCTCTCTCTCTCTCTCTCTCTCTCACACACACACATTGCTTTACATTCGAACCTAGAGATCAGGAGAGAATGCGTGACTAATTATGTAGAATATCTAGAAGGAGCTTTTCGGAGTTAAAAGATTTCATTTCTCTAAGCTGACTCAGGAAAGTGTTATCTCCTTTTTCCATGAATTTTTCAATGATCCTGTTGAAATCTACTGCAGTTAATCTCTTTAGTTTTGACAGATTCCAGATGTTTGCCGCTGATTCTAAGAATCTCACGAACCTTTTCATAATTTTCTTTTGCTCCATCAAGGTAAATGAGGAGCTCGAACAGTACTCATCGAACATTTCTGGGGTTCCGCATTTCGTGGTAAATGATGTTCTCTCTCTCTCCCCCTGGCTCTCTGTCTCTGTCTCTCTCTCATATTTTGCCTTAATTTTTTGGATGACATAGAGATACCTTTTCTGAGATCATTATTTTCAACAGATAAATGGGAAGCACAGATTGAGTGGTGGCCAGCCCCCCGAGGTGTTCCTGCGAGCCTTTGAGATTATCGCTAGTGGAAAGTAGATGAAATGAAAATGTCATGCTTGTGCGTTTACTTATAAATAAATAAAAAAGCAGGTTGTGTTATCTGTTTTCTATAAATACCATATAGGAAAAATGAGTGAATAAATTCTTACGGTTCTTGGAGATTTTGCTGGCTCTGTTTTTGCCATTGCCTGCCAACACCTTGTTTCAACAGATAAACGTCCACTTGTGATGTGCTTTATGGTTATGCGAAATCGCTTTTCTCACATACCTGACGATTGATTTACTCGTTTCAATTACCCAAAGCCTGGCAAAGAAATGAACATCCGATCTTTTGCTCTCGTACTTTCTTTTTCTGAGTGAACAGAAAGTGTTGCCAGCTTCACTTGGCCGGAGTCTGAAAAACTACGGCATTTTGCTTGAGAATCCATAGGTAAATCAAGCTGCCGTTCGCTAAACTTGTGACATAACTACAGAAGCGAAGTCATGCACTGGGACCGACATTAAGCATTTCATTGTAAATCTAACCCCAGAAGCCCAGCAAGCACCGAAGTAACAAGTAGCAGAGTCTTACACGTCGCTCTACCAAGGGCAAAGCCCGAGCATCAGCAAACTCAGAGAAGAGAACCTGACAGCGCCTTAACGCGAAAGCAAGACAGCGTGTCGTTTGGTTGGCCACTTATGCACTTTCTTTCATATGTAGTTTCTATAACTAAACCAAACCCAAAAATGGAAAGGTCACGACCAGACAATTACATTTACCAATATGCACTTGAGATATTGCTCGTATTTACAATTGCAGTTTCAAGCAACATAACCAAGTCTAAACAAAGTAAAAGATAATTTAGAAGGAATGTATAATGGGTCTTTGGAGAGAGAGTGAGAAATTGGAATATGCACAGAGACTTCTTTACATTTCATCAAGTATATTAACAGGATTCTTTTTCTCTTCCCAGTGCTGACAGTATCGTCAACATGAGCATTCACCTAAGATCAAGTCTCATCGAACACCATCACCTGTCAAACAGAAAAAGGTCCAATTAAGCACACAACTAGGAGAAGAAAACAGTTGAAATACCAGAACATCTTGATTTTTCTCAACCGCCCACACAAAATGGCACCACCTCTAAATCAATATAGAAGACATATAGCAATCCCATAACTTGTGAAGCCGCAAAATCATAGGAAGCCACAACTATCAGTTGGTGAGAGGCTACTGAAATGTTGGCAGCATGCTCAACCCACAAAGCTCATGAGGCTAGAAATGTACTACTATTTTCTGCCATTGTTTTAGGTAATTGTTCAATGATCTTTCTTTTTTATGACAACTACCCAGCCTGGCAAAATCCCCAAGAAAAGGAAAGCCTCCAATTACAAAGCAATAAGCTGCAAGCATAACAGCTTATCCTGGGTGTCAGTAGGACTTGTACAGGGATTAGTATGGAGGTTATAACCATTCAAAAGTTACCGATCCCAGTTGAAAACCAAATAGCATATCATCTTTTGTAAAAAGCTCTTAACATGTCCTTAAAATGATTGCAACCCAACGTGCATAAAGCAGAGGGAGAAACAATCCCAATTCCTACCCCAAAAAAAGAGTTTCCCTGAGAAAGGTCACTCTGTGAGGTCAGACAACAACTAAGAATCGTGGTCTGTGCCACGGTGAAGCAATCATTGGAGCACAGTAATCACATGTGTATGCATGTACGTATGCATGTTTGCTGTTGGGATCTAGGAAAAGAATTACCTTGCCACATACAGGGCAGATGTCACTTCTCTCCTTCCACTCATATATGCAACCAAGATGGAAATGGTGAGAACATTTTGTCATTATTCTTGGATTCTCAGGCGTATATTCTGCATTTAGTAAGCAGTAAAAATTGATAGAATTCATCAAGAACATCAACAATTTAATTAATCACAACACTGCAGTGACATGTTACAAAACTATAAACCAATACTGAACAAGCCAACTTGCACACAATACTTCTGCTGCCACTGTCTGAGGCAATAATCAGACCCAAATTCCAAGTTCATGAAAGTACTTCCCTAGTTCCCACATAAGCTTATTGTCAATTTTTATTCTTTTTTTAGATGAAAGTTCTCTTCAAAATTTTCTCTAAAGAATCTGCATCTGTGCCAGCATATTCCCAGGAAAAAAAGGAAAGCACAAAAGCATACAATGGTAAGGTAATTTCTTTCCGAAAAAAATCAAGTTCACCAGTAGATTGGATCTCTAAATAGTTTACAAGCTGAAAACTCAACTACATCTAGGCATGAAAGTGAACAAGTTGAACTAGCCTAAGATTATGTCTCATCCCTTTTCTAAAACTTATTCAGCACTTCACGTTATTCAGAATTAGCTTAGCCCGCTAATAATTGTCAGCTCAATAAGAAAGCAACAAGCAACCAATCTTCTAATACAAAAACTTTTACCTTCAAGACACGTCAGACAAACATCTTCCTCTTCTGATGTCGTATAAATATGCCCAATATCAGCATTCGCTTTTGCCAAGGATAGTTTAAGTGAGGTCTTATATGGTTGCTCTTTAAAACCTTTTTCATGTGCATAGTTAGTCCATTTGCCTTCTGAGCAAATATTATCCGATTCCCCATCCGTGTCACTCCTAAGAGGTTCTGATTCCTCATTGGCATGACTTGAACCCTTCTCATGCCTTGGAACCAGTCCATCCCTCTGCATGCACAAACGCCTTGGCTCTACATCATAGGGCAAAGGCCTTGGAGGAGAGTGGTACATGTCAGAAAAATAATTGTCAGGTGACGCTGTAGAAGTCATTGTGGATGCTTCCTGAATGGAAGAAGGGACGGCATGAATCTCTCTCCGAAATAACACTGTGTACTGCACATCATGACAAGAGAGTCGAAATAGATTATCAAAATGCTGAGCGCAGTTAAAATATCCTCTTCAAGGTAATTATTTTTATTATTAATTGATGATCTCATGAAGGCTCAGCACAAGACATGGGCTCAAAGCTCAAGTATGCACAACTCTATCAGATAAGTAGACCTAGCTAAACATAAATCTCAAGAATACCGTCTACCAAAAGGCGGGATTGACCATAGAGCAATATTGCTCTACAGTAACTAAATAACTTTTTTCAGGGTTACATTGACCCATTAATTGTTTTTCTCGTTTCTCACATTCTCTTCTCATCTTGTCCTCCAACTGGTCGTATGCTTGTTCTTGCTCTCTCACGCTCGCCATGTGTCTGGTAGCAGGCAGCAATAAAGTGCTCTTAACCATATACCTTGAGCATTTCGAGTTTCTCATTATTACATGCTTATCCCCAGTACAGTAAATGTTGAATATTAGACTAAGTAGACATTAGAAAGCCATATAATGCCCACGGGCAATGACAGAGAATCCAAGTTCTTTTTCGATGTCACTTTTTCTCCCCTTGTTGTCATTTGAACCATGCTTTCCAATCTGACTAATGCCACAGAAAGCAATGAACTGCTAATTCCATGGGAACAAAAATTTGCCCTGGTCAATCTCCAATTGCAGAGGTGCACTTATCAAGGCAACATAAAAGCAAGGGCATGAAAGCAGACATATTTTTAACTGAACATGTAAATTTTCAGTTCTCAGTAACAGGCTTTATCTGGGTGATTAATCAGCAACAATTGAAAACCAATTTTATCACTGACTTTTGTGGAGCTCATCATCCAAAGAAATGCTCACTGTTAAGGCATTAAAAGAGTAAGTGTGAGGTGCAACATACCACGTAAAAAAAATTATCAACCACGCAATTAAAGCAAATGCAGTTCCTATATGCAGAACTGCTCCAAAGAACATCTTCCAAGTCTCCCCTAAAAAGAAATTCAATTTCTGGAATCGAAAACAACTTTTCGCACAAGCACAGCCTCCGCTTTGATAACGCCAGATAAATCTAGTTCAGTTCTAGCAGATAACCAGCAAAGCTCACAATCAACCTAGCCTTCAAAATGCATCGGCGATTATACTCCGGTAGTTACCTTTTGACAGCGAGAGGTCTGAGAACAAGCAACAACAAAGGAGAACCGTGATACATGGAACCTGTGGAAGGGATCAAAGCATCAAACGGCGTCAAAGCATCAAACAGCGACACACCAGTAGGCAAACAAGCAGCTTCCTTCCTACAGAGATCGAACGGAGCCGAACCTGCATAGGGAGACATCACCGACTGCTTCAACCAGTAGCCTTCGCCAACTGCAGGCGGCAAAAACAAGAAAAACCAGAAATCGTATCAGAAAATGGACCTCCAAGATTTCAAGGGAGGAGGGGGCGGGGGATCGGGGATCGGGAATCGATCGACGGAGCGAAGAGAGGCGGCGTTACGGCGGCGAATGCTGGTGAGAGGGGTGGCGACCTCGGGGCGGGTGGACAGGCGGAGGTTCCTGGGGAGGTAGACGAGGGCGAGCCGGAACGCGACCGACGCGACGAGCCATGTCCAGAACCCCGAGCGCGCACTTCTGCTTCTTCGTCTCCGTCTACTGCTTCGTCGCCGTCGCCGGCGCCGTCGAGCTCGTCGTTTCTCTCTCCTCCATTTTCGCCGTCGTGGTTCGACGCGTTGGCGTCGGGCGCGTAGGCGGAGGCGGAGAAGTCGGGGGCGACGGACTCCGACGCCGACGGAGGCAACCGGCGGAGGGGCGTCGGCGTCAGAGTAGGGTTCAGGGGAGGAGGCGGAGGCTGCGTCGGCGTCGGAGTCGAGGGCGACGGAGGCAACCGGCGGAGGCGGAGGTGAAGGGCCGTCGGCGTCGCGTTTCGCTGGAAGAGAGGCACGACTTCGGCGTCGGCGTCGGCGTCGGCGTGGGGGGCGATGGAAGCAACCAGCGGAGGCGGAGGGGAGAGAGACAGAGAGGAGAGAGAGGAGAACGGGGAGAGAGACGATCTGCAGAGGTGAGAGAGGCGCGAAGAAAGAAAAACCCTCAAGTCTCCCGTCCGAAAATTTTTCAGAATGGCGCCTGATACGAGAACACGTGTCATCCTCCGAGCGCCTTCTTGTTTGACACGCTGGAGCATAAGACGTACCCGATATTTTCTCCGATCGGAAGGGATGATACATGATCGAAAAGGTAAGCTAGGTGTCACCTGCCATTCAAATTTCCAAGTCGACAAGTACCAGAAGGTCAAGTCAAGAAAAGTGGCTTGTGGGGACTAATAAAAGGTTCCATCAGCTTCAATTATAGATATCTTTATTGATTTGGAAGAAAACTTCTCCACGGTTTCTGATTTTGACTACGGGCGCGTTTGGTAACGTTTCGTTTAAAAATTGTTCCAGGGAACAGAAATAGAAAAAAGTGTTTACGTTCCCTAACAGAACAAAAAAAAGCGTGTTTGGTAAAAACTCGTTCTAACAAAAATAAACGAAACATGTTTGGTAAATTTGGATAATTTTTTTATTTCTTTTATTTTTTCTATTTTTTTCTTATTTTTCCTTTTTTTCTTTTTTCTTTTTCATTTTTTTTTTCTTCTTTTGGCCGGGTCGCCGGCCGGCGAGGGCCGAGCTCGCCCGGCGGCGGCGAGGCGCGCCTCGCCGGCCACCGCCCGGCGAGGCCGAGGCTCGCCGGCCGCCGGGCGAGCTCGGCCTCGCCGCCCGGGCGAGCTCGAGGCCGGATCCGGGCGAGATCGAGCTCGCCCGGCCGGCGCGAGGTCGGCCTCGCCTTGATCCGGCGAGGCCGAGCTCGCCCGGCCGGGCGGCGAGGCGCGGCCTCGCGGCCACCGCCAGGCGAGGCCGAGGCTCGCCGGGCCACCGCCCGGGCGAGGCCGAGGCTCGCCGGGCCACCGCCCGAGCGAGCTCGGCCTCGCCGGATCCGGGCGAGATCGAGCTCGCCCGGGCCGGCGCGAGGTCGGCCTCGCCATGGGCCGGGCGAGCTCGAGCTCGCCCGGATCCGGCGAGGCCGACCTCGCCCGGCGGCGGCGAGCCTCGGCCTCGCCGAGCCACCGCCAGTCGGCGTCGACTGGCGGTGGCTCGGCGAGGCCGAGGCTCGCCGGCCGGCCGGGCGAGGTCGGCCTCGCCGGATCCGGGCGAGCTCGAGCTCGCCCGCCCATGGCGAGGCCGACCCTCGCCCGGCCTACGGCGAGCCTCGGCCTCGCCGGGACGGCGGCGTCGGCCTCGCCGGGGCCGGCGAGCCTCGCCGTGGGCGGGCGAGGCCGCCGGCCCCTCGTCGGCCGGTCGCCGGCCATGGCCATGGCCGGCGACCGGCCAAAAGAAAGAAGAACAAGAAAATAAGAAAAAAAGAAAAGAAAAAAAAAGTGTTTCGATTTGTGTTAAAGCAAGAAAACAAAATTTGTGTTTTTGCTTTGTTTTCTTTTTTGTTCGCTTCGAACAAAGCAAAAAAAAGGAACAGAAAACGCACACAAACGCGTTTCTGTTATTTTTTGTTAAGAACAAAAACAGAAATTTTTGTTCCTGGAACGAAATAAGTGGCAACCTATGCAGGCCCTACTTGGACGAGTTCATTCTCCAAAAATCAGCTTTACCATCCTAAAAATGAAATATTGTTCCTTAAATTGAATAATAATCCTTATAAGTGAGGCATCTGTGTTGTAATAAGGCCAATATGTCAGAAGTCCTATATTGTGAAGACGAAAACAAAACAATATAGTAACGTTTTTGGTTCACTTGAATTTCACGTGATAATGTCGTTTAAGTCCTTACTTCTTTACATTATGGCAGTAAAGATTAAGCCAGTCATCTCCACAAGAACCTCCATTCTAAGCATAGTTCTGCTTGTTTTTGGAGTTCAAAAGTTACTTATTGCACATATAAAGTATTCAATATTAATCATGTCTAACCTTGTCTTTACTCATCATTTTCCTCTATCAACAAGCATCTTGATATTTTAATACACTATTATTGTAAACTAGTCCTAACAAAAATAGTGTTAGCAATAGTAACCTATATTCCCCATTCAAATCCCCTATCAGGATGACCTCTACTTTTGGTGGCTAATTCCAACTTGCCCTCTATAATTTCATGGTTGTCCGAGTCAATCCCTTGTTATTTCTTTGCTCAGTCAACATTGCATGCTTAGATATCTTGTCTCGTTTCAATCCAAAATCCACCTGTGCAAAATCCGATGCGAGCTATCATATGCTCAATTGTAATTAAACCCGCAATTAATTAAAACAAAATGATTAAGGAAGGGAGTTGCTCTTCTTCTTCATATGGGACGTGCGGTCCATCATCAACTGCCATGGTTTGGCCGTAAATGTAACCATCGTCGTAGGAGTTCGTTTCATTAGAAACCAATTTCATATAATATTAATCGGCATACTGATGTAAGACGGATCTGTTTGCAAGCTGGCTCGCATTAAGTTTCTGCAGCCTTTTAGATCGCCTTTCAATAAATAAAAAAAAATGACAGCTTCTGTTTTGGACATTGCCGCAAAATAAAGTGGGGCACAAGTAATTATGCTTTGAATTGAAGCTTGTCTAGTAGTAGAACAGTTCATATCAAGATTACATCACGGTACATCTGTGGAGAGAATTACCCATGTTTATATTGTTTCATTTGATGCAATGAAACTTCTAATTGGTGATGAGATGGAGGCTTAGTAAAGGGATGCATGATATAATTGAAAAGAGTTGGAGTTGGTTATCGAAATGTCCAAGTCAACTGATAAAACAAAGTCAAGTGAAGAAAAAGTAAAATGCGTAGCCGGCTAAAGTTTTAATCAGAGGGAATTATGTAAAAATTGTTGTACTTGCAATCAAGATAACATAACGTGGTGGCAGATTAGCAAACGGATTGCTTTCACATAGATTGGGAAAGAAACTTCTGCCGTTTCTAGATTTGACGTACTGTGGCAATTGTACCCAAAATTGAATTGAGTAATGGCATCTGATGTTCTACTTTATTTCAAGTCCAATATCTCATCATTGTCTCGTCGTTAAATTGTGAAAACGAAAAGGAGAAAATAATATTAATGATAATAACATTCTGTTCATCAATTTTTAAGTAATGATTTTGTTGAACCCATTCCTTCTTTGCATCGAGAGATCCGGCAAAGCTGGTATGAAAGTCAACAGTTCATCGTCACCAAGACAAGTCTCGATCCAAAACTGGGCATTTCTGTTTGTTCTTCATATCTTGCTCCATAGTCGATGCCCATTTTTTTTAAAGTGAAGTTATTCATCTTGTACGTCAACTATTCAAAAGTCTTGTCTAACCTTGTCCTTTTTCACTTATCATTTCTCCGAGGGTAACCACATCGAAAACTCAATATATCAATATTGCATACTGATCTTACAATACCTACCATTACTAATTGTTAAAATGTCCACCATATTCAAATAAATCACCTATCGTGATCAACACTATTGGGCTCATTCCACTCAGCCCCCTATAATCTCATGATTGTCTTAGTCAACCCCTAAAAATTAAAATTGTCTTACCCAACATCCTATACTTAGGATCACACAAACGGAGGAATACTCATTCCATTCATTGTAAAGGACATAATAGTCGGCCTATTATGTTTTCCTCTTTGACATGTGCAAGTCATTCATGGGTTACGCTACTACCTATCACCAGACATGACATCGAAGTTGTAGATTGCTTGAGGAGGTGGCTATTGATGAGGTGGGGGATCAGGCGGGGATCAAAGGGTGGGGGTGAGAGATTTTTAGTTCATCGAGTTCCGAGCAATGATTTTGTTTAGCCAATTACTTCTTCGCACCAAGAGATCCGGCAAACTAGGTAGAAAAGTTAAAATATATCATCCTCACCAAAACTAATCTCAATCCTAGATTTGGCATTTCTGCTTGTTCTTCATATCGTACTCGACCCCACCGATCTTCTTTGCAGTTTCCAAGTTATTCATCTAGTATATTAGCTATTTGGAAATATTTTCTAACTTTGTCCTTTATTCATTATTTTTCTCTATTAAGGAACATCTTGACAACTCAATATATTGATATTATATACCTATCTTAATGCATACCCCATGTAAATAGATCACCTATCGTGATCAAAATTACTGGGCTAATTCCACTCAGCCATCTATGATTCATGGTTATCCTAGTCAAAACCCAACAATATATTTTGTCTCAGTCAACACCCTTTTCTTTGGTTTTTTAGTCTCCGTATCAGAAAAAGAATCCCAGCACGGTGTTCTGATCTTGCATCCCATCAAACGCCTTTCTCGAATCATGAAGCGATCCACTAGCTACCCACTTCACGTACATGTCCACTAAGCTGCATCCAACACATAAATGCGAAGCCAGTCCTGACCGTATAGCCCACGAATTCAATTGAACTCCAAGCCATGGCGACTCCAAGTCTGAACATGCCGACATAACAGCTGTGATTGTAAAGCTATCTGGCATAGGCCCACTCACAAGCACATCCAGAGACAAATCGACAGCTTCCTCTGGACAACCCGAGAAAATATTGTCAACATCAAAGTCTAAGCAACCACATTCCTCTCGGGCATTTTCTCGGACACCTTACGAGCTGAAACCAACCCAGCACTACCTTTGCAAACATGTCAATCAATGCACACCCAAAACAGACATCAGAATAAACGTAGCTGCTTTTGATTACAAGCCTGGAAACTGTATCACTAATTGACGCATTCTCCGGAGCTGAACAAGCCCGAAAAACCGCAAAACAATAATCATTAGGGAAAAAACCATCTGGAAGCATATGAATGAAAGTATCGGCCGCTTCAAACTCCATGTAATTATTAGGATAGCAAGAGATCATGGAACTCAAAGAAACCAAACCCCTTTTATACCCATGTCCCTAAAAGCCCTCTCCGCCTCATCCCAGTCAGTGGATTATCAGTAGAGACTGATGAGCGAGTTGAGAATCACCGAGTTGGGCTCAAGCTGGGAGCGAGCGTGCAGTGGACGGTCCTCGAGGGGGAACTCACGGGACCGAATGCAGGACCTAAGGAGGAAAGAGAAGGTGAGGAGGTCGGGATGGGAACCATCACGGGACATGAGGTTGAGGTGGGAGATTGCTTCGCGGAGCCGGCTGACATCGAAGTGCGTCGAGGGGCGAGGGTGAGGGGTTTTGGTGGGAAGGGGAGAGCTTGATATTGGACAGTGGACAACGGGAGAGGAGAGTCAAAGACTCAATGCTCCATACAATTCGAGCTTGGTCTGTCATATTAGGAGCACTCGGGAAACAAGAAATGTAAACAGATAGCCAAAGAGGCAATTCGCAAAACACAAGATACTACAGACGCTAAAATCACATACGTTCACGAATTACATGGTCAATTATGCTTTTGATTGAACTACGTTTATTTTGCATTCATTCAAACAAGGAGTTAGAAAAAAATCATACAATACACGATTCTGTAATCTCATTGCTATTCTAGAATTGGTATACTTCAAAAATTGTTGGAGCACTTCATGTAGTGGGAAATGAATCAAGTTCCATTTCAATGTTGACATCATCAAACGGCTTCTTGGACGGATACATAAGTGGTTTTGGAGGCAATCATAGTTTATCAATATCTCCTTTAAGCATGTTTAGTACCCTGCTCATTGATGGCCGATCATCAAGGATTAATTGTATACACCAATGGGCTCCTATTGCCATCTTCTTCGTTATATCCCCATCCCCTTCTACTTCTTCCATTTCAACCTCGTTATTTTTGCCAAGTTGATCATAGATCCACAAAGGTAAATAAATTTGACTTAAACACTCAACATTTTTCTTTACATTTTCCGTCCTACTTGCCATTTCCATTCGCAACATTCCAAAACTATAAACATCAACTTTATACGAGACACCACCAATGTCCTTGTAAAATAGCTCGGAAGCCATATATCTCAAAATTCCTCTTGCAACAGTCAAGGATACTATGCTGTGGTCCGCATGATAGAGTTGCAAGCCCAAAGTTGATAACTTTCGGAGTGAAATTTTGATCCTGAAGAATATTATTAGGCTTGATGTCAAAGTGCAAAATTTGCATATTGCATCATCAATGTTAATATTCTATCCCCCTAGCCACATCAAGAGAGATCTCAATTATCCCATTTTCTTTTGATATTTTAATTTAGAGCTGACGTAAACTTGAAGACCATATGATAGTGCCTTCTGTATTTTCTCAAAAAGTTAATTGGTTTCTGGTCAAAGTAAATCTAGTGCAAGATAATAAAAATTTGTTGCGATTGGGGAACCAAAAGTTGAATTTTGGCGAGCCAAATGCTGAGTGACTTCTAAATGGACTAACCACGAATAAAAAGTGAAAACTACTTGCGGACTGAATGTCATGCGAGGCAAGAAGAGGGATTCATACCGGAGTGAAAGAGGAAACTCGCAAGTATATATAAGGTAGCATGTATCGCAGCTTTCTTTGGTGAATATTCTACAGATAACCAGTGATTTGGTTGAGGGATGATTAATTGAAATGTTTGAATTCACATAGGATGAACGTATAGAGAACGCTTCCCGAAGAAGGTTGCTATATGAACCTACACATACGTCCCATCCAGGGTCCAAGCTTAAGAAAGGTTACAATATGGAACTCCCATGGCCATGGACATGGTTTTCTTGATTAACAAGATAATATATCAAGTTTTAGTGAAGTTAAGGTAATCCACGCTAATTTGTAAATCATATTACTTTTTTATTAATCAAACAGGGCAGATGAAAAAGTTTATCAAGTTAAACTAATAAAACATGGCCAAATACAAGAAGAAACAAAGAAAATTTCAATTACTTGTCAATAATTTCATGTTAACTTCAAACCATAATATGAGTTCTTTCAAATATAGACTTCATAGAATTGTTTCATCTAGAACCTTCTTCCTTTCCATTTTTTTAAAATTTTGTTTCTTGCGTAGATAGATGTGTCTACTTTGTAAAATCTCTTGAAATGAATTCATAAGTTGTTGATTTTGAGAAATCTTATACCGGTAGTAGCACATTAAGTAGCAAGATCGCAGGTTATTATTAGCTTTTTAATATCACCCTAAATCGTGTAATGAGGGAGGAAAATTTTCGATGTCCATCGGCTGCCCCCATCGTTTTTGTCCATGCTCTCTTATCAATTTATTTATCCTTTGGAAGGACGATGCAATAGAGTACAACTAAAAGAAATACAATAACCCAACATTAACCTAAGAGCTAGAAGAAGACAATCTCGAAAGTAATTACTGTCGAGCTAAACTAGCTGGAGTATCCTTGTGCACGATACTAGATTGCGGGGACATAAAAGAAAGGGAAAATTCCAAATAAGGATCCGAAGTGGATCAAATTTTTCAAATAAGGATCCGAAGTGAACTTTGTGTCATATAAGGACCCGGAGTGAACTCATTGTCTTGAATAAGGACTCGAAGTAAATTTTGTATCAAATAAGGATCCGAAATAATCAACTTAATATTTATTGAGGACCTTAGCTCATTAGCAAACATTTTCCAACGATTACAATAGGGGCAATTTTGTCAGAAAATTATGATTGGAAAAAAGGGAAAATTATAAATTAATTAAGTTTATATTTTCTTCTTTCTTCTCCCTCGCCGCTCCTCAACCAAATTGTTGCCCAATCATTATTGCAACTTGATTCTTGTTGCTCCTCACCCTGCTCAATTCTCGTCGCTTCTCACCTGCTCCTTGCAAGCATCGGTCTGTTGTTCACCATCGTCTCTTCTTTCTATCGGCAGCCTCTTGTAAATTTTGTCAAAACGACTCCTTGCGCTAGTAAGTTCAGCAGAGTCGCGGAGGCGATGACCATGGGAATCTACACCGCACAGAACGCTCCCTTGGGGCCGTACTGTCCCTCCTCTCTCTCCTTTGTTGCGGTCTCGCTCCCGGTTCTTGCTCAGGGGTCGGCGGTACTCATTTGGGGTCGCCGATACTCATTTGCTCTGGGTCAGAGCCGAGACGGTTCCAAGGTCTCTGCTTTTCTTTGGATACAATCTCTGTTATGAGAAATTCCGTCTGGATGTATATTTTTGCTGTACTTGTAGCTGATTGGATCGCTAAGAGGCCAATGTTTTGTGTCTCTGTGCATAAAGTCCGTATCTCTGTGTGTATGTGTGTTCGGCACTGGCACTTAGGTGTTTGCTGGGTTATCATCTCATAGTTGCTATTGTTGTGCTTTCGTCATTGCAACTTTGGTGGAAATTGTTGCTAGTTCACTCGTGTGTGCGCGCATATTGTAGTTTTGTGGCAATTTTTGGCCTGGAAATTTTAGGATGACAGGACAGTGCGGTTCTTGCTGTGCTGTTGGATTTGAGGTTCTCGGGGCGAAGTAGATGTATGTGGGAGGAAATTGCGTATCTACGTTCTCTTTTTCGTATTCACATTGCAAGTTGGCTTGTGCAATCTTGAGTGAAATGCTAGAATATTCAAAATTATTTTAGGCAGGCAGGAAAACTTTTGAGGACAGGCTTTGGAGCAGTCATCCCCGTGGATTGGTAATTAAGTTGTTTCTTTTTTATAACTATAACCTAGCTGCTTTGCTAGTCAAGCAAAAATAGAAAATAAGAAAATTTTGAAGGGACCTAATAAGAGAAGGAAAATCTAGATGACCGGAGGTAGGGATGATATTGCTAAGACAACGGGGTTTGCAATTGATTCGTGATATTATAGATGAAATCAAAACTCCGACTGTCCGTTTTAGGATTTGTTAATTTTTCCTTATATTTTTTTTGGACAAAATTGCCCAAACTCCGGTCGTCGGAAATGTCACATGCTTGATAGCCGATGAATATTTGGTTGACCAACAAGCTCGGGTCCTTATTTGGAATTGATTCAACCACGTTAGGTCCTCATTTGAGATAATGAGTTTACTTGGTCCTTATCGACACAAAGTTTACTTTGGATCCTTATTTGAGAAAATTGGTCCACTTCGAGTCCTTATTTGGAATTTTCCCTAAAAGAAATAGACAAAGCTTTTCTAATCAACTTGTGCATGATTCTCTATACATAATTGCTATCCCCAAAAGGAAAACATATTGGAGTACTTGATGAAGTTGCCAATCTTTCTAACTCCATCTCGGTTTTGTCATCGTCAACTGCCTCATTTGGTGGGTAAAAAAGCGGTTTTTGAGGCATCTGAATATTATCAATATCTCCTTCAAGCATTTCTAAGACTTTGTTCATTGGGGGCCGATGATGAGGGTTAAATTGTATACACCAAAGTGTAACTATTATCATCTTTTTATCACCTTCCTTTCCACTTCCACAAGTTCTTCCATTATCACACTTTTTTCTTCATTTACTTGGTCGTGCACCCACAAAGGAAAATAAATTTGGCTTGAGCATTCCGCAATGGAATTTATATTCTTCCTTCTACTTGCCATTTCCATGAGCAACATCCCGAAGCTATAGATATCTGCTTTATAAGATATACCATCGATGTTTTTTGTAAAAAAACTCAGGTGCCATATATCCGAAGGTTCCTCTTATAGTAGTCACTAAGACTATGCCATGATTAATAGGATAAAGTTTCACAAGTCCAAAAGAAGCTATTTTCAAAGTGAAATTTTTGTCTAAAAGAATGTTGTGAGGTTTGATATCAAAGTGTCGTATTTGCATGTCACACCGACAATGTAAATATTAAATTCACTTCGCCATCCCCAAAGCCATCTCATATATTTTCTTGGAATCAAGAAACTTATCACCTTCCTTAGTAAAAATGTGCTTATCCAACGATCCATTTGGCATGAAATCATACACTAGAGCTTGTTTTGAGCCTTCAAAGCAAAAATCAATAATTGCACTACACTAACATGGTGAATTCTTCCAATAGTAGCCACTTCATTGATAAAATCTTGGCCATGGGCCTTGGATTGCTTCAAAATCCTGATGGTCACTTCATTGCTGCTTCTAAGCATTCCTTTGTATACATAACCGTATCCTCCTTCACCTAGTTTGAGTGATCTTCTTAATATTCGAGTAAGAGTACCTTATGGGCAAAAAGTTGTTATGAGCTTGTAAAAATTCTTCAATGTTCTTATCCATTGCTAAGTGTCTTCTTTGCACTTGTAGATCAGAAATATCATGACAAATGGTGTCTCGATTACAAACTTCACTACACAAAAAAGATACTAAAAATTTTTAATTGGTTAGAATAAGTTTTTTTTTTTTTTCATAATTGTTGTGACAATAAATAATTGTGGCTTACCTAATGGTATTGTAATCCAAGTAGTCGAAAATGCAATATCATCTAGGACACCTGTGGAAGGAATGCATGCTGTGAAAAGAAATTGAAGGAAAAGAAGTTTGAAAGTGAAAGTCACGAGGAAATAGAGTAGTAGCAAGCTACTTTGTACAAGTTGAATTTTGTCCAAAAGAACGTGAGAAGTGGGATGCGTGCATTTGCAAATAATTGAAAATATTAACCTTCATTTTTCACATAGATGATAGATGATACAAAAATCTCCTTTCGCTTTATTAGTGGTCAACAAATCTAGAAAAATACTGCTTCTCATTTTTAATGAATAATTTTTTTTCCTCCTATTATACATGAATACAATTTTGTAAGGTTGTTAACGATTTTCTCTTGGATTATTAGTTAATTAAATAATTAAAGAACTAATTAAAAATAAATAAAATGTCATTTTTATGCCAACAAAAAACTATCACGTGGTTAGTCGCACAAGAATCCCTTTTTTTTTTTTTTTTCCGGCAGGAGATTTAGCCTTTTTGTGGAAAGAAATAATTATCTAGACACTTGTATAGATTGCCGTATACTATCACGTATATTTTTTCATAAACTTCTTGGATATTAGATATTACTTTCATTTTCCAGTTTCGAAGAGTAAGTAGCATGTGAAAGAGTGGACAACATAATAAAAAAATAAAGTATACAGAATCAAGCAAAATTACGGTGAAATTTCATAAATGATCGATACTTCCATAATAGTACTTGTATCTGCAAACCCCACCACCGGTGGAGATACGGACTAAGCGATAGGAATGAAAGTAGTTATCTGAATGAAAGTAGCGATATCAATCAAAGGTGTAAAAGAAAGTTACAGGAGGGGGATCACCGTAGTGGAGAACATCGGCCATGATGCTATGGATTAGCTCGTAATTGTAGGAGCTACCGTCGATGTGTTCTCCAACCCCAAAAAAATTTGTTTGTGTCCACCTGCTAATGTTGCAAAAATCCTTCACATCCTATACTTTTGGATTGACCAAAACATACAAGTTCCAATCTGATGACATGTTGGAAGACTACGGCCTCTCATTGCATGGACCAGCAGCGATGTAGGACGGAGAGATAACGGAATTTGAGTAGTTCCCAAAGATCAATGTCCATACATTGAAAGGAGACAATGGCAGTGGCTGACGAGAGAAAGACAAGCAATTATCCTTTTGTAACCCATTATTGACCAATCTAATTTGGTGAGCGGAATAATTGATAGATACCACATAGTATCGGTAATTAAGCAAGTACAAGATAGTACAATTATTTTCACAAGCTAACTCATACTGTCTTTTGGGGTTACTCGTCAGTTGAAATGGGTGATTTATATTGTGAACGTTACTGTAGAATGAAGCGCTCCATCAGTTACTTGACTCGACATTACTAGTCATTGCTAAACATAGGAAAATAACGAGGAGCAACACTGGATAGATATTCATGGAGCTAAGAGCACGGATCATGTCTCTTTTGGTCTTTGGGCGAAGATGTTTGGTGTGCGTGGAGGAGAGGCGCAATTTAAAAAGATTGAAAAGAGATGGGCAATACTTGTTTGGTTGGAGACTTAGCAATCGCCTTGTCACGTGGAAAAGTCCAAGTCAATCAACGTAATAAATGGACGCAAAGTCAAGAAACCTACCCAAACTGAGGTTCTATTATTAGAGAAACGGTCGGTGGCCATCGCTATTCGAGACCCCCCATTAATCACGTATATACAATGCTAGAAGATTTACACCCAAATAAAAAAATAAAAATTGAAAGGATCTTGTTCGCGTTTTTCTTTCTGTGTCCACTTCTATTGCCACAATTCTTCCACCGTCTTAGCTGGAAAGGGTAGTTGTTGGGTCCTAATCACATCCCATCAACAAACAAGTCGATCTCTCTAACCCCCCAATCCAGTCCCTTATCTTTTGGTACACAAATCTATCTTCTTAATTTCTTCTTCGTTTTTTCCTTCTCCCTTCTTCTTCCATCTTTTCCCTTCAACCCCCAGGTCACGATCAAACGGAAAATTGATGTATAGCTCGAGAGGCAAAAGATCAAAATTAAAAACTACCTTGCCTCAAAATTGCTACTTCTCCATCTTCTTTGAACGCTCTTTGTTTGGTCGTCGACACTTAAATCACTTTGTGGATCAAGGACATTTACACCCATAGAAAATTCAAAAGATATTAATTCATATCTAGGATCTCTCTTGGTCCTCTTAACTCTATGCTTCGTCCACTCTCTCCACATGATTGTTAGGTACACATCCCATCAAACGGAAAAATCCATCTCTCTCCCTCTCTCCCATCGCTTCCTTCTGAATAGCGGTTTTTTTTTTTTTTTGGGATATAATATGCAGAAACGACAGAATCTTGCAATTTACATCAACGCGAAATCGCCAGAAAAATAAGTTAGAAAAATAAAGACACTAGAGATTTACGTGATTCGATTCAAATATTGATATCTATGTCCATCGCGGAAAGAAATTAATAACAAATAATTACTAAAATTAGAGAATTAAAATTTATAATCGTTCACCTTTTAGATTTAATCTCAAACAAAAATATTTATAAATAAATAACTCAATTGAGTATAAACACGATGCAAAATTACTACGCATTCAAACTCAAAACAAAACGCTCTACATACACCAAAATCAAGAACTTTGGCGTTCGTCTTTGGTCCACATCCATAAATCTCTGCGTTCCTTTGAAAGCTTCTCGCAGCTTCAAAGATGGTGTGCGGCTTCGTAGGGTTTCTCACCATCCTCGCGCGCATGAAAAGAATATAAAGGTCAAAACTTAAGTTGGGTCCGCTAGAATCTTTGGCTGCAGACGCTTCCTACGTGCGCCTGTCCTTCCCTGGCGTGAAAATGTGTGCGTATGTGTGCCCAGAGTCAACACTTTGACTCTGGGCCCACCTATTTCTTTTTTTTTCCCGCGTCGACTTCAGCGGTTTCTTTCTTTACGCGTCTCTTCGGCGGCTTCACTCCAAAGGGGAAAGTTCCTTAGCTTTTAAGGAATCTAGCAAATCGCATTTTATAAACATTCAAATTCAAAATATAATTTAATACTTCTCCGTTTCTTACTTCTCTTTATTCTTCTTCCACATCTTATTTCTTCTACCACACGAGTCATGATCATAGGCAAACAACTAGCCCCAACCGCTTGTCACACCTAGGGCGTTTGGTTCGGCTTTGGGGGAATGCCATTTGGAGAATCGAATATCTTTGAGAGAAAGAACTTTCGGAAATGTTAGGCCGTTTGGTAAATTTTAGCATTAAATGCAACTTGGCGTAAAGACCGTTTGGCAAACTTTGCATTTGGAATTAGCTTTTGGTATTTTTAATTTCTTTAAAATCTGAAATCAAATTCCTTGCGGCCGGCCACCCGGCCAACCGCCCGGCGACCGCCGGACGGCGGATCCGCCGTCGCCGGACCACGAGATCTGGCCGTCCGGCGGCGGATCGGCCTCAAGACCGCTGGATCGGCCGCCGAACGGCCGGATCCGCCTGGCTCGCGCAAGACCAGGCGACGCCGGCCGAGGTCGGGCGACCTCAGGCGGCGTCGCCTGGCTCGCGCGAGACCAGGCGACGCCGGCCGAGGTCGGGCCTGGTCTCGCGCGAGAGCAGGCGACCGAATCTGGTCGGGTGCTCCGAGCACTGCTCAGCCCGTTGCGTGGGTCGCGCGACCCAGGCGACGCCGCCTGAGGCCGCGACCCACGCGACGGCGGTGCGTGGCGACGGCGGTGCGTGGCGACGGCGGTGCGTGGGCGACCAGCTCCAGCTGGTTGAGCTCCGCCGGCTAAAGCTTCGATCTTGAAGAAACAATGAAGACGAGGAAGACGATGAACAGTCATTTTTGAGGGTAAAAGAAGAAAACTAAATTATTAATGAGGGCAAAAGTGGAAGAAATTTTTTTTCATTAAACCCCCTTCAACATTCCGAAAATGCTGAATGCCCAAAGCAGGTCCCCACCTGCTTTGGGCATTCAGCATTCCAGAGCATTTTACATGCTAGCATTCCCCAAATATACCCCCAATCTTTGAACCAAACGGCTGAAGTTTTTCCCAAGGGCTTTCGGGGCTGAAAGCGCCTAGGGAATCTTTGAACCAAACAGCCCCCTAGTCCCATCGCCACTACCGTATCATCGACCTAGCTCACCATCTGTTGCGAAATAACTTGAAACATAAGAGTCTTGTAATTTAAGTCTAGCGCCTAAAGAAATAGATTATGCGTTTCGGATGTCAATATTTCTTGTAACGGAAAAATTAGGTATCAAGAAATCTTTTATAGATGTGAAGATAACTCATAAAAAGAAAACCCATTGGCATCTTAGTAATAATTTGTGAAAGTTAGTATCTAATGTGACGATAACCTATCTATTAATATTGATACTTCCATGCGTGGAACTAAACAATACCCAATAGAGTTTTTGAAAGAAGGTTTAGATAGTGCTGGGATCTACCTCACTCTTAGCTATAATGTGCAATTTAAGGGGTCAATATAGTACCGACTCTCCATTTGAGTGCTAGTGGCGGAGCTCAAGATGAGAATACACCTAAACCTAGGCACGCCTATCACCAATTAACCTAGGTTTCTTGATACCGACGAGAGAAATCGAACTTGCGACTTTGCAAATTAAAGTTTAAACCGCTCGACCAACCACCAAATTGATAACCATATCCAGTAACTAGTTTTGAGTTGTATTACGAAACAATTTTATTTTCCATTATCTGCTCTTAAGATTTTTATCCAACAACTTCCCTTTTCCACGAAAACTTGCGCTTCAATGATGCCTCTATCCCTGGACACGTATAATCGGATCAGAATGGATGAAAGTCCTCGGGATTAGCCTCGGACAAATATTAGACACCGACATTTCGTTTGCGTTACAAAAGAAAAAATCAATTTTTGTTTCCCTTTCCATTCCGAGATTGTTAACAGCCAAATCTGAGGGATGGATTACTTTCGAAGAGATCTGTTCTTTATCGATTATCTTCCTCCAAGCATTTCTAAGGCTTTGTTCGTTGAAGGTTGATGGTCGATTGTATGTGCTCCAGATTGCAACTCCCATCATCATCCTTGGGGGCTCTGTTGCCTCACCTATTTCGAAGTTGCGACCGTCATTAACTTGGTCATGCGCCATGACTGAAAACGAATTTGGCGCCAACCTTCTAAAACTCCATTTACGTTAGGCTTAATACCCTAAAAAAATCCTAAATTGATACGTTTATAATAAATTTTTCTCAAATTGATTTTCTAACCATAAAAAATCACAAACCGGTATGCTTTTGATAAATTCATCTGAAACTAATACACTTGTGATAAATATACTCTCTAATAGTTTCTATTTAATTTTATTATCAAATTATTGAGTTAAATGACACGTAACAGTTTATTGGAATACCTATTTAGGATTTTACTCTTTATTTGTCATAGTTGTATCATTTTTGTATTTTTGATAATGGAGAGTATATTTTTCATAAATATATCAGTTCAAACTTTATGGCAGTCAAACAAATTAGTTTGACATAAAATTATCATAAGTGTACTAGTTTAGGATTTTTTGTAATCATTTGAGGTAAGTTTATCAAAGATATACTAGTTGTGAGTTTTTCGTGGTAAAATAATTAATTTTGAGTAAATTTATTATAAGTGTACTAATTTAAGAATTTTCAAGGTATGAGCCCTTTACATTATCATTCTTCCTTCCATTTTCATTAGCAATGCGGCAAAACTCTAGGCGTCAACGTCACCAACGCTCTTGTAGAACAACTCAAACGCTGTACAACAAAAAGTTTCTCTTGCTATTGTCAAGAATAGTGTCGTGATTTGAGAGTTGAAGTTTTGCAAGTTGAAGTTGAAAGTCGGATCTTTTGGGAGTGTAATTCTCTATCTAGATAGACTTTATTTTATGATCTATAAAGGAAGTAATATGTGGTACGACTCAATAATAAGTTTCTTATTTAAAACAATTCATCAATATTTTTACATTTTTGGATGGAGCGGTCCAAGTCCTTTTAACTTGAATCTTAGGCTAAAGATGGAATTTGGATAGTCTTCAAAGGGACCGAATTACTCAGTTGAATCCTGCCAAAGCCCATCCAAATAAGACCTTCATCACCGAATGAGCCCAAAGTGCCAAAGGCAAAGAAATTAATTATGGATTGGGAGGCCGAAACCGAAACTCAATCCATTAACTAACAAATGTTTTTCTGAAATTGGTGAATCATTGAATACCCAACCATTAGCATACTAACATAAAATTTAGATCGTCAAATCTGATGATAAATTTGCCGTTATTAATGTTCCAAGTGTAGTTTAACAGAGACTCCACACTTAGACTCGTCTATATTCATACATTGATATTCAAGTCGTTAAAGTTCTAGCAAGGCTAAGCCACATGCATGCTTATATGCAAGTTTTACCCAATAATTTATATCTGTAGTCATTTTAGCAAATATTTCATTCCGGTAAATCTCGAATTTAGCATCTCTACTTTTATGCATATTTTGGTAATAAATTTGTAAAATAGAATTATGCATATTTTGATTGTAAATATATGTAAAAAAAATTTTACATAACACATATATTGATCATCTTATTCCACGTCATACTCTCAAATTAGTTTCATCCCAAGTTTTCAAGTAGATTAGTTTGAAAGCAATATTAGGACAATAAGCGGATGCATAATTGACATAGACGGGACTATTGAAGCATATCTAGAGTATTCGGATTGGTAGAACCATAAATCAATTGGCAAGCTTGAGGCAAGAATGGTCGCACCTTGATTTTTTCATTCCTTTTTGCTGGAGAGAGTATTTCATTTTATAGGAGTAAACCAAGTACAACAACAACATCATTCGACAAAAGAGATAATGAGGACGAGTATTTCATTCCATTCTTCTTTTCTCTACTTATATATATCTTCCCTTCAAGCTTTTTTTAGGGTAAATATATCACAATGGACATAATTCATGATTTTTGATGCCTTATACCCTTAGAAAAATTCATAAATAATTTACATTTAGGGTTTAAATGGTCCAAGTCCTTCTAACTTGAATCTTAGGCTAAAAATGGAATTTGGATATTCTCCAGAGGGACTGGATTACTCAGCTGAATTTGGCCAAAACCCAGCCAAATAAGTCCTTCATCACCAAACGAGCTTAGAGTAACAAAGGCAAAGAATTTGATTGTTAATTGAGAGGCCAAACCCAAACTCAATCCCTTACAAAACTAACATTTGTTTTGTAAAATTGGCAAATCCTTGAATACCCAAACATTAGCTTATTAAACTTAAACCTAGATTGTCAGATTTGGTGAGGTCCAAATTAAACTCACCATTATCAATGTTTGAAATGTAATTTAAACAAACTCCTCACTCCAACTCATCTATATCCAAGTCATTAAAGTTCTTGCAAGGTTGCGCCACGTGAAGGCTTACATGTGAGCTTCACCTAATAATTTGTATATTTACAGTCATTTTAGCAAATCTTTAATCATAGTAAATCTCTAATTTTTGCATCTCTACTTCTTATGCATATTTTGACAATAAATTTCATAAATAGGACTATGCATATTTTGATATTAAATGTACATAAAAAAATTGTTTACATATACATAGATTGATCAATCATATTCCACATCATACTCTCAAGTTACTTTCATTATGTGTTTTCAAGTAGATTGGTTTGAAAGCAAGATTACCGGATGCATAATTGACATAGACGGGACTATTGAAGCATATTAAGAATATTTGGATAGGCAGAACCATAAATCAATTAGCAGGCCTAAGGCGAGAATCATCGCACCTTTATTTTTTCCTTCTTTTTGGTTGGAGAGAGTATTTCATTCCACAAGAGGAAAACAAGTACAACAACATCATTCAACAAAAGAGATAATGAGGATGAACATTTCATTCCATCGTTCTTTTCTCTACTTATATATCTTCCCTTCGAGCTTCTTTTTTAGTCTTATGAACACATTCCATGCATAGTCCGCCTCACTGAGGATCTTCTTAGGGTCTAGGTAATGCTTCTCGAAAAAGAGAAGAACTTCTCCCATTCCAGATATGCCAACTAATGAAAAGCAATTTTCATCAACAAAACCCACCTTTGATCTTTATTTGAGCTTGTTGTATCAAAAATCATTGTTGTAACTATCTATCGACATAAGTGAATTGTTCTTTATTAATGTTTAAGCCTAAATCACCAAAATAGGCATAGTTATAGCACCCACGGCATGTTTTCTTGCACTCATCACAGAATGGGGCATTGTCATGACCTAATTTTGGGTGAATCACTTAGAGTTTGATTAATAGATTACTAACTCTAGAGTTATCTCAAGCTCCTCGAAATCCATATCAATTTACAACTTATAGTCCAAGTTCTTAATACAAAATTAGTTTCATTTTGGAGTCGTCAATAATCAATTTATGGTAGGTAGATCAGATATCTAAGTAAAGCAACATGAGAAGTACTTTATTCCTACGAACTAGAAAATCTAGGGTCGAGGACTTGATTACATCAGTTATTCAACTAGTGTCCTTTAAGTATCTAATCTCATGTAATACGATGTTTAAGTAGCCTTCTCGCGAATGATAAGTCCTAAGGTTTTATTCCTAACCAGGCTTAAGGGAGACAACGTTGTATTAAAAGTCCACAATCAAGTAATAATTGAAATAGAAATGCACAAAAAACAACCTAGTATATGTCTTTAAGAACATTCAAAATTCTATTATAAAGCCCTAAGGGCTTATTCAATTTTTAGGTGAAGGAAATTTTTTTTATCAAGAATTTTCACACATTTTAAGAGAAAACAACTTAAAACTATCTTTTAAGCTTTTGCCTAATTTTTTAGGAAAAAATAAATTTTCCTTGGAATTTTTATTTTTTTATCTGAAAATAGGTACCCGGTCTGCTTAAGGACAGAACCTTAGAGTGTGTTTGATAACGATTCTGTTCCGGGGAACAATTTTGAACATAAATAGTTTTTTTTTTTTTTTGTTTATGTTCCATGGAACAATTTTTAGTATAAGAATGCGCTTGGTAACTACAAAAAAATTTTACTCTAAGAACAGAAATGCGTTTGGTAAACTTGTATAATTTTTTAGTTTCTTTTAATTTTTCAATATTTTTATTATATATATTTTTTCTTCTTTCTTTTTTTTGGCCGGTTGCCAGCCTCGGCCATGGCCGACAAGGGTCGGCGACCTCACCGGCCCCGGCGAGGCCAAGCTTGTCTAGCCGAATCTGGGCGAACTCGAGCTCGCTTAGCCAAGGTGAGGCCGAGCCTCGCCGGGGGCCGGCAACACTCTTGCGAGGTCACCAGCCCTCGATGGCTAGTCGCCGGCCATGGCCGAGGCGGGCGACAGACCAAAAGGAAGAAGGAGAAAAAAAGAAAAGAAAAATGAGAGGGAAAAAGAAGTGTTTTTTGGAATTGTTCTTAGGAATAAGAAACAAGTTTTTTTCTACTTCTTGTTTCTAATCAAATCTGTTTAAAACAAAAAAATAGATTTTTTTGTTAAGAGAATAAAAGTGTAAACAAACGAGTTTTACGTTTTTTTTTTTTTTTTTAACAAAAGAACGAAAAAATGTGTTTAATGGGAATAGAAACAGAAATAAACAAACAGGCCCTTAGTCTCGTCGATACGGGCCATGTACATACATTGGGCTCTCAAGTCAAGTCCACTTAACTGAACCTACATCACAAAATTCAAACCCAGCCCAAACAAGATTAGATCCAAACCCAATTAACTAAACCAGGCCCAACTCACCAAACTACAGCTAAAGCCCGACACTCACCACCCTTGTAGCATAGACGAAGCCCCAATCACCAAAACTAACACTTCGAGCCCAAGGCTCACGAAGTCAAAATGAGCCCAAAGCCCACTACTCTCCCCTCATCAAATTTTCCAATCCCACAACTGCTCCTCAACGTCGTCTCCTTCGAGCACACGCCCGAAACGCCTGCGACCTTCCCTCATCTTTCATGCTCGGTTCCCTGATCCCGGAACTCCCCACCTCCAATCTCTTCCGCGATGGAGTTTTCACATTTATAGATTAATACCTAAAGCTTCACTGAACCGGAAACACTCAAACCTCACACCGACAATACTCTTACGCCACCGTCTTCTCCGCCCATCAGCTATAACCATTGCCAAATTACCGGCCACCACCAGCCACTTATTTTCACAGCCAACCATGACCGGAGAAGAACAGAAAGAGCACCGATTTAGCTGAGGCATTTTATCGAACAGTCGGCGGGCGTCGACTGACAGGAAGCACAACAAGCATTTGAGGCACGGGCCCAAGCCTAATACATCCATAATCAACAAACAACGCCCAGCATAAACAATATAAGCCACGGGAAACCTGGCGTGCGTGAGACCAGAGCCCGCGAGCCTGGGTCCGTAGATTAATTACCAAAAAAAAAAAAAAAAAAACACATAACAGAGGCAGAGGCGTTGGAGGGTCACGGCCGCGTCATTCCTACCCAGCTTGGCAACGACGGCCAGAAGGCGAGCCCAAAGCTAGGCTCTGTGTCTCGCTTTCTCTCAGTCCCTCCCTCTGCTTCCCTCTACCTCTTCCGAATGGTCGGCCCCCTCTCTCTTTCAAGAGATTTCCCCGGTGAGCCCCCTGCCACCACCTATCTCCTCGGGACCAAGTTAGGTCCATTTCCAGCTAAGCTGGCCTCTGAACTCGTGGCTAGCACGCCCCCTCTACCAGCCGTAGCTTTGTCTGTGGCCTGCTTTCTCTGCCTCCTACGCTGCGTGCGTGAGGGAGAGAAGAAGAGAGGCAAAAACGATGTTGGGGGGGGTGTGGTCTGGGCTGAGAAGGAAGAAAGCCCCGCTCGCCCCCTCTTCCTTTTAAAAAAATTATTAATTTTTTAAAAAGGATATATGTTTTAATAAATTCTATTACTATAAATGCAAGTATTCCTAATATCTATATGTTATGTAATTTACTGAAAATTGTTTTTGTTGGGGCCAAGGGTGGTCCCTAATTTTTTTTGGGATAAATAAATAGTGAAAATTTAGATATCAAACAGATATTTACCTATTACCTTCATTCACTTTAATCCTCCCATTAGCTCTCTTAGGTTATAGTGGATGTAAAATTTAAAATGTGCCTTTTTTTATTAACAGCCACGAATGATTGAAAAAATAAAACAAAAAATTATGTTTTGTTTAGATCATAACATGAGCGATTCTCTCCTGTTTCGTTTTAAATTCAAGAAAGATGATATATATTAATAAATTAACAATAAAAGAAAGATCTTACCTCAGCCTCTTCAAACCGACAAAATTGTTGAAAGACACAAGTACATTAGATTTGCCAGTTTCAAGACTTGAATGTATAAAATAAAAGTTTTAAAACTCAAGTGCATTAGTGATAAGTTTTAACTTGTCCTATAATTGTCCCATTTTCTTTTGATATTTTAAATTAGAGCTAAGGTAAGATTGAAGACCATATGATAGCCCCTTCAATATTTTCTCGAAAAGTTGATCGATTTCCAGTCAAAGTAAATCTACTGCAAGACAATAAAAATTTGCTACGATTGGGGAATAAAAAGTTGAATTTCGGCAAGCCAAATGCTGACTGACTTCTAAATGCAATTACCACAAATAAAAACTACCTGCAGACTGAGTGTGATGCGAGGAAAGCAGAGGGATTCATAACGGAGTCAGAGGAAACTCGCAAGTATATTTAGGTAGCATGTATCGCAGCCTTCTTTTGGTGAATGTTCTACAGAAAACCAGTGATATGGTTAAGGGATGATTAACTGCATTAGTTAGAATTCACATAGGAAGAACATATAGAGTTCGCTTCCCAAAGAATATTATATGAACCCACACATACGTCCCATCAAGGGTCATGAAGCCCCCCATGGACCTGGTTTTCTTGATGAACAATATGGTATATCAAATTTTAGTAAAATTAAAAGTAATTCCACACTAAACTCGAAATCAGATAATGTTTTTGTTAATCAGGCAGGAGAGATGAAAAAGTTTATCAAGTAAAACTATTTCATAGAATTACTTGCCAATAAATTCATGTCGACTTTAAAACAAGATATGAGTTCTTTCAGATATAGACTTCAAAAAATTTGCTTCGTCTAGGACCTTCTTCTTTTCTATTATTATAAAAGTTGTTCTTGCATAAACAAATGTGTCTACTTTTTAAATCGTGTAAGTGGATATTTTCTCTGAAAATGAATTCGTATGTCGTTTATTTCGGGAAATCGTATGCCGATAGTAGCGCATTAAGTAGCAAGATCATAGGTTATTATTAGCAATTTTATTGGCAATGCCCTAAACCACGTGATGAGGGAGGAAAATTTTCAATGTCCATAAGCTGCCCCACCGTTTTTGTACTTGAAGATTAGCTAATCGAGCATCAAGCTGGTGGACCAAAACTTCTAGGTCCGACTTTCTCATATTCTTAAGAATAGGCTTTTGAGAAGTGAGCAATGCTGCCATATCTCCAAAGGATATACAACTCAAGGCATCAGCTACAATGTTAGTTTTACCTGAATGATAATTGATGGATAAGTCATAATCTTTCAGAAGTTCTAACCATCTTCTCTGCCTCATGTTAAGTTCTTTCTGAGTAAAAATATATTTCAAAATCTTGTGATCAATAAAAACTTCACATTTTCACCATACAAGTAGTGTCGCCATATTTTTAAGGCAAACACAACCGTCGCCAACTCCAGATCATAGTTCTTCTCATGAGCCTTTGACCGTCTAGAGGCATAAGCCACACCTTTACCATCCTACATAAGAACACAACCTAAATCTTCTTTAGATGCATCACAATAGATTATAAAGCCACCAATTCCTGAAAGCAAGGTTAAAATAGGAGCTGACACTAATCGCCTCTTCAACTCTTGGAAATTACGCTCACATTGATCTGACCACACAAATTTAACTCCCTTCTAAGTTAGGCGAGTAAGTGGAGAAGCGATTTTAGAAAACGCTTCTACAAACTGCCTATAATAACCTGTTAACTCAAGAAAACTTCTTACCTCCGTGACATTGGTAGGGCGATTCCATTAAACAACTGTTTCAACTTTCTTTGGATCAACCGAGATACCATCCTTTGATATTACATGACTTAAGAATTCTATATGATCAAGCCAGAAATCACACTTACTAAATTTAACATACAACTTCTTTTCATGCAAAGTTTGTCAAACAACCCTCAAGTGTTGCTCATGTTCCTCTAAACTCCTCGAATACACCAAAAAATTAACAATGAATACCAAAATAAATCTATCAAGAAATTGCCTAAATACCTTGTTCGTCAAATCCATGAAAGCCATAGGTGCATTCATTAACCCAAAAGGCATGACAAGGAGTTCATAATGACCATACCTTATTCTGAGAGTAGTCTTTGGCACATCATCAGCTTTTATCTTCAACTGATGATACCTAGAATGAAGGTTAATCTTAGAAAATATTGAGCTCTTTGAAGTTGATCAAATAAATCAACAATCCAGGGCAAACGATATTTATTTTTGATCGACACCTTATTAAGTTCTCGATAATCTATGCAAAGTCACATACTATCGTCCTTCTTTTTTACAAATAGAATAAGAGCTCCCCAAGGCGATACACTTGGCCTAATGAAACCCTTATCCAAAAGCTATTGTAATTGTGTTTTCAATCCATTCAAACAGAATGTGCCATTTAATATGGTGTCTTAGAGATAGGTGCTGTATCGGGCATTAAATCAATACAAAACTCTATCTCTCTATTAGGAAGCAAGCCTGGTAAATATTTAGAAAATACATCATGGAATTCTCTAACAACATGAACATTTTCTGGCTTTACCAGCTTCTTACTTGTGTCTTTTACATAGGCTAGATAACCATAACAACCTTTCGTCAAAAGCTTCATTGCTTGCATAGCTGAAAACAACCTTGGAAAATTGCCTTTATAACTTCCCAAAAAGAGAATTCCGGTTGATTTGGAGATCGAATTTTTTTTTCTTTGACTAACAATCAATATTAGCATAATATTTTAATAACCAATCCATCCTTAGAATAACGTCGAAATCCCATATATTTAACTCCACCAAATCCATAGGCAATAGTACATCATCAATCTGTAGCAAACAATTCTTGAAAACATGGCTAGCAATCAAGAAACCATCAGTGGGAGTATCAATAGGCAATTCATATTTTAGAAACTCAGGTAGTCAATCAAGTTTCTTTGCAAAGTCGATGGAAGTAAATGAATATATGGCACCAATACCAAACATTGCATAAGTATGTTGCGAGGCAATAGAAATATTACCTGTCACAACTATATTAGAAGCCGTCGCATCCTCTTCTGTCATTGCAAAATCTCTCCTAGTCATTATTTGCCTTTGTTGGCTTTCTTGTGGTCTATCAATCGAAGGGGTAGTCTTCCTCATAGAACGGGTATAGGTTAGATGCCTAGGTTGCCCACATGCAAAACATACTTTACTATCTCCAGGGGCATTCTTCTGTGTAGGACAATCACGCATCATGTGTCTCATTTTTCCATAAAGGAAATATGCTCCTGTCTTGCAGTAACAAGAACGGCCATGATGCTTCCCATAGGTAGTACAAGAGCCTGGATTATTCTGAATTCTAGACTTTCATGGCTGGTTAAAGGTTTCCTCTTTTCGCTGCCATCGGCGCCGTTATCCTGATAGTTAGTGGATTTCAACTTCTTATGTTGAGGTACATTTTGTAAATCTTGCTTCAAAATCTTTTGTTCCACTCTGAGAGCTCGTTCAAACATGCCTTTATAAGTTATTAATGCTAGAGGTGTGAGTGTAGAACTAATTTCATATCGGAGCCTTCTCTGAAAATGATTAGCCTTATCTTGCTCATTAGACACAAATTGTTTAGCAAATCTACTCATTTGATTAAGGCGAACTGCATACTCCAAAACCATGGAGTTGCCTTGAGATATATGTATAAATTCACTCTTCATTTTCTCCTGAGATAACACTGGGAAGAATTGAGCATCGAAAGTCCGCTTAAAGTCCTCCCAAGTTATAACACCACCCCTGTCTCTAAGGGTTGGCCTCATTCCTTCCCACTAATGCTCTGCCTCGCCCTTTAATTATTGATAGGTAAAGCTAACATTATTGTCTTCAGGAATGCCTCTAGCTTCAAAGATCCTCTTGATCTTTCTAGTCCATTGTTTGATTGCAAGAGGATAAGCTTTCCCATCATAAGTGAGTGGTTTCCCCTCTCTAAATTGGGTAAAGGTGTATGGGTCAGTTGCTCCATTTCCACTTAATTCTTTTGCTTGGCAAAGCCAATGGATCATCGCTTGCTCAATGTCAGTTGGAGGAAACAGCCGTTGGTTGTCTTCCTTAGGTTCATGTGAGTGAGGACTCCTGTCCTGTTGATCCTCCCGTCTCCTCCTTAAAGACGCACCTTGAGAAGCTTGAGGCATGTCTCTAGCATCGGGAGCAACAACTTGCTTGCCTTTACTATTTCTACGAAACGAAGCAAGTGTCTCCAAGTCGTGCATGATCACCTGAATCTAAGAATGGAGCTACAACCAAGTATCTAAAAGGCTAACGTATTAAAAATCTATCACACAATTTCACAACGTCCCACATCTACCCAAACAAATCAAAACTTAAGCTCTGATACCAACGAATGTCATATCCTGATTCCCAAGAACAAGAGCATGACACGGCTGTCCTTTCACCAAAGAGCGCAGTCTTAACATAATAAAAAATTCAGCCTGATATCAATATATATACATCCACACACACACACACACACATGACAAAAAGGCATTTGGTAATAATATCAGAGTTTTCTATAAACAACCAAACTAATATATATGCCTCCACCAAAACTAACTACAGCCTTATTAACTATATATAACTCATACCAAAAGTCCCCACTACAAAAAGTAATCCCTAAAACAGACGTTCATGCTTACTTGCGGCTTGCTGAAGAACCTGAAAGACAAATAGATGATATAAGTGAGCTTCCACGGCTCGGTGAGTAACATTTTTCTTCTAAGCAGATCGAGAAATCACTATGCACATTTAAAACACAACCATAAATCACTTTAACATAATATATAATTATAACTCAAATATTGAAGATACCAATAGTCTAGTCCATTGGTCAATCTTATAAAACATGTATCAATGATCTATTTTATTGATTAATCTCATCAAACCACATGTCGATAGTCCATTCTATCGACCAAACTTAAATCACATATCGATGGTCCACTCCATTAACAAACTCATGCTTAAATGTCTAGCCATAGTCATGCGTAATGCCCGTGACAAGATAACTAAGATTCTCTTATTGGTAAGGTCTCCACTTATTATTAGTCGGTGGTTCAGCCCAAAAGGATATCATAGACTAGTATGTACATATTCACACACCCCTCAGGGTTCATAGAGACATTGAGCATCAACCATCAATCACAATATCCAATAATCCAACATCAGAATGAAATTCGTATCACAACTCAAGCATTTGATATATGAATATCAAAGTGTTTTTCAAAATGTTTCAAGATTCTTTCATAAAAGGGTTCACAAACCATCTTTAGACAATCAATCAAATCGAATTCAAAGGATAACTCCCTCTTTAAAGCAACAAAATGGCAGTAATAACTCGATCCCATTTTATGCAACAAAATATGCTATTTATCAATTCATAGAATATATAATCCACAAATTTTTTCGAAACATGAGTTTAAAATATAAAGAATAAATAATGTCACTCACCTAGAAAAGCCAAAAATCAATTACGGTGGTAATTGGAGTCGATGCACTTGAATTCCTAACAAATACCAAATAAAACGATATTCTAATGGATAACTTGATTACACTAGGCATATTTGTCGATAAAACAACACTTACATGCCACGAGAAGCCTGCCTTTAGAGACAACCTATTGTTGTCTGCTAGGCGTGGCCTGCGCACTAAACTTTGTCGCGCCATAACTTCCTTTACAAAATTCCGTTTTGAGCCATTCTATAGTCCTTAGAAAGCTCTCTTGATGTACTACAACAACCCCAACTCAACCGCCCTAAAACATCTCTGAAAATGGCTCAAAGCTATTGTTCGTTATAATTCTAGAACGTGCCCCCAACTTGAAAATTCCATTTCGGACAAATCGTAAGCTCAAATCACGATTTGTAAAATCTATAGCTTCACAACACCCTAAAATACCATTTGTACAAAAATATGCAGTTCAACTACTAAAAAATCGGACTTCACCGCACAAATATCCAAGAAATCCAAATTTCAAGCCTTAGTTGCGATGATTGCTTCAAATAGACGATTAAAGGCTTCGATCGCTTACTGGGGTTGCAAAACGAAGTTGAGTCGGCTTGATGAGCTGTCCGAATCGCTAGTGCAGCAAATTTTTTTTCCTTTTCCCCCCTTTTCTTTTCTCTTCTCTCTCCTCTCCCCTATTTCTTTCTTTCCCTTGTTTCATTTCTGACCGTGCCCTCCCTCTCTCCTCTATTTAAAAACAGCCGAAGCTTCCACTGTTTTCCTTTAGCTTCTTTTGTTGACTTTTCAAACCCTCTTCTTTTCCTTCTTTTTTTTTTTTTTTTTCAAAGCTCATATATTACACTCACCTGCTTGGGGATGGTCATTGACAAGCAACCTTGAGCCGGCTGGCGACTAACCTCGAAAGTCATTGATCATCAAAGAACTTGTCACTGGCCATCATTGGATAAACACTACCGAGGCAACGAGCGTGGGATTATACGAAAGAAACAACCACGACAGCCACGATCAACATGATAAGGCTTCACACAAGATGAACTCAGTGATTGATGATCAAAACAACAATACATGAGCTTCGGATAAGGCAAAGACGGCGGCTGTTTTCATAGGATCATCATTTTATCAAACGCATAGGGTGCATTAGCTTAGGGAAGGACACTAGCTCATTTAGGGCTAGAGGTAGCATCCAAATCAAAAGCTAGCAGCAAGTGACATTCCTAAAAAATCGGAGACAACTCACTAGAGATCCTATCCTATACACACAAATAATCGGAGAAGACAAGTCTTGGTCCTCAGGTTGATCTTGGTACGAAACAAAGCAGAACAAAAAGAGGAAGGGGGTTTTGAGTTTGGCCAACCTTGTTTTTGGGAGAGGGCGTATCTCGATCGAGCGGCAAAAAAACAGGGATGAATGAGGAGGCATTTGCGAACTGAGGACTTTTGCATAGTGGGACATGGGCTTGTCAGGCCAAATCGTGGGTCTGTTGAGCTAATTAGGGACCCTTAACACTAGGCTTAAGGATTGAAGGCCGGACTAGGCTCCTCTCCTCCTCCTCCTCTCTCTCTCTCTCTCTCTCTCTCTCTCTCTCTCTCTCTCTCTCTCTCTTTATTTTCTTTTGATTTATTTATTATTAACACTACTATTTTTTTTACTATTTTCCCTTAAAAATTGCACATTTTGATTGTCAACAAAAGTACAGGTGTCAACATCACTACAAGTTTGATGAATGGCTTAAATAAATTGTACAAGAAGACCTTTGGAATCAACAAGATCACCTAATATGACGCATGTTTAACTTAAAGATGGGCAAAGGTGCATTGGTTGCAGATCATATCAATGAACTCAATGTGGTTGTTAGTTAATTGAATTTTGTTGAGATTGATTTTGATAGTAAGGTACATGTTTTGATTCTATATTCCTCGTTTTGCTTGATAATTAGAATACTATTGTTACTGCTTAGGTCAACAAGCTTGAAATTTGATGAGGTTTGCAATTTGAATTAGAGCGAGGACATTCTTATGAAAGAATCTAATGTACCTGCGTTGTTGCTTTAGTAGGTGAAGGTAGAGGAAAAACTAGTATTATTGACACTTAAATTTTGATAATCCATTTATCACATAAAAAGATTAGGGATCGATCTTGACCCCTAAAAAAAGGTCTTTAATTTGTAATGGCACTTTAGAAGCATTTACATTAATAGTAATATGCCCATAAAATTGCATTGGACTTTTGGATTAAAGTAAAAGGGGTTATGAGTTTAATTGAATTGATTGGACTAAGCCCCTATAAATTGAAAATTTGGCCAAACATGATTAGCCCTAAATGGCATAACTTTATAACATGGGTGCTAAGTTGCAAAATTGATTTATTAATTGCAAATTTCGGGAGTAATTAAATCAAATTGGGATTAAAGGAAGGGTTCCTATTCTTAAATATTGTGTATATCCTTTGATTCAAAAAAGGAAATAGATACTTGCAAGAAAGCCTAGACTCTCTCTTCTCAATAGGTGCTTTGAGAGTTCATAATAGGAGGTTCACAATTTGAAGAACACGCGCAGGGACGCCCACAATGGAGAAAAAGGTTCACAATTGAAGAGTGGAGCTCTTACACATGCCTGCCAAGGGAAAGGAGCAGTTGAGATTTAATACAAGAAAAAGACCCAAACACAAATAAGAAGGGAATCAAAGGTTCAAGCAGTGGTCTGGGAAGAGTGGTAGAAGGGAAAAGAAGATAAGTGAAGAAAAAAAGCACCACCGAGGTAGCCCTCAAGGTGTCCTTCCTTCAAGAGCACCTAGGGCGAGTCCAACTCGCAATCAATTTTGGCGCTCTCTTTGGCGAACTGTGTACTGCCTCTCATCCACATTGAGTGTGGCGTTTCTTTTTTTCCCACGAACATCGCATTGCTACATTATTCGTTGCTGTGTATTCTATATGAAAAACTAAGGACATTGCTTGAGGTACATTGCTAGTGCAAATGATAAATTTCACACTTGCCATTGAATAGATGACACTCGTACTATTTAATTTCCTTGACTAATGCAGAGTCCTATATGTTGTCTTTCCATCACTCCCTTAGTAATGATCCCTCATGCATAGAACCTTTTGTACACTATGTAGAATCACATGAGAAGTTCTTCAGATGTTCAGTAAGTGAATGCCCACAAAAGAGACTGTCAACTCCTTAACATTTTGCATAGATGTTTTTATACATCTTTTGTCCTCATTTCCTTCGAGAAGTGTGCCTTGGCTTCCCCGGTACATTAATGGGATCGTGTGGTTCTCAGTATGCATGTAGGAAGGCGCTTGCGGACAGTCAATGTCATGCCCCGATCCTCGAGCGTGTGTCCATTCCTTGGTGGTCGATTAAATTGCGACATCCCAAGACGCGTCGCCGACCCATTCATTTTTAATGCACATGCGGAAGCATATAAATAAATCCTCAGACAACACAAAAATGGGATAGAAAAGCAGGGCCATAATTTTAAAACCACACTTATATACACAGCAAACTAAGTTATATACAATACCAGTCTATATTCACAGGTCTACCAAAACAAAAGAGCTACTAGTCCTCTAAACATTCGAATCCTCAATCGAAGGCTCCGGGGTCTCTAGCTCCAGGGAACTCGGGTCTACCACTGAACCACCAGGAGGGTCAGTCGTACCCTTGCCAAAAGCGATCTCTAGCATCGATATAGGAATCTCGAAATTCCGATAGGGGACCTTCTTTGGGTCCATTTCGCCTGTAACAATACCATGATCTGAATTGATTGGGTACCCTCTGGGATAGACCCGCATCAACCCAGACAATGGATCTCACGAGTTCGTAGACCTAGTCTCCTTGGCTCCTAAGGAGAGGAATTTGAGAGATTTGTTCAGTGACCTTCTTCGGCTTGCCGAAACCCTCAGGAGGAACAACCATCTAAGGACCTGTAAATGTTAGCCCATGACGGGGTGAGACAATATCTCAACAAGTTCACCCCCTAAACTTCGACTAGGAAGGAAATACGCCTAAAGGTTACCTACGCATATGCAATGTAGAGGACTTACCTTTGCCTCAGCTTATTCCTGCAAGTCAGTATAATTCAAATACTCAACCATTTAATTCAACCAAATCAATCGTCACTCAATCAATTCAATCAACGATTAATTGATCTACTCAAATCGATACCAACAATACTATCTATCAATTCAATATGACCACTGCTCACACAAGCTGCAATATATAGTCATAACTCTCACAAGTTGATATAGATAGATAGTAGCTCACCCAAGCTGATAAATGTATAGATCGTGCTCATCTAAGTTGATAAAACGATCTTAACTCACTCAAGCTGATAAGGTATACTACTGTCCCAAGCTGACGTATCTAAGCCCATAGGCCGATACAGTATATTGCTCTCACAAGCTGACGTGTAAAGGGGCTCTGATAAGCTGACAATGAATATGCTCTCACAAGCTAACGATAAATATGCTCGCACAAGTTGCTATAACACCAAGTTGGAAGTACCCGATAAAAATAATCGTATGTGGGTACACGGTCGGCCTGAATAAAAAACAAAATATCTTTTTTTAGAAAATCCCACTATTCACCTAGCTCACAAGGACATTTTTGGTGTTGTAAACCAACGCCCAATATTTTCTAATGAAAATACCGAAATTCCACAAATTTAGAATAAATGACCAAAATCACCAAATTCACTCAATTTGCATAAATTAGCACTCAATTAAATAAACCAAGCATACTATTGCAATCAGCACGAAATTCTGGTCACCGATTATACTTGGTATAATTTACAGAAAATAATAAATAATTAAATAAATATAAAAAATAATTAAATAAATACATAAAAGCCATAAATACAAACTTAGGGCTGGAAAAGCCTAATTAAATACCGAAACGGCCGAAAAATTTCCGAACCTATCTAGATAAATAATATAACTCATCTAGTTGTTAATTAAGCCGATCTAACCACCTAACATAGATACACGAACAATTAAATCACTAATCCGTTCTAACTAACCATCTAAACCATACTTAGCCTATAGTAATCAACCTTTAAGCATAATTAATTTTATAAGCAGAGTTTAGTGAGTAAACTTATCAGTTTTGAAATCCGATGAGTCCACGACGACAGCAAGGCAGAGATGGGCAACAAATTCCGAAGCAGCGGCACCTTACGAGGTCTGAAAGCAGTCCAAAGTGGGCCTCGTAGCCCACGGTTGGTTTGCTGGCTTCGATTCTATTGGGTGGGCTGAGAGGCTGCTCAAGCGACCAAGAGCGACAAGGATGGACAGTGATAGTGCAGTGGGGCTAGGAGGCCAACGGCGGGGCTCCATGGTGGTAGAGGCGAGCTGGATGGCGACCACGATGGCTCAGGTGACTTGCTGGACGGGTGAGCAGGAGCGGACGACGGTTCTGGACCGAGGGACGGTCGCGGACGACGGATGAGCTGGCACGAGCTCACGGCTGGCGTGCAACTGGTCTGGCTGCTTCAGGCGGTGGTCGATGGCGAGGGAGGGGCTGATGGCTTGTTTCCTCTACAATTTTGAGCTCACAAGACACTCTAATGGAGAAAGTAGCTGAGGGAAGAAGATAAGGGACAACACAAGCTTGGAGGGGGCTACCTTGGCTCAATCTCACCCCTTTGTCCCCTTGGCAAGGGCCCACCGGTTGGGCTGGCTTACTCAGCACACTTTGCAACCACCAAGCTTCCTTAGGAAGCCAAGGAAGTAGTCCAAAGGTTGAGGACCAAGGGGGCTACGAATTTGGACTTAATTTCCCCCAATTTGGATTCAAATCCTCTCCAATTGAAGCCAAATTCGATCCCATAAATTCCACCAAAGAGTCCTCGACCAAATTGACATTTTCCCTTACCAATAAAACCAACTTGCATTATAAAAACGCGATAAAAAGCAGTCCCTTGAATTTTCCGGACAAAAACGGCCCTATATAGAATTTTCGCTAAAAATCTCGATTTGCAGAAAAATCTTCAGAAGATGAGTCGATGTTCCTAAAATAAATTGTGACATGACTGAACTTTTAATTTTTGAAATCGGACTCAAATTTGCAGTTAATTTCAATCGGCGCGATTTTAGCGTGACCTAGCCTATCGGGTAGCTTTTAAAAATTTTACTTTGCAATTGACCCGTGATCAATTTATTTCAAGTCACAACGTACATCTTCAATACATTGGTGACTCTCGATTTTCGTGAAAATATCGAGGTTTCAATTACGGACATATGGTACCAAAACGACAGAAAAATCGGTCTAGGGCCGATCGACAAGAATTTTGCAATCTGGTGGAATCACCCACTCTTTAATCAACTATCTCAGTTGAATCGACCTATCTCTGATCTCTAATTGATTTTTAATTGTGCCGCAATGATCTCTACAGATGAGCATGATCAAGTAGTCGATCCCTGGTCAAATTCTCAACTCTATTGCATTAAAATCCCTTAATGGCTTCCCCCAATAATCTAGTTATCTCGTGAGTAATTAGCTTAGAGAATAGCACTATAGGCATGTCGATGAAAGGCCCAATTCATTTAATTGAAAAACAGAGCTTGAAATTTAGGATGTCACAGTCAATCCAGGATTCATGGAAGATTCTTAAAGACCGAGGAATGCGACAATCCAAGAGGTAGTGCATATTGGGCATTGACTACCAATAACTAAGCCGCAATAGCCGTTCCAGAGGAATACCAGAGAGAGTTAAGCCTCACAGGGAGAGCCGGGGAAGTCGATGAAGAAGGCTCATCGAAGTTAGGATTCGGTAAACGGAATCCGAACTCCCGCACACTAGTTGCTCTCTAGATCCCATCGTAGTAATGCTCCTATATAAGCCAGAAAGCCGCCGGCAAGATCTATGCGTAGGTTTGTTGAACAATAAGTGGTCAAGAAAGAGATGTAGATGCTCGTATTCACTTATATCTATGCCGTTCATGTATGAGGTGCATCGATGCCGCCACTACTACTTAGTGAGTTCTTCCATCGCTAGCATTGACATCTCTCCCTCTAAACGGCCTTGAAATATTCCTGCAGACATTCTACCTGATGCATGGGATTCTCCCATGTGCCACCTCCATCAACAATTTAACCAAACAATAATGGATGCGGCTCTGGTTTCGAATCCCATTCACACAAAGATGACGCTTATGCGGTAGGAGTTTCGTGCTGGCACGATCCTTCCAATCTGCAGCTCGGATTGCCACAATAGCAGCAGAGAGGTTCATCATTTCCCATTATGCATATTTTTTATTTTCCGTCTTTATGAATAGCGGCTATAACTTTTAGTGTATATGGGCGGTCCGGAGTTCATTAATTTCGAATATATTTTAATATTTTCGATGCTTCACTTGCACCGTGTGTTTAAACCGATCCCATGTTTCATCTTCCATGAACAATATCCCCCTTTTCACCCCAGTGTTCATTAAAAGCCAACTTAATAATCCCATCATGCACTCAAGTTTCTTTTGAATTAATTTTGCAATTGGAACAGCTTTAATTAGAGATGTTGGGGATAGCGGGATACTTGCATGTTCGATCGAATGCGTGTGAAATGTCCTTGTCTAATATAACTTGTCCAGAAGAATTTTACAAAATTATGCGATTACATGGTAATGGTCGGAGGATGTAGGCCATCATTGAAATGGGAGTTCTTGTGGAAAAAAAACAATCATTTGATAATATGCCTGAAAACTAACTATTGGATACGGCTACCAAACTAGTGGTCGGGACCAAGACATTTTCTTTTTTGTCGGAATAAAACTTTATTCAATTACTAAGCAAAAACCAGAAGTGTGAGTAATAACGTAATTCTTTTATGTGGAAATACAAAACATAGGTATTTGGTTTTCATGATTTTCACGATGAGAAAGATAAAGGCATACTTTTATTCATAGCGATACCCTTGAAGATAATTGTTGTGGAAAACTGAAAAGATAAAGAAACCCGATTTCTCTTCCTTAAATCATTTTTCCTTAATGTATTTCGCCTGATTGGAGGATAGAATACAATGTAAGTTGTTCTTTACGTCGTGGGTGGAGAGAGAACCATTCTTATTTATATGTGCTATCAAGATGTGCCTTCTATCAAAGCGGCTTTTAACTTCTGTGAGAGTTGCACCTCTAAGAAGAAACGGTAACTTCTCAATGAGGATTGTACCCTTTCATTGGAGTCATAGCTTCTCATAACTAGTACATTTTAGTATTAAATATCCATTGAACCATCAATTAATAATATCATGTGGGCCACATAACAATTCTTACATTCTCCCGCTTGGCGCATATGACATTCCTTTCATGGTTTATTTAAGACCATAATGTGCATAATAGCAAATGCTAAAACCTTCTTAAATTGGTTATCACATATTAATCACAATTAAGTAAAGAAAACTAATGCGAGTCATGGCAGTTGTACGTCATTAATTGACATAGTCCCTTCCGTGTACTACAACATAGCTCTCTACTTAATATGATCCATAATTGAGAAGAAGAGTAATGGTCTAACCATAATGTCTTTGTTAGAGTATCCTATTTAACATTTATATATTTTTGTGATGTATACTATATATAAAACAGGAAATAACAAAAACACATAAATGAGCTCATAGTTTCAACTACATAAATTTAATGCAATCATAATATAATAATTAATTACGTCCAATAATGCCCATCCTTTCAGCATGGTCATTAAATGTCTTGGGCAACAATCCTTTTGTCAAGGGATCTGTTATGATAAGGTTGGTGCTAATACGCTCAATTGACACTCTCTATTTGTGAACTTCTTTAACAAACCAGTATTTGATTTCCATACGCTTAGCACCCTTAGAATACTTGTCGTTCTTTGAGAAGAAAACTACTGCAAAGTTGTCATAATGAATATTCAGTGGCCTGGCAATACTATCGACAATCACAAGCTCTAAAATAAAGTTCCGCAACCATAATCCATGAATAGTGACCTCAAAACATGCAAAAAAATCAGCCTCCATAGTGGATGTAGCAATAATTGACTCCTTTGCACTTTTCCATGATATTGCCCCTCTAGCTAGAAGAAACAAGTAAGCGAACATTGGTTTTCTTGTATCGACACATCCAGCTAGGTTTGAATCTGAATATCCAATCACTTCAAGATGATTGAGACTTTTATAAGTGAGCATATGATTCTTCGTTTCTTACAAGTATCTAATAACTTTCTTTGCAACTTTCTAATGATCTAATCCAGGATCACTTTGATACTTGCCAAGCATTCCGACAACAAAACTAATATTTGGTCTGGTATAAATTTGAGCAAATATTAAGCTTCCAACAACAAATGCATAAACAATACTTTTTATTTGTTCTCGTTCCAATTCATTTTTCGGATATTGCATAAGGCTAAATTTGTCACATTTCTTAATTGAAACTACCATTGCTAAACATTTATCTATATTGAATTTCTCTAAAATCTACTTAATGTAAGCTTTTTGAGACAACCCTAGCAATCCTTGTGATCTATCGCGGAATGTTTCTAATCCTAACACATCGTTGCCTCACTCATATCGTTCATTTTAAAATTTAAAGAGAAACTTCTCTATTTCATGTAACAAACCAAGATCATTGGTAGCAGGCAAAACGTCATCAACATATAAAACTAGCAAAATAAACTTGCTCCCATTAACCTTCATATATATACATCGATTAAAGATATTTTCCTTAAATCCATACAAAATTATGGTATCATTAAACTTAAGATACCATTGTTAGGAAGTTTGTTTAAGTCTATATATTGATTTCTTTAATTTAAACACCAAGTGTTCATTTCCTTTAATTGAAAAACTCTCGGGTTGGTCTATGTAAATCTCTTCTTCTAAATTCCCATTAAGAAATGCGGTTTTAATATTTGTTTGGTGTAACTCTAAGTCATAATGAGCCATTAATCTTCTTGCAAAAGATCTTTTTTACCATCAAATGGGTTGATACTAGATAAAAAATGGTAACTTCAACAATTTCTTAATCCCCCACGCCCCTTAAATTCCAGGATTTCATCACTTCAAAAGTCTTCGATGGTCATACGGGTATCCAAAATACAAATGGGATTGATGTTTGTTGGCTCAACCATTCTTCTTAGTTCAGGTCTCGATAAGGAATGAGTACAATTGTTAACATAACAAAGTTTTCGTGTTGTTGATTTCTAGACGTAATGCTTCTTCTCCTATGCCGCCTATGGATACTAATGGATTGGGGTTGCTAAGTGAGTCTTTCTTAGAGACTGATGAAAATGTCTCTTTATAGTCAATACATTCTTTCTGAGTAAAACTTTTAGCAACAAGTTTGACCTTATACCATTCGATATCGCATTTGGAGTTGCTCTTGGTCTTTGCACTCGACTTTTTAACATCTTTTGGAAATTCAATAAGGCCCCAGACTTGATTTTGATACATAAATTTTAACTGTTCTTTCATGACAATAAACCATTCTTAAGTCAATTTCTGACATTTGTAGATAAACCACATAATTATTAGAAATAGTCAATCTCCTTTCTCATTGAGATCTTCTTGATGAACTTGCAATAGTTGTGGTTCAACTACTACAGGTTAAATGTTGACATCTTCATTATGGAGTATTTGGTCATTAATTTATTGTTCTGAATTATTATTGGGTTGAACAGTAATATTAGGAACAAAAACTCTAGAAGTATTGGTTATATGAACTTACCACCCTTACTTCTTGAATGCAAGCATAAGGCTTTTTTCCACTTCCACTAATGTCGCCGTTTTCAATGAATCTAGCATTTCAAAGATTCAACTATTCCCGTACTATGATTAGAATCTATATCCTTTGGATTTTTCTATATAACTAATGAAATAACTAATGGTCGTTTTTAAATCCAATTCCCTTTTATGTGGATTGTAAATTCTTATTTCTGCATGACAACCCCAAACATGCAGGTGTTGTAAATTAGGTTTTCTTCTCGTCCACGGTTCAAAGGGAGTCTTTGAAATTGCCTTATTAGGAACTTTGTTTAATAAATATATAGAAATTTTTAATGCATACATTCACAAAGATAAAGGTAAAAATGAATGACTCATTATGCTTCTGACTATTTTCATTAAAGTACGATTATGCCTTTCCGCTATATTATTTTCTTCTGATGTACTTGGCATCGTATATTGAACACAAATGCCGCATCTTTTAAGGAATTTAATAAATGGACCTAGACATTGTCCAAATTTATCATACTTTCCATAATATTTACCATCTCTATCCGATCTTACTATTTTCACCTTTTTATCTAATTACCTCTCAACTTCTTTAATGTACACCTCAAGTGCATTTACTAATTAAGATTTATCATGCAATAGATAAATGTAAACATAATGTGAAGAATCATTAATAGAGGTGATAAAATAGCTTTCTCCACCAAAAGGTGAAACATTAAAAGACCATATATATCAGTGTATAATTTCAAGAAGCTTTATGTCTATTGTGGCACTTTTCTTAGTGTGTTTTGTTTGTTTACCTTTAATATAATCAATACACACTCCAAGGTAAGTAAAATCCAAGTTCAGAAGAATTTTATTCTTCTCTAATCCTTGCATTCTTTCCTTGGATATATAACCCAAATGTTTATGCCACAAGTAAGTAGAATTCTCATCCACTAAAACCTGTTTAGTGCCAACATTATGATGTAAGGTCATTAAGGTCTCAATAAAAAGGATTATCAAGTTTAAACTTGTAGAGACCATTCATAAAGTTCTAGACGTTTTAAAAAGTAGATACATCTGTTTATGCAAGAAACAACTTTTATCAAGATAGAAAGGAAGAAGGTCCTAGTGAAGACAAATTTTTGCAAGTCCATATTTGAAAGAACTTATATCCCGTCTTAAAGTTGACATGAAGTTATTGACAAGTGATTCTATGAAATATTAAGCCATGTTTTATTAGTTTTACTTGATAAACTTTTTCATCTCCCCTGCATGATTAACAAAAACATTATTTTATTTCGAGTTTAGCATGGAATTACTTTTAATTTTACTAAATTTTGATATACCATATTGTTCATCAAGAAAACCAGATCCATGGGGAGGTCCATGACCCTTTATGGGACGCATGTGTAGGTTCATATAATAACCTTCTTTGGGAAGTGAACTCTATATGTTCTTCCTATGTGAATTCTAACTAATCCAGTTAATCATCCCTTAAACAAATCACTGATTTTTTGTAGAATATTCACCAAGGAAGGCTGCGATACATGCTACCTAAATATACTTGCGAGTTTCCTCTTTAACTCTGTTATGAATCCCTCTGATTTCCTCGCATCACACTCAGTCTGCAAGTAGTTTTTAATTGTGGTAATTGCATTAAGAAGTCAGTCAGCATTTGGCTCGCCGAAATTCAACTCTTTATTCCCCAATCAAAGCAAATTTTTATTGTCTTGCAATAGATTTACTTTGACTGGAAATCGATCAACATTTTGAGAAAATATTGAAGGGGCTATCATATGGTCTTCAATGTTACCTTAGCTCTAATTTAAAATATCAAAAGAAAATGGAACAATTATATGACAAGTTCCAAAACTTATCACTAATGCACTTGAGTTTTAAAACTTTTATTTCATGCACTCAAGTATTGAAATTTGCAAGTTTAATGTACTTGTGTCTTTCGTCAATTTCGTCGGTTTTAAGAGGCTGAGTTTGGATCTTTCTTTGATTGTTAATTTATTAATATATATATCCTCTTTCTTTGACTTAAAACCATAATGGGAGAGAATCACTCATGTTATGATCTAAACACCACATAATTTTTTGTTTTATTTCTTCAATCATTCGTGGCTGTTAATAAAAAAAGCACATTTTAAATTTTACATCCACTATAGCCTAATAGAGCTAATGGGAGGACTAAAGTGAATCAAGGTAATAGGTAAATATATGTTTGCTATCTAAATTTTCACTATTTATTTAATGCAAAAAAATTAGGGATCACCCTTGGCCCCTAACAAAAACAATTTTCAGTAAATTACATATCATATAGATATTAGGGGTTTTGCATTTATAGTAATAGAATTTATTAAAACATACTTCCTTTTTTAAAAATTAATAATTTTTTTAAAAGGAAGAGAGGGGGCGAGCGGGGCCGGGCCTCGCCTGGGCCCGGCCCTCTCTTTTCTTCCTTCTCAGCCCAGACCCCCATCATTTTTGTCTCTCCTCTTCTCCCCCATGCACGCGCGTAAGAGGCAGAGAAAGCAGGCGACGGACAGACCTACGGCTGGTAGAGGGGGCGTGCTAGCCACGAGTTCAGAGGCCAGCCTAGCTGGAAATGGACCTAACTTGGTCCCGAGGAGATAGGTGGTGGCAGGGGGCTCACTGGGGAGATCTCTTGAAAAAGAGAGGGGGCTGACCATTCTGAAGAGGGAGAGGGAAGCAGAGGGAGGGACTAAGAGAAAGCGAGATGCAGAGCTGAGCTTCGGGCTCCCCTTTTGGCCGTCGCTGCTGAGCCGTTTAGGGATCTCGCGGACATAAGCTCCAGCGCCTTTTTTATTTTATTTTATTTTATTATTATTTTTTAATCTGCGGACCCAGGCTGGTCGGCTCTGGCTTTCGGGCACTTTCTTGTGACTTGCCGGGCGTTGTTTGTTGATTATGGATGGAATTGGCTCTGGCCCGTGTCACAAATGCTTATCGTGGTTCCTCTCAGTCGACACCCGCCGGGTGTTTGATAAAATGTCTCAGCTAAAGTCGTGTTCTTTCTGCTCTTCTCCAGTCATGATTGGATGTGAAAGTAAGTGGCTGGTGGTGGCCGGTATTATGGCAATGATTAGCTGATGGGCGGAGAATTAGCGATGGTGGCGTAAGACTATTGTCGGTGTAAGGTTTGAGTGTTTCCGGTTCAGCGAAGCTTTAGGTATTAATCTATGGACGTGAAAACTCCATCGCGAAAGAGATTGGAGCTGGGGAGTTCCGGGAGAGAACGCAAAAGATGAGGGGAGGTCGCAGGCGTTTCGAGCATGCGCTCGAAGGAGACGACGTTGAGGAGCAGTTGTGGAATTGGAAAATTTGATGAGGGGAGAGTAGTGGGCTTTGGGCTCATTTAGACTTCGTGGGCCTTGGGCTTGAAGTGTTAATTTTGGTGATTTGGGCTTCGTCTTTACTACAAGGGTGGTGACTGTCGTTGGGCTTCAGCCGCAGTTTGGTGAGTTGGGCTAGGTTTAGTTAAATGGGTTTGGATCTAATCTTGTTTGGGCTAGGTTTGAATTCTGTGAAGTGGGTTCGGTTAAGTGGACTTGACTTGAGAGCCCAGTGTATGTACATGGCCCGTATCGACGAGACCAAGGTTCTGTCCTTACGCAGACCGGGTACCTATTTTCAGATAAAAAATTAATTTTTTTAAAAAATTAAAAATTCTAAAGAAAAATTATTATTATTTTTTTTTAAATTAGGAAAAAGCTTTAAAGATAGTTTTAAGTTGTTTTCTCTTAAAATGTGTGAAAATTCTTGATAAAAAAAAATCCGTTAACCAAAATTTGAATAAGCCCTTAGGGCTTTGTAACATAGTTTTGAATGTTCTTAGAGACATATACTAGGTTGTTTTTTGTGTATTTCTATTTCGATTATTTCTTGATTGTGGGCTTTCAATACGCTATTGTCTTCCTTTAGCCTAGTTAGGAAAAAAACCTTAAGACTCATAATTCGCGAGGAGGCTACCTAAACATGGTATTAAATAAGATTGGGTACCAAAATGGCACTAGTTGGATAATTGGTCTAATCAAATTCTCAACCTTGGATTCTATAGTTCATAGGAGTAAAGTAATTATGATGTTGTTTCACTTAGGTATCTAATCTATTTACCATAAATTGATTAGTGACAACTCCTAGATAAAAATAATTTTGTATGTTAAGAACTTGGACTATAAGTCTCGAATTAAAATGGACTTCAAGGAGCCCAAGTTGACTCTAGAGTTAGCAATTTATTTGTCAAACCCCAAGTGATTCACTCGAGGTAAGGTCACGGCTCTCTTGTGACATCCTGATTTTCGGGTTCTGTTTTCGATTGAATAAGCTAGGCTTTTTATCGATGCGCTTATAGTTCTTTTCTCCGAATTGATTACTCACGAGATAACTAATCTATCAAATGAAATCATTAAGGGATTTTAACGTAATAGACTTGAGAATTTGATCAGAAATTGTTTGCTTGACCGTGTTAATTTACAAGGGTCAATACGATACTGTCAAAATCGATCAGAGATCGGAGATAGGTTGGTTCGACTGAGGTATGTTATTAGAGTATGGGTGATTCCACCTAATTACAAAATTCTAGTCAAACGGCACTAGACTGATTTTTCTGTCATTTTTGTACCTTGTGCCCGTATTTGAAATCGTGAGATTTTTATGACAACCGAGAGTAGCCAATATGTTGAGATGTACAATGTGGCTCGAAAATAATCGACCATGGGTTAATCGCACCAAAAATTCTTAAAAACTACTCGGTAGGTTAGATTATGCTAAAATCACGCCAGATTAAAATTAACCGCGAATTTAAATCCGATTTCAAAAATTGAAAGTTCTGTCATGTCACGATTCATTTTAGAAATGTCAACTCATCATTCAAAAATTTTTCTGCAAACTGAGATTTTTGGCAAAAATTCAAAATAGGGTCGTTTTTGACCGGGAAAATTAGAGGACCATTTTTGACTGCATTTTTAGGATTCAATTTGGTTCAATTGATGAAGAAAAATCATGAAAGAGATGATGGCACATTGGCTAAATTTATAGGCTTTGATTTGAGCTCAATTGAAGGAAAATTGAATTGAATTGAAGGCCAAATGTACAAAATTCGTAGGCCAAGGGGGAGTAACCTTTTGGACCATTTGGGAGACTTCTTGAGGAAGCTTGGGAATGGACAATGGCTGAGGATGATAGCTGAGCAAGTCGGGCATGTTGGATGTGCTTAAAGGGGACAACTTTGATTTCTAGAAGGCTTGGTGGCCCCCTCTTATCTTCAGTAGTCCCTTCTTCCTCCTTGAAGCCCCACTTTATCCATTGTTGAAGCTTTGGAAAGCTTGAGAGAACTAGAGAAACCAGCCCTCACATCTCTCTCTCTCTCCCCTCTTCAGCCCCAAGTAAATTCGTAGCCTTTTCTCCCTTGTTTTCTTTCTCTGCCTGTTTCTGCTCTTATTGACCTTCTTGTGAAAAGCTGAGTTGATTGTTGCCTTCTCATGAGAATCAGCCTTTGTGCCATCCACCATTGCACTCAGAAGGCCCAAACCATTTAGGAGGAACTGGCCGCTCGCCGAACGGAGTCGCCAGTTGGAAGAAACCGCTCGCTGGTCCGTCGGTCCGCCTGGCAGCCTGCACTACTTTGCCTGTTTCGCTCGTTTCAGCCATTTTCCTCCTATTTCGACCCAGCCTCCACCCATCCCAGCCACTAGTAGGTCCCCCTCAACCCCTAGGTGCCACCGGTTGCCAGCTAACCCCTCGTCGGATCTTTGGCCAAGCCCGTTCAGCTCTGTTCCTCTTCTAGTAGTTCAGTTTTTGATGTTTCAGTGGGAGTTCGAGTTTGTGGTTGTTGTTCTAGTCCCGAGACCGCCTTGGATCGTCATGGTAGAGGTCCCCGAGCGTAGCCTTCGTCATTGCCTCTGCGTTCGTGTCTCCGGCCCGTTTAACGGGTGAGTTTAGCTCCTAATCCTTTGATTAGTGCCTAAACTTGCTTAGAGTTGTTTTAATTAGTGTTGATTCTAGTTTAGGAGATTTAATTAAGCTATATTAGTCATAAGATAGGTGGTTAGATGAATGGCTAAGATTAGTTTAATTTAATCTTGCTTTATTTACTTAATTGTGGCTTATGTGTTTAATTAAGCTTGGTTAACTTTAATTGATTAATTGCTTGCTTTAATTAGTGTTTTTAATGACTTTTGGATTAGTTATTTAATTATGAAAATTCACTATTCACGCGACACTGTTCACGAAACACTGTTCACGCGTACTGTTCACCCGAAAATGAAAAAGTGTCTAATTTCATGTGTTTTGATCTTATAAGGTGATTTGAGTGTATACATGCATGGGCATCCACATGAATTAAGTGATTTTCACAAAAAGGGAAATATGCCTTGTTCGAGGGATGTTGGAAATAGACCGCATTTAGGGGAAAATGATTTGAAATTGTATTTGCAAGCATCGTGCATTGATTAAATACTCAAAGATAAGAAGAGAGTCTTAATGGTGTGCTTGCATAATTAAGAAGTGGAATCCATCACCCAACGAAAGTTTTGGGGTGATACCCGGCAAGAGTCGAAAGCCAATCGTAGTAGATTCTGAACCGATGTCCCTCTTTGGGATACCGTTTGAACGGAAGGTCCTGACGAAGCCGTGCCTGACAGGGCGGGACAAAGCCCGATTTTTATCGATAGCCCGGCGGAAGTCAAATGATCGCTAACTGGAAAGTTAGCTATGGTCGGTAGGTCATTAATAACTGGAGTACACATGCGTGTTGAGGTCATTAATAACTAAAGCATGCGTGAGTGTTGAGATGGTTAGGCCTCATTATGGGGTAAAATTGTGTGGCATGGTATGGGATGTGTCATAACGATATTACCTTATAATCGGGACCCGTGTGATCGATTGATGTATGATAGGTGGCACACTAAAGTGCAAGAGCGTATGAGAATCATGGCATCATTAGTTTCGATCGTACATGTTGATTACATTGTTTATGGCATGCATGCATGAATCGATAACGTGTAGGGTGTGGCAATGGCCAGGTGAGATTGATTGTGATACGACTCGTATGTGATTGATGAACTGTATCATCTAATGGCCATATGCATTGCGTGTATTGTGCTGAGATTCAACGTGCAGGGTATGGCATACCAGGTAAGGTTGCATGCGAATCGATTTGTTGACTGTTGGTTGTTACTCGAGGTATGTTTGTGGGGTGGTTCTAGAGAGATACCCTGAGTTGAGTTGGTGTTCTAATCGGGGGCTTAAGGGAGGACTCGCTGAGATTTTAATCTCACTGGTTATTGTGTAACTATTTTCAGGTCCCTAGTATGAAGAACCCAGAGCTTGAGGCGGAAAGGTCAGCAGCATGGACGGTTCAGTAGTTCTTCTTAGAGATAGATCTCTCGTACATAGACCTTAGAGTTGGTCTCTGTGTATAAACTAGTTTATTTATGAAAAGTGTTTTGGTGAAAATGGTATCTTACTTTTCTATCCCATATTTTGTTGTCTGGGGATTTTATTATACACTTCCACATGTGCAATCAATCGAAAGGGTCGGTGATGAGTCTTGGGACATCGCTTTCTATCAACCAAGGAATGGGTTGTTGCGTGCTCGAGATTTAGGGCAAGACACCTCTTCTGCTATGAGTGCTAGAGAACATGCTATGGGTGCAACGACTATGCCTATTTTGGTGGTTTAGGCTTGAACGTTCGTAAAGAACAATTCATTTATGTTGATAGATGGTTACGACATCCAATAAATGGTTACGACAATGATTTTTTATACAACAAGCTCAAATAAAGATCAAAAGCAAGTTCTGTTGATGAAAATTGCTTTTCATTAGCTGGCATATCTAGAAGGGGAGAAGTTCTTATGTTTTTTGATGAGCATTACCTAGACCCTAAGAAGATCCTCAGTAAGGTAGAGTATGCATAGAATGTGTTCATAAGACTAAAAAATAAGCTTGAAGGGAGGATATATAAGTAGAGTAAAGAATGATGGAATGAAATACTCATCCTCATTATTTCTTTTGTTGAATGATGTTGTTGCTGTACTTGTTTTTCTCTTATGGAATGAAATACTCTTTTTAGCCAAAAAGAATACTCTAAATATGCTTTAGTAGTCCTGTCTATGTCAATTATGTGTTCGGTAATTGTTCTAAATTCGCTTTTAAACCAATCTACTTGAAAACACAAGACGAAACTAACTTGAGAGTATGATACGGGATATGATTGATCAATCTATATATATATATATATATATATATATATATATATATATATATATATATGTAAACAATTATATATATTTACTATCAAAATATCAATAATTCTATTTTAGAATTTTTTTGTCAAAATATGCATAAGAAGTAGAGATGCAAAAATTGGAGATTTACTAAGATTAAAGATTTGCTAAAATGACTATGAATATACAAATTATTGGGTAAAGCTCGCATGTAACCATTCACATGGTGCAACCTTGCAAGAACTTTAATGACTTGGATATAGATATATGGATATAGATAAGTTTGAGTGAGAACTATGGGTATGTCACGCCTCGATTCTCGAGGGCGCACCCATCCCTCACTAGTCGATTAAATAGCAACGTCCTAGGACACATTGCCAACCCATTCATTTTAATATGCATGTGAAAGCATATAAATAATCCCCGGACGATAAAACAATGGGATAGGAAAGTAGGACCATAAATTTTGAACCTGAAAAAACCACATATATATACATTGCACACCATAATGTATATAGTACAATACAAACTATTAAAGTCCGATTCTACTCAAGCCAGTTCAAAAACAAAGCCTATAAGTAGGGGTGGAGGTTTCCAATCTACTCCGGGTCATCATCATCCTCGATCTCTCCTTCTTCTACGCTCTAGCGGGAGCCTTCAGCAGACTGCACTAGGGACTCTGGTACTGTAAGAGCCGGGTCTACTGCATCTACTATCGAGCCTTGAGGAGGATCAACTGTGCCCTTCCCAAAAGCGACCTCCAAAGCATACAGGGGAATCTCAGACTCCAGAATATGACCCTCTCTCTAACCATCTCGAGCTCAGCGGTACCACGATCTGTATTGATGGGGCACCTTATGGGTGAGACTCGCATCGACCCAGACTATGGACCTTATCAACTCATAGTCCCAACTCCTAGGGCCCTGATTCATTGGAATATAGGATGTCTGCTCTGTAACACTCTTGGGATGTCCAAAAAACTTAGGAGCGGCCATCTAAGGACCTGAAATGTTATCCCACAATGGGGTGAGACGACGTCTCAGCAAGTTCCACCCCCTAAGACCCGACTAGGAATAAAATACACCATGAGGGCTGCCTATGCGCAAACACGAGTCAGAGGACTTACCTTGTCATCAGTTCCTTCCTGCTCGTCAATACAATTCGCAGATGCCTCAAATCACATCAACCAATTAATTCATAACATCATATCAAATCATTGATCAAGCGACTCGGTCGATTACATGTCATCACGACCTTCCCTTGGTCGGTATACTCAATACTATCTATAAAATCCTATCAAATCAGAACTGCTCACCTTAAGCTTAATATAGATAGTATAGCTTACCCAAAGTTGATATATTAGGGCCCCCAGGCTAATATAGTATACTAATAATGTTCACTCAAAGATGATAAATTATTGCTCGCCCAAAGCTGATAAATTTTTGCTCACCAGGAGCTGACGAAAACACCATTTTTATCATACTCGATAAAAATTATCGTGTATGGGTACATAGTCGGCCTTAGCCGAAATATAATATTTTTACACTTGAAAATCCCACTAATTTCATCAATCCATAAACTCATTTTTGGCGTTGTAAACGGACACTCGGTAATTTTCCATTTAATTACTAAAATTAAATAAATTTAGCAATAAATTCCTAAAATACAAATCACACCAAATCAACACAAATTCGAGCTCAATTAAATACACAAATCACACCATTACAATTAGCATAAAATTCTGGCCACCAATTATCTCAGTCTAATTTTCGGAAAATAAATAAATAAATAAATAATTACGAAAATTAATTAATAAATGCAATAAATAGCAACTTAGGCTTGTAAAGCCTAATTAAATGCCGAGATGCACCCAAAAATTTCGAATCACTCTAGATATATACTAGAGCTTGTCTAGGCCCTAATTGCATTAACTATCCACATAACATGCATCAATAATTAATTAAATTCACTAATCAAATCTAACTAACCACCTAATTCAGACTTAGTATAAACTAATCAATCCTTAAGTATCATTAACCTGCTAAGCGAGGATTAGTGAGTTAAACTCACTTGTTTATCAAACCGCTCGGTTCAACTCGACGAGAACGCAACGGGGCTCGATCTTCTCCAAAGCGGGCTTGGCTTTCAGGGTCGGGAAGCGGGCTAAAATCGCTATTGGAAACCCACTTCTTTAGCTTCTGTTCGGTGCTGAGAACGACAGAACTGAGGCTCGGCTGAAGTGGAAACCGCAGGAGGTGAGGCGGTAGGGCTGCAGGAGCTCGAGCGGGCAGTTCTGACAACCGGTGGTGGCTCAAACAGCGGGAGCTACTTGTGACTGTGGAGTAGACGATTTAAGGGACCGGTTGGATGCAAGAACAAGGGAGGACGACAGCTGGGGGCACGCGCGCGGGCAGGGGGCGCTACGAGCGCGGGGACGGCGTCACAGCAGGCCTTGGCGGTGACGTGCAATGGCGAGGGCTCCTTTAGCGGCTCTTCTGAGTTGCTGGGCATCGATCAGCAGCAAGAGAGGGGGAGGAAGGAGTGTTGACCGGTTGGAGGGGAAAAGGAAAGAGAGAGAGGGGGCAAGGGGACCACTTTGGCTTCTATCTCATCTTCTTGTCTCCCAATCTTGGCCCACCACACTAGTTGTAGTCCTCAGCCAATCCTCAGCCATTTTTAGCCTTCTAGAAGCCTTTTGAGGTGGTTCACAAGTCATGGCAATGGGGGGCTACGAATTTCATGTGTTTTCCCTCCAATTGGACTTCAAAAGCTTCTTGAATCAACACAAATTGGCCTTTATAAATTCAATTATCGAGTCAATAATCAAATTGGTATTTTTTTTTCTCACCAATTGATTCTGCTTGCATCCCAACTGCGCGATCAAAAACGATCTCCGACATTTTCTGGACAAAAATGGCCCTATGTCGACTTTTTCTCAAAAAGTCTCGGTTTGCAAAAAAATCTTCGGAGGCTGAGTCGACATTCCTAAAATAACTCGTGACATGACAAAATTTTCAATTTCTAAAATCGAATTCAAATTTGTGGTTAATGCGATTTTAGCGTAACCTGCACTACAGGGTAGCTTTCAGAAATTTTTAGTGCAAACAATTCGTGGTCGATTTTCTTCGAGCCACAATGAACCCACTTGACACATTGGCGACTCTCGATTGTCGTGACTCGAGGATTCAAATACGGACACAGGGTACCAAAACAATAGAAAAAATCAGTCTAGTATCGGCCGACGAAAATTTTTCAATTTAGTGGAGTCACCCACGTTTAACCAACATCTCATTTGAATCGACCTATCTATGATCTCTAATCGATTCTTAATTGTGCCGTAATGACTTTTAAAGATGAGCACGGTCGAGTAGCCGATTCCTAGTCGAATTCTCAAGTCTATTGCGTTAAAATTCCTTAATGGCTTCCCCAAATAGCCTAGTTATCTCGAGAGTGATCAGCTCTGAGAACAGCCCTATAAGCACGTCGATGAAATGTCCAATTAATTTAATTGAAAGTAGAAGTGAAAAATCCAGGATGTCATAGTGTAAATTACATTTCAAACATTTATAATTATGAGTTTAATCTGGACCTCATCAAATCTGCCAATCTAGATTTTAGTTTAGTAAAGCTAATGTTTGGGTATTCAAGGATTTGCCAATTTCAGAAAACAAATGTTAGTTTTGCAAGGGGTTGAGTTTGGGTTTGGCCTCTCAATTAACAATCAAATTCTTTGCTTTTGTCGCTTTAGGCTCATTCGGTGATGAAGGTTTTATTTGGTTGGGTTTTGGCCGTAGATTTAGCTTAGTAATTTGATCCCTAGAGACTATTCAAATTCCACATTTAGCCTAAGATTCAAGTTAAAAGGACTTAGACTGCTCCATCCCAAAATGTAAAAGTATTGATAAATTTTTTTAAATAAAGAAATTTATTATTGAGTCGTACCACACATTACTTCTATGACATCCTGAAATTCGAGCCCTCTGAGGGATAAATGAATGTGAATTTCATCAATGCATTGTTGGTTGATTTCACTCGGAATTGATCACTCCTGAGATACTGACATTGAAGGGAAATGCTAATGAGGACAGAACTCGTACGACTAAAGAACTTGACCTAGGAAAACGATTTGACTGTAAGACTTGTGTGAGGACGATCTTGTAAATAGGCAGGCTGATTTCAAAGATGACTAGAAGTCAATTTGCAGGCAGAACATAATGGAACAACAGGTGATTCCGTTTACTATTATTGAGCTCGCAAACAACCCTAGGTCGATCCTCAATGATCGTGTACTTTGAAATAAGAATCCATCCTCCACAATTTCATGTTGTCAAGGATATCCATGTGTCGAGATGTCTTGAATGTGGTTTGGCATGAGTCGGTTACACATGAATCCTCAAAACCGCATGTCAGTCTGAGTTGTACCCAAAATGGCATTAAAGCGAAATTGACATGGCATGAGAACTTAAGATTGGACTTCGAATTATCGGGAATGTCCGTGATTGACTTTGGATGATGCTATTTCGACAGTCAGTAGTGCCGGGCAAGCTAAGTGTGGGGAAAAAGGACTTACGGACTGAGGAATCAAGCCTGAGAGGACGTGGGTCGAGCAAAGCTAGTGTGGTCCTTAGGCCCAAGGTGAGTCAGCCACCATGGTGGGCCCAAGGCAAGCAATTGAGCTCATTGGGCTCAATAAACTATTTATTCTTTCAAGCCCATTAGTAAACCTTAAGCCCATTTGAGCCCAATCAATTCCCGAGCCCGTTACTATTCATTTCCAAGCCCATTTCTTAGGCTTGCCCATCAATTTTGGCCCAAGGATAGATAGGTAATTTGTGCAAGGTGGAAATTGTTGGAGGAAACTTCCTTGCGTGTTTTCAAGCTGACAAAATGTTTCCATCAGTTTAGTTTGAAGATTTGCAGACTCTTTAGTCAAAGTCTGAAGACCGTCGAATCGCCAGACTCAAGATTCAAAGTCTATCATCATTGACAGTTTCTAGACCGTCAAAGAAGACTTATCCAGAACTGAGTATTTTGTTAAGGATTTGATTCTATCGACTGAAAAAGATCTCTCAGCTGGAGATAGCATCTTGAAATCTATTATTCGTTTTGATTTCAATTCGGGTAATTTAGATCCGTTGATTGGCGAAGCATACTTAGAAGGTTCTACTTATGGAAACCTAGATCCTGATTGTATGGGCGAGCAATTTAGTCATTTCACAGAAATCGTGAATGGTCTTGAATATCAAGGTTAACCAATCTCTAGACCCATGAAGGTCAAAAAGTTACTGCGTGGGCTTTCCAAAGATTGGAACCACATAAAGACCTCAATAAGGGAGACACAAAGAATCATGCCACTCTCTGCTGACGAATTGGGTGGCACTCTTCAGTCTTATGAAGTAGAGCAAATCAACGAAGATAAAGATCCCAAAGGTAAGAAATCCATTGCATTAAAATCTAATGATGATTCTGATGTCACAGATTCTGGAGAGGATATGGACGATGAAGAGCTTGCTCTCATGATAAGAAGGTTCAGAAAACTAAATAGAAAGGAAAGAAAATTCAATCCGAAAAAACAAAGTTCTCAAAAGCTACAAAATAAATTAGCTGAGGATGATGAATCCAACAAGGATGTAATCTGCTTTGAATGCAAGAAAAAGGGACACATCGGACCCAATCTAACCTCTGCAGAAGAGAAAGAAAGGAAAAGCTAAGAAATATCGAAAAGCACTTAAAGCAGAAGACTTATCCATAACTAAGTATTTTGTTAAGGATTTGATTCTATCGATTGAAGAAGATCTCTCGGCTGGAGATAGCATCTTGGAATCTGTTATTTGTTTTGATTTCATTTTGGGTAATTTAGATTCGTTGATTGGCGAATCATACTTGGAAGGTTCTACTTATGGAAACCTAGATCCTGATTGTATGGGCGAGCATGATTGGTGGACTATCGTCATATTCCTTAAATAACTCAAAATCTCCCTAATTGATTCTGTCCAATGGGTAGATTGGAAGAACTCCTTTTGGTAAGTGCCAACGGGTATGAAGGCATGGAGGAGTATATAAGGAAGACGTTCTAGTTATTCGAGTGTGTGCGCGATAGAAGAATTCCAAAGTCTGAAGCTCCTTGTTCTTTTTCAATTCAATTGTTAAGCGTAAACTTGTATTCAAAAGAGAGTTTATACTTCAGTGAGACCTTGAGGAAGTGTAGCAAAGTCTCTACACTGTGAAATCAAGAAAGAGCTATACTATAACAACCCTTTTGATTCTTAGTGAAATCCAGCCGGTGGGCTGTCAGTGCGGAAGAGTTGATGTAGGCTTGGATTAAGCCGAACCACTATAAACATTGTGTTTTTATTCTCTTCCCTAAGCTATTTTACTTTGATCGTAATTCCGTTTGATTATTAGAATCTAATTTCATTTTCATAATTTATTGCTAAACAGAGTTGGTAAAATTATTCTCTTTACTCTGCAAAATTTGTTTTCGTACCTATTCACCCCCTCTAGGTGCTCGTACTAGCTTTCACAGAAATGACCAAATTGCCCCTAAAAGCATGTGGATAAGGCAAGAGAAGAGAGAGAAGATGAGGTCATCTTGCATGGGGACTTGGGGCATGCCTTATGGGCCTTAATGAGGAGTGCAACAGCTCTCACATCACCCTCTCTCTCCTCCTTCGGCCTTCTCTCGACCTCTCTCTCTCTCTCTCTCTCTCTCTCTCTCTCTCTCTCTCTCTCTGTTTTCCCTTTCTTCTTCCTTTTGCTCCTGCAGACCTTCCTGTGAAAACTGGAGTTGATTGTTGGCTTCCCGGACGAATCAGCTCTCGTGCCACCCACCATTGTCTTCAGGATACCCAGAACGTCCACCCTAACTTGGCCTTTTGCTAGAAGAAGCCATTGGATGACCCGCCGGCCGGCCAGAAGCTAGCGGCAGTCTGACCGTCTGGCCTTGTTCTAGTCCAACTGACCTTTCTCCAAAAACCCGAGTTAAAAGTGGTCTTCTCATAAGAATCAGCTCACGTGTCACCTACCACCGTGCTCAATACAGCCATATCGTACGAACGAGCCCAGCCGCTCGCCGAACGAAGCCGCTAGCCGACTCGCCTGCCGACGAGAAGCCGCCGCTTGTCGGACCGCCTGGAGTTCGCCTGGTCCACCTGTTTTGCGATTTCAGCGCGTTTTCTCCCATTTCGACCAAGCTTTCACCTAGCCCAGCTACCAACCACTCCCCTTTGACCCCCTGGTGCCGCCGGTTGCCAACCAACCCCTCGCCGAAGCTTCGATCAGCCACCCAACTCTTTTCCTTCTCTGTTGTTCGATTTCCAGTGTTGCAGTGAGAAGCAGAGGCTAGTGTTGTTGTTCTGAGCTTGAGACCACCTTGGATCGTTGTGGTTGAGGTCCTGGTGTGTAACCTTTGTCGTTGCCGCCGCGTCAGTGTCTCCGGCTCGTTTAACGGGTGAGTTTAGCTCCTAATCCCTTGATTAATGCCTAAACTTGCTTATGATTAGTTTAATTAGTGCTGATTCTAGTTTAGGAGATTTAATTAAGTTATATTAGTCCTAAGATAGGTGGTTAGATTAGTGGCTAAAATTAGTTTAGTTTAATCTTACTTTATTGGCTTAATTGTGGCTTATGTGCTTAATTGAGCTTGGTTAACCTTAATGGATTAATTGTTTACTTTAATTAATGTTTTTAATGATTTTTGGATTTAATTTATTAGTTATTAAATTCTAGAATTTACCGTTCACGCGCACTTTTCATGAGCATTGTTCACCCGAGAATGAAAAGTTGTCAAAATTCATGTATTTTAATTCTATGAAGTGAATGAGTGTATAAATGCATGGGCATCCGCATGAATTGAGTGATTTTCATAAAAAAGGGAAATATGCCTAGTCCAAGAGACATTAAAGATGGACCATTTTTATGAGAGAAGGACTTGAGGAGGTGTGTTTGTGTGATCAAATGTTGGACTGTCACCCAATGAGAGTTTGGGGGCGATACCCAGCGGGAGTTGGAAGCCGGTCGCAGTAGATTTTGGACCGATGTCCTTTTTTGGGAAACCATCTGAACAGGAGTTCTAGACGTAGCCGTGCCCAACGGGGCGGGATGAAGCCCGATCTTTTTTTTCGGTAGCCCGACGGAAATTGGATGATCGCTAACTAGAAATTTAGCTATTGTGACATCCCGATTTTCCAATTCTTTTTTCAATAAATTGAGACGGGCATTTCGTTGGCACGCATATAGTTCTTTTCCTTGAGTCGGCCACTCATGTGAAAACTAGTCTATCGGGTGAAGCTGTTAAGAGTTTCTAATGCATCAAACTCGAGAATTTGACCAGGAAGCGACCTTTCGACCGAGCTAATCTGCAAGGGTCGACTCGATTAAAAATTGATTAGAGATCGGAGATAGGTCGACTCGATAGAGGCATGTGATCAGGCGTGGGTGATTCCACCAGATTTCACAATCCTTGTCGATCGGCACTGGACCGACTTTTCTGTCGATTGGGTACCCTGTGTTCGTATTTGAAACCTTGAGATTTCCCCAACAACCGAAAGTGGCCAATGTTTCAAAGATGTACATTGTGGTTTGAGATGATCAACCATAGGTCAAATGCATGAAAATTTCTAGAGGCTACCCGGTAGGTTGGGCCACGCTAGTATCGTGCCAAAGTGAAATTAACCGTGAAATTGAGCCCGAATTCAGAAATTAGAAGTGTGGGTGTGTCACGAATTATTTTAAGATCATTAATTCATCTTTGGAAGATTTTTCATGCAATCAGAATTTTTCAGAAATTAAATCAGAGAATGGCTATTTTGGCTCGAGAAATTAGTAGGCCCGCATTTAGTCTTGCTTTTAGGACTTAAGTTGGTTTTATGGACAAGTGAAGATGTTAATTGAAGGGTGGTGACATTGGATTAATTTTATGGACTTCAATTGGACTCAATTGGGAGATGATTGAATGGAATTAAAGAAATTGATGTATAAAGTTTCATGCCCCGGCGGAAAAATAAAATGGACCCATTGAAGATTGTTGTGGGGAGATATTTGAAGTTAGTGGAACATGACATCACTTGATGATGGTGGGCCAATTTGTTAGATTAAAGAAAGGCAAAAAGAAAAGAAAAAGCCCCCCTTCTTCTCTCTCCTCCCTCTCTTCTTCCTCTCTACCGTGCGACTCCTCCATCTTCATCTTCTTCATCTCCTTCTTCTTTGAAAACCCAGCAACCAGCAAGTTGGAGAAGCCGCACGCCTCCGCCATTCACCGCCGTCGCACGCCCCCTCCGCCGCCCGTCGCCGGAGCTCGCCGCCGCCCGTGCCGCCTGTGTGTCGCCCCACACGCGCCTCGCCTAGACCGCCGCCTCCGTCTGCCCTTGCTCGCGTATTTCAGGAGTTGCTGGAGCTCCCTCCGGCCACCATGAGGCCTCGCCTGGCCGCTGCCTTGCCCGTCCAAGCCCTGCCGGTCCTCCTCCGTCATTCCTCTACCCGATCCACCGCCGTGCAGCCCTTCTCGGCCCCAAATCAGAAGCGGAAAAAAATGGGTATTGCAGCCCGCTCATGGCTCGTTTTGGCCACTTTCCCGAGCTTGGATGCTCGGCCCGCCTTGAGGAAAGTCGATCCTCACGTCGTCCTCATCGTTTCGGTTCGCTTGGATCGCTAATCCGGTGAGTTTAACTCATTAAACCTTGATTAGAGGGTTAATGATGCTTTAGGGGTGCTTAGTTTATGTTAAGTGTTATTAGGTGGTTAGTTTAATTTATTTAAGTGTGGATTATATTAAGGTGTTTGATTAACTTAAATTGTGTTCAATTTACGGCTAAGTGAGTGGTTATATTAATATAAGCTTTGATGTGACATAAAGGAATTTACTTTTGATTTATTTAAATATCTCGGAATTATTAAATAGTTTAATAAGATATTATTATTCGAAATTATTAAAATATTATTATTTAATTCTTTTCGGAATAAATTTAATTATTTATTAAATTCCGAAAATTTTGTCGGGACCCTAAATTCTCATAATTTCGTGCCGGTCGCTCTTTGTGTAGTCAAATTTTGAAATTGATGATTGGATATTATAAATTGAGTGTGGATTGTGAAAAATATGGATATTATTATTTAATTAATTTTCGGAATAAATTTAATTATTTAATAAATTTTGAAAATTATTTTGGGACCCTAAATTCTCAAAATTTCGTGTTGATCGCTGCTGAGTATTCAGATTTTGAATTTGATGATTGGATAATGCAAATTGACTGTTGATTGTGAAAAGGATGGATTTTGATTAGAAAATCCCAAGTGTCGAGTTCGGCATTGAAATTGGATTGTTAATGGTTAATATCGTAATTGGATTGTGTGAGTGAAATGTAAAGTATCCAAGGTTTGGTATCGAATTGTCGTGTGCTAGTTGAAAGGCTCGGGTCGCAGTAGTGGCTAGGCCGACTGGATCCTTATTCTGCTAGAAATGCCGTCGAGAGAGTGACGTGGCTCGGGTCGCAGTAGTGGCTAAGCCGACTGGATCCTTATTCTGCTAGAAATGCCGTCGAGAGAGTGACGTGGCTCGGGTCGCAGTAGTGGCTAGGCCGACTGGACCTTTGTTCTTCTAGAAATGCCGTCAAGAGAGTGACGTGGTGCCGATCGCAGTAGAGGCTGGGCCGACTGGATCGATGCTCCTTCGGGAATGCCGTCGGCGTAGTGACAAAGCCGCGCTCCATGGGGGGAGGCGATGCCTGGCATTAGTGTCAGTAGATAGCCGAACTGCGAGTAGGCTATGCCCTTGTGTGGTAGTGAATAACAATTGGAATGCATGTTAAGTGTTGTTGATGTGTCAGATTATGGGACGGAATTATGTGGCATGGAATGGGACGTGTCATAATGATTTAGTCTTATAATCAGGACCCCCGCGGTTGTTGGTTATATGAAAGTGAATGTGTTCCGGTTGTTTAAGTTCTTATTACTGCATATGATTGAATGATATGAACTGTGCTAACCTGCAGGAAGGAACCGAGGCGAGGTAAGTCCTTTATGTTGTGTGGCTAGGCCACCCTTGGGCGTATTTTCTTTCTAATAGGGGTTTAGGGGGTTGAACTTGCTGAGACATCGTCTCATCCCGGTTGTGGGATTAAAATTTCAGGTCCCAGGTGGACGGAGCGGCTAGATAGCTTTGGTTGACCTTGATGAGTTGCAAAGGTGAAGTCATAAAGATTGGAGAACATGTTCGACTTGTAGGTCGTAGGACAGTTCCTTTTTTATGAGCCAGTCTTTTGTAGACTTTTGGTCGTATACCTCTGTTTGTAATTTTGTTGAACTATGAAAGTGTGATGTTGTGGTTTTGATTCCTACTTGTCTATCCCGTATTTCATTGTCAGGGGTTTTATAATACGTTCCGCTTGCGCAATAATAAATGAATGGGGTCGGCGACACTACCTGGAAATGTCGCATTTGCATGATCATGGTGGGATATTGGCGCGCTCGAGGTTCGGGGCGTGACAGCTATGGCCAGGATGTCATTAATAACTGGAAACACGCATGAGAGTTGAGATCGATGATTGCTGACTGGAAAGTTAGTCATGGCCGACAGGTCATAAATTAACCGGATTGTCAACTAGGAGTTGACCGTGGCCGATGGGCTATAAGAACTGGAAACACGCGTGAGTGTTGAGATGGTTGGGCCTTATTATGAGACAAAATTGTGTGGCATGGTATGTGACGTGTCATAACAATTTTATCTTATAACCAGGACCCATGTGATCGAGTGATGCATAATAGGTAGCGCACTAAAGTGCAAGAGCATATGTGAATCATGGCATCATTGGTTTTCACTGTGCATGAGTTGAGCACATTGTTTATGGTACGCATGCATGAATCAATAACGTGCAGGGTATGGCAATGGTCAGGTAAGATCGCTTGTGACGCGACTCGTATGTGATTGATGAACTGCATCATCTAATGGCCATGTGCATTCCGTGTATTGTGCTGAGATTCAACATGCAGGGTATAGCATATCAGGTAAGGTTGCATGCGAACCGACTATGTGGTTAGTGGTTGACCCTGACTGTTGTGATTTGTTAATTGTTGATTGTTAGTTGTGGTAAGTTTGTGGGATGGTTTTGGTGAGATACCCCAAGTTAAGTTAGTATTCTAACCGGGGGCTTAGGGGAGGACTTGCTGAGATATATATCTCACTAGTAATTGTATAACCACTTTCAGGTCCTTAGGATAGCACTTCCGCCAATGAGGTTCGGTATCTCTAATGACTGGGATACTGTCGTGACGCACCATTGCTTCCCGGGTCGGGCACACCTCTTCGAGAAGTATTTACCCACTATCTTTGGTGGATGAGGGACCAGGGCAATGGATACCTCATCGGTTCCTAGTGTGGTTCATTAAGGATGGAGATATGCTAATCGGTCCTCTGCAAGGTTTTGACGGGCCGCCCAGTAGGGGCCCCGACGACGTTGACTGGGATCCCATGGAGCTAGACCCTCCTAATGGTGCCGTGGAGGATGCTGCCCCTACTCCGCTAATGATCGGCCCGTTCGCCTTCGACTATGACTCGACAGGGTCTGAGTCTGCTGGGTTCGAGTGACTATAGTGCTGAACCCGATTGTTCTTTTTGTGTATAGTTAGATTAGCCTAGCCTAGTTTCTTTTTGCTCTGGCATAGAGGATGGATCGGCCCTTTGTTAGGCTTGTAATTCGGAAACGATCCTTCATAGGTTAATTAAATATGAAAATGTATATATGAGTAGTTGTGGTCTTTCTGTTGTTCATCTCACTATCCCTATTTTCTTGCTTGATTGTCTGTTGATGGGGAGATGGTTCGTTTTCCACTTGCGCATAATGAAAGATTAAAAATGAAGGGTCGGTGATGAGTCTTGGGACATCATTTGCTATCGACCAAGGAAGGGATTGTTGCGTGCCCGGGGTTCAGGGTGTGACAACTTCCTTAATGGATCATAAAATAAAGTCTATCTAGATAGAGAATTATACTCAAGAAAAATCTGACTTTCAACTTCAACTTGCAAAACTTCAACTTTCAAACGATGATACTATGTTTGACTACAGCAAGAGAAACCTTTTATTGTACAACGTACAAGTTGTTCTACAAGAGCGTTGGTGGTGTCCCTTGTAAAGTCAACACATAGAGTTTTGCTGCATTGCTAACGAAAATGGAAGGAAGAATGATAGCACAAGGGTTTAATATCCTAAAAAATCTTAAATTGTTACACTTATAATAAATTTACTTAAAATTAATTCTTTGATCAGGAAAAATCTCAAACTGATACACTTATAATAAATTTATCCCAAATAATGTTGTTCAGATTCAGACATATCACCAATTTAACATGGAACAAAAGAAAGAAATTGAGAGATCTCACAACTATAATTATGCTAGTAATTGCTAGCATTTGTGAATGACTTGGTTATCACCATCAACACTCTCAATTGTCAATTGTCGATCATCAATTATCATATGATCTGCTCTCTCAATTGCCTTTTTATAACTATTCCCAAATCACATTTAAACTGGCCTATTAACTCTAAAATCATTTCACAGAATTAATTCAACTGTAACATCTAACGGATGTAAGTTCTAATACCGTTTCTATAATCATTACAAAGCATTATTCCATATATTCATTTGTAACTATTACAAGTCTTCATTATGGGCATTAACTTTGTAACCATTAAAAATATTTAATTTTGACTATTACATCTAAAACTGTTTGAAACATTAATTGGTTTTTTGGATCCAAACTGTTTTAGATCATTAAATTGCCCATTATTTTTTAAAATGTTTCATCTCATTGATGTGGCTGTTAAATCTAAATTGTTTCACATCATTATTGTAACTGTTAATTTTGAAACCATTTCAGAATATTAATATGATCGTTAAATATTAAACCGTTTTAGATATTTAATCTAGGTGTTAAGTTTGAAACTGTTTCAAATCATTAATTTGGCTATTGATGTCAAACTCACTTCAAATCATCAATGATGCCATTGATTCTAAACTCACTTGAAATACTTAATGCAGTTATTAATTTTGAACTCATTTCAGATTATTAATTTGGTCACTGAATTTGAATGTGCTTCAGATCTTTTTTTTTTTTTTTTTTTTTTTGGTAAAAACGTGCTTCAGATCTTTGATTTGGCTGTAAAGTTTGAAACCCGCTTCAGACTTTATAAAGTCCGAAACCCCTTTCTGATCTTTTATTTTTAGCTTGACTCAATCTGATTAGCTCAATTGTAAACACATTTGCACTATTGTCTCTCTTATTCAAACGTCATTCTAATTGGTTATTGTACGTGACATCTTTAAGTTCATCAATGAGATGATAGTAAGACTTGTACTAATACATTAGCACAACCAAGAGAACTGACTATCTATATCAATTTTCTATTTCTACAAATCATGAGTAACATCTAACAATATATCATGGCTGCCCAAATAATGTGAAATGTTTTAAGAACATAATGAACTTGTTAGATTTGGTGACTATATAATTTGTTCATTTTGTCTCATCATGTCCCAATCGAACAAAGGTCATGAAATTATTAGTCAAGCCACCAATTCGATCATATGTCAAAATCTAATTGACATGTATTTCTTCAAGATATAAACTATTCATTTTTGGTTATAACGTCAACTAAGAATTTCAATACAATGTCATGACTAGATTGCATAGGACATCATATATCTTTCTTTTTTTTTTTTTTTTTTTTTGGTAAAGGTAAGAAATTAAGACATCATATATCTATATATAACAAAAGACAAATTATATATTGTGCACACATGTGCCTTCGTATGTAAACAAACTATAACTATCAAGTACAAAGACGGTTCGATGAAGCATCAATATACACACTTGTGAACCATAGCCATCAAACATATAAGTCAACATTGTGCCTTAGGTCTAAGGATCTTACACTAGCTTAAAGCGTGAATGATTAGATATTGACCTTGCTAAAAGCTTTAATGTTGCCTGTTAGGGAAATCCCTTATAATGTTTTAAAGATGACAAAATAAATCAAAGGCTACTGACGTGTTTAATAGTTGAGTAACAGACCATGTAGATGATAGAACATATAATTGATATTATCAAAGTCTATGCTTGAAAGTACAAGAAGACAGACTCTATGCTGAAGCTGAACTTATTCAAACTATGTCCAGACCTTAAAGCTAAATCAGTTCAAAAGCAGAAAATGCTCAGACTCAGATTGTAAAGTCTATCGCATTCAGAATCAGATTGTAAAGTCTATTACTCTTAGACTTTACATCAAAAACGAGATAGAACATAACACAAGCGTGCTCTCTTATGAATTTTTTTATCCTTTCGAAGGATGAAGCAAGAGAGTACAGCCGAATGAAATACAATATAACCCAATCTTAAACTAAGAGCGAGATGAAGACAATCTCGAAAATAATTACTGTCGAGCTAAACTAGCTCAAGTCCCCTCATACACAATACTAGATAGCGGGGACATATGACAAATACACAAAGCTTTTCTAATCAAAATGTGCATGGTTCTCTAAACATTATTACTATCTCCAAAAGAAAGATTAGTGGAAAGTATTGGAGTGCTTGATGAAGTTGAGAATGTGTCTAGTTCCATCTCCGTTTTGTCCTCATTTATTGCCTCATCCAGTGGGTAAATAGGCGGTTTTTGAGGCATTTGAAAATTACCAATATCTCATTCAAGTATTTCTAGGACTTTTCTCATCGAAGGCTGATGGTTAGAATTTAATTGTATACAGCATAATGCAACTATTATCATCTTCTTTTTTTTTTTTTATCACATTCCTTTCCTCTTCTGCAACTTCTTCCATTTCAACACATTTGCCTTCATTAACTTGGTTGTACATCCATAGTGGAAAATAAATTTGGCTTGAACACTCTGCATTGGCACGTATATTTTTCCTTCTACCTACCATTTCCATGAGCAACATCCCAAAGCTATAGACATCCACTTTATAAGATACACCACCAATGTTTTTAAAGAACAACTTAGGCACAACATCCCTCTTGCAATAGTAAATGATACTATGCTATGATTAGTGCGATAAAGTCTCGCAAGCCCAAAGTTAGAAATTTTCGAAGTGAAATTCTTGTCTAAAAGAATATTGTGAGGCTTGATGTCAAAGTGTAAAATTTGCATCTCACACCATCAATACCCCTCGCAACGCCAAGAGCGATCTCATATATTTTCTTGTAATTAAGAAACTTATCACCTTCCTTAGTGAAAATGAGCTTATCCAAAGATATATTTGACATGAAATCATATACAAGAGCTTGTTTTGAGCCCTCAAAGCAAAATCCAATGAGTCACACCACATTAACATGGTGAATTCTTTCAATAGTGGCAACTTCACTAATAAAATCTTGGCCATGGGCCTTGGACTGCTTTAAAATCCTGATGGCACTTCATTGTTGCTTATGAGCATTCCTTTGTACACGGAACCATAAGCCCCTTCACCTAGTTTGTGCTTAAATTTTTTGATGACTTTCTTAATATTTGAGTAAGAGTACCCTACGGGCATGTCATAAACTTGCAAAAATTCTTCGATGTTCTTATCCATTGCTAAGTGCCTTCTTTTGTACTTGTAAAATAAAAATATCAAGATAAATGGCTTCCCAACTACGAATTTCACTGCACAAAATTGCATTAAGGAAAATTTTGATAGGTTAGATTTTTTTTTTTTTTTTAAATCATCTTAGGAGCAAATCATTGCGGCTTACCTAGTATCGCTGTAAATTCAAAAGTTGTCCAAAATGCATAAAAATCAACACCTATGGAAAAAACCAATGATGTGAAAAGAAATTCAAGGAAAAGAAGTATGGAAAACAAAAACTCACGAGAAAAGATAGTAGTAGTAGGCTACATTGTACAAGTTGAATTTAATCCAAAAGAATATGATAAGTGGGATGCGTGCATTTGCAAATAAATAAACCTATTAAGCTTGAATTCGCATATACGATAGATGACACTAGAAACTCCTTTTCCTTAGTTAGCAGTCAACAAATAATGAGAAATAATTATTTTCTTTCTTAAGTAATAGTTTTGTTCCTCCTATCAATACATGAATACAATTTTTTAAAGAATTTGTTAAACAAGCGTCTCTTGAATTATTTGTTAAGTGACTAACTGAGGAGCTAATTAAGAAAATCTAAACTCTTTGCCAACAAAAATACTAGTTATGTGGCTGCTCGCATAACAACCCCTTCTTCTACTCTTTTTTTTTTTTAATATAAGTGGGGAGGTTAGACCTCATATGGAAAGGAATTATGTTCTAGGCGCTTGTATATGTGCAGCAAATGATGGGTCTGTTCAGGTGACTTTTGCCGTCACCTTTTTTCCCCGAATCTTGCAACTCCTACATTTTGATTTTAATAGGTAAAAAGAAGCTCCCGAAACCTTTCAAACAGACAGATACTAACGTATATGAACATATCTGTTCTGTCATTATTTTCTCGGATATCAAATATCTCTTTGGTTTTTCAGATTTGAAGAGAGAGTTGAAATAGTGTACGGAATCATGCAAAATTGCGTTAAATTTATTGCCTAACGATGCTTACCGTAGTCGCCCATGAATCTGCAACCCGCATCACCCAAGTAGATGCTAAAGGAATCGAAGAAGCAGAACAAAATGTCCACCCAAAAGTTGAGATCGAACCCATCGGCCATGATGTTATGGATTAGCTTGTAGTTGTGGGAGTTGCTATTATTCTTCCTTTCACCCCCAAAATAATACGAAACCACGTCCGACTATGAATTGTGCAAAAATCCCTGATATCCGATGCCTTTGGATTGATCAAGCATACAAACTCATGATGTGTTGGAAGAGTATGATCCCTTAATGCATGGATTGGTAGACATGTAGAGTGGAGAACTGACTGATTTTGAGCAGTTCGCAACGACCAATGTAGGTAAGCTGCTCATGTAGTATGAAAAGCTTTTGATACCTCAACAATGAATGGCGGGGGAGAGATGAGCAGTTATTCTTTTGCAACCCGTCCTCGACCAATTTGATTTGGCTAGTGGAATAATTATTAACCTGCACACAATATCAGCCATTATGGATGTGTAGAACAATGCAATTATCTTCACAAGCCGACTCGTGCTTTGAGTTACCGCATCCTTTAAAGTCACTCTTTAGTAGAACTAGGTAGCTTGGACTGCGAATGTCACCATATGATGAAGTGCACCACTGATTACTTGGCTCGACATGACTAGTCATTGCTAGAAATAGAACAATAATGAGTAGCAACACTTGACAAATACTCATGGAGCCGAGAGCATTAATCATGCCTCTGTTTGTCTTTGAGAAAGGGGAAATTGGTAAAGAATTGTTGGTTGGGTGTGGAGGAGGTGCATTATAAATAGATTAGAAGAGATTAGAGGATCCTTGCTTGATTGGAGACTTGGGAGTCGCCTTGTCCTATATAGAAAAGCCCAAGTTTGTCGACGGAATAAATGGATGCAAGTCGAGAAATTAAAGAGGTGGACCCAAACTGAAGTTCAATTATTAAAGGAATGGCCAGTGGCCATCCCTATTTGAGACCCCCCCTACCTTTAAAGCACATACGTATATTCAGTGCATCTAGAAAATTTACACCGATAAAGAATGGACAGGATCTTCGGTTCGGTTGTCAAGTCACGAACTTCAAATATAATTCAATTGTTTACATGGTCGAATTATTCCATGAAATAAAAAATTAAATAAATATAAAAATGTATCCCATGTGATATAATGCATGAGAATTTGAAACAACAGTGGGTCTTTTACATTTTGCATATTAAAAGTTTTGTAACCCGAATAATTGACGGGACACAATATAGAGATAATTTTCTTGACTGGAATCAAAAGGGACAAATACTTTAAAAATAATTGAAGACAAAAGCAACCCTAATAGCCTTTCATGTGGATTGGAGATTAGTGTGCAAAATTAGTGCCGTCACTTCAAACTAGTGACATCCCTCTTTTGATGTGCACTTCTAACTAACTTTGATGAATTGATATAGTGGACCTATTTTTTAAGGATAATAAATATAGATATGCAAGAAAACTTTGCTTTGCCTATGAAAATAGATTAGCAGTGTAAGGTTAAAGTTGCTAACTAAGGAGATATTTGTTGTCGTGTGGCCTTCTGCAGAAAGGAGAGCCATAGACTCGCTTTTTGAAAGCCGTAAGGAGAGCTGCCGTCGGTGGCCTCTTTTTACTTTGTTGTACTTTCCGCAAGAGAGAGTTCAAAGGTAAGAAGACATGAAGAATTAATGGACTCGCCTTTTGCAAGCCCAGGAGAAACATCTCGGGTTCTGAGTGATTTAGTCGCAAGGCATTTGTCGTGTCTCACATGTCCGTTGTTTTTCAAATTAGAAAAGGGTTGTACGATATATAGAATCACGTCAATATAACCTCCGTGACACTCGCTAAGCGTGCTAAAAATAGCAACTATCGTTTTGTACAAAATACATATAAATTGAACATATAAAAAAAAAAAAAAGGACTTATACAGATTGCTACCGGCATGTAGATATTACCTTAGTCGAACATCTATTTTCTCACTCTCGAAAGATACTTAAAACCCTAATCAACACATTCTGAGAAAATTTTTTACCGTCTACCATTTGAAACTGTACTAAAATACTGAATATTCGCTTGAAAGAGAGAGTGAGGGCATATTACCCTTTGTGAGTCTTGAGCACCTTTTTGATGCTTTGAGGCATGGTGTTCTGAGTGCTAAATCCATTTCAAACGTGATAAGCGTGTTCTTCTCATTGGCTTTGTATTGATTGACCGACAATAAAAAGACATTCATCACAATTTGTGGGTGTTCATCGCTAGAAATATCGTGCCCGCGGCAGAGGAGACAACCCGCTGAATCTTGGCCATTTGACACGAATGCTGAGTAAATAATCGAATGCGGTCCGGTGGGCGACTCAAGTCAATCTGGAGTCAACCATTTCAATGGTTACGATCAAGCAACCTCTGCTTCACAAAGCCATGCTGGACCCAACAAATCTTCAGGTTCAGGATCTTGGAAAGAATGCTGCTATATTCATAATTGTACTCTCTAGGCTCTCAAATCTTGAGTCTGTAGACAGTGCGAAACCAAAAAGACCTGCGCATACCACTTGCAGATTATTGCATGGTGAGTTTAATCTATTCAAGCGTCGAAAACAGATAAGAAAGCATTATAGATAAGGAGATTTTTTTTTTTCATTTTGAACATTGATTTATTCCCAAAAAAAAAGAAGAAGCAAATTAGTGGTTTTATCTAACAAGCAACGAAATTGATGCTCCATTCAATTTTTCAGCTTCAAGAACTTGCTGGCACTAGCAAAGAACATGCAATTCCGTGAAGCACATGGTGACACGAATGATTGTAGACATCCTTTGATTTGACAAGCCCGCAAAAAAGAGAGGAGTGGACATCACCTGTACCCATAAATTGTTCTGCAGCCTCTGGATTTTCTCGTGTTCAGGGATCTCATGTCCTATTGCCTTAGAATGGCGATTGCTCTTTTCCAGAGCCAATGCGTGACCCAAAATAATGAAATTTTTGCTTGACCGGGAGTTACCATCGTCAGTGACACCCTCTTAACTGAACGCTGAAAAAAGAATTATTCTCCTCATCATTCGAATCGTATTAAAACAGAGGGAATATGTGTAGATATTAGGAATAAATAACATTTGCTCTCTTTTCCATCCTAATTCTGATGGCATTTTAAACAGACAGTCCCAATTTGATTAAAAGAAATCCATTTTCAAATTAAAAAAAAAAGAAGAAGCGAAAGTCAATACCTAGTATAGACCTAACATTTTATGATTTGTATCCAATGATAGAGCATTGTTACAGCAGATACATTGAACACGTGTTTCAGCTCTACTTTTTCCTCTTGCCACAAAGGATGAAACAGATGGGGCTGGGATGTACGAAATCTTGGGGTGGATTGCGTTTCTCTAACGAGGCAAATTGACTTCTTTTACCCTCACCCATTTGACCATAACCGCCACTGTAGATTTTCTTAGAAGATTGATCACTTCTTGGTCAAAGTAAATCAATTGCAAGAAAACAATAAAATAAAATTTGCTGCAAATGGTGGATAAAAAATTTCAATTTCCGCTAGCCAAATGCTGAGTGACTTCTAAATGCAATAATCACAAATAAAAACTGCTGTGCACCTGAGAGTCGAAGTGAATCATGCCGGAGACGAAGAGGACACTCGCTAGTATATACAAGGTAGCATGTATCGCAGCTCTTTTTGGTGAATATTCTACAGAAAACAAGTGATTTTGTTAATAGATGACTGGATTGGCTAGAATTCACAGAGATGAACATACAAAGTACGCTTCCCAAAGAAGGTTTTTACATGAACCTACACATACGTCCGATCTTGGGTCCAAGCTTCAGAAGGGTTACAGCTTGGTTCTCTTAATGAACAAGATGGTATATCAAATTTTAGTGAAGTTAAAATTAATCCATGCTAAATTCTAAATGAAATAACTGTTTTGTTGATCAAACAGGGCAGATGAAGAAGTTCATCGAGTTAAACTAATAAAACATGACCAAATATATGAAGAAACAAAGAAAATTCCATACAATTACTTGTCAATAATTTCATGTTAACTTCAAAATGGAATATGAGTTCTTTCAAATATAGACTTCATAGAATTGTTTGATCTAGGACCTTCTTCCTTTCCATTTGTATAAAATTTGTTTCTTGCATAGGCCGATATGTCTACTTTGTAAAATCTCTTGAAAATGAATTCATAAGTCGTTGATTTTAAGAAATCATATGCTAGTAGTAGCACATTAAGTAGCAAGATCGTAGGTTATTAATAGCTTTTCAATATTATCCTAAATCGTTTAATGAGGGAGGAAAATTCTCAATGTCCATCACTTGCCCCGCCGTTTTTGTCCACGCTCTCTTATCAATTTGGTTGTCCTTTGGAAGGATGATGCAAGAGAAAACAACTAAATGAAGTACAATAACCAAACGTTAACCTAAGAGCTGGAAGAAGACAATCTCGAAAGTAATTACTGTTGAGCTAAACTGGCTCAAGTATCTGCATACACAATAGTACATTGCGGGAACATATAACAAATACACAAAGCTTTTCTAATCAAAATGGTGCATGGTTATCTATACATCATTTTTATCCCCAAAAGGAAAACTAGCGAAAAGTGTTGAAGTGCTTGATGAAGCTGCCAATGTTTCTAATTCCATCTCGGTTTTGTCATGGTCAATTGCCTCATATGGTGGGTAAAAAAGCGGTTTTGGAGGCATCTGAATATTACCAATATCTCCTTTGAGCATTTCTAAGACTTTGTTCATTGGAGGCCGATGATTGGGGTTTAACTGTATACACCAAAGAGCGGTTATTATCATCTTTTTTATCACCTTCCTTTCCTCTTCCACAACTTCTTCCAATTCAACACTTTTTCCTTCATTTACTCGGTCGTACACCCACAGTGGAAAATAAATTTGGCTCGACTGTTCCGCATTTGCATTTACATTTTTCCTTCTACTTGCCATTTCCATGAGCAACATTCCAAAGCTATAGACGTCTGCTTTATAAGATACACCACCAATGCTTTTGTAGAACAACTCAGGTGCCATATATCCCAAGGTTCCTCTTGCAGTAGTCATTGAGACTATGCTATAATCAATGGGATAAAGTTTTGCGAGTCCAAAATCAGATACTTTCGGAGTGAAATTTTTGTCTAAAAGAATATTGTGAGGTTTGATATCAAAGTGTAATATTTGCATGTCACACCCACGATGTAAATATTCAATCCCTCTTGCCACCCCAAATGCAATCTCATATATTTTCTTGTAATCAAGAAACTCATCACCTTCCTTAGTGAAAATTTGCTTATCCAAAGATCCATTCGACATGAAATCGTACACAAGAGCTTGTTTCGAGCCTTCAAAGCAAAAACCAATGAGTTGCACCACATTAACATGGTGAATTCTTCCAATAGTAGCCACTTCATTGATAAAATCTTCGCCATGGGCCTTCGATTGTTTCAAAATCTTGATGGCCACTTCGTTGCCGCTTCTGAGCATTCCTTTGTATACAGAACCATATCCCCCTTCACCTAGTTTGTGCTTAAAATTTCCGGTGATCTTCTTGATATTCGAGTAAGAGTACCTTACAGGCAAAAAGTTATTATGAGCTTGCAAAAATTCTTCGATATTCTTGTCCATTGCTAAGTGCCTTCTTTTGTACTTGTAGATCAGAAATATCGCAACAAATGGTGTCCCGATTACAAACTTCGCTACACAGAAAAAAACTAAAAATTTTTGATAGGTTAGAATAAGTTTTTTTTTTTTTTAATTGTTGTAACAATAAATAATTGTGACTTACCTAATAGTATTGTAATCCAAGTAGCCCAAAATGCAATATCATCTAGGACACCTGTGGAAGGAATGTATGTTGTGAAAAGGAATTGAAGGAAAAGAAGTTTGAGAGTGAAAGCACGGGGAAATAGAGTAGTAGCAAGTTACTTTGTACAAGTTGAATTTTGTCCAAAGGAATGTGAGAAGTGGGATGCGTGCATTTGCAAATAATATTAACCTTCGTTTTTCACATAGATGATAGATGATACAAAAATCTCCTTTTGCTTTATCAGTGGTCAACAAATCTAGAGAAATATTGCTTTTCATTTTTAATGAATAATTTTTTCCTCCTATTGATACATGAATACAATTTTTTAAGGTTGTTAACGAGTTTCTCTTGGATTATTAGTTAAGTGACTAGTTAAAGAACTAATTAAGAAAATTAAAAAAAATGTAATTTTTATGCCAACAAAAAACTAGTCACGTGGTTAGTCGCACAAGGATCCTTTTTTTTTTTTTTTTCTTTTTTCGGCGGGAGATTTAGCCTTTTTGTGGAAAGAAATTATAATCTAGACACATGTATACATTGCCGTATACTATCACGTAAATTTTGTCATAACTTTCTGGGATATTAGATATTACTTTCATTTTCCAGTTTCAAAGAGAAAGTAGCATGTGAAAGAGTGTACAGCATATTGAAAAAAGGAAGCGTACAGAATCATGCAAAATTACGGTGAAATTTCAGAGATGATCGGTACTTACTTCCATAGTAGTGCTTGTATCTGCAAACCTCACCACTGGTGGAGATACGGACTAAGCGGTGGGAATGAAAGTAGTTAGCTAAATGAAAGTAGCGATATAAATCAAAGGTGCAAAAGAAGGTTACAGAAGGTGGATCCCCGTAGTGGAGAACAAATCCATCGGCCATGATGCTATGGATTAGCTCGTAACTGTAGGAGCTACTGTTAATGTGTTCTCCAACCCCAAAATAATTTGTCCATGTCCACCTGCTAATGTTGCAAAAATCCCTAACATCCAATACTTTTGGATTGACCAAAACATACAAGTTCCAATTTGATGACATGTTGGAAGAGTATGATCTCTCATTGCATGGACCAGCAGCGATGTAGGATGGAGAGCTAACCGACTTTGAGCAGTTTGCAAAGATCAAGGTACTTACATTGAGAGGAGACAATGGCAATGGCTGCCGAGGGAAAGAACAGTAGTTATCCTTTTGTAACCCATCGTCAACCAATCTAATTTGGTGAGCAGAATAATTGATGGATTGCACATAATATCGGTATTTAAGCAAGTATATAACAGTGCGATTATCTTCACAAGCCAACTCGTACCGTCTTCTGGGATTACTTGTTAGTCGAAACGGATGGCTTATGTTATGAATGTTACCGCAGGATGAAGCGCTCCATCGATTACTTGGCTCGACATTGCTAGTCATTGCTAGAAATAGAACAAGAATGAGCAGCAACACTTGATAGATATTCATGGAGCCAAGAGCACTAATCATGTCTCTTTTGATCTTTGGGTGAAGATGTTTAGTGTTCGTGGAGGAGAGGCGCAATTTAAAAAGATTGAAAAGAGATGGGCGATACTTGTTTGATTGAAGACTTGGCAATCGTCTTGTCTTATATAGAAAGGCCCAAGTCAGTCAAAATAACAAATGGACGGAAAGTCCAGAAATTAACCGAAACTAAAGTTCCATTATGAGAGGAACGGCCGATGGCCATCACTATCTGAGGCCCCCTTTAATCACGTATGTATACAGTGTATCTAGAAGATTTACACCAACAAAAAATTTAAAGGATTTTCTTCGCATTTAGTCTTTCTTTATCCACTTCTATCGCCACAATTCTTCCACCGTCTCCATTGGGAAGGGTGGTTGTTGTGTCCCCGTCACATCCCATCAACAAATAAATCCACGTTTGCCTCCCCTGCCCAATCACTTATCTTCTGGTACGCTAATCTACCTTCTCAATTTCTTCTTCGTTTTTTCCTCCTCCCTTCTTCCATCTTTTTTCTTCACCCCCCAGGTCACGATGAAAAGGAAAATTGATGTATAGTTCTAGAGGCAAAAGATCAAAATTAAAAACTAGCTTGCCTCATATTAGAATATTTAAATAACAAATCATGTCTTCTTTTAATAGTTTATTTTTTTTTAGAATTGGTGACAGTAATTCCACTAAAATCTCATGTAGTATCAAAGCCAAAGATTCTGAATTCAAATATATTTGAGTCTCATTTACCTCTCCTATTAAATTTTCATGTTTAGTATTAAGCAAAAAGGCCAAACTAAACGTAAGGAAAATTGTTGAAATATTTAAATAATAAATCATACTTTCATTTAAAAGTTTAAGCTTTTTAAACAGTCGATGGTGGTCTTACCAAGCCTAACACCTCAAAACTACTACTACTCTATCTTCTTTGAACTGTTTCTGTTTAATTGCAAAAGTGTTAAAATATTTAAATAATAAATCATACATTTATCTAATAACCATATCGCATCATCATTCGCTGAAACTTAGTTTTGCGATTGATTGGGCAGTTTGAAGGGCAATTACTTTGTCAAGGTCTTAGCTTGAAGATATTGAATTCGAGAATAATCATCTGTTTCGTCGCATGCATGGATTTTGTTTCTGTTTGAAGTTTGACTTGATTTAGGTTTGGTGTTCCTTTCTGTTCTGGCCACGAATTTGGTTCTAAATAGTTTGAGGAATTGATGGGAGAACTAGTAACAATCTGAACAATATCGGATTAATCCAGCGAAATAGAATAATTTCCCCTCTTATATAAACATAATAGGAATTGATATAGTAGAGCAATAAAAACCAAGCATGCAAACAAAATGCAATTTTTTACCTAGAAAACCTCCTCAATGCGGGACCGGAATCCACCCAAAATTTTTACTATCAATAAAATCGGATGAGCAAAGTTCTTCACTAGTAAATACTAGAGGTACATAGTAACAAAGACCTCAAAAACATCATTCTTGGCAATACGCATAAATTTCAAAAGAAATCAAGGATAAATCTAACCAAAAATGCAAATTTTGATCAACTCATGAAAAACCTGGTATAAGAAGCTTCTAACAAAAATTAAGCCATCCAAATTCGAGAAGAGTGTGCCACTAACATGCTAACAAAATTTCAGCTCAATCAAACCATGAGCCAGCTTGATGTAAATCAAGCTTATCTCCAAATCTTAGATTTTCCGTTTTTTTTTTCTCTTGTTACTACATCTCAGCTAACTTTTTTGCAGCTACCACTTAAAAGATAGTGAAAAACCCGATTTCGTTATGGGCTCAAACCCTTTTGAACTTGCAATTAATTTGACTTTCTCAACATCAGAGTGAATCCAACTAACAAATTTTCCCCTTGTGACGATGTGGAGGGATTCATAATCCTTGCTATCAATCAGCAATGTTCAAGCTTTTATCTTAGTAGAGTCTTCGTCATCGTATCATAACCATTATGATCCATATGAATTTTCTCAAGTTCCAACAACTTCTTATCTAGAACATCCCTTATCCAATGAGATCTAACATCAATGTATTTCGATCTAGAATGAAAAGATGAATTCTTATCGAGATGAATTGTCCTTTGATTGTCACAAAATAACGCATACCTCTTTTGCTTAAACCTAAGTTCCAAGAACTTTAGTCAATCTCTTTACTAGCTTCGGTCGTCACCATAAATTCACCTTCTATTGTAGAAAGTGCAACACACTTCTACAATCTTGACTTCCATGACTAAGCTCTACTGGCCAAAAAAAAAAAAAGGAACAAAAATTAAACAAATTTACAAGTATCAATATCTCCTACCAAATTGGAATGTATGTATCCAACTAACTCAAGTTTCCTTATACCGAAATTGAATTTCAAATTACAAGTTCTTCGAAGATACCTCATGATCCACTTTATTGCATTTCAATGCTCTCTACCTAGATTGACAAATAATGGCTAACAATGCCAACTACATGTGCTAAGTTTAGATGTGTACAAACTATCACATATATCAAGCTTCCTACGGCTAAAATATATGGAACACTTTCCATGTCCTTCTCTTTATTAGTTGCAGGTCTTTGCTTTGCATTTCACTTAAAGTGGGCAACAACAGGAATACTAATCACTTTAATAATGTCCATGTAAAATTTCTGAAGAATTGTCTCAATGCACTTCTTTGCAAGAAGAACAAATTCTTAGCATCTTTATCTCAGGTAATTCTAATACCAAGAATCTATTTCACTGGGCCCAAGTCCTTCGTAGCGAAAGACTTGCTTAACTGTTTTTTCAACAATTCAATTCATGGAGCATTCCTGTCAACAATCAACATATCATCAATATAAAGCAAGTAAATAATAAAGTTAGCATTAGAAAAATTTTAGACAAACACATAGTTATCTAATGAAGTCTTCTTATAGCCTTGTTCCATCATAATTGACATAAACTTTTTATACAACTGTCTCGGTACTTACTTTAGGCTATAAAGACTCTTCTTGAGCTTGCAAACATAATCCTCTTTTCCTTTCACTTTGAGACTCTTTTATTGTTGCGCATATATCTCTTCCTCCAAGTCATTATATAAGAAAGTTGTCTTGACATCCATTTGCTCAATCTCCAAATCTAGGCTAGCTGCCAAGTCTAGTACCACACGGATAAGAGATATTTTCAGCACCATAGAAAATATGTCATCAAAATCAATACAATTTCTTTTGAATCCCTTAACAACCAATTTAGCTTTGTATTGTGATTATGAAGTTTCTTCATCATGTTTTCATTTGTACACCTACTTATTCTTCAAAGTTCTTTGGCCTTTAGGCAATTCATCAATTGAAAAGTATGATTATTATAAAGTATGAAAAACCAAACTCGTGAGGAAAGAGAGTAATAGCAATAGCAAGCTAATTAGTACAAGTTGAATTGTGTCCAAAAGAATATGCGAAGGGGGATGCATGCATTTGCAAGAATGAAAATAAAATCATATACAAGAAACTCCTTTTGTTTTGTTAGCGGTCAACAGAAGATAGAGAAGCGGTCATTTTCATTTCTAGTTAATAATTTCTTCCTCCTATCGATACATGAATATATATATATTATATATTTATGGAATTTGTTAATGAGGGTCTCTTGAAATATTAGTTGAGTGACTAATTAGGGAATTAATAAAGAAAATAAGAAAATCAAAACTCTAGACCAACGATTAGCTAGTCATGTGGCTGCACCATTTTTTTCTTTTTTCACATTGAAAGTCTAACCCTTATGTGGTTAGGAAATATAATGTAGGCACATTTATACGGGCAAATGATAATGGATCTCGTACCGAGGTAACTTCCGCTGTCACCTCTTTTTTTCTCAAAATCTTGCAACTCCCAAATTTGATTTTAATATGTAACACGAAACTCCCAATTTCATGTTGACGTAAATTAACATGTTTATTCTGCATAATTGTCTTGGATTTCAATTTTTTTTTCATATTCCATTTTTGAAGAAAAAGTAGCAGATGAAAGAGTGTTCAGAATCATGCAATATTGCTATAAAATTTCATTGCCAACTGATGTTTACTGCCCATGTACTCGTATATCTTTCAATCAATTTGCGCCTGAAAATGTTGAGGTGACGGTCTAGTCATGTGCGACTGCCCTACAGCATAATGAGCATTTGATGGAAGAAATTAAGTGAAACTTGTTAAGGCTAGATCTATCCCTAGCTGATATTGCGGATAATAAAAGAATTTAAACTAATATTGCAACTAAACAACTTCTAGTGACATATGGTGTAGTATCATATTTTACTGGTGTGCAATTCTATCACAAATAAAATAAAGAGAGAATAAGAGATAGAGAATTGCACACAAAAAATTATAGTAGTTTGGCTTTTGTAAATCTACGTCTACTCTCCCGCGCAAATAACCTGTTGGCTAGATTCTACTTTTAAGAACCGATAAGAGTTACAAGATCTAAGCAATGAATACTCAAGCTCGTATCGATAACTCTTTACACACTCTCAACTTCTAAATAATTACACAATGTTGCTCATAGAGACAAATATATTTGATCAGAAAACACTCTTTAAAAGTTTTGATTCTCTTGTATTGCGTTAAACCTTTCAGCTTCGAGACCTCCTTTTATGCTCCTTCCTATCCAAGCTGACTATTGGATATATCTCCAGAAGAATTACTCAGCCAATCTACTCGTTGATCTAAATCTTGCTTAGAAGATCTGATTGCTTCAGAGTCATCGAGGATGAACCTTCCCGTAAATTCTGCTACCCATCTGATTGCTTCAGGGTCATGATTGGAGTCAAGTCCACCTTGGAATTTTAGTCTCTCTCTCTCTCTCTCTCTCTCTCTTTTGTTGGTTCTGCCTCCCATCATCAAACAAATCCATTTAGACAGTCATACCGGCCCCATTATTTCATACATATGACAACCTCTCATGCGTGAATATAAAACCACAAAAAAAAAAAATTATTTAGTCATCATCCAAAAGGCATAACAAGTAAAGGGAACATGAGTTTAATGTTGTAAGTTGCCAATTTAAGAAGATGGGATGAACCTTGTTCAGGCGAAGTGGAATCGGTAAACAATTGCTTGGCGTATGTGGAAGAGGCACAATATAAAAAGAATGATAAGAAGATGGGATGAACCATTGTTTGATTGGAGACTTTGGAGTCGACCTACCCTCTAGAATAGACCAAGTTAGTCAACAGAACAGATGCACTCAAAGTCAAGAAATTTAAGAGGTGGACCATAGTTGAAGTTCCATCGTTACTGGAGTCCCAACGGCCTACTCTGATTGAGACCCCCTACAAAATCACCTACGCAAAAAATATTCAAATCATCGTTTTATACATTTGATCTTTCTTCTCCGCGTAATTGTTAGGTTGATATCCCATCAACAAACAAATCCATCGCTCTCTCTCTCCCCATCACTCTATCTTTCTTCATATTTTCTTCTTTGTTTCCTCCTCCTTTCTTCTTCTCCAACTCCCTTCTTCACCACCCGAGTCATGATCATAGGAAAATTCACATATAGTTTTAAGTAAAAATTCCAAATAAGGACATGAAGTACTCTCTTTTCTTAAATAATGGCTTAAAGTTGACTTTATTTCAAATAAGAGCATAAAATTGCTATGTCAATCTGAAAGAAGGGCCAAAAGCGATTATGACTGTTTTAAATAAGGGCCTAGCCTTGCCGGCTCACCGATTGGCAAAAAATTCCAACCAATCAAGGATATTTTTGTCCAAACACAATTTAAATTTAAATTTAATAATATTAAAACTTAAAAAAGAAAAATTAACAAAAAAGGGAAACACATAGCCGCCCTATCGTTGGTGGGGCAACAACAACAGCCAAGAGGTCGATGATGCCTAGGCGAGGGCTGGCGAGCCTCAACAATGATAGGAGAGAGCAGTGACCCTCTCCCAAATCTAGGCAAGGTCGTCGCTCCTCACCCTCGTTTAGGAGATGGTAGCCTAAACGAGAGCCTGAAGTAATCGTTGGGTCAACATCCCATCAACAATCAAATCCATCGCCATCGCTCCATCTTTCTTCTTTGTTTGTTTCCTCATTCTTTCTTCTTCTCCAACCCCCTTCTTAATCACCCGAGTCACGATCATAGGAAAATACACATATAGTTTTAAGGAAAAATTCCAAAGCAGGGTTTGAGATATCCTCATTTTTTCAAATAAGAATCTAAAGTGACTTTATTTCAAATAAGGGTATGAAGTGGCCATATCAATCTCGAAGAAGAGTCCGAAGTGATTATAACTATTTCAAATAAGAGCCTAGCCTCATAGGCTCATCGGTCGGCAAAATTTTTTGACTGATCAAGGATATTTTTGTTCAAACACAATTTAAATTTAAATCTAATAACATTAAAACTTAAAAGAGAAAAATTAACAAAAAAAGGGGAGACATAGTTGCCCCATTGCCAATGGGGCAACAACGATGGTCAAGGGGTCACCAATGCCTACGTGAGGGCCAACGACCCTGCAAACTAGAGGTGAGGGCCTATTGGCCCTTGACAGGGACGAGAGAGGGTAATGTCCCTCTCCCAAATCTAGGCGAAGATTGCCGTTCCTTGCCTTGGTTTTGGCGATGGTTGTTGGCCCTCGCCTAGAATCCTAAAACTTGGATGATGAGGTCTGGGGCCCTAGGCGAGGGTGGGCGACCCTTGCCTAAATTTGGGAGGGGGTTGCCGCCTTCTCAAGACCTCACCTATAATTAGCGAGGGTCGCCAACTCTTGTCCAAGCGCTGGCGACCCCGTCGACCATTGTTGCTGCCTCGTCGACAATGGGCTAAGGCGATGGCCCTTTGTGTGTCCTTTAAAAAAAAAATAGTTCGCTTTTTTTAACGAAAAAATAGAAGAAAGAGAGAAAAAGGGAAAATTCTAAAAGAACAAAATTACCCTTCACAGTTGGTGAGTTTAGGCCCTTATATGAGACTGATATGACCACTTCATGTCTTTATTTGAAATAATATCCATTTCAAACTCTCATTTGAAATAATAAGGGCACTTCGGCCCATATTTGAAACAATATTTACTTCATGCCCTTATTTGAAAAAATGAAGATACTTCAAGCCCTTATTTAGAATTTTCCATAGTTTTGAGGAGCAAGATGAAAAGCAATAACTAGCTTGCCTCAAAACAACTTCTCCACATGGCGCATCAATTTTGACATAGTACCATGAAACCGTGTTATATAAGCCTACTCATATGTTCTTTCGAATGCAACAATAACTCTGTTGCTTGTTAAATAAGTCCACCAATTTGTTATTCTCCGCAATGATTTCTTATGTTTTTCGACACTTAATAGATTAAAATGACAATACAATAATCTGCAAAAATATAACAATCACAGACTGAAATACAATGAGAATTCATATACAATTAGAGTAGAAAACAGGCTAGCGTAAGGACTCGTTAAATGGGCATAAGAGGATTCACAACCGATCTGTTATCTGGAAGTATCAAGAAAGATATATGGTTAGTTTTAAACTTCTACACAAGGAAGTGGGACATGATCTTTTGATACTATTTTAATGCTTTGTTTGGGAGAGAAAGGAAAGAGGAACAAGGAGGTGGGAGGAGAATCATTTTTCCTCCAATTCACTCTCATAGAATATTCAACATTTTGAAAATCAATTTTTCTTCATGTCACGACATAGCACATCAATTTTCACGCATTACCATGAAATCATGTTAATATGTGTCAAAATATTTTTCTTATTTGTCTTCCATGGATTTATTCATAGAATGTAGGAATGCAATGTAGGATTACCAAATCCCGAATCTGAAGTGACCCCCCCCCCCCTCGGTGGACCTCTCTCTCTCGTTATGTAGAGTCCTCTCTCTCTCGACATGCAGAGTTTACTTTTTCTGGGTTTCTTCGAATTGATCGCCTTTCATCTCGGTTCAACCATTCTTCACACTTCTCCTGTTCTCTGTCCAGTGTTCTTATACTTTCATTCAGCATTCCCCTCCTTTCTCAGTAGATGATGTTTCCCAACGTAGCGCTTTTCCTGGCAGTCCAGTTACTGGGTTTTGCTTCTGTTTGTCTTATCGGAGCTTGCATGTCGACTTGATTGCCATTACCAGACAGTTTTCCAGTTATGAATACATCCCAGTCTCCGGAAGACGTTCGCCTTGCTGCCTTATGCCATCGACTTGGCCGACTCTGGTCTGAAGCAGACGTGGACATCTGGGATGATGAAATATCTCCGGAAAAGATGCAAGAATGCAAGGCAACGTTAGTGGGTAAAGTCCTGTCTGACTCATCAGTTAATTTTCAAGCTTTACAGAGTACGTTAAAACGTGTATGGCGTAATGAACATGTGCAAATTTCCCAACCCGAAGAGGGGATGTATGTTTTTACTTTCAATTCTGAAACTGAACGGCAAAGAATCTTACATAGTGGCCATTGGCTGTTTGGGCACAACCTTCTGATACTAAAACCGTGGTTGCCGAATACGCCTCTTCATTGCTATGATTTTACCACATGTGAATTCTGGGTGCAAATCTTTGGACTCCCTCTGGAAAGATGTACAGAGAGAATGTTCGCCAAGGCGGCTCGCCATGTTGGTCAGGTTCAGGAAGTGAGCCTAGCAAACAAAGAGAATTCATTTGTTAAAACAGGGCGTGTACGAGTGAAGATTAACCTTCAAGAACCGTTGAAATCTGGTAAGCTACTCCAAGTGGAGGGACAGAATATCTGGATTGATTTCAAATATGAGCGATTATCTTATTATTGTTACTCTTGTGGTATCTTGGGCCATTATGCAACTCAATGTCCAAATATTCCTTTTGATGAGGCAAAGATGGAAGGGAAAGATCAGCTGTCCTATGGTCCCTGGTTAAGGGCTGAGGTAAGAGCTCACAGTCCATTCTGGAAAGCCTTTTATGAGAAACTACCGGACCAAAATGAAGTTGAAGAAGTTATACCAGAAACTCCACCGCCATTACCTTTATTACTTCTTGCAGAACCTTCATGCACCAAGGAGCAACCCCCATCTGTGGAGTTTAATACCACACAGAACCTTCAAAGTAATCCATTGCCTACCCGGCATATTCCCTCTATGGCCGAACCTCTTCCGAAAGCACTTGTGTTGAACAGCAAGAAGTTAAAAAATCCTTCAATGGCGGTAAAGGCTAGTCCTACTAAAAAAACAAAGCGTTACAATCCTTATGGAACTTCTTCTTTTGTTCCTGCACCTCTTGATGAATCTCTCCTTATGGATGCCCCTATATATGCAGCTGAAGGGGCAGACACAAGGGCTGTGGTGGCTTGCCCTAAACAGCCACCGCCAGCACAATGAAACTTATAAGTTGGAATTGTCGGGGGCTGCAACCCTCTCGACAATTCAAGCGTTAAAGGACCTAGTGGTCCATGATCGGCCTGATATTATCTTTTTGATGGAAACAAAAAACCAGGAACCAGTTATCAAGAGATTACAAAGAAGACTTCAATATCAGAATAGTTTTGTGATTAATCCCCAAGGTCTGGCTGGTGGCTTGGTTATTTTTTGGAATGAACAGGTTAATATTACTATCCACTCTCATGATCCTCATTATATTGATACTATCTGTTCAGATGTGTTGAAAAGGACAACTATGGGTATTACCTTTCTGCATGCTCCCGCAGTTTTTAATCAGCGTCAACTCCTTTGGACAACTTTGCGTCATCTTAGTCATCTACATACCCTTCCTTGGGTTTGTATCGGGGATTTTAATGAAATTTTGAATCACTGGGAGAAGGTGGGAAAACGCTTACCTCAGCAACATCGTTTACAATCCTTTAGAGATTTATTAAATGACTGCGCTCTGATGGATCTTGACACCAAGGGCTGCGCCTACACTTGGGTGAACAATAGAAATGGTGAGGAAGCTGTTAAGGAGAGAATAGACAGAGCTGTATGCACAATGGGATGGCGACTAACCTATCCGGAAGCAGAAGTTTACGCTTTACCTGCTATAGGACCTGATCATTGTCCACTATTGTTAACAACTGCAGTTAAACAAAACAGGCGGAAAAAGCGGTTCACCTTTTAATCTTTTTGGCTTCAAGATGATGAATGTCACCGGGTGGTCTCAGAAGCATGGTCATCAGCCTTATGTCACCCTTTCAGCATATCCAAAAAATTGCAGATGACAACCACAGCTTTATCTCAGTGGAGTCGAAGGAAATTTACGGCTGGTCATCAACAAATAGATCTTTTAAAGCAGCAACTTCAGTACCATATCAATCAACCTGCGTCCAATTATAATACCAGTCGGGTTAAATCGCTGAAGGAACAGATTCAGCAAATATGGATACAGGAAGAACACTACTGGGCAATGCGATCACGTATCAACTGGTTGAGGGGGGGGGGATCGAAATACGAAATTTTTTCATGCTACCACAATTCAACAAAGGAAGCGAAACAGAATCAGCATGCTCAAAGATGTAAACGAGGACTGGATTCGGGACCCAGGTCAGGTGAGGCGCATGACTAATGGTTATTTTCAGAACCTCTATTCTACTGCTGGTCATCGAGACTATGGCCCTACTTTAATGAAATGTCCAAAGATCGTGACAGAGGTAATGAACAATCATTTAATCGCTGACGTAACAAGAGAGGAAGTCCAGCTAGCTACATTCCAATTGGGATCAACCAAAGCTCCAGGACCTGACGGTTTTCATGGCCTCTTTTATCATAGTCATTGGGATATAATTCAGGATGATGTTTTTACCACGGTGCAAAAATTTTTCATTACTGGTGTGTTGCCTGCAGAAATTAACAGAACTTCTATATGTCTGATTCCTAAAGTACCGAATCCAGAGAGGTTAGATCAATTTCGCCCCATCAGTTTATGTAATTTTCTATACAAGATTATTTCAAAAGTCCTAGCAAATCGATTAAAGTGCTGTCTCCCAGATTTGATTGCCACAGAACAGAGTGCTTTCGTGTCAGGCAGACAAATACAGGACAACATTATGATAGTTCAAGAGGTCTTACATCAATTTAGAATTCGTCAGCGAAAGAAGAAATTTCAGGCGATCCTAAAACTGGACATGCAGAAAGCCTATGATAGGATTGAGTGGGACTTCTTAGAAGACTATTTGCGCCAGATTGGTTTTCATGATCGATGGGTGTTATGGTTGATGCAATGTGTTAAAACTACCTCTCTTAGCGTCAAACTTAACGGTGAAGATCTACCTTACTTCAAACCAACTAGGGGAATTAGGCAGGGAGATCCTCTTTCACCCTACTTATTTATACTCGTGGCTAACATGCTGTCTAATCTTATCCAGCAAGCTATTACTATGGGTCATCTCCGAGGACTGAAACTTAACAGGTGCTGTCCTGTTTTATCCCATCTGTTCTTTGCTGATGATGCGATCTTCTTTCTAGATGGTAAAATTCAGGAGTGTCAAAACTTGGCTAACATTTTAAATGAGTACTGTAGTGCAACAGGACAGCAGATAAATCGAAACAAATCAGGTCTGTTTGGTAGCAAAAATTGTCCTATGTCTCTCAAGTTAAATATGGCCGGAGAACTAAGAGTTCCAATTCTTGATAAAACCGGAAAGTATTTAGGCATCCCCTCAGACTGGGGATCCTCAAAGAGAGAGATGTTTGCTTGGATTCATACACGAGTGAATACTAAATTGGCAGGGTGGAAAGAACAATTGATTTCCAAAGGAGGGAAGGAGGTTCTATTGAAATCTGTGATTCAAGCTATACCTCAGTATGCGATGTCCATTTTCAAGATTCCTACCTCTATATGTAAGTCAGTTGAACAGAAAATAGCCAAATTTTGGTGGCAACATACCAGTAATAAAGCTGGAGTTCACTGGAAGTCCTGGGATATCCTAAAAGAGAGGAAAAGTACAGGGGGGTTTGGTTTTCGAGACTTATTATCTTTTAATAAAGCTCTTCTGGGAAGGCAGGCCTGGAGAATGTTTCAACATCCTTCATCCTTGTGGTGCAAATTTTTCAAAGCCTTATACTTTCCGTCTACAGATTTTTGGCATGCTCAACAGGGATCCCGTCCATCTTGGGGCTGGCGAAGTCTTCTAATGGGCCGTGATTCAATTATTCCTAAGTTGTGTTGGTCAGTCGGAAATGGACAGAATATTAAGGTTAGACAAGACAAATGGCTACCTATGGGAATCCTATGTGGACCATCTAACAGAGAGGAACCGAAAACAGTTGCAGGTTTTATAAACACAGAACAACATGCATGGAACAATCAGCTTCTAAACCGTACATTCGACGAGCCTATTGTTAAAGCAATTCAAGATATTAAATTATGGCCAGCATCTACTGAAGACAGAATTGTATGGACAGCAACTCTTGATGGACAATATACGGTTAAAAGTGCTTATCATGTCATACAGAAATCAGCGACTACACAGGTAGATTCTCGCCCATCCTCATCTTATATTACACCCCCTCATCTTTGGAAGCACATTTGGAAAACTAAGACAGATCCTAAAATCCGTATTTTCCTCTGGTCTATTAGTCAAAATGCGATTCCTACTAAGTCTAATTTGTTCCGTCGCCGAATCATCAATGATCCTTGCTGTATTCTATGTTCTACTCGCTCCCCCGAAACAGTCGAACATTTATTTCTACACTGCCCTTGGACTCAACAGATCTGGAGCCATCCTATTGTGCAAGTTAACGTAACAGATTATGCAACACACCGTATTGATGCCTGGCTTGCAGATATATCACAACAGATAGGCAACATACCTGATTTTGAGACCATCGCAGCCCTTTTGTGGCAGATCTGGAAGGCCAGAAATCATCTTATCTTTCGCCATCAATTCACGAAGCCGGACCAGCTTGTTGACTCCACTTTGGCTCTCGCTCACCTGCATATTACCGTTCAGAATCCGAATCTGCAGCAGCAACTGAAAAGGGGCATCAAATCGACGAACCCTAATCCTACCTGGATCCCACCGATGCAGGGCACGATCAAAGTGAATATTGATGGTGCCTTTCCTATTGCCGAAAACTGGGGTGCGATCTCCAGCGTCATACGGGATCATCAGGGTAGTCTGCTCGGAGGCTTCACCAACAACGTTCCAGCAACTTCTGCACTTGAAACGGAGACTCAAGCTTTTTTATATACGCTCAAAGATCTTCTTCAAAAAGGAAAGCATCACTCTGACCTGATTATTGAAACCGACTGCCTCACTCTGGTTGAAGCAATCAAGCATGAGCGTCTTCCTCCGTGGGAATGTCGTGCCCTTCTTTCCGAGTGCGAAGCGATTTTACCCTCTTTCTCGAATCTGCAAGTGCAGCACTGCAAACGATCGGCCAATGCCCTAGCTGACTGGGCTGCCAAAGCCCACGGTCGAGGTTCCCTCTCTGCGAATTGGGCCTCTGCTCCTCCTCCCTTGATGTTAGATCTAATTTGTAATGAAGCCCTGTTAGCGGGTTGTACTCTTTTCCCTACTTAATGAGGAATATCGTATATCTTCTGACCAAAAAAAAAAAAAAAAAATGTAGGATTACCAAACATAGAGTAATACTCAACAAATGCAGTAGAATGAGGTCATCGCAATAAGCATATCAATCTGTAGACCTGAATATGATGAGTATGCATAACTCAATGATCGCTGCAATATCTTTGATATTGAATTTCTTACCTTGAATATTTATATTCCACCACCAAGCAGTATGGCTACTTCATCCTAAGGTGTCTCAGAATTCGCCATTCCAAAGCCTAACCTGTGTTAAGTCACATTGGAGAAAGAATGAAGTTGCCAATAGTACCTATTATGTGAAAATGCCACGGGTTTGCAGATCTCTTGAGGATGATTGATCCTCGGTTTTTCTGAAGGTGAATATGTCCTCTAAGGTAATTCTGAACTCACAATCTAACATTTATAGAAACGATGTAATTTAATCAAAGAATGAATCACAGAGAAAAGAAGTAACACTTACATATATGTTGTTTTTCTATTGGTGAAATGACTCCCTTGATCAAAGATTCCTTTCAATCATGTTAACTCTACGTGGCCTCCCTATCCGATTAGTAAGAAATCTATCCTGAATTGCAAAATGAAGGCAACCATGTCTTGATGCCTCATGCACATTGACAGATTATCTTCAGTGTCAGATCACATTTTTCAATATTTCAGTACTAAAAATAGAAAAATGTGAGAGCAACCAAAGAAATGTTGCTATTAATTCGAGGTGGATTCCTTTCTCATTGACAGTAACAGAAATACTAAGATCGGCCACTTTCCTTATTGCTTTGACATAACAATTGAGAATACCGAGTCATTTTATTCAATTGGGTATCGACCATTTTCTTCAAACTTCATGATGGCTTTGCAAGTTTAGGGATGAAAGAAATGACTTCCTATCTTCACCTAAGAAAGTCACAGCCTTAATTTTACTTTAAAAAAAAAAAAAAAAAAAGGCAAAACCTTTAACTTACAAAGCTTTGAGAAAACTCAGTACAATATTCCATCAATTTGGCCACGAACTTCTGCAGATGAAACTTAGCCACCCTCCACTTTTTAGGCTTTGTTCGCCAGCTTTTCTGGCTTCCTCTTTGCAAATCTCTTAGACGAAACACTTAGCAGCTTGTTGAGCAACATTCCTTCATCTATAATCTTCTTCTTCACCTCATACCTGTACTTAATTCTACTATCAAGTTTATAACAAAGGAATGCAGGGAAATCTAATAGCTTGTCAAGGTCGCATCCCATCTCCCCCACCAAATATTCCACTTTCTCCTCCAGAGAATCAGGATTGTATGGAAGTATTTGAGGATGCTTCTTACTCATGAGAAGCACGTCTTCACAAGAAAACCTGTAACTCAAGAAGAGCTCAATCAACTTCTGCATATTCTTACAACTTGTCCTAGTCACAGCACCTATTGCAACTGCAAATTCCTTCATTCTGTACTTGTAACCAATTTTTACCATAAACCTCAGCTTATGAACAATGTTCCCCTCAAAAGATAGACCCAAAAACAAAGGAGCTTTGGTCAAGAACTTGAAATTCTTACTGGAGTTCAGTCCCCATTCTTTGAGAAAACTAATTCTGGGACACAATTTCCTCTCCTAGCTCATGGTAACATGTTAGGAAACACAAGCATGATCCTAAATATTTCCTGATCATCTAATCCCACAAATGGCCTCATTATCTCTACATGGCTTTCCAAGTGTTCCACATGGTATTTCAAAATGGCAGGAAGTTTGCGCAACACCACCCTCGTGGCATCCTCATCTCCTCCACTAAGTTCTAGAAGAAACTCCACTCTGGGAATCAATTGGACATCCAATCAATAACTCCATCGGTTGTTAGATAAATCCAATGATTTATTCTTGTCTGCAATGATTTCTTACATTTTTTTCAACACTCATGATACAATAATCTGCAGAAATATAACTATCAGACAAATTGAAATACAATAAGAATGTTAAAATTAAGCTAGCATAGGGACTCACTAAATGGGCATAAAAGGATTCACACCCCATCTGTTATCTTGAAATTTCAAGAAAGTTATACAGTCAATTTGTCACTTTTACACATGGGCGGGCCATGATCTTTTGATTCTATTTTAATGCTTTGTTTGGGAGAGGAAGGAAAGAGGTAAAAGTAGGTGGGTGAAGAAATTTTTTCCTTTTTCCTCCAATTCACTCTCGCAGACAATTCAAACTTTGCAAAATTAGTTTTTCTTCATGTCAGGACATAATATATCAGTTTTGACATGACACCATCAAACTATGTCAGCATGTATCAAAATAGTTTGTTATTATTTTTTTCTCCATTGACATTTATTTATAGAATGCGGAAATTCAATGCAAGATTGCCAAAAATAGGATAAAACTTAAGAAACGCCATAGAATGAAGCCACACACTAAGAATACCAATGTTCAGACCTAAAGATGATGAGTTTGCATAACTTAATGATTACTACAATCTCGCAGATATAGGAATTCTTACCTTGCCATGGTTATATGGCTATTCAACTTAAGGTGTCCTGGAATTCGCCATTCCAAAGCCTAACCTCAAGTCACATAGGAGAAAGAACGAAGTTGCCAATGGCACCTATTATGCATAAATGCCACACCTTTGCAGATCTCTTGAGGATAAATACATCCTCGGTTTTGTTGATGATCAAAATGTCCTGTGAGGTAATCTTGAACTCACAGTAGCAATATTTTATGGAATGTAATTTAATCATAGAATGAACTGGAGAGAACTGAATTAACTCTCAATTATATGTTTCAGTTTCTATTGGTGAAATGACTCTCCTGATCATAGATGCCTTCCAGTCATGTTAACTCGTCGATTCTGACCATCCCAGTTAGGATATCTATCTCAATTGCATAACAAGGGCAACCATGTCTTGATGCCTCATACACAGTGACAAGATTATTTTCAATGTTAGATCACTTTTTTTCAAGATTTCAGGACTAAGCACAGAAAAATGTGAGAGCAACCAAAGAAACATTGCTATCAACTCACAGTGGATTCCTTCGTAATTGACAGTCACACATTTACAAAGATCAGCCACTTTTCTTGTTGCTTTAAACTTAAAATGGAGCATACTCAGTCATTTCATTCAACTGGGATTTGACCTTTTTCTTCAAACTTCATAATGGCTTTGCAAGTTTAGGGATGAAAAAGATGACTTTCTATCTTCACCTGAGAAAGTCAAACCAGAATTTTACCTCAAAGAAAGCAAAAGCCTTCACCTGATGAAGCTTTGAGAAAACTCAGTAACTAAACAATTCCCATGAATTTTTCCATGAACTTCTGCTGTTGTTATTTAGCAATCCTTAATTTTTAGGCTTTGTGTGCCAGCCCAGCTCTTCTAGCTTCTTCTTTGCAAATCTTTCAGATGGAACACTGAGCAGCTTCTTGATGGACATTCCTTCTCCTATAATCTTCTTCTTCACCCCGTACCTATGCTTAATTCTATTATCGAGTTTGTACCAAGAAATGCAGGGAAATCCAATAGCTCATCAAGGTCACATCCCATCTCCCCCACCAAATATTCCACTTTCTCCCCCAGAGAATCAGGATTGTATTGAAAAATTTGAGGATGCTTCTTACTCATGAGAAGCACGTCTTTACAAGAAAACCTAGAACTCAAGAAGAGCATAATCACCTTCTGCATGTTCTCACAACTTGTCCTAGTCACAGCACCTATTGCAACTGCGAATTCCTTCATTCTCTGCTTGTAACCAAGTTTCACCAAAAAACCCAGCTTATAAGCAATGTTCCCTTCAAAGATAGACCCAAAACAAATGGGCTTTTGTCAAGAACTTGAAAATCTCATCAGAGCTCAATCCACATTCTTTGAAAAAACTGATTTTGGGATGCAATTTCCTCTCCTTGCTCGTGCTAACAATGTTAGGAAACACAAGAATGATCCTGAATATTTCTTGATCATCTAATCCTGCAAATGACCTCAAGAACTTTGCATGGCTTTCCAAGTGTTCCGCACGGTATCTTGAAAAGGTAGGCAGTTTGCACAACACTGCTCAGGTTGCATCCTCATCTCCTCCGCTAAGTTCTAGGAGAAACTCCACTCTCAGAATCAATTGGCTATCCATGTCAAAGTTAAGAATGGGGGTATGCCTCACAATCAGATCAACCCCACCATAGCGGCTCAAGAAATTTTTAACGAGCCTTTCAATTTCTTCAAACTGCTTAAGAGACAAAGCCTTCCTTAAATTCACATTGTTGAGAACATGAACAATCTTTTCTCCAGAATCCCACTGTCAATCAGCAAATTAACCTTTTCCTCAAATCCAGCTAGGAATCGCGGCTCTGTTAACATAAAGAGACGCTTGAGCTGCGTGGTCAACCATTCCATCTAATTTGTCCCGGACGAAGAGTCTCGAGGGATCAATTTCATCTGCTGCCAACACAGAAGGGCATTTCGCAACCAAATGGCAGAGCTCAAGGCCACTGATTCCAACAGATTTCAAAGAGGCGACGCGAGCCCACAACGAACCGACAGACTTCAGCCTCAGATCCGGATCCCTAGTCACGAGAGATTCGGTCCTTTCTCGTTGAGCCCCCGAGTTCATGAAATAACACATAGAACGCCCCTGAAAAGGCAAGACTTTAACGAGGAGTACGACCAAATATTTCAAATTGCGTTCAAGGACATCAACGGTTCGATGATTTGTCTCTGAGAGCCACTCGCCCCGGTTCGAACTCGATATAGGGTGATGAGTTGATGCGGCGGCACTGTACGTGGAGTAATGGCGCTCTCGATCCGATTCTGGACGGTTGACTCGAATCCAGCAAAAGGGACGACTTGGGAGAAGAGAAGGTTGCGGAGAGAGGGACGGAAGCTGGAGATGGCAAGTGCTGCGAGTGGAGAAAGAAAGCAGGAGATCGAGCTAGAGAGAGAGAGAGAGCAGTCTATTACAGCTCTCTGTACAGTGCGTTTCCCGGTGACAGAACGAAGGATCGATGGAGATGACAAGAGGCTTCAGAGCTAATGGCGGGTGTTATTTCAGGACTCCGAGCAGGACCTTTTTCCGAAACAACCATAGCCCAGATCCGACCACGAACCGGTCTCAAAAGTATCGCGCCAAGATCCTTTTAAGCTTCATTTGAAAAATAAATAATTTAAAAAATATTTTCATAAAACGATTATATCACTTAAAATAATTATTTAATGAAAAAATTATTATCTACAATAATTATGTCTATATATTTTTCGTTGTTGATAAAAATATTTTTCGTGCATTCATCTTCAAAAGCATACGACCAATCATTTTTAAAAACCTTTTTTTCCAAATTATTCATTTCTCGCAAAATAAATGGAGCCTTAATTTAATATTTTGTATGTGATCAATAACTTACCCATGTGAATTTTACACTAACTATTCATATAAATTACTAACTTTATTCATAAATACGATAATCATTTTAATTTTATAACAAATAACATTTTGCCACCAAAGTAATTGGTGTGATGGTAAGGGAGTCACTTGTTTTTTTACAAGGTCACAAATATAATTTCCATGTAAACAATACTCTAAACGACTGAGATTTCTTAAGTGCTAGTATTTTAATAGGATTATAGTGACAAGTTTGTCAACCTCAAATTTTGGACCTAAGTGGTGCAAAGTAACTATCCCTCAAAACTAAACATTGCATAAGGGACATGAAAACTGTTATAGTAGTGTCTTGAGAGAGTTGCTAGCATTGGTGACTCCTCATAGCCCTTTTACTTATTATAAATAAATTAATGACAAATCATTTCGTACATGAATTCTTCCTTTTCTCTTAACTAGTTAAACATGGAAGTGAGGCACCGACAGTTCATAAACTTTTGCAAAATGCTCGATCAGATGTGGCATCTTACTTGCTATTATAAATCTTAAAAGATGTATTACAACGTAAATACTTTTAAGATGAGCAAATTTTATGAAACCTCACCAACAAAAGAGAGAGTGGCGAGCGAAAGATGCTGTCATGACAGATGTGGTGCCCACAGCGCTCAACAGGGATGACGGGCCGACGATCCTCACCGGGCTTAGGCGAGCGCGATGCGCCCCAGCCGCCACCTCTTGCTGATCTCAAACGCACATAAACTTGATGGCTATCATCATGACGGCGGTCGTGCAAGCGAGGGGCGCCACCCTTCTCTCTCTTCCGGGCTTGTATGATCGATGTCGAAGGTGGGCAGCAACCCCACCGAGTGATCCTAAGGCCAACAAGGGATGCTGGCCCCTTGCCAGTTCGTGGGTGGCGCCACCAGCATCACCTAGCCTCCCCCTTACTTCTCTCTCTCTCTCTCTCTCTCTCTCTCTCTCTCTCTGTGGTTTCTAATCTTTCATTTTAATTTCATTTCTTTATTTCCATTCTCAACAAATAATCTAGTCGGTAATCTAAAAAATACCCAGTCACATATGATGGATCAGTGATGCAATTTGTCACGTCTGCATTTCCGTCCATATTTTGACCGAAAGACTAACTTGAACAAAAATTATAGGGAAAAAGTCACCAAATAAATCTCAAATTTTGCCAATAATGACACATTTATTCGTGACATATTTATCCAAACTTTTTCTATAACAACAAATTTTTGGGATAAATGTGTCACACATATGCAAGTTTGAGATTTTTGATGTAAAAAAAGAGTTCAACATTTTGGAGTAAATGTGTCACATAAGTACAAGTTTGGGGTTTTTGATGACTTTTAGCCAAAATCATATAATTCAAAAGCTAAATTGAAAAATAATAATAATAATTTGGGACTTGACTAAACATTGAACAGAAGGTGCCTTTATACCTTCAAACATAAACCACAAGCTTGTTTTAATCAGACATCAGCTCAAATATGCGCTCTAGTTCTCACAACAATCAGATATACATTCAAGGAATGTCAAATCTAACGCAATATAGAAAACATATGGCCCTGTTTGGTTCAACTTTGGAGATGAGCATTTGGATTCCAAAGTCCCTTGGCCAAATGCAAACGTGTTTGGTTCGGTTTTTTGGGCGACTTTGGCGAGATCCAATTGCATCTCCAAGTGGCTCTAAGGGCCTTTAGCCAAATGGAGGTTCGGAGGTGCTTTGGGAAGTTGTATTTTGAGAATGCAAGTTTGGGTACTGTTCATCTTCGAGGTACTGTTCATCAGGCGAGGAAAACCACCACATGGAGGCCGATGACCGCCAGCCGAGGGGTCCCGCGCACCGGCAAGGTGCTGGCGACCGCTGCTTGAGGGTCGCCCGACCCCGGCGACCGTCGCTGGACCTCAAGCCACGTCTGGGTCACTCGACCCAGGCGACTGATGTCTTGGGTCGCTCGACCCCAGGCGACGGTCCCCTGAGGTTGCACGACCCCGGCGACGGTCGCTTGAGGTCGCGCGACCCAAGCGATGTCACCTGGGTCGCGCGACCTCGGTGACGCGACCTCAGGCGACCGTCGCCTGGGTCGCACCCGGCCATCCGACCGCCAAATCCGGTGGTCCGGTAGCCGGATCCGGCGATCCGGCCACCGGATCCGGGGGACGACTTCAAAAAAATAATACAAATGTTTTTTTGTTTTTTAATTTAATAAAAGTCCTTTACAAATGTAAATTTTACCAAACGATATTTGTATTTGAAAACCCCATTCACCCAAAGATATTTGCATTTTGGCAAATACATTCCCCAAAAGCCGAACCAAATTCGCTGATTAAAATTAAAATCTCACGGACATGAGAATCGCTTGTCTTTGCTAGTCTACCTGAAGGGAATTGGTCGTATGCTTCATATTGGGACACTGTCGTCAGAGCATCTAGCAGCATTACTCATCAAAAGGAAGACATAGACATCTGCAAAGTACAATCCTGTCTGACTGACCGGCATATCATTTCGATCGATGATGGTAAACGGCAAGTGGGCACCAAACAGATCAGCATCCTCAATGACACCATTCCGTCGTCACCTTCCAGTGGAAAAATGCCTCAACCATGATAGCGAATTGTGATGCATGTTAATTCACTCGAAAAAGAGGTATCTTACAATGAATTTTGCTAGAAGGTCCAATGTTTCAAGTTCTTCAAAACAATTTCTAAAGACAAAGCTACTACTGCTTTGAGTTAGACAGTGTCACAGGACATACCACCAATCTCGAGACCTACCCAAAATGGAAATTTTTTTAAATGAATTCACTCTGCTTACATTTGAATTAAGCTTCACACGATAATCATCACTATCCAATTGCAATTTTCCAATTAACAGCAAGCATTTCCACTACCCAATTCTAGGTATGCAGTTTTATCAAGCCTCACAATTTACAATGGGAAGGCTTGATATGACTCTTAGACAATTTTGCTTTCTTACTCTTGGCCTTGGGAATGCCTTTGATAAGTGCAACAGATGAGCCTCCGGTCCTCCACTTCCTAGGCGACTCACAAAATTGGAGGTGGAGCCTGCAAATCATCCGCAAGGAAACTCAAAACAAATTCACAGGTTAAGTAGCAACGAACCATTGCGCCAACCACTTAACATTGCACATCGATATTTCCAATGCACTTGCCTTGTCTTGGAGGATTTATCAACATAATGAGACAGCTCTTTGGAAGTTTCTGCTTTGCCATTTTCAATATTCTGTTCCCGCAAACACACTCAATAGTTAGAGCATTTGTTACCTTTGTCGTTTGTTACAACGAGTTGTTGCTCTTTCTGAGATCATATGATATCCTAGGAACTCAGAAGAGAGAAGATGGTGCAGCTCAGGCAACTATTGTCACCTAAACAGTCACATTGGCCCCATTATATCATACATACGATGAACTCTCATGCACCAATATGCAACCACAAAACAACTATTCAGTCACCATCCAAAAGGAAGAAACAAATAAAGAGAACATTTAAGGATATAAGTTGCCAATTTAAGACTGATGAAGTTAGGAATGAAAGCCTCCTCAGATTGAAGGAGGAGACTGACTGCTATTCAGCAGGAAGGGGGCATTATAACTGGTTTCTGAGTGGGCGGCAAGGCAAGCACCCAGGATAAAGATGGATTACAATCCTAAATGAGCCAGTGAAGTTCAGGAACAAGTCTCTTTGAACTACCTGCATAGATATTGCTCTACGTGGTTCAAGGAATTATAGATTAGAACAAGCTCTTTTCCAATGTAAATATGTGTTTGCAACTGCAATTTACAATTTACTTGCAAGCATGATATCACTATGAACATTTTGAGCCAAATAATACCCCAGTACAGCTGACAAATCTAGAAGCAAAGTAGACATCCAACATCTGATAGAACATGAACAGACAAGCATCAAGACTGTATTTACTGTAGCAGGATTTCATTCTCAACAACAGCACCTTTTTTTTTCTCCTTTTTCTACTGGGAAAAAAAGTCATCTGCATAAGATAGAGTTATCAATAATAACGATAAAAACTGAAACAAAGGCACTACACTTGAAGCAGGGAAAAGAGGAGGTGATTCTCTCAGTAAAAGATTATGAACTCAGCTCAAAGATTCTTAATTAGTCTAATTTCGCTTACTTAATTGGAGCTGGACCGGCCGTTCAGGACGGAGCAGAGCATTGGCTGGAAGCAAATACCTAGGGTGAAGTGACCGTATGATTTTTGCAAATTGTAGGAAAAACAGAGGGACCTGGCCAATTGTTGAACTCTTCTGACGCTAGAACATTGCATGATTATATATGCAACAGAAGGAACAGAAATCGCACATGAATCGATCAGGGAGCAAGACTTTTCTTTTTTTTTTTTGGTCAAAATAAAGCTGCATTTCATTCAACTAGAAAAAACAAAAGGTCTCATTAAATAAGCTTCCGTACACAAAAGGTCCAAAAGAGTTTGAGGAGGCGAAACAACCCAATCTGAAGGTAGAGAATTGCGTCCGGGGGCTTTAGCTGCCCAGTCCACAATGAAATTGGCCTCCCTTCTACAGTGCTGGATCCGAATACATGTAAAGCACACTAACAGAGCAACACATTCGGACAAAAGATTCGGACGCTTCGATTTGGCACATGCACATATCTGCTTCTATGAAGGGAAAAGGTGTAGATGATGGGGAAATTGATGTCTAGTTTTGAGGAACAAGAACGAAAAGGAAAACAAGCTTGCCTCAGAACTTTTTCTTCTCCATCTTCGTCGAGTTCTTTTTTTGTTCGGTCTTCAGCACTTGATCACTCATACACGTACTCCATCCTTGCTAACTTAAGCTACAAACTTTGGGCAAAATTCAATTTTCTACGGGGTTGATTCATTTCATGAAATAAATAACCGCCATACGAAGACTATGTCATGCAACAACGATATATTGCATGACATCATCGTCGACCTGGATAGGGTGCGAATGGTAACGTTTCTGTTCTTTTTTTTGTTCCAAGGAACAGAAACAAAAAAAAGTGTTTCTGTTCCAGGGAACAATTTTTGAACAAAAGAACGCGTTTGGTAACATTTGGTCCGGGAATAAAAAATGAACAGAAACACGTTTGGTAAATTTTATTCTTTTTTTGTTTCTTTTAATTTTTAAACATTTTTATTTTTTTTATTTTTTCCTTTCTTTTTATTTTTTTTTTCCGGCCGGTCCCCGCCTCGCGACCGGCCGACGGGGCCGGCAGCCTCGCCTAGCCACGGCGAGGCTCGCCGGCCCTCGGCGAGGCCGAGCCTCGCCATGGTTGGGCGAGGCTCGGCCGAGCCGGATCTGGGCGAGCCCGAGCTCGCCCAGCCAAGGCGAGGCTCGGCTCGCCCGCCCATGGCGAGGCTCGGCCTCGCCGGATCCGGGGGCGAGCTCTCGCCGGGGGCTGGCGACGCTCGGCCTCGCCGGATCTGGGTGAGGCCGAGCCTCGACGGCCGGTCGCCAGCCATGGCCGAGGCCGGCGACCGGTGAAAGAAAAAAGAAGGAAAAAAAAAGAAGAAGAAAAGAAAAAGAGAAGAAGAAGAGAGGGAGAAATGTTTCTTCAAGAAACGTTTGGAGCAAGAAACAACAAATTGTTGTTTTTTTTTTCTTTTTATTTCGTTCCAAAACAAAAACAAAAAGGAACAGAAACGCAACCAAACGCGTTTCTGTTCCTTTTTTGTTCCCGGGCACACTTTCCGTACAGAAGTGTGCCGGAAACGTTTCTTAGAAACGTTTCCATGCACGCCCATAGAAAACGACTACATGTTTTGTCTCATAAATCTGAAGAAATCCTCATCTGAAGTTAAAATGTATAAATTTGCAATAGCATACAAGTACGGAAATTACATAAAATACCCTCTCTTATGCTCCGCTTAAAAATATATTATTAACCATGATTGTGTTTTTGGAGTGCACGTGCGAAGAATGACAAACAAACTAAGGCGACGTTCTTGTTTGCCACGCCTTTGCAGATCTCTTGAGGATAATTTATCCCCGGTTATCTTATGTATATGTCATCTGAGGTAATCCTGAACTCATGATCATAACATACATGAACATGAAGTAATTGCACCAAAGAATGAACTGAAGAGAACCAGATAATTTAACCAGGCCACCTTGGCCCGAGCAATGGTCGACCTTGCTCACTAGCGCTCGCCCTCACCAGGCCTACCCTGCCTGTGATGGCGAGGGCGACCCTTGCTCAAGCAAGGCCAGCCTTTGTTGACTGTGGCTTGTGGCCAATGGCCGACAACCAACCACTAGCGGAAAGAGAATGGAAAGAAAAAAAAAATCAATAGAACTATTAAAAATTATATAAAAAAAAATCTACATGAGTATCAATCATGCCACATAGGACTGCCAGCATCTTTGTCAATAATTTTCAGCCTAAATTAGTCAAATTGACTTAATTGAAAAAATGTGAAAATATTTAGAGCTAAATTAGCACAACTGAAATATTTATAACTGAATTAACACAAATACAATACTTCTAAGACTTGTTTGTACTTTTCTAGTGAATATCTTTTGGCCACATCAAGGAAGCACGAGATGGGTACTTTCTCCTGCGATGCAAGATGTGTAGCCCACGAAAACTCCGGTGGCCATCGCATTATAGAGTTGCTTGTATGGTGAAACCATAGGAGGAAAACATGCCCATGTCATCATGGGCGATGGTGCAAGATTCCTCAATAGCCGGTGTGTTTGCATCGATCACGGCACACTAATACCTAGTCATTCGAGATATTTCACGAGATATGTCCGAGGAATACGCTTGGTCGGTATTTATAAAAAATAAGCAACAGGTCTTGAGCACTTCGCAAAGACCACTGATTTACCGAAAACATGATAAACCTTGTAACTGAAGATAGAGTTCGTCCATGAATAACGAGAGAGAGAGAGAGAGGAGAAATTACACTTTTGCAATCCAATGTCAAACACAAGGATGTCGCCAAAATTAAAATTGTTATTATTAATATAATAATGTACTTCATATGACTTTTTTTCATCCGCTACCTCAATTCTTGAGTCACCAGAGCCTTTCGGATCGCTTTCCAATTGCAAGGAAAAGCTTATCCTGAGAATCTCGCTACAAGACGAAGCAGGACATGATCATTCGTCCCTAGTAGCACAACAAGAAAGACGAACATCACAAGGTAGAGGTATGGAGTTGAGGGGAAAATCATGTCCCTCTCAGCCTGTGGGCAAGAAATTTGGGGCTTGATATGTGGGGGAGGATCCACAAGGATCGGATATACATGTAATATTGACGAATGAGAGGGATCTTGAATACGAAGACTTGCGGTCGTCTATTGAAAAGCTCGTATCAACCAATAAAATAAAATCAATCAAGTCATGAACGTTACGGGAATAGCGAGTAGGACCTAACATCATCACGATTTCTTTCTAGCAAGAAAAAATCACACAACTGACAATTCATATATTTAGCCATCCGACAACATCATTTCATATTTTTGGAGAACTTTTATTAAATAAGTAAGTTATTTCATATATTTCATATTTTCTTGCATAGTTAATAAATTTTCCTTTTTCTAAGATGACATGAAAGCCACCTTAAGAATCAATGCAGGCCTTCAATCAAATTGAATCCAAGAAAATTAAGAATTTATTGATTCTCATAAATAACAATTGCAAAAATTCAATTGGAAGGAAAAAGAGATGTCAAGAAATTGAAAGAATTATCAACTTTATTTTATTGGTGTAGAAGAAGACTCTCCATAACTCGTTAGCATTAAAGATGTGAACTTTATACTTCTCTCACTATCTTTGGGCGAGAATCTTTGATCGTGTTCAAAAGTTTGGCATTATTAGAAGACTTTTCCAATCGCCAAAAACAAAAAAAGGGTAGGGTTCACTAGGAAATGATAATAATCTAATTGATTCGACCTTCGGCTCGTTTCTTGACGAAAGCAGTGACGGAGCCAAGATTTAGGTTGTGGGGGCATGATACTTTTGACAAAACGTGGCGTCAAGAATTTTTATTTTTTTTAACTGGAGTATTCTGAATAAAGTTTCCCTATGTAGAGTGTATATTAGTAATTTATAACACTAACAAAATAGAAGTTCAACTCGAAATTTTGTAGAATTTTGTTCTCGATTCTTTATAGGAACCTATATAAGTATTGGGACAAGAATATACTTTTCTCTTAATGACTCTTAGTTATAATGTGTAAATTTTTAATTTTTTTTGTCACCTAGAACTTATTCACTAAAAATTCAATTAACTAAGGTTGGTTTCGTCCATATTGAAATTTTTGTAAGCTGAAAAGATATACCTAAACATTGTATATTTTGCATATGAGGTTTATATAGTGTCAATTAAAAGTAGAAATTCTTATATGAAAAATAATATGAAGAAACAGATAACACAATAAATTTGTCAACGCATCCACGGAAAGATGAGATTATATCATCAGTATACATCTTTGCAAATTACCTTTTACCCATTGAATACAAAACATTGCAGTTTACCTTAAGCAATACAATTTTTTGAATGTTTTGAGCATAACTAAAGATGAGATTAAATTCTATATAAAAAAAACTAAAAATGAGATTAAATAATTTGGGATAAATTTGTTATTCTGAGATTAGTTTGTCCCTAAATTTTATATTATAAATGTATCACTATTTTTTTTTTTTTTTTGGGTGGGTTTTTTTTTTTGGGGGAGGGGGTGTTGAGGGGGCGGCGGGAGGTGGGGCCTAGGGGGCGCCTCCCCTGCTTCCCTTTCCCTTGGCTGATGTCTAGTATATAACCCGAGTTAATGAAGTTTCATTAAATTGGTCCAACGTTCTACAAACCCGTCATTTAAAGTCACGCAATTGTCAAAGAGAAGATCGCAATTTTTCTACCTTATTTTCAAATATAAACTTCATGGAATTATTTCATTTAGTACATTTTGCTTTTTCATTTTAATAAAAGTTGTCTCTTGCATAAATAGATAGGATGTCTACTTTTTAAAACGCATATATAAATATTTTCTTTCCAAAACGAATATATAAGTCCAATTCGGGGATTCTTGATATTGATTAGTCACACATTGATAGACATTAAGTGGCAAGATCACGGATTATTATTGGCTTTTCAATTGGCATTATTCTTAAATCACGTAACGAGGAGGAAGATTATCAATCTCCGTCCCTTCCCCACCTTCTGTCCTCATTCTCTTACCAGTTTGTTTATCCTTTGGACGGGGAATGCAAGAGAGCACAACCATATGAAATACAATAATACAACGTAACTAAGAGCTAGCCAAGTCCCTCCCAACATAATACCAGATTGCCGGGAAACATAACGAATACACAAAGCTTTTCCAATCAAACTATGCATGATTCTCTAAACATGATTGCTATCTCCCAAAGGAAAACTAGCGGAAATTATTTGAGCACTTGATGAAGTTGAGAATGTTTCTAATTCTATCTCATCTTTGTCATTGTTGACTAGCTCATCTGGTGGGTAAATAAGCGGTTTTGGAGGCATTTGAAGCTTTCCAATATCTCCTTCAAGCATTTCTAGGACTTTGTTCATTGGAGGCCGATGGTCAGGATTTAATTGTATACACCAAAGTGCAACTATTATCATCTTTTTTATCACCTTCCTTTCCTCTTCTACAACTCCTTCCATTTCAACACTTTCTCCTTCATCGACATGATCATACACCCACAAGGGAAAATAAATTTGGCTTGAGCGTTTTGCATTTGCATTTATATTCTTCCTTCTACCCGCCATTTCCATGAGCAACATTCCAAAGCTATACACATCTGCTTTATAAGATACACCGCCAATGCTTTTATAGAACAATTCAGGTGCCATATATCCTAAGGTTCCTCTTGCAACAGTTAATGAGACTATGTTATGATTAATAGGATAAAGTCTCGCAAGTCCAAAGTCAGAAATTTTTGGAGTGAAATTCTTGTCTAAAAGAATGTTGTGAGGCTTGATATCAAAGTGTAATATTTGCATGTTGCACTCACGATGCAAGTAATCGATCCCCTTCGCCACCCCAAGGGTGATCTCATATATTTTCCTATAATCGAGAAACTTATCACCTTCATCAGTGAATATGTGCTTATCCAAAGATCCATTTGACATGAGATCATACACGAGAGCTTGTTTTGAGCCTTCAAAGCAAAAACCAATGAGTTGCACTACATTAACATGGTGAATTCTTCCGATAGTAGCCACTTCACTAATAAAATCCTGGCCATCGGCCTTGGATTGCTTTAAAATCTTGATAGCCACTTCGTTGCCGCTTCTGAGCATTCCTTTGTACACGGAACCATACCCCCTTCTCCCAATTTATGCTTAAAATTCCTAGTGATCTTTTTAATGTTCGAGTAAGAGTACCTTATGGGTAAAAAGTTGTTATGAGCTTGCAAAAATTCTTCAACGTTCTTGTCCATTGCTAAGTGCCTTTTTTTGTACTTGTAAATTAGAAATATGGTGACAAATGGCATCCCGATCACGAATTTCACTGCACAAAATTGCACTGAGGAAAATTTTGATAGGTTAGAATAGCTAGTAGTTTCTTAATTACTTTAAGAACAAATCATTGCAACTCACCTAGCAGTTCTATAAAATCGTTAGTTGTCCACCGGGCAATATCATCTAGGACACCTGTATAATGTACAAGGAACGAATGACGTCAAAAGAAATGGAAGGAAAAGAAGTATGGAAAACAAAACTCACGAGAAGACAAAGTAGTAGCAACAGCAAGCTACTTTGTTTAAGTTGAATCGTGTCCAAAAGAATATGAGAAGGGAGATGCATGCATTTGCAAGAATGAAAATAACAGCATATATAAGAAAATCCTTTTGCTTTGTTAGCGGTCAACAAAATATAGAGGAATAGTGATTTTCATTTTTAGTTAATAATTTCTTACTTCTATCGATACATGAATACAAATTTTTTAAGGAATTTGTTAATGAGCGTCTCTTGAATTACTAAGTCAATAATTGAGGAAATAATTAAGGAAATAAGAAAAACCCAACTCTATACCAACTTAAAACTAGTCACGTTGCTGCTCCTTTTGTTTCTCTTTACATCAGGAGTTCTAACCCAGTTAGTGGAAAGTAATAATAATAATCTAGGCACAGGTACACGTGCAACTGATGACGGATCTGTGTGGGGTGACTTCTACGGTTGCTTCTTTTATTTATTTTTTTCAAAATCCAGCAACTCCTGCAATTTGATTTTAATATGTAACACGAAGCTCCAGGAACCTGTCCAATACACAAATACTGATGTATGCTAATATGTATATTTTGCATAATTTCTTGGATTTAAATATTCATTTTATTTTCCAATTTTGAAGAGAAAGCAGCAATTGAAAGAATGTACAGAATCATGCAATATTGTTATAAAATTTCATTGCCAACCGATGCTCACCTCCCGTGTACCAATAGTCCTTGCTGCAAACATCACCATAATAGACGGTGAGGAAAGTAAAGTCGCAAAAGAAAGTTGTCTTCCATGAAGCAGCATCAAAGCGGAGAACAAATCCATCGGTCATGATCTTATGAATTTGCTTGTAGTTGTAGGAGCTAATATTCGTATGCTCCAAAGGCCCAAAATCAGGTGATACCCACGTCCACCAGCTAATGGTGCAAAAATCCCTAACATCCGATGTTGGTGGATTGAGCAAAGCATACAGGTTCCAATCCGATGATGTGCTAGAAGAATCCGACCCCTCAGTGCATGGACGCCTAGCAACGTAGAGTGGATCTCTAACCGACTTTGAGCAATTAACGATAACCAATGTACCTTGGTCATATGAGTAGTACGGGTTGTCTGGATCAGAACGGATGCTAGAGTTATACAATGGCCATGAATGACGAGGGAGAGATGAGCAGTTATCTTTTTGCAACCCGTCATCAACCAATCTAATTTGATAGTTGGAATAATTGATAGACTGCACATAGAATCGGCCATCATAGAAGTATAGAATGGTGCGATTATCTTCACAAAGCAGCTCTTTTTTTGGGTCACCACAACCTTGCGGATCACTCTTCAGCCGAAACGGGGGATTTATATAGCGAATATCACCACAAGATGAAGCGACGCATTGTGGATTAGCCAGCCTAGCATTGCCAGTCATGGCTTGCAATAGAACAAGAATAAGCAGCAAAAACGTTGGATGGATATTCATGGAGCTGAGAGCAATAATCATGTCTTTGTATGTCATTGGACAGAGAAACGGGCAAAGAGTTGCTTGGTGCCTGCGGAGGAGGCCCGATATAAAAGGATTGAAAAAAGATGGAATGGATGATCCTAGCCTATGAAAAATGGACACGTTGTTGGAGCTTCCGTGTCATGTCCGACAAGTACTAACACTTGACAGATACTCATGGAGTCAAGAGCATTAATTATGCCTCTGTTTGTCTTTGTGAGAAAGGGGAAAATTGGTAAATAATTGTGTGGAGGAGGCACATTATAAATAGATTAGAAGAGATAGGATGATCCTTGCTTGATTGGAGACTTGGGAGTCGCCTCGTCTTATATAAAAAAGCCCAAGTCAGTCGATGGAACAAATGGATGCAAGTTGTGAAATTAAAGAGGTGGACCCAAACTAAAGTTCCATAACAAGTTCCAATACGATGATGTGTTGGAAGAGTAAGACGCCTCAATGCATGGACTTGTAGCGATGTAGGATGGAGAACGTATTGGCTTTGAGCAGTTCACAATAACCAATCCTACCATTGTTTGCATAGGATAAATTGCCTTGATAATTCTTCCGGGTCGCCGATAATGAATTATGGGGAGAGATAAGCAGTTATCCTTTTGCAGCCCGTCTTCAACGACCCTAATATCACCATCATCATAATCGATAGATTGTACACAGTATCGGCCACCAAGCAAGTACACAACGGTGCGATTATCTTCACAAGCCAGGTTGTATATCGAGACACCCCATTTTTTTGGGTTACTTTTCAGTTGAAATGGATCACTTATATTGTGAATGTTGCCGCAGGATGAAGCACTTGACCGATTACTTGGTTCGACATTTCTAGTGATCGCTAGAAATAAAACAAGAGTGAGTAGCAAGACTTGACAGATATTCATGGAGCCAGGAGCATTAATCATGCCTCTATTTGTCTTTGGGCAGAGGAGGCGCAATATAAAAAGGTAAGGAGATTGGACGATCCTTGTTTGATGAGAGATTTGGGAGTTGCCTTGTCCTTTATAGAAGCCCAAGTCAGTCAGCGGAACAAATGGAGGCAAGTCGAGAAATGTTGATCTTTCTTTCTCTTCTCTCTCTCCACGAAATCGTTGTGTCCACATCTCCTCGACAAAAAAAATCCATCACTTCCTTCTGATGCACCATCTTTCTTCTTAGTTTCTTCTTCATTATTTCCTCATCCCTTGTTCTTCTCCATCTTCTTTCTTCACTGGCCCGCAATCATAGTTAAATTGATGTAAAGTTTCTAGGAAGAAGATCAAGAATCGGAGACTGGAATAACGAATGATGCCAGGTACATAGTTGTGGAATTGAGAGGAAAAATCACCTCCCTCTCAGCCTGTGAGCGATGGAAAATTGGGGCTTCATGTGTGGTGGAGAATCGACAAGTACATGAACAAGATAAAACAAATTCAATCGAGTCGAATATATTATAATCATCATTTCTTGCTGGCGAGATAACATCATGATTGCCAACTCATATAATTAGTAATGATATTGTTTCATATTTTTGGAGAATTTTTCTTAGATAAGTAAAGTTTTCATATTTTTGGAGACATTTGTGATGTTAATGGGTTTTTTTTTTCAAAATGACACGGAAGCCATCTAAAAAATTAGTGCAGATTTTAAATTGAAGTAATTTCGTGTGAATTAAGAATCAAATGAATTCGGATGATTAATGATCGCACACATTCAATTTGAGGTCAAAAGAAACATTCATAAACCAAAATAATCGACATATGAGTTGGAAAAAGTTAAGGAAATGTGATTGTTTTAATAAAATATTGTGATTTTTATTGCATTTTCTATTTTTATCATTTCCCCGCTTCCGATCATCTTCTTCTTTGGGTATTCATCCGATTTTGCTAGTAATTCTATGCTCTAACACTTTTGGCTTTCGGTCAAGCGTGGTCGCTTCTCAAACCTTGCTCTGTTGATTTCGTAACGGTACACCAATTTTTGTATTTTCGTGTCAATTCGTGCCTGCGATGCCATGCTTTGTGTGTTCTCTAATCACACCATATCACACCATCATTTTCCGAATTGATTGGGCGGTTCGAAGGGCAACTACTTCGTTAAGGTCTTAGCTTGAAGATATTGAATACGAGATTAATTACTTATTTTGTTGAGTCACTTTTCAATCAAAACGGATGATTTATAATGCAAATATCACCACAGGATGAAGGGACGCAATGCAACTTAGTTGGCTTAGTATTGCTAGTCATGGCTTGCAATAGAAGAAGAATAAACAATAACACTAGATGGATATTCATGGAGCTGAGAGGTTCACTCATGTCTCTGTATATTCTTGGACAAAGAGAAAAGGGTGAAGAGTTGCTTAGGGTCTGTTTGTTAAAAAGTGTTTCAGTTCTCCGAAACAAAATTTTTTGTTCTTTTGTTCAAGGTAACAAAAAAAAAAAAGAACAAAAAAAAAAAGAACAAAACGTATTTGGTAAAACTTTTGTTTTTAAACAAAAATCTATTTTTTTGTTTTCTAATGCATTTGGAATAAAAACAAGAAATAGGGAAAAAGTTGCTTCTCTCTCTTCTTTTTGCTTATCTTTTCTTCTTTTTCTTCCTTTTGGCCGGTCATTGACCTTGGCCATGGCCGGTGTTGGCAACCTGCCAAACGAGGGCCGGCGACCTTGTTGGAGCGTCGCCGGCCCCTAGAGAGGCCGAGCCACAGTGAGGCTCGTCGGCCCAAGCCCCGCCGTGGCCTCGCTTGGGCTGGGAGAGGCCAACCTTGCTCGAATCTAGCTAGGCTGAGCCTTGCCCAACCACCGCGAGGCTTGGCCTCCCTAGCCAATGCAAGGTCGAGCCTCGCCAAGCCAGGGCGAGGCCAACCTCATGCCACCCAGGTGAGGCCGAGCCTCATCGGTAGCCTGGCGAGGCTCGCCGAGGCCAAGCTGGCCTCCAATGAGATTGTCGAGCCTCGCTGAGGCTCTGGCGAGCTCGTCGAACGTCGCCCAGCCGGTCGCTGGCTACCGCCGTGGCCAACAACCAGCCAAAGAGAAATAGAAAAAGAAAAATAATAAAAAAATATTTAAAAAATTCAAAGAAATAAAAAAGAAAATTTAAGAATTTTACTAGACGTATGTTTATCCCTAATAAAATTTTTGTGTAGTTATCAAACGTGTTTTGCTTAAAATCGTTAAGAGCAAAAAAAATAATTTATTTCTATTCAAAATTGTTCTTCGGAATAGAATGATTACCAAACACACCCTTGGTGTATGTGAACGAGGGCCAATGTAAAAGGATTGAAAATAGATGGAATGGATGATCCTATTTTAATTGGAGACTTAGAGTCGCTTTCTACCGTATAAAAGCCCAAGTCAATCAACCCAGTAAATACATGAAGTTGAGAAAATTGAAAGATCATCTACGGAGATGGCAGATCTGGGACATTTTTCCACACCATAGAAAATTCAAAAGACATTAATTCACATCTAGGATCTCTCTGGCCTCTTATCTCCACGTTTCTTCCACTCTCTCCACACAATTCTTTGGTACACATCCCATCAAACCAATGAATCCATCTCTCCCTCTCTCCCCATCGCACACCATAGAAAATTCAAAAGACATTAGTTCACATCTAGGATCTCTCTTTCTCCTCTTATCTCCACGTTTCTTCCACTCTCTTCACACGATTGTTTGGTACACATCCCATCAAACCAACGAATCCGTCTCTCCCTCTCTCCCCATCGCACACCATAGAAAATTCAAAAGACATTAGTTCACATCTACGATCTCTCTTTCTCCTCTTATCTCCACGTTTCTTCCACTCTCTCCACATGATTGTTTGGTACACATCCCATCATACCAACGAATTCGTCTCTCCCTCTCTCCCCATCGCTTCGTTCTGAAGCACCGTCTTTCTTCTTCATTTTTTGCTTCTCCTCTCCATTCTTCAACATCTCCTTTCTTTTACCACGAGCCATGATCATAGGCAAACCACCAGCACCGGCCGCTCATCTATCAAACCTAGCTGCACCACCACCACCACATCGCGGACCTAGCTCACCACCTGTTGCAAAATAACTTGAAAAATGAGTCTTGTAATTTAAGTCCAACACCAAAAGAGATAAGTTACGTGATTTGAGTGTCAATATCTATTGCAAGGGAAGAACCGGCATCAAGAAATCTTTTATAGATGCAAAGATGACTCATAAAAAGAAAATCCAATGGCATCTAAATAATAATTTGTGAAAGTTAGTGTCTAATGTGACTATAACCTATCTATTAATATCGATAATTCCATGCGTGAAACTAAATCAATAACACCCAATAGATTTTTTGAAGAAGGTTTAGACAGTGTTCGGATCTAGCTCACTATCAGCTATAATGTTCAATTTAAGGAGTCGATAGAGCACCAACTATCTATTTGAGTGCTACTAGGCGAGCTCAAGATCGACAATATACGTCAACCTAGATACACCCATCACAAACTAATCTAGGTTTCTTGATGCCGATGAGAGAAATCAAACCTGTGACTTTCAGCTTGCAAAACAAATTTTAAACCACTCGACCAACCACCAAACTGATAACCATATCCAGTAGTACCCAACAACTCCCCTTTTCCACGAAAACTCATGTTTCAATGATGTCTCTATCCCCGGACCATTTGCGTATAATTGGATCAGTATGGATAAAAGTCCTCAGGATTAGCCTCGGACAATTATATTAGACACCAACATTTCAAATGCATTACAAAAGAAAAAATCAATTTTCGTTTCCCTTTCCATTCCAAGGTTTAAACGCCAGATCAGGGGGATAGATGAGCAGTTTCGAAGAGATTTGTAGTTTATCGATGTATCTCGTTCAAGCATTTCTAAGGCTTTGTCCATTTAACATTGATGATCAAGATCCGATCGTGTATGCTCCAGATTGCAATTCCCATCATCTTCCTCGGGGTTACTGTTTCCTCACCCATTTCAAAGTTTCTGCCATCATTGACTCGGTCGTATGCCACAGCTGGGAACGAATTTGCCTTGAACTTTCTAAAATTGCATCAAGGTTATCATAGTTCCCGCAAGTGTCATTAGCAACGCGGCAAAACTGTAGACGTTGACTTTGCAAGAGAAGCCACCAATGCTCTTGTAGAGCAACTTCGACGTTGTACATCGAAAAGTCTCTCTTCCTTGCAGTCAAGGAAAGTGTCCTAATTTGAGAGTTGGAATTTTGCCAGTCCAAAGTCGGATACTCCGGGTGTATGATTCTCCATCTAGATGGATGGTGACACTATGAGACTTGACTTCAAAGGGTTGAATTTGACTTGGGCAAAGGTTACTGTTAATCTTGGATTGTCATGGGCCAGGCTTGCAAAAACTTCTTTTTGGGCCGATGAGCACTCAATCTGAATGATGGTCTGTTCTGTTTAATTTCCCTTTTTCGCATTGCTATTGTGAAGATCATTGGATTCAAGCAAATTTAGTCGAGTAAGGGTGGTGCAAGTGTTGAGATGTCGAAGAGAACTCCACACATTTAATTCCCCCTTCTTCTTTTTTCTGTCTATTTGCTTGTATTGTATATTTGTTTCTAATTTGAAAGGCTCGATTCTTATCGACTTTTTGTCAAAACATTGCACATGATAATATCTTATTAATAGATTGAGAAGATGAGTTTGAGGGGATTCTTTGACTGATTACTAGTAAATTAATTTATTAGCTAGGAAAAGAACCCGGACACATACTCTTGCCATCTTCAGGTTTGGCCCTAGAATATGTGCTTTGATGTTTTGGAATTGCACGCAGCCATTTGCTGGTGCATTTGTTTTCTAGGATTGATCAACAGTCCGCTCTATCCCATATATTATATTTGCACACTGAGGATCTGAGTAATTAATCTATCAATTGCCCATGTCGTAGATGATTTTGTTAGCAGCAGACTAATTAAGGGGTGTTGGTTATCCTACAAACGGTCCTTTGTTTTATTTTAAAGGTATTGAAGTTTGAGGAAATGGGAATATATAGAGCAAAAGTTGCAACTGAACTCTCTTTGTGGTAACCCTGCTTCATGGGCGATGTACATGCACTAGGGGTGTCCAAGAACTGACCCGACTCAACCCGAACACAAAACAAGTATAGTATAGGTTTTGGCTCTTAATATTGATCTGGAAACAATTATAAAATGAATGGAGTACATGTTTAGTGTTTGGTTAGGGCCGAAACATTGCTCGAGCCAAATTAAACACGTTGCTTACATTAAAATGAAACCAAAACAAGCAGAACACACTGCCCATACCTTCACGAAAGAGAGACTGACACTTCAAAGCTGGAACCTTTCCGTCGATCCCGCCGCCGTCGACGGCCTTTCCTCCTCCTTGGCCTCTTCTTGTCCCTTGGGTCCACGCGAACGCCACGGACCGCTTTTGCAAAGATTCACTGGACGGCCAATCGAGGACCACTTCTCCCGTCCAAGCCTCGATCTCACACAACCAGCAGAAAAGGTAAGGCGCTTTCGCCGATCTAGCTTCTTGTGCCGGGTCGAGATATATCGAAGACGGAGAGGAGTGGGGAGTGTTTCGGTTTTTGCTTGTGGGATTGTTGGGGTGGTGTTTTTTGGGAACAATCTTACTTGGGTTTGTGGGGATGTGCTTGTTGATGAGCGCGCATCAAGTGTTTGATTAAGTGCCTGACGGAGAGAGACGTGGTTGTTTCTTGGACCGTGTTGGTTGGCGTTGAGTTCTGATCATTCACTTGCTTGAAACGAATGAAGGGAGGGTCAAGATAAGTGTTTCGTCCTCTATTTCTGATGAGTCCTCCTTTTGACCTTATGGGTTCTTCGGTCGACATGTAAAATCCTTGGTCTCGTATAATCTTCACGAACGGTTCTACTTGTGGGGAGATACGAATTATGGCTCAAATTCCCCTTTGAGGATATTGTCCGTCTGGTGCATACGACAGTGATGGCTGTAGAGAGGTCGATAGAAGTTGGGGAGAGCTAACGTTAATGCCTTTTCTGATGCTCTTGCCAGACTGAAATTTGATGCGACTGATTCCCACTTGAGATACTTTTAACAATTTAGAGCCTCTTGATCCACTTTTCAGCAGGAACTTAACACATGATTGATTGATGCAAAGACATTTTTTTTTATCGATTTTCTATTTCTACCTTTTGGGCACCAGTTGCTGAGGAATCGTTTCGAAACGCGAAGATATGATATTTTAAGTCTTATGTTTCGATTTTGTTACAAAGACCCAAAGAATGGAATAAATGTGCCACTTAGTGTTTTATCATGTTCTCACACTGACTGAGGTCCCTTTTAGAGATTTCTAATTGGTTCTATGCTGTTATATGTGAGGAGATGCTAAATTAGCTGAAGTTTGTTGCCAATGTTTACTCCACTATTTGCGTGATTTAGTTCCCTATTCAGTTGTTCTCTGCTTCTGTACAGGTTGTTTTCCTATTGATAAATGTTAATTTTATTGCATTTCAATAAATAAATGAATTTCATTGAAGAGCACCAATGGGGTGTCCACCCATATACGAAGCTATTATGAGGTTAAAGGAAGAGACATTTGGACTCTGTACATTACTTTTAAAAACTTTTACTTAGATCAGCTTTTTAGGTGGTTGAGAATCTTAAAGAACTGGCACAATGTTTGCTGTTGCGCCTTGTAAATTTTTTTGTAAAAGAACAGTTTGGAGAGCATTAGGGTCATTGCTTAATGGATGATGTGATGTATATTTTGAGAGCATGATGATCATTGCTTATCATATGATGTGACTGTAAATGTATTTTGAGAGCCTGAGGATCATTTCTTTGCGGTTTGAATGAGGAAATACTGCACATTTGTGGTTCCCTAAGACCAACCAATACAGGAAGCATTCATTGATAAGGATTTTGAAGAAATATCCCTCATAGATAGGTATCTATCACAACTGGATCTTCCTTGAACCAATTGTCGTTATTAGAGAATCTAAGCTGACATCATTCGACGATACCCCAGGAGTGATACAAAAAGAGAGAGCGAGAATGAAATAAAGATGCAGGAGCATTCTGTGGTGGGAGGGGAAGAAATTTCCTTAGGCAACGACCAAATTAAAAAGTCCAAGAAACGAAGATCAAGAGAAGAGTCTTAAACGTGGGTTTTTGTCAAGTGCAGGTTGTTTGATTTGCTTATAGGTAATCTCATGATAGCTGAAGTTTGTGACGCTGGTGATTCTGTCAATTATCTTTCTCTCACTACCCCACAAGTTTGTTTTGCTTTGTTGGTTGTTTAGCTTAACTTTGAGCATCCTATCTGATCTTTGTAATCTACTGATGAAAATGTTTGAACGATCTGTGAATCAAGCTTGAATATTCCTCAAATGGTCAGCTCATGAAAGATTTCTCGTATTTTTTTTGTTATGTGCAATGTGAATAAAGGCTAAATATGTGCAAGTGGCTTTCAAGATTAAATGGCTTTTCTGTGCCGTTTTCCACCTTCTGCAGTACTGTTTTTTTCTTGTCTTTAACATGCAAATTTAATTTTGCTTTTTCAATGTTGCTAAGTAATACTTGTTCCCCAGGACACCACTCTAGCAGTCCTTACGGATAGGCTTATGATCCCACCACAATTATTTATGAGATAAAAATGATTAAAAAAAGACCTGAAACCCAACCCGACCCAACCCAACCCAAACTAACCTGGTTTTTTGCTTTAGGTCATATGCTTTTCGGGTTGGGTCTGAGTCGGAACACTCAACCCATACGATGCGGGTCAGTTGGGTAACATAAATATAAAATGCATTAAAATTCATAGAATTATTTCATTTAATGCATTTTTTGTTCCATTTTGATAAAAATTGTCTCTCACATATGCAAGTGGGGTGTCTACTTTGTAAAACTTATGCATGTATATTTTTTTTGAAAAATGAATATATAAGTTGAAATCAGGGGTTCTTGACATCGAGTAATCACGCACTGGTAGAACCACATTATTAGCTTTTGAATTGGCATTACTCTTGAATCACGTAATGAGGGAGGAAAATTCTCAATCTCCATCCCCTCCCCCACCCTTTATGTCATTGCTCTCTTACCAATTGTTTATTCTTTCAAAGGAGGATGCAAGAGAGCAAAACTATACGAAATATAATTACACAATATAACTAAGAGCTAGAAGACCACAATCTCAAAAGCAATCACTGATGAGCTAAACTAGCCCAAGTCCCTCTTAACATAATACTAGACCGTCGGGACATACAAAAATACACAAAGCTTTTCCAGTCAAACCATGCATAATTCTCTAAACATTATTGCCATCTCCAAAAGGACAACTAGCGGAAATTATTTGGACACTTGATGAAGTTGAAAATGTTTCTAGTTCCCTCTCGAATTTGTCATCATTGACTAGCTCATCTGGTGGATAAATAAGCGGTTTTGGAGGCATTTGAAGTTTACCAATATCTCCTTCAAGCATTTCTAGAACTTTGCTCATTGGAGGCCGATGGTTAGGGATTAATTGTATACACCAAAGTGCAACTATTATCATCTTTTTTATCACCTTCCTTTCCTCTTCTACAACTTCTTCCATTTCAATACTTCCTCCTTCATTGACTTGGTCATACACCCACAAGGGAAAATAAATTTGGCTTAGCGTTCTGCATTTGCATTTATATTCTTCCTTCTACTTGCCATTTCCATGAGCAACTTTCCAAAGCTATAGACATATGCTTTACAAAACACACCACCAATGTTTTTATAGAACAATTCAGGTGCCATATATCCTAAGATTCCTCTTGCAGCAGTCAATGAGACTATGTTGTGATCAGTAGGATAAAGTCTAGCAAATCCAAAGTCAGAAACTTTCGGAGTGAAATTCTTGTCTAAAAGAATATTGTGAGGCTTGATATCAAATTGGTATTTTTCCTCGCCAATAGAACCAACTTGCATCCCAAAAACGCGATAAAAAACGGTCCCCTGAATTTTTCAGTCAAAAACGGCCCTATTTTATTTTTCGCCAAAAATCTCGGTTTGCAGAAAAATCTTCGGAGGATGAGTCGACGTTAAAATGACTCGTAACATGACAGAACTTTCAATTTCTGAAATCGGATTCAAATTCACAGTTAATTTCAATCCTGCACGATTTTAGCATGACCTGCTGTCGGGTAACTTTTAGAAATTTTTGGTGCAAACAACCCGTGGTCGATTTTCTTCGAGCCACAATGAACCTCTTTGACACATTGGCGACTCTTGGTGGTCGTGAAAGTCTCAAGATTTCAAATACAAACACAAGGTACTACAACGAGAGAAAAATCAGTCTAATGTCGATCGACGAGAATTTTGCAATTTGATGAAATCACCCACATTTTGAACCGACCTATCTCTGATCTCTAATCAATATTTACTGTGCCGTAATGATCTCTGTAGATAAGCACGGTCGAGTAGTCGATTCATAGTTGAATTCTCAAGTATTGCGTTAAAATCCCTTAATGCTTCCCCACTAATCTGGTTATCTCACGAGCGATCACTCGTAGAATAGACTATAGGTGCGTCGATGAAAGGCCCAATTTATCTAATCGAAAACAGAATTGAAATTTCGGGATGTCACACCTAATTGAAATTTTAGGATGTCACACTTAATATCAAAAGAAAAAAAAAACAAAACTTCATAGAATTTGGAGAACACTTACTAAAATTACTTGTTAGTAAATTTCAAGTTTTTCTTTTTAAAAAAATGGAATACGAGTTCTTTCAAGCGTAAATTTCATAGAATTGTTTCATGTAAGACCTTTTCCATGTTGATGAGAGTAGTTTCTCATGTAGACATATGATGTATACTTTGTATAATGTATACATGGATTTTTCTCTAAAAAAGTATTCATAAGCCAAAGTTAGCAGTTTTTGATATCGAGAAATCATGCGCTGGCAGTAGCACGTTAAGTACCAAGATCGCTTGTTAACATCAGCTTTTCAATTGGCATTACCCTAAATCTTATATTGAGGGAGTAAAATTCTCAATGTCCGTCGCCTTCCCCTACCGTTTGTGTCCTTGCCCTCTTACCAATTTGTTTATCCTTGTGAAGGAGGATGGATGAGAGTAATTTATGAGAGCAAAACTATATGAAAAACAATAACACGACATTAACCTAAGAGCTAGAAAAATAAAATCTTGAAAGTAATCACTGTTGAGCTAAACTAGCCAAGTCCCTCCCAACATAATACTAGATTGTGCAGACATATAACAAATACACAAACTTTTCCAATCAAACTATGCTTGAGCCTTTAAACATCATCACTATCTCCGAAAGGAAAACTAGCGGAAACTATCTGAGCACTTGATGAAGTTGAGGATGTTTCTAGTTCCATCTTAGCTTTGTCATTGTTGACTGGCTCATCCTGTGGGTAAATAAGTGGTTTGGGAGGCATTTGAAGTTTACAAATATATCCTTCGAGCATTTCTAGGACTTTGCTCATTGGAGGCCGATGGTTTGGGTTCAATTGTATACACCAAAGTGCAACTATTATCATCTTTTTGTCACATTCCTTTCCTCTTCTACAACTTCTTCCATTTCAATAAATTCTCGTTCACTGATTTGGTCATACACCCACAAGGGAAAATAAATTTGGCTTGAGCGTTCCGCATTTGCCTTTATATTCTTCCTTCTACCTGCCATTTCCATGAGCAACATCCCAAAGCTATAGACATCCGCTTTATGAGATACACCGCCAATGTTTTTATAGAACAACTCAGGCGCCATATATCCTAAGGTTCCTCTTGCTGCAGTCAGTGAGACTATGCTATGATCGGTAGGATAAAGTCTCGCTAGTCCAAAGTCAGAAACTTTTGGAGTGAAATGTTGATCTAAAAGAATGTTGTGAGGCTTAATATCAAAGTGTAGTATTTGCATGTCACACCCACGATGTAAGTACTCAATCCCCCTCGCCACCCCAAGGGCAATCTCATATATTTTTCTATAATCGAGAAACTTATCACCTTCGTTAGTGAAAATGTGCTTATCCAAAGATCCATTTGACATGAAATCATACACGAGAGCTTGTTTCGAGCCTTCAAAGCAAAACCCAATAAGTTGCACTACATTAACATGGTGAATTCTTCCAATAGTAGCCACTTCACTGATAAAATCTTGGCCATCGGCCTTGGATTGCTTTAAAATCTTGATGGCCACTTCGTTGCCACTTCTAAGTGTTCCCTTATACACAGAACCATATCCCCCTTCACCAAGTTTATGCTTCAAATTCTTGGTGATCTTCTTAATGTTTGAGTAAGAGTATCTTACGGGCAAAAAGTTGTTATGAGCTTGCAAGAATTCTTCGATGTTCTTGTCCATTGCTAAGTGCCTTCCTCTGTACTTGTATATTAGAAATATTGCGACAAAGGGCAACCCAATTACGAATTTCGCTGCACAGAAATATGCTGACAAAAATTTTGTAGGTTAGATTAATTTTCTTTAAAATTATTTTAAGGACAAATCACTGCGGCTTACCTAGTAATGATGTAAATTCTAGAGCTGCCCAAATTGATAAACTCTCAAGACCTGTGGAAGGAACGAAGGACGTGAAAAGGAATTGAAGGAAAAGAAGTAAGGAAAACAAAAGTCATGAGAAAAGAGCGTTACGGCAAGCTTCGTTGTACAAGTTAAAATTTTGTCCAAAAGAATATAAGAAGCGGATGGATGCATCTACAAATAATTGGAAATAATAAGCTTCAATTCACATAAACGATAGACGACATAAGAAACACCTTTTGCTTTTTTAGCAGTCTACAGATATAGAGAAACAACGCATAAATACAATTTTTTAATGAATTTGTTAGACAAGCTATCTTGAATTATTAGTGAAGTGACTAATTAAGGAACGAATCAAGAAAATTTACTCTTTATGCCAACAAAAAACTAATCATGTGGCTGCTTGCACAACAACCCCTTCTTCTTCTTTTTTTCGCAAATCTTGCAACCCTAATAATTTGATTTTAAAATGTAACTCAAAGCTTGCGAAACCTTTCCATAACACAAACATTGACGTATATGAACATGAATATTTTGTCATAATTTTCTTGAATTTCAAAAAATTGTTTCATTTTTTAGTTTTGAAGAGAAAGCAGCAAGTGAAAGAGCGTCCAATATTATGCAAAGTCGTGGTAAAACTTCAATGCAATCGATGCTTACCGTAGAAGTGAACGGATCTGCAACCCGCAAAACCTTCATGGATGCTATAGAAATCAAAGAAGCACCAGAAAGCTTTTATCCCTGAAGATTGAAAGAAGTCGAGACGGAATCCATTGGCCATGATGTCGTGGATACGCCCATAGTTGGAGGAGCCACTATTAATAAGTCCTTCAGCCCAAAAATCAGATGATACCCACGTCCAACTGTGAATGGTGCAAAAATCCCAAACATCCGACACTTGTTGATCGACCAAAGCATACAAGTTCCAATGCGATGATGTGTTGGGAGAGTAAGGCGCCTCAATGCATGGACTTGTAGCGATGTAGGATGGAGAACTTACCGGCTTTGAGCAGTTCACAATAACCAATGTGTTTTCCATGGATGCAACGTATGAATTGCTTTGAAGGTAGTCTCTATACCTCCTGGCCGACAACAATGAATAACGGGGGAGGGATGAGCAGTTATCCTTTTGCAGCCCGTCTTCAACGACCCTAATATGGCCACTGTCATAATTGATAGACTGTACATAGTATCGGCCACCAAGCAAGTACACAACAGTGCGATTATCTTCACAAGTCAGATCGTATATCGAGACACCCCATTTTTTTGGATTACTCTTCAATCGAAACGGATCGTTTATATTGTCAATGTTGCCACAGGATGAAGCACTCCGCCGATTACTTGGCTCGACATTTCTAGTCATCGCTAGAAATAGAACAAGAGTGAGTAGCAAGACTTGACAGATATTCATGGAGCCGAGAGCATTAATCATGCCTCAGTTTGTCTTTGGGCAAAAGAGAAATTGGTAAAGAATTGTGCCCGGGTGGGGGATTGGGGGGGAGGGCGTTGGATTGCGGAGGAGGCACAATATAAAAAGATAAGAAGAGATTGGACAATCCTTGTTTGATGAGAGACTTGGGAGTCGCCTCGTCCTATAAAGAGAAGCCCAAGTCAATCATCGGAACAAATGGAGGCAAGTCGAGAAATGTTGATCTTTCTTTCTTTTCTCTCCCCACGTTTTTTACTCTCTCCACGGGATTGTTGTGTCCACATCTCCTCGACAAAAAAATCCATCACTTCTTTCTAATGCACTTATCTTTCTTCTAAGTTTCTTCTTTGTTCTTTCCTCCTCCCTTCTTCTTCTCCGTCTTCTTTCTTCACTGGCCCGCGATCATAGTTAAATTGATGTAAAGTTTTTAGGAAGAAGATAAAAAATCAGAGACTAGAATAACGAATGATGCCAGGTACATAGGTGTGGAATTGATAGGAAAAATCACGTCCCTCTCAGCCTGTGAGCAATGGAAAATTGGGGCTTCATGTGTGGTGGAGAATCAACAAGGATATGATATGAACAAGATAAAACAAATTCAATCAAGTCGAAAATGTTATAATCATCATTTCTTGCTGGCGAGATAACATCATGATTGCCAACTCATAATTAGCCATGAATGATATCGGTTTCATATTTTTGGAGAATCTTTCTTAGATGAGTAAGGTTTTCATATTTTTGGAGACATTTGTGATGTTAGTGCGTTTTTATTTTCAAAATGACACGGAAGTCAGGTTAAGAATTAGTGTAGATCTTACATCGAAGTAAATTCATGTGAATTAAGAATCAAATGAATTTGGATGATTAATGATCGCACACATTCAATTTGAAGTAAAAAGAAACGTTGAGAAATAAAAATGCTCTATACTATTATTATTAAAGAAACTTCTCAAGAGGCCGTTAGACTAAAAGATTTGAACTAATATCTTTGGAGAGAATTCAAAGTCAACAACAATAAAAGTTGGTGGGGGCTCACCGGGTAAGGATCATGGTTTGATTGATACGACATTTTTGCTGCTTTATTGACATGAGCAATGACAGTCAATAGAGCGAAGGCTTAGAAAGTTTTGGCCAAATATGTAGCCTTTTTTTTCTTGAGAATTTTGAGTGAATTTATATTATATAAAAAAAAATCATAAATCAATTCTCTGCCTATTATACAGATACTATTCAAAATTATAAAACTTTTAAAACTGTCAATATAATTTTAAACTATTATGTGAAATTTCAATTTAATATGCAATATAGTCATTTTCAAACTTCTATCGTCTTATATGACATAATTGGCATATGAGTTGGAAAAAGTTAAGGAAATGTCATTGTTTTGAGTAAATTTTGTGATTTTTATTCTTTTTTTATCATTTCCCCGCTTCCAATCATCTTCTTCTTTGGGTTTTAATCTGATTTTTGCTATTAATTCTATGCTCTAACACTTTTGGCTTTCGGTCAAGCGTGGTCGCTTCTCAAACCTTGCTCTGTTGATTTCGTAACGGTCCACCAATTTTTGTATTTAATCAATTCGTGCCTGCGATGCCATGCTTTGTGTGTTCTCTAATCACACCATATCACACCATCATTCGCTGAATTGATTGGGCGGTTTGAAGGGCAATTACTTCGTCAAGGTCTTAGCTTGAACATATTGAATACGAGATTAATTATTTATTTCGTCGAGTCACTCTTCAATCAAAACGGATGATTTATAATGCAAATATCACCACAGGATGAAGGGACGCAATGCAAATTAGTTGGCTTAGTATTGCTAGTCATGGCTTGCAATAGAAGAAGAATAAGCAGTAACACTGGATGGATATTCATGGAGCTGAGAGCTTCAATCATGTCTCTGTATATTCTTGGACAAAGAGAAAAGGGTGAAGAGTTGCTTGGTGTCTGTGGAGGAGGGCCAATGTAAAAGGATTGAAAATAGATGGAATGGATGATCCTGGTTTAATTGGAGATTTGGAGTCGCCTTGTACCATAGAAAAATCCAAGTCAGTCAACCTAATAAATACATGAAGTTGAGAAAATTGAAAGATCATCTACGGATACAGCGGATCTAGGACATTTTTACACACCATGGCAAATTCAAAAGACATTAATTCACATCTACGATCTCTCTTTGTCCTCTTATCTCCACGATCTTCCACTCTCTCCACACGATTGTTTGGTACACATCCCATGAAACCAACGAATCCGTCTCTCCCTCTCTCCCCATAGCACGCCGTAGAAAATTCAAAAGACATTAATTCACATCTAGGATCTCTCTTTGTCCTCTTATCTCCACGTTTCCTCCACATATGATTGTTTGGTACACATCCCATCAAACCAACGAATCCGTCTCTCCCTCTCTCCCCATCGCAAGCCATAGAAAATTCAAAAGACGTAATTCACATCTAGGATCTCTCTTTGTCCTCTTATCTCCACGTTTCTTCCACTCTCTCCACATATGATTGTTTGGTACACATCCCATCAAACCAACGAATCCGTCTCTCCCTCTCTCCCCATCGCTTCATTCTGAAACACCGTCTTTCTTCTTCATTTTTGGCTTCTCCTCTCCGTTCTTCAACATCTTTCTTTTATCACGAGTCATGATCATAGACAAACCACCAGCACCAGCCGCTCATCTGTCACACCTAGCCACACCGCCAATGCCACCTGTTGCAAAATAACTTGAAAAATAAGAGTCTTGTAATTTAATACTAATGCCAAAAGAAATAAATTACACGATTTGAGTGTCAATACCTACTGCAAGGGAAAAACTAGGCATCAAGGAATTTTTTATAGATGCGAAGATAAGTCATAAAAAGAAAATCCATTGGCATCTTAATAATAATTTGTGAAAGTTAGTATCTAATGTGACTATAATCTATCTATTAATATTGATACTTCCATGTGTGGAGCTAAACTAATAACACCCCATAGATGTTTTTGAAGAAGGTTTAGACAGTGTTGGGATCTACCTCACTCTAAGCTATAATGTTTAATTTAAGGAGTCAATAGAGCACCAACTATCTATTTGAGTGCTATTGGGAGAGCTCAAGATCAACAATACTAGGGGTGAGCATGGTCCGGGTTAGGCCTGCCCACCCTCTAACCCTAAAACCAATTTGCACAATACCGGTTCTCAATTTTTGGGACCGAGGACCAACCCTATTGAGTTTGGGACGGTCCCGGTTCTGGCCAATCCAAGAAAGAATCGATAATTTATTTATTTCATTTTTTGTACTCTCTGAAAAAACAATCGAGAACCAAACCAATCCAATGGATTTGGTTCGGTTTCAGGGTCAACTTGTGACCAACCGATAATTTTTTGTTTCATTTTTTGTACTCCCTCAAAAGGCGAGCGAGGATCAGACCGACCCTATGAGTTCAATGACGAGCATGGTCAGCTAAGAGAGGCGAGTGATGAGTGTCAAGTGGGGTGAGCGTCAAACATCGAGCAGGGAGCAACAAGCCAGGCGAGCATCATGTGACAAGCGAGTGAAACGAGTGTCAAGTGGCGAGTGTCAAGTGGCGAGCGGAGAAGTTGTTTCTTTCGATTTTGGCAAATTAAAGACTAAGAGGACAAAACCACCCGTGGTGGCGGCGTAGTGGTTGGGCACTGATTCCTTTTGCGAGAGGTCCAATGTTCGAATTCATGCGTTATCTGCCTTATTGGAAAGAAACCCACGACTTACCCAAGGAGCAAGGGTGGCGGTGACTCTACTCCTCCAGGTTTACTCCACCACGGCGCGGGCACCGGGTTCCCTGGTTACCAAAAAAAAAAAAAAAGACTAAGAGGACAAATAAGACAAAAGAGAACGAGTACTAAAAGAGGATGCCGTGAGGAGTTATTTATGCCCTTTTTAAGGTCATGAGGACTCCTCACAAAAATATTTTCTCCTTTGTAAATTATGGCTATTGACATCGTAAAAGACATTAAAAGATCTAAGTTATTAAAAAATAGTGCAAAATTACTTGAACTCCTCACTAATGAGCTATTTAATATTGTTAACGCCGTTTATTTTATGATTTTCTTTATATAAAAATTATAAATAGTATATTAGATATATAATATATATAGAATCAGGTTAGTCCGAGTTGAACTAACTCTAAACTCACAGGACCGAAAACCAACCCATACAATGCTGGTTTAGGGATCCCAGGACCAAAGACCAACTTGGTCTCTCTAGGAACCGAACCAGGACCGGTAGGGTTGGGCTGGTCCAAGTTTACCGATGCTCACCCCTAGATAATACACGTCAACCTAGATATACCCATCACAAACTAATCTAGGTTTCTTGATGCCGATGAGAGAAATCAAACTTGCGACTTTCAGCTTGCAAAACAAATTTTAAACCACTCGACCAACCACCAAACTGATGACCATATCCAGTAGTTAGTTTTGAGGCGTATCACCAAACAATTTTGTTTTCTATTATTTGCTCTTAAGATTTTTACCCAACAAGTCCCCTTTTCCACGAAATCTCATGTTTCAATGATGTCTCTATCCCGGGACCATTTGCGTATAATCGGATCAGTATGGATAAAAGTCCTCAGGATTAGCCTCTACCATTATATTAGACACCAACATTTCAAATGCATTACAAAAGAAAAAATCAATTTTCGTTTCCCTTTCCATTCCAAGGTTTAAACGCCAGATCAGGGGGGATAGATGAGCAGTTTCGAAGAGATTTGTAGTTTATCGATGTATCTCGTTCAAGCATTTCTAAGGCTTTGTCCATTGAACATTGATGATCAAGATCCGATCGTGTATGCTCCAGATTGCAACTCCCATCATCTTCCTCGGGGTTACTGTTTCCTCACCCATTTCAAAGTTTCTGCCATCATTGACTCGGTCGTATGCCACAGCTGGAAACGAATTTGCCTTGAACTTTCTAAAATTGCATCAAGGTTATCATAGTTCCCGCAAGTGTCGTCAGCAACGCGGCAAAACTGTAGACGTTGACTTTGCAAGAGAAGCCACCAATGCCCTTGTCTTGTAGAGCAACTTCGACGTTGTACATCGAAAAGTCTCTTTTCCCTGCAGTCAAGGAAAGTGTCCTAATTTGAGAGTTGGAATTTTGCCAGTCCAAAGTCGGATACTCCGGGTGTATGATTCTCCATCTAGATGGATGGTGACACTATGAGACTTGACTTCAAAGGGTTGAATTTGACTTGGGCAAAGGTTACTGTTAATCTTGGATTGTCATGGGCCAGGCTTGCAAAAACTTCTTTTTGGGCCGATGAGCACTCAATCTGAATGATGGTCTCTTCTGTTTAATTTCCCTTTTTCGCATTGCTATTGTGAAGATCATTGGATTCAAGCAAATTTAGTCGAGTAAGGGTGGTGCAAGTGTTGAGATGTCGAAGAGAACTCCACACATTTAATTCCCCCTTTTTTTTCCTGTCTATTTGCTTGTATTGTATATTTGTTTCTAATTTGCAAGGCTTGATTCTTATCGACTTTTTGTCAAAACATTGCACATGATAATATCTTATTGATAGATTAAGAAGATGAGTTTGAAGGGATTCTTTGACTGGTTACTAGTAAATTAATTTATTAGCTAGGAAAAGAACCCAGACACATACACTTGCCATCTTCAGGTTTGGCCCTAGAATATGTGCTTTGATGTTTTGGAATTGCACGCAGCCATTTGCCGGTGCATTTGTTTTCTAGGATTGATCGACAATCTGCTCTATCCTATATATTACATTCAGCAGCACACTTAGGATCTGAGTAATTAATCTATCAATTGTCCTGTCTTAGATGATTTTGTTAGCAGCAGACTAATTAAGGGGTGTTGGTTATCCTGCAAACGGTCCTTGTTTTTTTTTTTTTTTAAGGTATGGAAGTTTGAGGAAATGAGAATATATAGAGCAAAAGTTGCAACTGAACTCTCTTTGTGGTAACCCTTCTTCATGGGCGATGTACATGCACTAGGGGTGTCCAAGAACTGACCCGACTCAACCCAAACACAAAACAAGTATAGTATAGGTTTTGGCTCTTAATATTGATCTGGAAACAATTATAAAATGAATGGAGTACATGTTTAGTGTTTGGTTAGGGCCGAAACATTGCTCGAGCCAAATTAAACACGTTACTTTACATTAAAGTGAAACCCAAACAAGCAAAACACACTGCCCATACCTTCACGAAAGAGAGACGGAAACTTCAAAGCTGGAACCCTTCCGTCGACTCCGCCGCCGTCAACGGCCTTTCCTCCTCCTTGGCCTCTTCTTGTCCCTTGGGTCCACGCGAACGCCACGGACCGCTTTGCGAAGATTCACTGGACGGCCAGTCAAGGACCACTTCTCACGTCCAAGCCTCGTTCTCACACAACCGGCAGAAAAGGTAAGGCGCTTTCGCCGATCTAGCTTCTTGTGCCGGGTCGAGATATATTGAAGACGGAGAGGAGTTGGGAGTGTTTCGGTTTTTGCTTGTGGTATTGTTGCGGTGGTGTTTTTTGGGAGCAATCTTACTTGGGTTTGTGGGGATGTGCTCGTTGATGACCGCGCATCAAGTGTTTGATTAAGTGCCTGACGGAGAGAGTTGTGGTTGTTTCTTGGACCGTGTTGGTTGGCGTTGAGTTCTGATCATTCACTTGCTTGAAACGAATGAGGGGAGGGTTAAGATAAGTGTTTAGTGCTCTATTTCTGATGTGTCCTCCTTTTGACCTTATGGGTTCTTCAGTATGGGTTCTTCGGTCGATATGTAAAATCCTCGGTTTCATATAATCTTCACGAACAGTTCTACTTGTGGGGAGATACGAATTATGGCTCAAATTCTCCTTTGAGGATTTTGTCCGTCTGGCGCATACGACAGTGATGGCTGTAGAGAGGTCGATAGAAGTTGGGGAGAACTAAAGTTAATGCCTTTTCTGATGCTCTTGCCAGACTGAAATTTGATGCGACTGATTCCCACTTGAGATACTTTTGACAATTTAGAGCATCTTGTTCCACTTTTCAGCAGAAACTTAACACACGTTTGATTGATGCAAAGACATTTTGAATCGATTTTCTATATCTACCTTTTGCTCACCAGTTGCTGAGGAATCATTTCGAAATGCGAAGATATTTTGAGTCTTATGATTCGATTTTCTTACAAAGACCCAAGGAATGGAATAAATGTGCCACTTAGTGTTTTATTATGTTCCCACGCTGACTGAGGTCCCTTTTAGAGTTTTCTAATTGGTTCTATGCTGTTATATGTGAGGAGATGCTAAATTAGCTGAAGTTTGTTGCCAATGTTTACTCCACTATTTTCGTGATTTAGTTCCCTATTTAGTTGTTCTCTGCTTCTGTACAGGTTGTTTTCCTATTGATAAATGTTAATTTTATTGCATTTCAATAAATAAATGAATTTTATTGAAGAGCACCAATGGGGTGTCCACCCATATACGAAGTTATTACGAGGTTAAAGGAAGAGACATTTGGACTCTGTACATTACTTTTAAAAACTTTTACTTAGATCAGCTTTTTAGGTGGTTGAGAATCTTAAAGAACTGGCACAATGTTTGCTGTTGTGCCTTAATAAATTTTTTTGTAAAAGAACAGTTTTGAGAGCATTAGGGTCATTGCTTAATGGATGCTGTGATGTATATTTTGAGAGCATGATGATCATTGCTTATCATATGACGTGACTGTAAATGTATTTTGAGAGCCTGAGGATCATTTCTTTGCGGTTTGAATGAGGAAATACTGCACACTTGTGGTTCCCTAAGACCAACCAATACAGGAAGCATTCATTGGTTGGATAAGGATTTTGAAAAAATATCCCTCATAGATAGGTATCTATCACAACTGGATCTTCCTTGAACCAATTGTTGTTATTAGAGAATCTAAGCTCACATCATTTGACGATACCCCAGGAGTGATACAAAAAGAGAGCGAGAATGAAATAAAGATGCAGGAGCATTCTGTGGTGGGAGGGGAAGAAATTTCCTTAGGCAACGACCAAATTAAAAAGTCCAAGAAACGAAGATCAAGAGAAGAGTCTTAAACGTGGGTTTTTGTCAAGTGCAGGTTGTTTGATTTGCTTATAGGTAATCTCATGATAGCTGAAGTTTGTGACGCTGGTGATTCTGTCAATTATCTTTCTTTCACTACCCCAAAGGTCTGTTTTGCTTTGTTGGTTGTTTAGCTTAACTTTGAGCATCCTATCTGATCTTTGTAATCTACTGATGAAAATGTTTGAACGATCTATGAATCAAGCTTGAATATTCCTCAAATGGTCAGCTCATGAAAGATTTCTCGTATTTTGTTTTGTTATGTGCAATGTGAATAAAGGCTAAATATGTGCAAGTGGCTTTCAAGATTAAATGGCTTTTCTGTGCTGTTTTCCACCTTTTGCAGTACTGTTTTTTTTCTTGTCTTTAACATGCAAATTTAATTTTGCTTTTTCAATGTTGCTAAGTAATACTTGTTCCCCAGGACACCACTCTAATAGGCTTATGATCCCACCACAATTACTTATGAGATAAAAATGATTAAAAAAAAACCCGAAACCCAACCCGACCCGACCCGACCCAACTCGAACTAACCTGGTTTTTTGCTTTAGGTCATATGATTTTCGGGTTGGGTCTGAGTCGGAACACACAACCCATACGATGCAGGTCAGTTGGGTAACATAAATATAAAATGCATTAAAATTCATAGAATTATTTCATTTAATGCATTTTTTGTTCCATTTTGATAAAAATTGTCTCTCACATATGCAAGTGGGGTGTCTACTTTGTAAAACTTATGCATGTATATTTTTTTTTGAAAAATGAATATATAAGTTGAAATCAGGGGTTCTTGACATCGAGTAATCACGCACTGGTAAAACCACATTATTAGCTTTTGAATTGGCATTACTCTTAAATCACGTAACGAGGGAGGAAAATTCTCAATCTCCATCCCCTCCCCCACCCTTTATGTCATTGCTCTCTTACCAATTGTTTATCCCTTCAAAGGAGGATGCAAGAGAGCAAAACTATATGAAATATAATTACACAATATAACTAAGAGCTAGAAGAACACAATCTCAAAAGCAATCATTGATGAGCTAAACTAGCCCAAGTCCCTCTTAACATAATACTAGACCGTCGGGACATACAAAAATACACAAGGCTTTTCCAATCAAACCATGCATAATTCTCTAAATATTATTGCCATCTCCAAAAGGACAACTAGCGGAAATTATTTGGACACTTGATGAAGTTGAAAATGTTTCTAGTTCCATCTCGAATTTGTCATCATTGACTAGCTCATCTGGTGGATAAATAAGCGGTTTTGGAGGCATTTGAAGTTTACCAATATCTCCTTCAAGCATTTCTAGAACTTTGCTCATTGGAGGCCGATGGTCAGGGATTAATTGTATACACCAAAGTGCAACTATTATCATCTTTTTTATCACCTTCCTTTCCTCTTCTACAACTTCTTCCATTTCAATACTTCCTCCTTCATTGACTTGGTCATACACCCACAAGGGAAAATAAATTTGGCTTGAGCGTTCTGCATTTGCATTTATACTCTTCCTTCTACTTGCCATTTCCATGAGCAACTTTCCAAAGCTATAGACATCTGCTTTACAAAATACACCACCAATGTTTTTATAAAACAATTCAGGTGCCATATATCCTAAGATTCCTCTTGCAGCAGTCAATGAGACTATGTTGTGATCAGTAGGATAAAGTCTAGCAAGTCCAAAGTCAGAAACTTTCGGAGTGAAATTCTTGTCTAAAAGAATATTGTGAGGTTTGATATCAAATTGGTATTTTTCCTCGCCAATAGAACCAACTTGCATCCCAAAAACGTGATAAAAAACAGTCCCTTGAATTTTTCAGTCAAAAACGGCCCTATTTTGATTTTTCGCCAAAAATCTCGGTTTGCAGAAAAATCTTCGGAGAATGAGTCGACGTTCCTAAAATGACTCGTAACATGACAGAACTTTCAATTTCTGAAATCGGATTCAAATTCACAGTTAATTTCAATTTGGCACGATTTTAGCATGACCTAGCCTATTGGGTAACTTTTAGAAATTTTTGGTGCAAACAACCCGTGGTCGATTTTCTTCGAGCCACAATTAACCTCTTTGACACATTGGCGACTCTTGGTGGTCGTGAAAGTCTCAAGATTTCAAATACAAACACAAGGTACTAAAACGACAGAAAAATCAGTCTAATGTCGATCGACGAGAATTTTGCAATTTGGTGGAATCACCCACATTTAGCCACACATCTCAATTGAACCGACCTATCTCTGATCTCTAATCAATATTTACTTTGCCGTAATGATCTCTGTAGATGAGCACGGTCGAGTAGTCGATTCATAGTTGAATTCTCAAGTCTATTGCGTTAAAATTCCTTAATGGCTTCCCCCACTAATCTAGTTATCTCACGAATGATCAGCTCAAAGAATAGCACTATAGGTGCGTCGATGAAAGGCCCAATTTATCTAATTGAAAACAGAATTGAAATTTCAGGATATCACACCTAATCAAAATTTTAGGATGTCACACTTAATATCAAAAGAAAAAAAAAAACAAAACTTCATAGAATTTGGAGAACACTTAATAAAATTACTTGTTAGTAAATTTCTAGTTTAAAAAAAAAAAATGGAATACGAGTTCTTTCAAGCGTAAATTTCATAGAATTGTTTCATGTAAGACCTTTTCCATGTTGATGAGAGTAGTTTCTCATGTAGACATATGATGTATACTTTGTATAATGTATACATGGATTTTTCTCTAAAAAAAGTTTTCATAAGCCAAAGTTAGCAGTTTTTGATATCGAGAAATCATGCGCTGGCAGTAGCACGTTAAGTAGCAAGATCGCTTGTTAACATCAGCTTTTCAATTGGCATTACCCTAAATCATATATTGAGGGAGTAAAATTCTCAATGTCCGTCGCCTTCCCCTACCGCTTGTGTCCTTGCCCTCTTACCAATTTGTTTATCCTTGTGAAGGAGGATGGATGAGAGTAATTTATGAGAGTTAAACTATATGAAAAACAATAACACGACATTAACCTAAGAGCTAGAAAAATAAAATCTTGAAAGTAATCACTGTTGAGCTAAACTAGCCAAGTCCCTCCCAACATAATACTAGATTGTGCAGACATATAACAAATACACAAACTTTTCCAATCAAACTATGCTTGAGCCTTTAAACATCATCACTATCTCCGAAAGGAAAACTAGCGGAAACTATCTGAGCACTTGATGAAGTTGAGGATGTTTCTAGTTCCATCTTAGCTTTGTCATCGTTGACTGGCTCATCCTGTGGGTAAATAAGTGGTTTGGGAGGCATTTGAAGTTTACAAATATATCCTTCGAGCATTTCTAGGACTTTGCTCATTGGAGGCCGATGGTTTGGGTTCAATTGTATACACCAGAGTGCAACTATTATCATCTTTTTTGTCACATTCCTTTCCTCTTCTACAACTTCTTCCATTTCAATAAATTCTCGTTCACTGATTTGGTCATACACCCACAAGGGAAAATAAATTTGGCTTGAGCGTTCCGCATTTGCCTTTATATTCTTCCTTCTACCTGCCATTTCCATGAGCAACATCCCAAAGCTATAGACATCCGCTTTATGAGATACACCGCCAATGTTTTTATAGAACAACTCAGGCGCCATATATCCTAAGGTTCCTCTTGCTGCAGTCAATGAGACTATGCTATGATCGGTAGGATAAAGTCTCGCTAGTCCAAAGTCAGAAACTTTTGGAGTGAAATGTTGATCTAAAAGAATGTTGTGAGGCTTAATATCAAAGTGTAGTATTTGCATGTCACACCCACGATGTAGGTACTCAATCCCCCTCGCCACCCCAAGGGCAATCTCATATATTTTTCTATAATCGAGAAACTTATCACCTTCGTTAGTGAAAATGTGCTTATCCAAAGATCCATTTGACATGAAATCATACACGAGAGCTTGTTTCGAGCCTTCAAAGCAAAACCCAATAAGTTGCACTACATTAACATGGTGAATTCTTCCAATAGTAGCCACTTCACTGATAAAATCTTGGCCATCGGCCTTGGATTGCTTTAAAATCTTGATGGCCACTTCGTTGCCACTTCTAAGTGTTCCCTTATACACAGAACCATATCCCCCTTCACCAAGTTTATGCTTCAAATTCTTGGTGATCTTCTTAATGTTTGAGTAAGAGTATCTTACGGGCAAAAGTTGTTATGAGCTTGCAAGAATTCTTCGATGTTCTTGTCCATTGCTAAGTGCCTTCCTCTATACTTGTATATTAGAAATATTGCGACAAAGGGCAACCCAATTACGAATTTCGCTGCACAGAAATATGCTGACAAAAATTTTGTTGGTTAGATTAATTTTCTTTAAAATTATTTTAAGGACAAATCACTGCGGCTTACCTAGTAATGATGTAAATTCTAGAGCTGCCCCAATTGATAAACTCTCAAGACCTGTGGAAGGAACGAAGGACGTGAAAAGGAATTGAAGGAAAAGAAGTAAGGAAAACAAAAGTCATGAGAAAAGAGCGTTACGGCAAGCTTCGTTGTACAAGTTAAAATTTTGTCCAAAAGAATATAAGAAGCGGGATGGATGCATCTAAAAATAATTGGAAATAATAAGCTTCAATTCACATAAACGATAGACGACATAAGAAACACCTTTTGCTTTTTTAGCAGTCTACAGATATAGAGAAACAACGCATAAATACAATTTTTTAATGAATTTGTTAGACAAGCTATCTTGAATTATTAGTGAAGTGACTAATTAAGGAACGAATCAAGAAAATTTACTCTTTATGCCAACAAAAACTTATCATGTGGCTGCTTGCACAACAACCCCTTCTTCTTCTTTTTTTCGCAAATCTTGCAACCCTAATAATTTGATTTTAAAATGTAACTCAAAGCTTGCGAAACCTTTCCATAACACAGACATTGACGTATATGAACATGAATATTTTGTCATAATTTTCTTGAATTTCAAAAAATTGTTTCATTTTTTAGTTTTGAAGAGAAAGCAGCAAGTGAAAGAGCGTCAATATTATGCAAAGTCGTGGTAAAACTTCAATGCAATCGATGCTTACCGTAGAAGTGAACGGATCTGCAACCCGCAAAACCTTCATGGATGCTATAGAAATCAAAGAAGCACCAGAAAGCTTTTATCCCTGAAGATTGAAAGAAGTTGAGACGGAATCCATTGGCCATGATGTCGTGGATACGCCCATAGTTGGAGGAGCCACTATTAATAAGTCCTTCAGCCCAAAAATCAGATGATACCCACGTCCAACTGTGAATGGTGCAAAAATCCCAAACATCCGACACTTGTTGATCGACCAAAGCATACAAGTTCCAATGCGATGATGTGTTGGGAGAGTAAGGCACCTCAATGCATGGACTTGTAGCGATGTAGGATGGAGAACTTACCAGCTTTGAGCAGTTCACAATAACCAATGTGTTTTCCCCGTATTCAACGTCTGAATTATACCTCCAGGGCGACAACAATGAATAACGGGGGAGAGATGAGCAATTATCCTTTTGCAGCCCGTCTTCAACGATCCTAATATGGCCACTGTCATAATTGATAGACTGTACATAGTATCGGCCACCAAGCAAGTACACAACAGTGCGATTATCTTCACAAGTCAGATCATATATCGAGACACCCCATTTTTTTGGATTACTCTTCAATCGAAACGGATCGTTTATATTGTCAATGTTGCCACAGGATGAAGCACTCCGCCGATTACTTGGCTCGACATTTCTAGTCATCGCTAGAAATAGAACAAGAGTGAGTAGCAAGACTTGACAGATATTCATGGAGCCGAGAGCATTAATCATGCCTCAGTTTGTCTTTGGGCAAAAGAGAAATTGGTAAAGAATTGTGCCCGGGTGGGGGATTGGGGGGAGGGCGTTGGATTGCGGAGGAGGCACAATATAAAAAGATAAGAAGAGATTGGACGATCCTTGTTTGATGGGAGACTTGGGAGTCGCCTCGTCCTATAAAGAGAAGCCCAAGTCAATCATCGGAACAAATGGAGGCAAGTCGAGAAATGTTGATCTTTCTTTCTTTTCTCTCCCCACGTTTTTTACTCTCTCCACGGGATTGTTGTGTCCACATCTCCTCGACAAAAAAATCCATCACTTCTTTCTAATGCACTATCTTTCTTCTTAGTTTCTTCTTTGTTCTTTCCTCCTCCCTTCTTCTTCTCCGTCTTCTTTCTTCACTGGCCCGCGATCATAGTTAAATTGATGTAAAGTTTTTAGGAAGAAGATAAAAAATCAGAGACTAGAATAACGAATGATGCCAGGTACATAGGTGTGGAATTGATAGGAAAAATCACGTCCCTCTCAGCCTGTGAGCAATGGAAAATTGGGGCTTCATGTGTGGTGGAGAATCAACAAGGATATGATATGAACAAGATAAAACAAATTCAATCAAGTCGAAAATGTTATAATCATCATTTCTTGCTGGCGAGATAACATCATGATTGCCAACTCATAATTAGCCATGAATGATATCGGTTTCATATTTTTGGAGAATCTTTCTTAGATGAGTAAGGTTTTCATATTTTTGGAGACATTTGTGATGTTAGTGCGTTTTTATTTTCAAAATGACACGGAAGTCAGGTTAAGAATTAGTGTAGATCTTACATCGAAGTAAATTCATGTGAATTAAGAATCAAATGAATTTGGATGATTAATGATCGCACACATTCAATTTGAAGTAAAAAGAAACGTTGAGAAATAAAAATGCTCTATACTATTATTATTAAAGAAACTTCTCAAGAGGCCGTTAGACTAAAAGATTTGAACTAATATCTTTGGAGAGAATTCAAAGTCAACAACAATAAAAGTTGGTGGGGGCTCACCGGGTAAGGATCATGGTTTGATTGATACGACATTTTTGCTGCTTTATTGACATGAGCAATGACAGTCAATAGAGCGAAGGCTTAGAAAGTTTTGGCCAAATACGTAGCCTTTTTTTTCTTGAGAATTGTGAGTGAATTTATATTATATAAAAAAATCATAAATCAATTCTCTGCCTATTATACAGATACTATTCAAAATTATAAAACTTTTAAAACTGTCAATATAATTTTAAACTATTATGTGAAATTTCAATTTAATATACAATATAGTCATTTTCAAACTTCTATCGTCTTATATGACATAATTGGCATATGAGTTAGAAAAAGTTAAGGAAATGTCATTGTTTTGAATAAATTTTGTGATTTTTATTCTTTTTTTTTTTATCATTTCCCCGCTTCCAATCATCTTCTTCTTTGGGTTTTAATCTGATTTTTGCTATTAATTCTATGCTCTAACACTTTTGGCTTTCGGTCAAGCGTGGTCGCTTCTCAAACCTAGGGGTGTGCAACGGGAACCGCCCGAACCGGGAACCGACCGGACCGGACCGAACCGGTCGGTTTTGGGCGGTTCCCATGGTCGGCGGTCCGGTCCCGGTTCCTAATCTTGGAACCGGTGGCCGGTTGGTCCGGTTCTCGGTTTCAAGTGGGAACCCGGACCGAACCGGGCCGACCCGACCGAACCAAATTTTTATATATAATTTATATACATAGAATTAATAAAACATATAAACATGATAACTTATTGCAACCAAAGTTGCAATTTGAGGTAACAACCTCTTATGTGGCCAAGAGACCATTAAAACCCCTTTTGTTACTCTTTTATTTATAGAAAAAATCTCCTTATTAGTTTCGATGTGAGATTAAGACTTCAAGAAATCCCGTGAATCACAGAATGAAGTTTGAATATTTTGCACGTGAAACACGTGTGGTTAGTTTTGTTGAATTGCCCGGGAATCGAATTGGATTAATCGGTCAAGAGCGCGTTTCCTCTTTAGTTCTTTAGTGCAAAAAAGTAGAGTTGATTTTTTTGGACCGGACCGAACCGGACCGGAACCGATGGTCGGTCCGTCCGGTTCCCGGTCCTAGGACCAAATGGTCCGGTCCACGGTTCGCAATTTTGGGAACCGGTGCTCCCGGTCCGGTTCCCGGTTTCAAGGTGGAACCGGACCGAACCGGGAACCGATCACCCCTACTCAAACCTTGCTCTGTTGATTTCGTAACAGTCCACCAATTTTTGTATTTAATCAATTCGTGCCTGCGATGCCATGCTTTGTGTGTTCTCTAATCACACCATATCACACCATCATTCGCTGAATTGATTGGGCGGTTCGAAGGGCAATTACTTCGTCAAGGTCTTAGCTTGAAGATATTGAATATTACTTCGTCAAGGTCTTAGCTTGAAGATATTGAATACGAGATTAATTATTTATTTCATCGAGTCAATCTTCAATCAAAACGGATGATTTATAATGCAAATATCACCACAGGATGAAGGGACGCAATGCAAATTAGTTGGCTTAGTATTGTTAGTCGTGGCTTGCAATAGAAGAAGAATAAGCAGTAACACTAGATGGATATTCATGGAGCTGAGAGCTTCAATCATGTCTGTATATTCTTGGAAAAAGAGAAAAGGGTGAAGAGTTGCTTGGTGTCTTTGGAGGAGGGCCAATGTAAAAGGATTGAAAATAGATGGAATGGATGATCCTGGTTTGATTGGAGACTTGGAGTCGTCTTGTACATAGAAAAACCCAAGTCAGTCAACCTAATAAATACATGAAGTTGAGAAAATTGGAAGATCATCTACGGATACAGCGGATCTAGGACATTTTTACACACCATGGCAAATTCAAAAGACATTAATTCACATCCACGATCTCTCTTTGTCCTCTTATCTCCACGATCTTCCGCTCTCTCCACATGATTGTTTGGTACACATCCCATGAAACCAACGAATCCGTCTCTCCCTCTCTCCCCATCGCACGCCGTAGAAAATTCAAAAGACATTAATTCACATCTAGGATCTCTCTTTGTCCTCTTATCTCCACGTTTCCTCCACATATGATTGTTTGGTACACATCCCATGAAACCAACGAATCCGTCTCTCCCTCTCTCCCCATAGCACGCCGTAGAAAATTCAAAAGACATTAATTCACATCTAGGATCTCTCTTTGTCCTCTTATCTCCACGTTTCCTCCACATATGATTGTTTGGTACACATCCCATCAAACCGACGAATCCGTCTCTCCCTCTCTCCCCATCGCAAGCCATAGAAAATTCAAAAGACATAATTCACATCTAGGATCTCTCTTTGTCCTCTTATCTCCACGTTTCTTCCACTCTCTCCACATATGATTGTTTGGTACACATCCCATCAAACCAACGAATCCGTCTCTCCCTCTCTCCCCATCGCTTCATTCTGAAACACCGTCTTTCTTCTTCATTTTTGGCTTCTCCTCTCCGTTCTTCAACATCTCCTTTCTTTTACCGCGAGTCATGATCATAGGCAAACCACCAGCACCAACCGCTCATCTATCAAACCTAGCCGCACCACCACCACCACATCGCCGACCTAGCTCACCACCTGTTGCGATATAACTTGAAAAATGAGAGTCTTGTAAATTAAGTCTAACACCAAAAGAAATAAATTACGTGATTTGAGTGTCAATATCTATTACAAGGGAAGAATTGACATCAAGAAATCTTTTATAGATGCAAAGATAACTCATAAAAAGAAAATCCATTGGCATCTAAATAATAATTTGTGAAAGTTAGTGTCTAATGTGACCATAACCTATCTATTAATATCGATAATTCCATTTGTGAAACTAAACCAATAACACCCGATAGATTTTTTGAAGAAGGTTTAGACAGTGTTCGGATCTACCTCACTATTAGCTATAATGTTCAATTTAAGGAGTCAATAGAGCACCAACTATCTATTTGAGTGCTATTGGGAGAGCTCAAGATCAACAATACTAGGGGTGAGCATGGTCCGGGTTAGGCCTGCCCACCCTCTAACCCTAAAACCAATTCGCACAATACCGGTTCTCAATTTTTGGGACCGAGGACCAACCCTATTGAGTTTGGGACGGTCCGGTTCCAAGGTCAATCCAAGAGCAACTGATAATTTATTTATTTTCATTTTTTGTACTCTTTGAAAAAACAATCGAGAACCAAACCAATCCAATGGATTTGGTCCGATTTCAGGGTCAACTTGTGACCAACCGATAATTTTTTGTTTCATTTTTTGTACTCCCTCAAAAGGCGAGTGAGGATCAGACCGACCCTATGAGTTCAGTGACGAGCGAGGTCAGCTAAGAGAGGCGAGTGATGAGTGTCAAGTGGGGTGAGCGTCGAACATCGAGCAAGGAGCAACAAGTCAGGCAAGCATCATGTGACAAGCGAGTGAAATGAGTGTCAAGTGGCAAGTGTCAAGTGGCGAGCGGAGAAATTGTTTCTTTCGATTTTGGCAAATTAAAGACTAAGAGGACAAAACCACCCGTGGTGGCGGCGTAGTGGTTGGGCACTGATTCCTTTCGCGAGAGGTCTAATGTTCGAATTCCTGCGTTATCTGCCTTATTGGAAAGAAACCCACGACTTACCCAAGGAGCAAGGGTGGCGGTGACTCTATTCCCTTCAAGGTTTACTCCACCACGAAGCGGCATACCGAGGTTCCCTGGGTTACCAAAAAAAAAAAAAACTAAGAGGACAAATAAGACAGAAGAGAACGAGTATTAAAAGAGGATGCCGTGAGGAGTTATTTATGCCCTTTTTAAGGTCATGAGGACTCCTCACAAAAATATTTTCTCCTTTGTAAATTATAGCTATTGACGTCGTAAAAGACATTAAAAGATCTCAGTTATTAAAAAATAGTGCAAAATTACTTGAACTCCTCACTAATGAGCTATTTAATATTGTTAACGCCGTTTATTTTAGGATTTTCTTTATATAAAAATTATAAATAGTATATTAGATATATATATATATATATAGAATCGGGTTGGTCCGAGTTGAGCCTAACTCTAAACTCGGGGCCAGAAGGCCAACCCATACAATGTTGGTTTAGGGATCCCGGGACCAAAGACCAACTTGGTCTCCCTAGGAACCGAACCAGGACCGGTAGGGTTGGGCCGGTCCAAGTTTACCGATGCTCACCCCTAGATAATACACGTCAACCTAGATATACCCATCACAAACTAATCTAGGTTTCTTGATGCCGATGAGAGAAATCAAACTTGTGACTTTCAGCTTGCAAAACAAATTTTAAACCGCTCGACCAATCACCAAACTGATAACCATATCCAGTAGTTAGTTTTGAGGCGTATCACCAAACAATTTTGTTTTTCATTATCTGCTCTTAAGATTTTTACCCAACAACTGCCCTTTTCCACGAAAACTCATGTTTCAATGATGTCTCTATCCCGGGACCATTTGCGTATAATCGGATCAGTATGGATAAAAATCCTCAGGATTAGCCTCGGACAATTATATTGACACCGACATTTCAAATGCATTACAAAAGAAAAAAAATCAATTTTCGTTTCCCTTTCCATTCCAAGGTTTAAACGCCAGATCCGGGGGATAGATGAGCAGTTTCGAAGAGATTTGTAGTTTATCGATGTATCTCGTTCAAGCATTTCTAAGGCTTTGTCCATTTAACATTGATGATCAAGATCCGATCGTGTATGCTCCAGATTGCAACTCCCATCATCTTCCTCGGGGTTACTGTTTCCTCACCCATTTCAAAGTTTCTGTCATCATTGACTCGGTCGTATGCCACAGCTGGAAACGAATTTGCCTTGAACTTTCTAAAATTGCATCAAGGTTATCATAGTTCCCGCAAGTGTCGTTAGCAACGCGGCAAAACTGTAGACGTTGACTTTGCAAGAGAAGCCACCAATGCTCTTGTAGAGCAACTTCGACGTTGTACATCGAAAAGTCTTTCTTCCCTGCAGTCAAGGAAAGTGTCCTAATTTGAGAGTTGGAATTTTGCCAGTCCAAAGTCGGATACTCCGGGTGTATGATTCTCCATCTAGATGGATGGTGACACTATGAGACTTGACTTCAAAGGGTTGAATTTGACTTGGGCAAAGGTTACTGTTAATCTTGGATCGTCATGGGCCAGGCTTGCAAAAACTTCCTTTTGGGCCGATGAGCACTCAATCTGAATGATTATCTGTTCTGTTTAATTGCCCTTTTTCGCATTGCTATTGTGAAGATGTGAAGATCATTGGATTCAAGCAAATTTAGTCGACTAAGGGTGGTGCAAGTGTTGAGATGTCGAGGAGAACTCCACACATTTAATTCCCCCCCTCCTTTTTTTTTTCTGTCTATATGCTTGTATTGTATATTTGTTTCAAATTTGAAAGGCTCAATTCTTATCGACTTTTTGTCGAAACATTGCACATGATAATATCTTATCGATAGATTGAGAAGATGAGTTCGAGGGGATTCTTTGATTGGTTACTAGTAAATTAATTTATTAGCTAAGAAAAGAACCCGAACACATACTCTGGCCATCTTCAAGTTTGGCCCTAGAATATGTGCTTTGATGTTTTGGAATTGCACGCAGCCATTTGCTGGTGCATTTGTTTTCTAAGATTGATCGACAATTCGCTCTATCCCATATATTACATTCAGCAGCACACTGAGGATCTGAGTAATTAATCTATCAATTACCCTTTCTTAGATGATTTTGTTAGCAGCAGACTAATTAAGGAGTGTTGGTTATCCTGCAAACGGTCCTTGTTCTTTTTAGAGGTATGGAAGTTTGAGGAAATGGGAATATATAGAGCAAAAGTTGCAACGGAATTCTCTTTGTGTGCGTTTGGGAACACTTTGGGGGAAAGCCTTTAGGAAAATGCAAATGCCTTTGACTTAAAGGTGTTTTTCAAAATGCAAATTGTGTTTGGGTAAATTGTACTTTGAAAGCCCTTTGTGAAGTGCTTTGAGCAAAATGGTGTTTGGGAAACAAAGGAGTTTTGTAATAAAAAAAAATTATCCAAAGAAAAATTAAAAATAAATTGATCGGCAAGGGTAGCGGCCACCGGCGACCTCCGGCGACCCCGGATCTGGGCCGGCGAGGTCGCGCGACGCCGTTGGGACCTCCAGCAACCCCGGATCTAGGTCGTGGGAGGCAGGTCTGGTCGCGCAGAGGTCGCGTGACCTCCGGCGACCAGATCTGGTTGCGCAGAGGTCGCGCGGCAAGGTCACGCGACCAGATCTGGTTGCGCAGAGGTCGCGCGACCTCGCGGCGACCAGTTCGGCGACCAGATTTGTTCGCCGGAGGTCGCGCGACCTCGCGGCGACCAGTTCGGCGACCAGATCTGGTCGCCGTGAGGTCGCTCGACCTCGCGGCGACCAGATCTAGTTGCACAGAGGTCGCGCGACCTCACCGCGACCAGATCTGGTCGCCGCGAGGACCTGCGACATCCGGCTGACCTGCGACCTCCGGCGGACCCTCGCTGGAGGTCGTCCGACCCTGAGGCTCGCGGCGTCCTGGAGAAGATGAACAGTGCTCATACAAGGGCACACACCGGAAAAACAAAAAATTCGTGAGGACAAATTTGGAAAAAAAATAATGAACAGTGACCTATTAGCATGCTGAGAATGCTGAAAGCCCAAGGCAGCCTCAGGCTTTCAGCCTTCCCAAGTACTTGCTTTCCCATAAGGGACTTCGAAAGCTGACTCCCAAACACCCATTTTTTGGCCTAAAGGCCTTTAGACCTCTAAAGATCCTTGGCAAAGTGGTTGCCAAACGCAGCCTATGGGGGATGTATATGCACTAGGGGTGTCCAAGAACTGACCCGACTCAACCCGAACACAAAACAAGTATGGTATAGCTTTTGGCTCTTAATATTGATCTGGAAACAATTATAAAATGAATGGAGTACATGTTTAGTGTTTGGTTAGGGCCGAAACATTGCTCGAGCCAAATTAAACACGTTACTTTACATTAAAGTGAAACCCAAACAAGCAAAACACACTGCCCATACCTTCACGAAAGAGAGACTGAAACTTCAAAGCTGGAACCCTTCCGTCGACTCCGCCGCCGTCAACGGCCTTTCCTCCTCCTTGGCCTCTCCTTGTCCCTTGGGTCCACGCGAACGCCACGGACCACTTTGCGAAGATTCACTGGACGGCCAATCAAGGACCACTTCTCACGTCCAAGCCTCGTTCTCACACAACCGGCAGAAAAGGTAAGGTGCTTTCGCCGATCTTGCTTCTTGTGCCGGGTTGAGATGTATCGAAGATGGAGAGGAGTGGGGAGTGTTTTGGTTTTTGCTTGTGGGATCATTGCGGTGGTGTTTTTTGGGAGCAATCTTACTTGCGTTTGTGGGGATGTGCTCGTTGTTGAGCGCGCATCAAGTGTTTGATTAAGAGATGTGGTTGTTTCTTGGACCGTGTTGGTTGGCGTTGAGTTCTGATCATTCACTTGCTTGAAACGAATGAAGGGAGGGTTAAGTGTTTCGTGCTCTATTTCTGATGTGTCCTCCTTTTGACCTTATGTGTTCTTCAGTATGGGTTCTTCGGTCGATATGTAAAATCCTCGGTCTCGTATAATCTTCACGAACAGTTCTACTTGTGGGGAGATACGAATTATGGCTCAAATTCTCCTTTGAGGATTTTGTCCGTCTGGCGCATACGACAGTGATGGCTGTAGAGAGGTCGATAGAAGTTGGGGAGAACTAAAGTTAATGCCTTTTCTGATGCTCTTGCCAGACTGAAATTTGATGGGACTGATTCCCACTTGAGATACTTTTGACAATTTAGAGCCTCTTGTTCCACTTTTCAGCAAAAACTTAACACACGTTTGATTGATGCAAAGACATTTTGAATCGATTTTTCTATTTCTACCTTTTGCTCACCAGTTGCTGAGGAATCATTTTGAAATGCGAAGATATTTTGAGTCTTATGATTCGATTTTCTTACAAAGACCCAAGGAATGGAATAAATGTGCCACTTAGTGTTTTAGTATGTTCCCACGCTGACTGAGGTCCCTTTTAGAGTTTTCTAATTGGTTCTATGCTGTTATATGTGAGGAGATGCTAAATTAGCTGAAGTTTGTTGCCAATGTTTACTACACTATTTTCGTGATTTAGTTCCCTATTTAGTTGTTCTCTGCTTCTGTACAGGTTGTTTTCCTATTGATAAATGTTAATTTTATTGCATTTCAATAAATAAATGAATTTTATTGAAGAGCACCAATGGGGTGTCCACCCATATACGAAGCTATTACGAGGTTAAAGGAAGAGACATTTGGACTCTGTACATTACTTTTAAAAACTTTTACTTAGATCAGCTTTTTAGGTGGTTGAGAATCTTAAAGAACTGGCACAATGTTTGCTGTTGTGCCTTAATAAATTTTTTTGTAAAAGAACAGTTTTGAGAGCATTAGGGTCATTGCTGAATGGATGATGTGATGTATATTTTGAGAGCATGATGATCATTGCTTATCATATGATGTGACTGTAAATGTATTTTGAGAGCCTGAGGATCATTTCTTTGCGGTTTGAATGAGGAAATACTGCACATTTGTGGTTCCCTAAGACCAACCAATACAGGAAGCATTCATTGATAAGGATTTTGAAGAAATATCCCTCATAGATAGGTATCTATCACAACTGGATCTTCCTTGAACCAATTGTTGTTATTAGAGAATCTAAGCTGACATCATTCGACGATACCCCAGGAGTGATACAAAAAGAGAGAGCGAGAATGAAATAAAGATGCAGGAGCATTCTGTGGTGGGAGGGGAAGAAATTTCCTTAGGCAACGACCAAATTAAAAAGTCCAAGAAACGAAGATCAAGAGAAGAGTCTTAAACGTGGGTTTTTGTCAAGTGCAGGTTGTTTGATTTGCTTATAGGTAATCTCATGATAGCTGAAGTTTGTGACGCTGGTGATTCTGTCAATTATCTTTCTCTCACTACCCCAAAAGTCTGTTTTGCTTTGTTGGTTGTTTAGCTTAACTTTGAGCATCCTATCTGATCTTTGTAATCTACTGATGAAAATGTTTGAACGATCTGTGAATCAAGCTTGAATATTCCTCAAATGGTCAGCTCATGAAAGATTTCTCGTATTTTTTTTTTTTTTTTTTATGTGCAATGTGAATAAAGGCTAAATATGTGCAAGTGGCTTTCAAGATTAAATGGCTTTTCTGTGCCGTTTTCCACCTTCTGCAGTACTGTTTTTTTCTTGTCTTTAACATGCAAATTTAATTTTGCTTTTTCAATGTTGCTAAGTAATACTTGTTCCCCAGGACACCACTCTAATAGGCTTATGATCCCACCACAATTACTTATGAGATAAAAATGATTAAAAAAGATCCGAAACCCAACCCGACCCGACCCAACTCAAACTAACCTGGTTTTTTTGCTTTAGGTCATATGCTTTTCAGGTTGGGTCTGAGTCGGAACACACAACCCATACGATGCGGGTTGGTTGGGTAACATAAATATAAAATGCATTAAAATTCATAGAATTATTTCATTTAATGCATTTTTTGTTCCATTTTGATAAAAATTGTCTCTCACATATGCAAGTGGGGTGTCTACTTTGTAAAACTTATGCATGTATATTTTTTTTGAGAAATGAATATATAAGTTGAAATTAGGGGTTCTCGACATCGAGTAATCACACACTGGTAGAACCACATTATTAGCTTTTGAATTGGCATTATTCTTAAATCATGTAATGAGGGAGGAAAATTCTCAATCTTCATCCCCTCCCCCACCCTTTATGTCATTGCTCTCTTACCAATTGTTTATCCTTTCAAAAGGAGGATGCAAGAGAGCAAAACTATATGAAATATAATTACACAATATAACTAAGAGCTAGAAGAACACAATCTCAAAAGCAATTACTGATGAGCTAAACTAGCCCAAGTCCCTCTTAACATAGTGCTAGACTGTCGGGACATACTAAAATACGCAAAGCTTTTCCAATCAAACCATGCATAAATCTCTAAACATTATTGCCATCTCCAAAAGAACAACTAGCGGAAATTATTTGGACACTTGATGAAGTTGAAAATGTTTCTAGTTCCATCTCGAATTTGTCATCATTGACTAGCTCATTTGGTGGATAAATAAGCGGTTTTGGAGGCATTTGAAGTTTACCAATATCTCCTTCAAGCATTTCTAGAACTTTGCTCATTGGAGGCCGATGGTCAGGGATTAATTGTATACACCAAAGTGCAACTATTATCATCTTTTTTATCACCTTCCTTTCCTCTTCTACAACTGCTTCCATTTCAATACTTCCTCCTTCATTGACTTGGTCATACACCCACAAGGGAAAATAAATTTGGCTTGAGCGTTCTGCATTTGCATTTATATTCTTCCTTCTACCTGCCATTTCCATGAGCAACTTTCCAAAGCTATAGACATCTGCTTTACAAGATACACCACCAATGTTTTTATAGAACAATTCAGGTGCCATATATCCTAAGGTTCCTCTTGCAGCAGTCAATGAGACTATGTTGTGATCAGTAGGATAAAGTCTAGCAAGTCCAAAGTCAGAAACTTTTGGAGTGAAATTCTTGTCTAAAAGAATATTGTGAGGCTTGATATCAAAGTGCAATATTTGCATGTCACACCCACGATGCAAGTATTCAATCCCCCTTGCCACTCCAAGAGCAATCTCATATATTTTCCAATAATCGAGAGACTTATTACCTTCATTAGTGAAAATGTGCTTATCCAGAGATCCATTTGACATGAGTTCATACACGAGAGCTTGTTTCGAGCCTTCAAAGCAAAAGCCAATGAGTTGCACCACATTAACATGATGAATTCTTCCAATAGTAGCCACTTCATTGATAAAATCTTGGCCATGAGCCTTGGATTGCTTTAAAATCTTGATGGCCACTTCGTTGCCACTTCTTAGCATTCCTTTGTACACAGAACCATACCCTCCTTCACCTAGTTTATGCTTAAAATTCCTAGTGATCTTCTTAATATTCGAGTAAGAGTACCTTATGGGGAAGAAGTTGTTATGAGCTTGCAAGAATTCTTCGATGTTATTGTCCATTGCTAAGTGCCTTCTTCTGTAGTTGTAGATTAGAAATATCGCAACAAGTGGCATTCCGATGGCAAATTTCACTAAACAGAAATACACTGAAAAAATTCTGATAGGTTAGAATATATATTTTTATTAATTATTACAAGAATGAATCATTGCGGCTTACCTAGCAGAAACATAACATCCAAAGTTGTGGAAAATGCAAAATCCCTGACACCTGTGGAAGGAATGAATGATGTAAGGAATTGAAGGAAAAGAAATTTGGAAGACAAAACTCACAAGAAGACAAAGTAGAAGCAATCTTCTATGTATAAGTTGAATTTTGTGCAAAAGAAGCAAAAGAATGCAAGAAGTGGGATGCATGCATCTACAAATCAATGGAGATAATAAGCTTCACACACAGATGAGGGACAGTGCAATAAAACCCATTTGCGTTGTTAGCAATCAACAAATAGATAGAAACGGTGATTTCATTTTTTTTATCAATAATTTATTTCCTCTTATCGATATATAAATAACGTTTTATGGAATTTGTCAACAAGTGTCTTTCAAATCATTAGCTAAGTAACTAATTAAGGAACTAATTAAGAGACTAATCTGAACTCTATGCCAACAAAAAAACTAGTCATGTAGCTGCTGGCACAATATCCCTTTCTTTTTTTCACAGAGGGAGTTATAGCTTTTATGTGGAAAGGAATTGTAATCTAGGCACATGTATATGCGCAAATCGGTCTGTTTGGGATGACTTCTACTGTCACTTTTTTTATTTTTTTGCCAATCTTACTAATCCAACAATTTGATTTTAATTTGTAACGCCAAGCTCCCCAAACCTTTCAGATACACACATATTGACATATTCAAAAATTTATATTTTTTCACAAAACTTTCTAGGATTTTAAATATTTCGTTCATTTCCAGTTTTGTAGAGAAAGCAACAAGTGACAGTGTTCAAGATCGTGCAAAGTTGCTGTAAAATTTGGTTGCCAACCGATGCTTACCGAATAAGTATTCCTGGGATCCGCACAACTGACCTCTGTAGATACTAAAGAAATCAAAATAGCAAAAGAAAGTTGTCTTCGTCTTCCCCCTTGTCCCCGCACCATAAAATTCGAGAACAAATCCATCGGCCATGATATTATGAATTAGCTCATAGTTGTAGGAGCTACTATTAATCTGCTCAAAAGGCTCAAAATCAGCTGATACCCACATCCACCTGCTAATGGTGCAGAAATCCCTAACATCCGATGCTTTTGGATTGAGCAAAGCATACAAGTTCCCATTCAATAATTTGTTGGAAGAATACGACCCCTTAATGCATGGACCAGTAGAGATGTAGAGTGGAGAACTAACTGGTTTTGAGCAGTTCACAATGGCCAATGTGCCTATGTAGGAGTAGTAGTATGAGTTGCGTAGATCAACACTGTTCATGAGGTTATGCAGAGTCCACGAATGATGGGGGAGAGATGAGCAGTTATCCTTTTGCAGCCCATCATCGACTAATTTAATTTGGTTGGTGGAATAATTGATGGATTGCACATAAAATCGGCCATCATGGAGGTACAAAACAGTGCGATTATCTTCACAGACCAACTCATTCTTCAAGTCACCACATCCCCTCGGGTCATTCTTCAGTCGAAACGGCTTTATTATATTACGAATGTCACCACAGGATGAAACGATGCATTGTGAATTACTCTGCCCAGCGTTGCTAGTCATCGCTCGCAATAGAACAAGAACAAGTAGCAACACTGGATAGACATTCGTGGAGCTGAGAGCCTTAATCATGTCTCTGTTCGTCTTTGGGCAAAGAGAAATTTGTAGAGAATTGCTTGGTCTGCGTGTGTGGAGAAGGCACGATATAAAAGGATTGAAAAGAGATGGATGATCCTCGTTTGATTGGAGACTTGGAGCCACCTTGTACTGTAGAAAAGGACAAGTCAGTCTACATACTAAATGCATGAAATCGAGAAAATTGAAAGATCACCTACAGATACAGCATACCTAGGACATTACAACCATAGAAAATTCAAAAGATCTTTCTTCACATAGGATCTCTCTGTCCTCTTATCTCCACGTTTCTTCGACTCTCCACGTAATTGTTGGGTGCACATTAGGAGCGAGTGGCTCGAGAATCGATCCAGGTTCAAGGTAATATAGACCCTACCATGTTGGACCGATTTCCAGCTTTTGGATCCTTAAGCTACTTTGTATACCGAGAACTTAGAAACCACCTATTGGGAATAGTTGCAGTACTAGAGATAAACTCACATACAACTTGATTTGTGCATTTCGTCAAACATGTTGTAAGCAGTTTCATGAAGGTATTTATAGTCCAAGTAAGTGAGAGAGATTAAGATCCATATTATCGGCAAACGCGTTAACATACTAAGAATCACCAAAGTAACATCAAACTTCATTGGAGAAGTTGCAAGATTTAAAACATTAAACGTAAAGACGGAGAGGACACACAGAGCCGCAATAGCCAAAAGGGCCACAAGAATTTCCAGAAGTCTTCTAAAATGTCTAAAAAGGCCCAAAAAACTAAAATAAAATAATAATAAAATCAGTGCTACCCGATATAGAGTCCAAGCTAACGAATCGTAATCAGAAACAAGACCAACCTGCTAAAGAAAACCATCCATGAGCATTTCTTCGTGGGAATCCAATGAACAGCCCATCCCAGGGAGCCGGTGGCATGGAATGAGCAACCAAACGTGGAAGACAGATCAACACACTACCCCAAAAAAGCAGACTGACGGTGGGATCAACGGCGCGAACTCCGGTGTCGTCCGTGATGTTGAAGCGTCGTCGAGGGGGACGTTGAGATCGACCCTCATGAACACCCTTTCAAATCAGCCTCCTACAGAGACCCGACGCTCTTCGTGGTCGCCAATTCTGCGGATAAAAATCAGTAAAGGCGCAAGGTCCAGTCAAAAACTGAAGAAGATCCGGTCAAAGATGGGAGTTGGTGACGGAAAATCTCACCGGGTGACGAAGGTACGGCAAGGAGAACAAGTGGGAGAGGTGATCAAGCAGAGACAACTACGAGCCTCGTGGCCGCCAAGATCATTACACTGTCGAGATCGAGCCGCGAGAGCGAAAATCCGAGGGAGTAAGAAATCGGAAGAGGGATCAAACACCGAGGGGGCTTCGTTCTTTTTATCAGAAGACGAGAGAGCGAGAGAGAGAGGGCGTGGTGTACTTGAAGAGAGAGGATGCACGAGAATTATTAGGTGGGTTGGCGACGCCGAGTCAACGTGCGAGGATGCAAAATATTGGCTGGGTTTTATCCTCCACGTAGGCGCGAAGGATAAGACAATTCAGAAATCGCGACGGGTGAGAGGTGCAAAATTTGCGCGCGCTCCTGGGGCCCACCACTCTGACGCGCTCTCTCTCTCTCTCCTCTGCGACCTGTCGACTCGTCCTCTCTCTCCTCTCTCTCTCTCCTCGTTCTTCATTCCGTTGTGGGGGGAGAACAAAAATCGTAAGTGCTTCTCTCCATATGCTCTTCCCCCTCCTCTGCTCTCTCTCCTCTGCTGGTTGCCCGCGACGCCGACGCCCTTTCCAGTGAACCGCGACGCCGACGCCCCTCCGCCGGTTGCCTCCGACGCCGACGCCCTCCGCCTCCGCCTCCGCCCCCGACGCCCTTTCACCTCCCTCTCGCGACCTCTGCTCCGCTCTCTCCCTCTTTCCTCTGCGGAGCGCCCTTGCTGGCCAACCCGGACGCCGACGAACCCCTGCTCGCGTTTTGGCCTCCCGCCTTGAAGGGGACTCTTAATGTTTTGAAGTCGCGTTCCAAAGCACCTTCTGTCAAGCGTGTGGTCTTAATATCATCTATGCTTGCAGTTGCGTTCACTGGACAACCATTGACAGTTGATGTTGCAGTTGATGAAAATTGGTTGTCTGATCCAGAGTTCTGCAGGAAAAGAAACGTAAGCATCTTGTACAATTCAGTACTCTTCTTGTCTCGTGTGTTATATTGGACTGGAGCTGAGATGATCAACGTGAGTGTAAGTGTCAACATTGCATGGTTAACCATTCCTTGATGTGATCTTTCCTGTTGAATCTTTCTGGTAATTAATTAAAACCTGCCATTCCATTTCGACACAACTCAGAAGTTATCATAATGTCGTCAATTTGGAAGTGGCTTTCTGTTTCGTCAAGAGTGCTTTATCTCCTTCTCTTTTTCTTCCAACAGTTGTGGTATGCACTCTCAAAGACTTTAGCTGAGGATGCTGCCTGGAAATTCGTGAAAAGAAAAGGGTATTGATATGGTTACAATCAACCCAGGCTTGGTGATTGGTCCTCTTTTACAGCCAACACTGAACACGAGTGCTGCAGCAATTGCAAATTTGGTAAATGGTAATTCAGTGTTAACCATGCAATTTTTCTAGATTACAGAGGCCATCTTAATACCTTTTGAGCTTTATCACAACCCTTCCTTCTAATCAAGAGAATATTTCTCCTTCTAATCCGGTGCAATTTCAACTCAGGACGCTTCTGCCTCCGCCTTTGCCAATGCCAATGCCGACGCCCCTTCGCCTCCCTCTCGCAACCTCCGCCTTCGTCCGTGTCTGTTCTGACGGTATTATTGCTTACTGATGTGGAGGGAGGAGCTCCTGTTTTACTACGGTATACTAGTAAGATCCCATTATAGTGTGAAGGTGCCCTAGGTTATTTTTAATGGGTTAGTAAAGATCAGCTCTTTGATCTTGAGAATCTTGTCTTTTCATGTAAAAACACCACTCTTTCTGGTTTTTTTGAGAAGTCATATGCTTTTTTTGCTTGGGTAATATAGCCAGTGCTAAATGGATCAAGATCATTATAGTAAGTACTGGCACTTCAATGGATTGAACGGGATATGAGTGCAAACTTTGGGTTAACTTATTTGGACAGCCACATCTATCTATCTGAGTTCTTCCTCTTGTTAGTTCTCATTTCATGTTTACTCCATCACTTATCTGACTTTAACATGTTATCTGTGTAGTTGCAGATGAGGAGCAGAAAGGACCCGTGAATCCTTATGATGGCAAAGTGTATGTTTGACGGGATGCCATGTCAAATAAAGTCAGTGGCCTCTTTTTCCTGTTGAGATGTCTTTGTTGTTGTTGTTGTTGTTTCTGTAGTTACAAGGGAAAAAAAAAAAAGAGTTTCTGGTTTGTTGTATGGTGCTATTCTGGTAATTGAGTATACATGCGTATGTACATAAGTAGGCGCATGCCTCCGTGTGTATGCGTGCACGCTTTCATTTCATTTCCAACGTCGCTTTGGCCTAGGATATTATGTCATTCTAGTTAAAATAAATTCAAAGAAAGGGTTCGCGCCCTAGACATGTGTGTTCCTATTTGCCTGCCTTTCTTTGGGCATTCCAACTCTAGATGCTACTGTTTGTTTTCTATTGTCCATGCAACTTCAATGTAAGTTTTATGCTTTAGATTCGTTGAGTGCCTTTCCTCCTCAGTCTGTGCGATTAAAGAGACCATTTGCAGTTCAACCATGGACCAATTCAGAGGAGAACATTGGGAATGTTCTCATGGTATGTTTGACTGTTGAAAGAGATATACATAATTTCATAATAGCTTATTTTTTTATAATAGCTTGCACTTCCATGATAAGATTACTACCTGAAAATGTTGCATCTTTATTGTGGAGACGTACCATTGTCCTTGAGGCATCACAACTCATCTTTTATTGATTCCTCACAGGTGTGAGATAGATATGCTGGCATTTACTGGCTGCAGTCACAATTTGACAGCTGAGGAGGACAATGAACTACGGTTGATGAGATATGAAGTAAGTCATTGGAAGGAGAAAGAGATTAATGGAACAGAGAGGAGGTTACTTGGCGGCTGTCCATTGACTCCTAGGGAGACTTCACTTCTGCCAAAGGCTCTTGGATTCCCATCTACTACCCGCATTTATTTGGTGGCTGGTGATGCTTATGGAAAAGGAAGTATGCAATATCTGAGGGACGAGTACCCCAACATATATTCACATTCTACTCTGGCAACAGAAGGAGAGCTTGCTCCTTTCAAGAATCATCAAAACATGCTTGCCGGTATAGATTACATTGTCGCTTTTCAGAGCAATGTGTTTCTTTATACTTATGACAGGAATATGGTGAAAGCAGTTCAAGGCCATAGGCGGTTCGAGAATTTCAAGAAGACAATTAATCCAGACAAGTAACTATTATCCTATTCCTACTCTTTTCAGTTTGTCTGATTTGGTCTATTTTTCTCCCCATTTTGATATTTGGTTTTGTTTCGGTCCTGATATGGATCATCAACAGGCATCTCATCTTCATGTCCTCTTTGTGCATGCAGGATGAATTTTGTTAAACTGGTTGATGAACTAGATGCGGGGAAGATTTCTTGGAAGAAATTCCGTTCCAAAGTGAAGAAACTTCACAGAGATCGAATAGGGGCTCCGTATTTGAGGGAGTCTGGGGAATTCCGAAAACTAGAGGAAAGTTTTTATGCAAATCCGCTTCCTAGGTGCATTTGCGAATCAATAAAGAGAAGGAAGTAAGGCTAAAAGGAGAAGTGTCTCCTTTCTCCGAGATGCAATTTTGGGTGCATAAGAGAGATGAACGCATGCTGTCAAGGTTCAATAAATCTTGTCAGCCGAAGATGCCACAGCTAAATCAGAAAGTTCCTTGGCCTAGTGCTCAGGCTGGCCGGTATTACATTAGCGTCACTGAGCTGCTTAATTTAAGGCCGCTCAAGGGATTCTGGTGAATAATTTATTCAGAAGAAAATTTATAGAATACCATCGAAAGAAAGATTATGAGCCCATGGTGCTAAAAAAAGAAACAAAATGATAGGAGACTTTTCTGTTTAGGGGATTGGAGAAATCCCATGAAGTTAAATTATAGTGAATTCGATTGTGTGGCACAGAAGACGTTGTAATACTTCAAATTACACATAATGAAAGATGTCCCTTCTTTATCTTTATCTGTAATTTTTCACTTTGGGTTGTCAAAATCTGGTTTAGTTACATCCCATATTCGAATGCAAGGCTGTTATTTCACTCATAGTTCCTGTACCATGCTCATCAACAATATCAGGTTTCGGGTTATATATATATATATATATGAAGTCAGCATGGAACAGGCAAATGCCATGCATACTTTCAAGCATAGATATACAAGGCGCGAGAAATAACTTGAATAGCTAGAGTAGTTTCTTACTAGACTAACAGTTTTATGTCTCTGCTACAGTGTCAATGACCACTAGCATCAAATCCCGGGGAATCTGGTCTCAAAACGAGATTGCGATCAGCAAATACTTTTCATATTCAATGCCAACTCGTGATTATGTTACCGAACATTACAAGTTTTGAGAGATGATTTAGATGGAAGATTTTCAAAGTACGGGAGTACCCAAAAAAGGAGGAACTTGAACCTCTGTAGAAATCGATTCTTATTATGCTGCAGAGAATTGCGAATTGATGTGTTGTTTCAAGCATTTTCTATCGACAGACAAGCAAGGGCTTCTCTTGGACGAACTTCTTTCTACAGAAGGATCACAAAATTCACTGCATGCTCTAAAATTGCACTAAATGACATTGGGAGACCAAGAGTTTTCTTGTTTGATGTACAGAATTTACACCAAATCAACATACATAAACACACTAAAGACAAGGTGAAATCAAGATATCTCATTCACAAATGACAGAAAGAAGTTTGCCAAAAAATCTCAATCTAGATATCCAAAAGAAGGGGGAAAAGGGAAACAAGAAAACAGAATAAACAAACCCCACCCCCCCCCCCCACTACAATTGAAGAATAGATTCGACAAATTCATTAAGCGGCGCAAGCTCCTCTTTGTTGATCAACCGAAATTCCTGCATCAAATTAAAGCCAATCAAGATTTGCCATCACAAGCCTTTTTTGTACTAGACTCTCGTTGTAAAGCTGATAACCTACCTAACTAAACTACTGCTTGTGACTCATTAATATAGTAATTGAAAGTGTTTCCTTGACCCAAACTTAATAAGACTAAGAACATATCAAAGCCAATCTAAAAAGTATGATAGAATCATATGGGTAAGTCATATCTGCAAAGCTTACCAGCTATGCTTACTTACCCATGTGAAGAGAACGAAATGCTTGAAGCAAGTATTTAGATGAGCTTCTTCCTTCAAGTTCATGATTTTTTGAAAATGTGAATGGTAGATATGGGCGTAGACACGGAACAAGCGCTTGAAAATGGTTTTGACAACATCTTTGAAATTGCTCGGAAATGGAGCCCTCGTAAACATGTCAATAGGGATAACTTAGTACTTATGTAGTAAAAAGCAACTGTTAAAAAAGTGATCCATTTTTAAAAAAAAAAAATTCTAGACTACACTAGAGAAAAAGTTGGCGGAAACAAACCGGCAAAAAGCAAGAATACTCTCAAATGCTGAAGAATTTTCTGGTACGTGGGCAGCAAAACACGTGGACAGCAAATGGGCCAAAGAAAAGTCAACAAAAGTGGCTGAGAGTTGGAGAGAATAGAAAAATGCAGAAAAATGGAGGAGAGACCAGAATAATCGGGAGAAGCCGCAACATGCAAGGACAAAGAAGCAAGCTGAAATTTTTTTATTATTATTTATTGTACTCAGTGTCGGTGAAGAAGAGGCGGTGCTCACGCCTATAAATAGAGGTGTGGTGTCTGTTTTAGTTGGCTGAAAAAATCACTCCTTCCTTTGTAATACTTACTTTCATAATAAAAGTTCTATTTTTTTAATCCATACACCCTTACCTTTGTAGACCATATTTCACACATACACACTTGCACACACACACGCTTCCGCAAAACACCAACAGTGGTATCAGAGCCACGTCTTTGGTTGGTGTCAGGCGTTTGTTCTACCCACCAATTCCTAAAACTAACCTTTCCAAATACCCACTAACTAAACCATGGCCAACCCAACCTCATCCTCATTTCCCATTCCCATTTTTGATGGGAACAACTATGACTTTTGGAGCATAAAAATGACTACATTCTTGATGGCCCAAGACTTATGGGACATCATGGAAAAAGGTTACAAGGCTCCGCCAGAAGGTGTAAGTGTTTCGAAAGATCAACTACAAAAGGATGCAAGGGCGTTATGTTTTATCCAACAAGCACTCTCGGAAACTGTATTTCCGAGAATAATTGGAGCAAGGACTGCAAAAGAGGCTTGGGATATACTACGAGAGGAATTTCAAGGATCGGAAAAGGTACGCATTATTCGCCTTCAAACTCTAAGAAGAGATTTTGAGAATTCTAAAATGAAAAATTATGAGACCGTACAAGAATATTGTGGAAAATTAAAGGAACTCGTTAATCAAATGAGAGCCTATGGAGATGGGATAACTGATCAAAGGGTTGTTGAGAAAATATTGGTGTCACTTACCAAAAAATACAACTCCATAGTTACAACTATAGAAGGAACTAAAGACTTGACGACCCTATCAATAAGTGAATTAATTGGCTCTCTAGAAGCATATGAGAAAAGATTAATGGCACAAGATGAAGATTCAGTTGAAAGTGCCTTTCAGTCTAAAGTAAATATACGGTCTCAACAAACTAAAAATGATGGAAGGAGCTCATGGAAAAACAAAAGAGGAGGAGAAATTATAAAAAAATAAAATTATCCACCTTGTGGCATTTGCAAGAAAACAAATCACTTGGAGAAGGATTGTTGGTTTAAAAATAAAAAACAATGCCGCTTTTGTAAAAGATATGGCCACGTAGAAAAAGATTGTCGCTCGAAAACAAATAATCGAGCAAACTATGTAGAAAAAAAAAGAAAGTGAAGAAAATACATTCTACGCGGGCCAAGCAGCAAATGATAATAAAAATGAAACATGGTACATCGATAGTGGGTGTAGCAATCACATGACGGGGGACGAATCTATATTCACTCATATTGATAAGTCGGTGAAATCTCAAGTAAAGTTGGGCAATGGTGCATTAGTAGATGTCAAAGGAAAAGGCACCATCGCTGTGGAAACGAATAAAGGCCCAAAATATATACGTAATGTATATCTAGTCCCTCGTCTTGCACCAAATCTCTTAAGTGTGGGCCAAATGATACAAAGTGGGTATTCTCTATATTTTAATAGAGATACCTGCATTATCTATGATAAATATAAAAATATCATTGCCTCTGTTAAGATGAAAAATAACAATTTTCCTATTCAATGGAAATTGGTCGAAGATATAGCCATGAAAGCTCAACTTGATGATTCATGGCTATGGCATAGAAGATTTGGCCACTTCAATTTTGCTGGGCTAAAAATTCTCCATCAGAAAAATATGATGAGAGATTTTCCAGCCATCACAGAAATTTCAGATGTTTGTGAAGGCTATCTTCTTGGAAAACAACAGAGACAGTCCTTCCCATCTAGAGTTTCATGGAAAGCTAAGAAGCCTTTGGAACTTGTCCACATGGACGTGTGCGGTCCGATGAGGACACCTACACCTAGTCAAAATAAATATTTCATCCTATTCATTGACGATTACACAAGAATGACGTGGGTATATTTTCTTCGAGAAAGATCTGAGGTTTTCTCTATCTTCAGAAAATTCAAGAACCACGTAGAGAATCAAAGTGGCCAAAGAATCAAAGTCCTAAGGAGTGACAGAGGCACAGAATACAATTCAAAGGAGTTTAATAAATTTTGTGAAGATGAAGGAGTCCATCATCAACTAACTATTGGCTACGCCCCAGAACAAAATGGAGTAGCTGAAAGAAAAAATAGAACCGTCATGGAGATGGCAAGGTCTATGCTAAAAGAGAAAGACCTTCCCAACACTTTCTGGACAGAAGCAGTTTATACTGCTGTATACCTATTAAACAGGTGTCCAACTAAAGCAGTTCAAAATAAAACTCCAGTTGAAGCATGGAGTGGACGGAAGCCTTCAGCAAAGCATCTCAAAGTGTTTGGATGCATTTGCTACGTCCACATCCCTGCTCAAAAAAGGAGTAAGCTAGATAAAAAGACAGAAAAAGGAATATTCCTTGGCTACAGTGACCAATCAAAAGGCTATCGGATTTACAACCTAAGAACTAAAAAACTTGTGATTAGTCGAGATGTTGAGTTCGACGAAAATGCTGCTTGGAATTGGGAAGACGTGAAGATCGTGAAGAAGTACATAACCTTGTCGGATACACCACCTGCTCAAGAGGAGTTAACGTCACAAGAAGAAGGAGAAGTACCGGATTCCACCACTCACGATGTAACTCCACCAAGCTCTCGAAGGGTAACGCAAGAAGAATCTACTCCAGAGTCTCCAGTACTAAGGGTAAAAGCCCTTAGAAGAATTTATGACACATGCAACTTTGCTATTTTGGAACCAGAAAACTATGAACAAGCATCCAAAGATGAAGTTTGGATAAAAGCCATGGAAGAAGAGATCAAGATGATCTAGAAAAATGAAACGTGGGAGCTTGTTGATCGACCAAAAGACAAAGAGATTATTGGCGTTAAGTGGGTTTACAAAACGAAGCTCAATGCGGATGGATCAATCCAGAAGCATAAAGCAAGGCTTGTGGCGAAAGGATACTTGCAACAACCAGGTATTGACTATATTGAAACTTTTGCTCCCGTTGCCCGCCTTGATACTATTCGAGCACTTATATCCTTAGCGGCACAAAAAGAATGGAAGATCTATCAACTAGATGTAAAATCAGCGTTCCTAAATGGATATCTTCAAGAAGAAATATACATAGAACAACCACAAGGCTTTATTCTCAAAGGCCAAGAAGAAAAAGTCTTAAAGCTTAAGAAGGCCCTATACGGGTTAAAACAAGCACCACGTGCATGGTATGGTAGAATCGATGAGTATTTCATCAAGCAAGGATTTAGGAGGAGTATGAGTGAGCCAACACTCTACATCAAGACCCAAGGTAAGTCCGACACTCTCATTGTCTCTCTATATGTAGATGATCTTATATATACAGGAAACAATGAGACAATGATCCGAGAATTTAAAGAAGAAATGATGAAGACATTTGAAATGACGGACTTGGGCTTGATGAACTATTTCCTCGGTATTGAAGTTAATCAAGATAAAGGAATTTTTATCTCACAAAAGAAATATGCAGAAAAGCTCCTTGAAAAATTCAAAATGAGTAATTGCAAAATAGTGGCAACACCACTTGTGATGAATGAGAAATTATTGAAAAATGATGGAGCTGAAAAAGCCGATGCCTCCCTCTATAGAAGCTTAATTGGGAGTCTACTATATCTCACTGCTACACGGCCAGATATTATGTACGCGACAAGTTTACTATCACGGTTTATGCAGAACCCAAGTCAAATTCATTTTGGAGCAGCCAAGAGAATTCTCAGATATCTACGAGGAACTATAGATTACGGCATTTGGTATCGCCCAAGTGCAAATGCCAAGCTCATCGGCTACACTGATAGCGACTGGGCAGGTTCAGCTGATAATAGGAGAAGTACTACTGGCTATGCCTTCACATTAGGTTCTGGAATATTCTCATGGGTATCTAAAAAACAAGACTCAGTGGCACAGTCTACTGCATAAGCTGAATACATCGCAGCTGCTACAACTACTAGTCATGCAATATGGCTTCGAAGAATTTTAGAAGACATTGGAGAATCACAAATGGAATCAACGCCGATATTTTGCGACAACAAGTCTGCGATTGCAATATCAAAAAATCCAGTCTTTCATGGAAGAACGAAGCATATTGATATAAAATATCACTTCATTCGTGAAGTGCAAAGCAGAGGAGAGATCAAGCTAAAGTATTGTAAGACTGAAGATCAAATTGCGGACATATTCACTAAAGCACTATTAACAGCAAAATTCGAGATAAAAGCACTATCAACAGCAAAATTCGAGATATTGAGAAGCATGGTTGGAGTATCACAAAAATGGATCAAGGAGGAGTGTTAAAAAAGTGATCCATTTTTTTTAAAAAAAATTCTAGACTACACTAGAGAAAAAGTTGGCGGAAACAAACCGGCAAAAAGCAAGAATACTCTCAAATGCTGAAGAATTTTCTGGTACGTGGGCAGCAAAACATGTGGATAGCAAATGGGCCAAAGAAAAGTCAACAAAAGTGGCTGAGAGTTGGAGAGAATAGAAAAATGCAGAAAAATGGAGGAGAGACCAGAATAATCGGGAGAAGCCGCAACATGCAGGGACAAAGAAGCAAGCTGAAATTTTTTTATTATTATTTCTTGTACTCAATGTCGGTTAAGAAGAGGCAATGCTCACGCCTATAAATAGAGGTGTGGTGTCTGTTTTAGTTGGCTGAAAAAATCACTCCTTCCTTTGTAATACTTACTTTCATAATAAAAGTTCTGTTTTTTTAATCCATACATCCTTGCCTTTGTAGACCATATTTCACACGTACACACTTGCACACACACACGCTTCCGCAAAACACCAACAGCAACTAACAAATTCATTAAATTTCTCTATGTTTTGAGTATAGAGTAAGCATGGATCTCCACGAATTCATGACAAACCTCTGGCTTTCAATGCACCAAAAACTCTTTTCCACTAATTTGGAACTTGTATCCTAGTCCAGCAACCATACCCCAATCAGGAATTGAATGGAGAGAGGCTACTCAGGTTAAATGAGTGGTCTAGGCAACAATTCATAAAGATTGACGTTGATATTGAATAAAAAAAAAATGTTCAACACAATCAGGCCTGAATGTTGAGGCATGACAACTCTGCAAGTCCTTTCGAGGTAATCCTCGAGTAATACTTTGGAATGAAGATAATATTCTGCAGAAAATAGATCAAGTCACATCTGAATGATGATCCGAAAAGAAGAAAAATGACAAAGTTCTGCAAGTACAAGTTCAACGATTCTCTATCTAAGAACCTCCGCTGCCTTCTCAACAGGTGCACCTTCCAGCATGTTTTTCTCATTCTTGAATTCATATTTGAAAGTACTTCAAAAAGCAGGCCATTAGATAACTTCCAGCCTGACCAATTGTTTCAGAAGCAGCCTACGTTCAAATATCAAAGGCATGGTCAACCAATTCTATAGCACATTATTGTGATATTTCAAGATGCATGATTTTTATCCTATAAAGACTCATTAAGAATGCTTGATTGCATAGTATCATGAGGTGATACAACCAAGCACCAGCAGATTTTCCTTGGAATCTGCATAAAATTAAATCACAGAGTGAACAGCTGTTCCTTGAAACACGCAGTGAAGACCTAACAATGAAAAAGCTTCACCAGTGTACACTACTCCGAGTTTCCTTTCACTGGTGGAATCTCACCTATTGCCTTGTAGCATCGACATATCTCAAGTTAATCATTGATGTGCGTGCAATACCTATACTTACATCATTAACAACATAAATGCAGGGTAAACTAAGATGCGAATACAAATCTATCGAGTACATTTGGAATGCCAGAGTTTGCGCTAAAGCTAGAAAGGAACAAGAGAACGTGCCGTTGTTTGAACCACAAGCTGAACACCAGGTGGCGCTTGATCGGCAAAAACACATCAATTAAAAGATAGTGGGCACAACACTAGAAAAATCTTTTCCTGTACCATTTTTATCTCTTTCATTAATAATAACTTCCCAAAGCACCCTTTCAGATACATAAATCTTCACTAGAACATTACAAATATTTTCTCGATGCACATATCAAATAGCTTCGGGGGAACAATAAAATAATTAGTACAAATCTCTATTAAACCACAGAAACCCCCCCCTAAAAAAATAATAAGAAGAACACCAACCACCCACCACCAATAACGCAAAATGTAATTTCGGTAGAACAAGCAGCAGACCTTGCAAAACTCAAGTTGTTGATCAAATACGACAGTAGACCATCATTGCAAACTTACAATGATGGTCTACTATTGGATTATCGCCTGAATAGAAAAAAATAACATGATCACAAAAAGGTAAGAAAAATGCAATATGTGAACCTCTCGAGTGAAGTAACCAATTGTGAGTATTAATATATTCAGGCAATATTGACAAAAATATCCATTCAAGCACCAAATTGACTAAAATGTTAAGCATCTCTAGCTTCAAACAAACTTTTCGTGTATGTGTGCACATTTGGACCTAGAGAGAGAGAGAGTGTGAAGCACTTAATATCTTTGTAGCTTTGCATTTCTGATGCATTTAATTAGACTTAAGACATCATTATACATGAAGACAGCTTTATTATAATAGCACTTTAGCAAACATAAGTATATGAGATTTTTTTCTCCTATGAAATTGTCAAATGTGATTGTCAAGATGGAATATCCAATTTATTAAAAAGTTCTAAGAAAACTAAACTTACAATATTTAGCCCATCTTGTTTGACACCTACACTAATTAACTATATATTCTAAGGGAATAAAATATCTCAATCATTATCGTTTATGAGTAAAATGACATAATTTTACTACTAATATGCATGGGCTAATAATGAGAGACATTGAGACTAAATTTCACGTGAAAAACAAACAGTCACTGAATAAAACTAGACGAACAAATGCCTCCAGCTTTGTCACCAACCATCTCTACCTGTTACTCATGCTACATAAGGCGAAGAGGAATCAAAGAAATGTATGATAAGCAAATGAATTGCAACAAATCACAAGGCAAGGTGAATCTTAGGTTATTACAATATAAAGCAAAGAGGTTTATCAAAATGATACAAAGCAAAGAAAATCTTCCTTCACAATCTACATTATAGTGGAAACTTGCTTTCAAAGAGCCATCTATCTACAAGAGCATGTTTACCGTAGAGGTGTAGAAAATCCTAATGCAAATGTGCTCCATCCTTATCCGACTATAAACCTTAACATGAATTCTACTAAGTGGAATCCAAAAAAAAAAAGAACCTTCGGACGTACGGGAGTCGCCAATGGGGTGCCTATTGGTGGGGCTTGGGAAGGCGAAGGCAGGAGGCGATGGTGTTGGCGATGTCTGCGTTCAAGTGCAAGGAGCGCTTCACCAAGGAAAGAGAGAGAGCGGCCTTCATTCGCTGAGAGGGAGGCCAAAACGCGAGTAGGGGTTTGTCGGCGTAGGGGTTGGCCAGCAAGGGCGCTCCATAGAGGAAAGAGGGAGAGAGTGGAGCAAAGGTCGCAAGAGGGAGGTGAAAGGGTGTCGGTGACGGCGTCAGGGGTGAAAGCGGAGGCGGAAGCGGAGGGGCGTCGGCGTCGGAGTCGGGGGTGACGGAGGCAACCGGCGGAGGGGCGTCGGCGTCACGGTTCACTGGAAAGGGCGTCAATGGGGAAGAGCATATGGAGAGAAGCACCTGCGATTTTTGTTCTCCCCCGCATCGAAACGGAGAACAAGGAGAGAGAGAGGAGAGAGAGGACAAGTCGACAGGTCGCAAAGGAGAGAGAGCGTCAAAGTGGTGGGCCCAAGGAGCACGTGCAAATTTCGAACCTCTGAGCCCGTTGCCTACATGGAGCCACGTGTCGATTTCTGAATGGTCTTACCCTTCGCCTACATGGAGAGTAAAACCCAGCCAATATTTTCTCAAATGTGACACGTCACCCGTTGACTAGATTTGTTTAGAACTGATGTGACATCACTTAGGCACCTAATATTTTCTCTCGGTTGAGGACCTTGAGATGAACGATTCGATTCCAAAATTTGGAATCGGGTTTCGATTCACTTTGTACCGTGGAAAAAAAAATGAGAAGATCATTCAATTCAAGCAAATTTAGTCAATGAGGGTTGGCGCGAGCTTTGAAATGACAAAGAGAGTTCTGCGTATTAAATTCCCCCTTTTTTTCTATCTATTTACTTGAATTGTATGTTTGTTTCTGATTTGAAAGACTCTAATTTAATCGACTTTTTGTGCGGAGATATGGCACAAATAATCTCCAATTGATTTTTTTGAGAAAATAAGGAGTTTTTCTTTAGTGGTCACTAATATATTGATTTATTAGCTAGGAAAAGAACATGGACACATACTTTTGCTATTTTCAGACTTGGCCCTTGTCTATATCCTTTAAAGTTTTGGAATTGCAGGCAACCATTTGACAGTGCATCTGTTTTCTAGGATTGACTTGCTCTCTACTTGATTACGCATATTGCATTCAACGGCACAATTAGGATATGAGTAATTAATCTATCAACCACGCTAATTCAAATGACTTTGTCAACAGCTGATTGATCAAGGAGTGTTGATTATGCCAAACGGTTCTCGATTTTTTCTTCTTCTTTTTTCACAAGTTACGGAAGTTCAAGGAAATGGGAAAATAGAGAGCTGAAGTTGCAATGAACCTTCGTTTGTCGTGGCCCTTATTCTCGGTCAATGTATATGCCCCACCTTCTATTCGAATTGATAACGTAGTTTCTGTAGTGTTTCGAGTGGATACTCCAACTTAAATAAAAACTCTCTTATTTTGTTATAAAAACACTCACACACGCTAGTTGCACAAACACATTAGTTAATTTTTGGACTCCATGCGTGGGAGACTTTCTTTTCAACAATTGGAGACTTCACTCTCTCATAATACTCCCATTAAGTGTTTGCTTCACTCTTGCTTTATTGGTCCATATACATATGAATGGATAAGCTCGAAAGGCATCTTAGCTCTAAATGCGGACTCCTCATATGGAAGTTAATGTGCCTTTTCATGCTAGCATCCTGCATAGACTACATTTTTCGAACCTCCAAGTGGGGAGACTCTTTAGCATGCCTTTCTTCATCCTTCAACTTATGGTAGTTTATGTGCCTGAGCCATACATGCCACAAATCAAGTGTATCACTCTTTCAAGTTTTGTCCACGTATGCTGTCTACATTGACATCACGTAGATAGATTTTAGTCGATGTCCCTCCATGATTGTTGTACTGGTATGTTTCATATTACGGTGCACCTTAACATCTCTTAGACTGAATGCCACATAATTGCTTGAGTCTATGAATTGTGACATGGACACTAGGTTTTTCTTCATTCCCAAAGGGTGGTGCACGGTTTTCAGTTCAACTTGGTGTGACTGAACTAGGGTGTTGTCACTATTTGGCGAACATGGGCAATGAGCAACCTGGAGTTGTTTGCTGTGACAATTACTTGGTCACGATGTACTCAAACATATTTGATAGCTTGCCTTGAATCAATAATCCAATCATCAATGTAACTAATTAAATTTTCACTTATAGTGATTAAGGATGTCTCATCCTCTAACTCTGTGATGGAAGAGGCTGCAAGCTCTTCTTGTTCCTCCATGGCAAGATACACTTGGAAATATCACTCCTTTTTGCTATCATTCTCCTTAGATGCTTCAGCATTTCCTTCAATTCTTTTGCGTCAACAATCCTTGACAAAGCAACCTACTCTGTTGTAGATGTAAAATTGTTCGTTACACCTTTTGTTTCTCTTATCTTCATTGTCATCTTTGTCACGGTCTCGTTGGGCTCCTCCTCATCCCTTCTGGTTGCTTTTGCTATTCTCCATGACTTGTCCTCTATTTGCCATTTCTAACACTCGTAGGGTTTTGAGTGGATACCCCAACTTAAACAATAACTCTCTTATTTTTATCATAAAAACACCCAACACCACTCACACACAAGCACACTCCTTTATTTTTGGGCTCCACATGTAGGAGACTTTCTTCTCAACACTTGGAGACTTTCTCAAAATACTCACACCAAGTGTTTGCTTCTCTCTTGCTTTAGTGGTGAGTGGTGTTGAGTGTCTCTTTCTAATAATAATAAGAGAGAGTGTCTATTGTGATTGAGTATCCATTTGTACTCCAAAAGTGGTATTAGAGTTGCGCCTCTGAAACTCAACCATTTTGAGGAGTAAAAACGAGGCTTCCCTGTCATTATCTAAATTATGATGCATTGTGTATTTAAGTTGCAATTATGCTTATTAATCACAAGAGTGAGAAAAGGGAGAAACTATTGTCATTCAAAATTGAATCTAGATGCTTGCTGAACCTGAACTAAGTCCCTAAAGCTCTTCGACAGAGTTTGTGAACTTTAAGCAGTTAAGAGTACCCTTAGATGCAGGAGGCATCGCAAGCCACACATTGCAAAGTTTTTGGCTCCTAGTTTGAGGCATCATGTTGCCAAGCTCGGTCGACTAGAGGTTGCTCAGCCATACATTAAGATTCCTAGTATGTTGGAGATGAGGATGCTCATTGAGTTTGCAGAAGTTGGATAGCTCGTCTGGTCATGATGGTAATGTTTTGATTGACTATGGAACAAAGTTTCATGTGATACTCATCTCTTTTTTGTGTTCTTTTCAACGGCTTTGTTCTAGTCGAATGAGAATTTTTAAAATCTAATTTCTTGTACTACAAATAATTTCAGCATAAATTGCACAATTGTTTCCTCTTTTTTTGTTGGGTCAGAAAAACAGTACTTTCATTCATAAAGAATAATTCGACCAAAAAAAAAATTCACAAAGAAGAAGTTTGTGAACACAATCCTATAGCTTCAGAAAATCAAGAACTGATGCGTTGCTGCCTCTTGAACTCAGCGTAGATCACTTGGGAGATTACCGCCGTTAGCCCAATCTCTTCTTTGGGCTTTTCCTCATTTTAAACTGGCCCATATCAAGAAGAGCCCAATAGAGTTGTAGGTTCAAAGAACAAATAGCTGGTCACGAAATTGGATCTGCTACCTTCTTCCGGGCCTATGAGAACTCCCTTTGTCCTGAAATTGAACAAATGTAAGTTCTTGGTTTTCTGGCCTAAAAAGAACCTTATTTATTTTCATATGATCAGATTTTATTTTATTTTTGGGCGCAGCCCATTAAGCATCATGCAGGGAACTTTCCTAGGTCGAGTCAAAATATAGTTTCTATTATCAACTACAACATCCTTGATAAAAGATCATATGTTATACAAAAGCATTACTCTCTATGGATATCGTTTAAGATAATTACCAAAAAAGTCATAAACTTATTACATATGCTAACTCAGTTCTAAATTTTTTAATTTAACTTTATTTTGAACCATTTGAAGATTTGTCAATTTAGTTATCTTAACTAGAAATCACTAACGTAGACAATAGCAATCCTATGTAACATGACCGGTGCTAATATAGACAAATTATGCAATTATTTTTCTTTTTTTCCCCTTTTTAATTTTTAAAAAATTATAATACAAAAATTGTTCCCATCGGCGATGACCAGTGTCCATATAAGTGATTTGCAATCAATTTTGGGATAAATGACTATATTGGCAATTCATCAAATGGTTTAGGACAAAATTGGTCCAATTGAAAAGTTTCATACTAAGTTTGCATCTGTGAAATAAGTTTATAACTTTTTCTTGTGCTTTTCCCAATTTATATCTGATTGTATTCCGGAAACTTAAGCGCAAAGTTGTTATTTTAAATATTTATTTATCATTAATAACTCTCGAAATTCAAGTAATCTGTACATTAGTTTCATTACAACATCAATGACATACGCTACCTTTGATACTTTGTTTAGGTTTGCTTGAGCATTTGAGGAAATATGCATAATCAGAAACGATGAACCTCTGCGGCTGCTGCTGCTATTGTGACAATATGAGCTATGGAATGGAAAGATGGTGCCGCACAAGCAAAGTGATTGTAAAGCTGTTTTGTATCTACAAACGTAATCGATCCCACCAAGGATCTGAGAAATAATTTTGATTCTTTGCACTGGAAATTTTTAGTGCCCGAATATGTAAGATTTTGAGAGTTCAGCCGCTTATTCTTTTGCGCTTTAGCGTCGTCTTGTGTGAATGGGATTCAAAACCAGAGCCGCATCCATCATTGTTTGGTTCAAATTGTTAATGGAGGTGACACATGGGAGAATCCCATGCATCAGGTAGACTGTCTGCAAGAATCTTTCGGGGCCGTTTAGAGAGAGATGTCAGTGCTTTAGTGATGGAAGAACTCACTAAGTAGTGGCGGCATCGATGCACCCGATACATGAACGACATTAGATATATTGCGAGTACAAGCATCTACATCTCTTTCTCGACCACCCTTTATTGTTCAACAAACCTATGTACAGATCTTGCCGGCAGCTTCTGGTCTATATAGGAGTGTTACCACGGTAGATCTAGAGAGCAACTAGTTTGCGGGAGTTGGGGATTCCGTTTATTGAGTCCTAACTTCGACGAGCCTTCTTCATCGACTTCCCCAGCTCTCTTTGTGAGGCTAAACTCTCTCTGGTATTCCGGCTATTGCGGCCTAAATATTGGTAGTCAATGCCCAATATTTTCTGCCTCTTGGGAGCGTCGCATTCCTCGGTCTTTGTGAATCTTCCATGAATCCTGGGTTGACTGTCCGCGAGCGCCTTCCTACATGAGTACTGAGAACAACATGATTCCATTAACGCACTGGGGAAGCCAAGGCACACGCTTGAAGGAAATGAGGACAAAAGATGTATGAATAATCTATGCATAATGTTAGGGAGTTGACTCTCTTTTGTGGGCATTCACTTACTGAACTTCTGAAGAACTTCTCATGTGATTCTACGGAATGCGCTTAAGGTTCTCTGCATGAGGGATCATTAGTAAGGCAGTGAGGGAGCGACGACATATAGGACTTTGCCTAAGTCAAGGAAATTACATAGTACGAGTATCAGCTATTCAACGTCAAGGGTGAAAATTATCATTTGCACTAGCAGTGTACCGAGCAATGTCCTTAGTTTTTCGTCAAGAATACACGGGAACGAATTATGTAGCAACGCGATGTTCGTGAGAAAAAAGGAAATGCCACACTCGATGTGGATAAGAGGCAGTGCAGTTCACCGGGGGTGCTGTTGAAGGAGACACCTTGAGGGCTACCTCGCTGGTGTTTGCTTGCTTCACTTATCTTCTTTTCCCTTCTACCACTCTTCCACTTTCTTTTAAGACCACTGCTCGAACCTCTGACTCCCTTCTTATTTGTGTTTGTCTTTTTCTTGAATTAAACCTCAACTGCTCCTTTCCTTTCGCATGCACGTGTAAGAGCTCCGCTCTTCAATTATGTTTGTTCTTCAAATTGTGAACCTCCTATTCTGAACTCTGAAAGCACCAACTCAGAAGAGAAAGTCTAGGGTTTCTTGCAGGTATCTGTTTCCTATTTTGAATCAAAGGATATACACAATATTTAAGTATTGGAAACCTTTCCTTTAATCCCACATTGATTTAATTACTAACCAAGTTTGCATATAACAAATCAATTTCCCAACTTGGCACCCATATTATAAATTTCGGCCATTTAGAGATAAACAAGTTTGGCCAAATTTTCAATTTATAAGAACTTAGTCCAATCAATTCAATTAAACTCATAAACCTTTTTGCTTAAATCCAAAAAGTCGAATGCAATTATATGGGCATAGTACTGTTAATGTAAATGCTTCTAACGTGCTAATACAAATTTAAAATATTTTTGTTTAGGAGTCAAGAGCAATCCCTAATTTTCTGTGTAATAAGTGGGTTATCAAAAATTGGGAGAAGTGCCAAAAAAGTCCTAAACCTTTTGCCTTTGTGCCGATTTAGTCCTAAACCTTTTTTTAATGCCGATTTAGTCCTAAACCTTTTTACGTTGTGCCAATTCAGTTCTTTTCGGCCAATTTTGGTCGGATTTTGCTGACTAGACACCGGCCGGCTGACGTGGCCTGATTGGCGCTGACATGTACAACTTTTAATAATATTTTTAATATTTTTTTATTTTTTATTTTTAAATATTTTTCTCTTTTAATTTTATTCTTTTCTTTTTTTTTTTCTGCTCATCTTCTTCCTCCAGCTAGTCGCCGGAGCTCAGCAACTGGCCAGAGGCGACAGCCGGCGAGGTCGAGGTTGCCTTTAAGGCCTGGGCGGCGAGGGCGAGCCCGGCCAGCTCCTCCTCGCGCCGAATCTAGCAAGGTTGAGCCTCGCCGGTAGTGGGCGAGGCTTGACCCTCGCCAGATCCGGTGAGGGCGAGCCTCGCCCGCCCGGCACAAGGCTGCCCTCAAGGATTGGGCGGCGAGGCTCGCCCTCGCCGAATCTGGCGAGGGCGAGCCCCGCCAGATCCGGTGAGGGCGAGCCTCGCCCGCCCGGCACGAGGCCGCCCTCGAGGCTTGGGCGGCGAGGCTCGCCCTCGCTGGATCTGGCAAGGGTGAGCCCCGCCAACTCCTCCTCGCGCCGGATCTGGCGAGGTCGAGCCTCGCTGGCCGTGGGCGAGGCTCGACCCTCCCAAATCCGGCAAGGGCAAGCCTCGCCCGCTCGGCGCAAGGTCGAGCCTCACCGGCCGTGGGCGAGGCTCGACCCTCGCCAGATCCGGCGAGGGCGAGCCTCGCCCGCCCGGTGCGAGGCCGCCCTCGTGGCCACTGGCGAGGTGGCCGGTGAGGTCTCGACCTCGCCAACCGGAGGAAGAAGATGAGCATAAATTTTTTTTTTAAAAAAAAAAAAGAATAGAGAAAAGAATAAAAATAAAAATAAAAATAAAAAAATTCAAAAATATTAAAATACTATTAAAAATTGTACACGTCAACGCCGATCGGGCCACATCACCACCGGCGTCTAGTCAGCAAAATTCGGTCAAAATTGGCCAGAAAAGACTGAATTGGCACAATGTAAAAAGGTTTAGGACTAAATCGGTACTAAAAAAAGATTTAGGATTAAATCGGCACAAAGCCAAAAGGTTTAGGACTTTTTTGGCACTTTTCCCTCAAAAATTAGGTGTCAAAACACTAATACTAGTTCTTCCTCTACCTTTACTTACAAAAGCACAAATGCAAATACATCGGATTCTGTCATACAAATGTCCTCACTTTGATTCAAATTGCAAACCTTATCAAATATCAAGCTTGTTGACCTAGGCAGTAACAATAGTATTCCATTTATGAAGTAAAACTAGGATCATAGAATCAAAATATCCACCTCATCATCAAAGTCAATCTCAACAAAATTCAATTGATTGACAATCACATTGAGTTCATTACTAGAATTAGTAACCAACACATTTTTTCCCATCTTTAAGTAAAACATGTGTCATATCAAATGACTTCCAAAGGTCTTCTAATACATGTTCAATAGGCTATTCATCAAACTCACAATGGTGTTGACAACTTTACTTTTGTTGACTATCAAAATGAGCAATTTTTATGGAGAAATATAAAAATAGCAAAATTAGTAAAAATAAACAAACAAAAAATATCGTAGCGATTGTAATAAATACATCATAAGAAATTTTTGAGGGAGAGAGAGGGAGAGAGAAGGGAAGAGCCTAGTCCGGCCTTCAATCCCCGAGCCTACAGTGTTCGGATTTTTGGATGGACTGAGGAGAATACACAGGGAGAGAGACAAGAAACGGCGGGCATTGTGCCATGAGAAAGGAGGCGAACGACGATTCTTACTTCCGGTGAAATCTTCTCACGAGATCCTCGCCCAACGACCGATTCGTGTCCATCATTCCTCGCTACCCCGGGACCTGGCTTCCCCCTCTCATTCATCTCTGTTTTTCAGCCACTCGACTGGCGACCGTGAAACGCCCTCTTCCGCAAACGAGGTTGGCCAAACTCGGACCCCCTTTTGTTCTGCTCTGTCTCGGTCGACCTGAAGACCGAGACTTGTCTTCTCCGATTATGCGTGTGTATAGTAAGGTCTCGAGCGAGTCGTCTCTAATTTTCTGGGAATGTCACTTGCTGCTTGATTTTGATTCTGGACGCAACCTCGAGCCCCGAATGAACTGGTGTCCTCCCCTCAGCCGATGCACCTCATATGTTTTGATAAAATGCCCTTCAGACGATCCCGTAAAAACAGCCACTGTTTTCATCATATCCGGAGCTCATGTATCGTTGTTTTGATCGGTAGTCACTGAGTTTGTCTCGTGTGAAGCCTTATCTGGTTGATCACGGCTGCTGTGGTTGTTTCTTTCGTATAATCCCATGCGTGTTACCTCGGTAGTGTTTATCCGGTGATGGCCAGCGACAAGTTCTCTGGCGATCAACTACTTTCGGGGTTAGTCGCCAGCCGGCTCAAGGCCGCTTGTCTTTGGCCATCCCCGAGCAGGCAAGCCAGCAATAGCCAAAGATGATTAATGGCCGGCGATAATGACCTTTAGGTGGTCGGCGACGGTGTCTGTCGGTAAGGGTAATGGGATTTAGTGGCGATGCATAAATTGTTCATGGTCCGCGTGCGAGTCCGTGAGTGTTTTTAGCCTTCGGGGGAAAGAAATGACCGGAGGGGGGGGGGGGGGTGGTTCTTTTGGAAGAAAGAATGAAAGCTGGGCTTGACTTTGGACTTTGCGAATATGGTATTCTAATTGGAGTGGGCTTAGTTTAGTTTAGGGGGCCTTGGGCTTGATTTGGTCGTACAAGAAGTTGGGCTTAGGACTTGATTTGTTTTTCCTTAGAAATTTGTGCTTAGAATGATTTCGAATTTGGGGTCGTGGCGGCCTTAGGTATGCTTGGGCTTGGCTTGGTTTGATTTGGTGGGGGCTAGGGAGTGCTTAATTTGAAATTCCAATTGAGCCCATGAGCCAAGTTTCCTGAGACCAGTCGCTGCCCACATTGGTGGGGCCCAAAGGCCCTGCCCGGATCCGCTTTTTCAGATTAAAAGAATTTTTTAACAAATTATCTTTTTTTAGAAGTACTTTAAATTTTTCTAAAAATTAATTAAAATTAAATAAATTCAATTTTTTTTTTTAAAAACTAGGAAAAAGCTTAAAATTTGGTATTTTTTAAAGTAGTTTTCTCTTAAAATGTGTGGAAATCTTAAATAAAATCGGGCTCAAAATTAAATAAGATTTTAGGGCTTTACTATAGGATTTGAATGTTCTTAGAAATAAATGTTGGGTTGCTACTTGCGCAAGCTTTTAGAGCTTTACAATATAGCGCAAGATCCATCGACAACCAACGCATTTGTAGCTATCACAGCTTATTAATACCCACTCATTTGAGATATTTTAGAAGATTTGTTTGAGGGGGAGAGAGAGAGACAAGGGGGGGAGCAACTACACTTTTACAATCAACGTCAAATGGAGGAAGTCACCAGAATCGGCATGGTCATTATTTCTATAGAGGAATTTGATACTGTAATTCATATAACTATTTTCACACCCTACCTTATCTTGTGAACCTCACTGCACAATGAAGCTGGATTTTTTGTGCACCCATCCTCTAGTAGCTCAACAAGAAAGACCAATGACACAAAGTAGAGGGGTGGAATTTCGGGGAAAATCATGTCCCTCTCAACCAATGGGCAATTGAAATTTGGGGCTTGATATGTGGGGAAGGATCAACAATGATAGGATGCACATGCAATATTGGCAAATGAGAGATATTGAATATGAAGACTTGAGGTCATCTATTGAAAAGTCCATGTCAACCAATAAAACAAAATCAATCAAGTGAAGAACATTATAGGAGTTTTTTTCAAAAAAAAAGAAAAAAAAAAAAAAGAAGAACATTACAGGAGTAGCGAGTAAAACCCATCATCATCACCATTTCTTTATGGCAAGAGAACATCACAATTGACAATTCATATATTTAGCCGTCTTACAACTTCATTTCATTGCATATATATTATGTTAATGGATTTTTTTTTCTATGATGACACGAAAGCTGCCTTAAGAATTAGTGTAGACCTTAATTCATTTTGAATCCATGTAAATTACAAATGATGGATTCTGATAATTAAGGATTGCAAAATTCAATTCGAAGGAAAAAAAAAAAAAAAAAGATGTCGAGAAATTGAAAGAATTATCAACTCTATTCAGTTAGTGCAGAAGAAAATTCTCCACAGCTCGGTGGCATAAAAGATGTGGACTTTATAGTTTTGTCATTAACTTTGGGGAAGAATCTTATAACATGTTCAAAAGTTTGGCATAATTAGAAGAGTTTTCAAATCACCAAAAAATTTGACCAAAAAGAAATCACCGAAGACAAAAAAGGATAGGGTTCACTAGGAACGGATCATAGTCTTATCGATTTGACCTCTGACTGTTCTTGGCGATGGAGCCAAGATTTAGGTTGAGGGAGCATGATACTTTTCACGAAATATGGAGGCAAGCATTTGTTTTTTACTGGAGGATTTTGAATGAAGTTGCCCTATATAGAGTGTATATTAGTAATTCATAAGTTTCAGAAAATAGAAGTTCAACTTGAAATTTTGTAGATTTTGTTCTTGATTATTTATAGGAATCTATATAAGTATTGTTCTTAATAAAGTTACCCGGGGCTGATTTCTAGCAAGTTGATGAAGTTTCATTAAAGTGCTCTGAAATTCTACAACCCGTCAATTAAAATCACCGCAATAATCAAAGGGAAAATTGCAATTTTCAGACCTTGTTACTTGTCAGTAATTTCATGTTAATGCTAAAATGGAATATGAGTTTCTTCAAATATAAACTTCATTGAATTATGTCGTTTAATACATTCTTCTTTTCCATTTTAATAAAAGTTCTCTCACATATACAAGTAGGGTGCCTAATTTGTAAAACGTATGCATAAATATTTTCTTTGAAAAATGAATATATAAGTCGAAATTGGGAGTTCTTGATGTTGAGTAATCACACGCCGGTAGAACCACGTTAAATGGCAAGATCGCAGGTTATTACAGCTTTTAATTGGCATTGCTCTTAAATCACGGGATGAGGGAGGAAAGTTCTTGATCTCCATCCCTTCCCCCACCGTTTTTATCCTTGCGCTCCTACCAATTTGTTTATCCTATTAAAAGAGGAGGCAAGAGAGCAAACCTATATGAAATACAATAACACGACACTAGGGGTAGAGGAGCACAATCTCGAAAGCAATCACAATCAAGCTAAACTAGCCCAAGTCCCTCCCAACATTATACTAGATCATTGGGACATATAGCAAATACACAAAGCTTTTCCAGTCAAACCATGCATGATCCTCTATCCATTATCGCCCTCTCCACTTGATCGTTTTGTCCACATCCCATCAGCAAAGAAATGGAAATCTCTCTCTCTCTCTCTCTCCCTCACCCCATCGCTTCCTTCTGATGCACCATCTTTCTTTGTAGTTTCGTTCTTTCCTCCTCTCTTCTTCTTCCCCATGTTCTTTACCTCCCCCACGATCATAGTAAAATGGATTTATAGTTTTGAGGAAGAAGATCGAAAAAAATAAAAACTAGAAAGACCAATGACACAACGTAATCACCGGCCTTGGTAGCTCCACTGGATAAGAAACCTCAACTTTGGGGAAAAGGTCGAGGGGTCAAACCCCAGGGAAGCATCGGCGACTTAAGCTTGATGTCGGGGTGGTGGGTCCCCCGCTAGCATCACTCCAGGGTTTACTTGGCGGCTATGTACCGCTGCAAAGCGACGAACGGCTGACGAGGTTCCCTGGGTATCAAAAAAATATATATATGGCACAACGTACAAAGGTGTGGAATGAAGAGGAAAAATCATGTCCCTCTCAGCCTGTGAGTAATGGAAAGTCGGGGCTTTGTATGTGGTGGAGGATCAACAAGGGTATTAACAACCGATAAAACAAAATTAATCAAGTCGAGAATGTTATAATCATTATTTCTTTCCAGCAAAATAAAATACAACTCATATGATTTGCTGTGCACAACATCATTTCATATTTTCCAAGAATCTTTCTTAGATAAGTAAGATTTCTGTATTTTCAGAGATATTTATGATGTTAAAAGTTTTTTGTTTTTTCTTCAAGATGACACAAAAGCCATCTTATAATCATCACACACATTCAATTTGAAGAAAAAAGAAATATTAAGATATCGAAAGAATTATGCGCAAGAAATTTCTCAAGAATCGTTAGAGTAAAAGATTTAAACTTTATCATCGACTTAATATCTTTGGAGAGAATAGGAGACTTGAAAGTCAACAAAAACAAAAGTTGGACGGGGCTCACCGGGAAAGGATCATATTCTTTCTTTCTTTTTTTTGGGGGGGTGGTTGGTGGATGCAATGGATGCAACATTTTCGCTGCTTTATTGATGGGAGCAATGGCGGTCAACATAGCCAAGGTTTAGATCGGGGGCGAGTGACTTTTGGGCGGGGTATGTAGCCTTTTTTTTTTTTTTTTTTTTTGTACTTGAAAATTTTGATTAAATTTATATTATATTAATGAAAAAATTACAAACCAATTCTAAACTATTTTATAAATACTACTCAAGTTAAAAACCCTTTAAAATTGTCAATATAATCTTAAATTTTAATGTAATACACGGTACAATCATCCCCAATCATCTTACATGATGTGATCCGGCTACAAAATGGAAGAAGTTAAGGAAATGGCATTATTTTGAGTAAATTTTCTGATTTTTTTTTTTCTTTTCTTTTCATTTCCCCACTTCTGTTCATCTTCTTCTTTAGGTATTCATCTGATTTTGCCATTAATTCTATGCTCTACCACTTTTGGCTTTCAGTCAAGCGAGGTAGCTTCTCAAACTCTTGTTATGTTAATTTCGTAACTGTCCACCAATTTTTGTGTTTTCATGCCTATTCGTGCCTGTGATGCCGTGCTTTGTGTGTTCTAGAACCAGACCATATCGCGTCATCATTCACTAAAACTCAGTTTTGCAATTGATTGGGCGGTTCGGAGGGCAATTACTTCATTAAGCTCTTAGCTTGAAGATATCAAATTCGAGAATAATCATCTGTTTCATCGTTTGCATTGATTTTGTTGCTGTTTGGAGTTTGAACTGATTTAGGTTTGGTGTTCCTTGCGGTTCAGGCCACCAATTTGAAGTAGAGATGTTGTCGAGGGGCCTTCTTAGTGATAACTGATAAGGGTTCTCTGGCAGACCAGACATTTCGATACGGCAAAATGTAAGGTCTCTTTACCTCAAAAGCAGACGCAATGGAGAAGAACACATACGGAAGAAGAAGATCAGTAGCGCAGAGAAAATGAAGAGAAGAAAATGTAAATGAAAGAAATAAATAGATCACAAAATTCAGTAAAATCAAAACGATGTCATTTTGTGGTAGTTCTTTCATGCCATACACAATTGTGCCATATAAGATGATGGGCAATAATTGAACCGCCACATCAGTATTTCTAGTTGCAATTGATAAAAAGATTACATTATATGTTAGCAAATTTGGAAAGTATAATAAGTTTGGGCTTCAATTTATATTTTTTCCTATATAGAGATTTAAGATAAAAACAAGTTCAATTCGAAAATTTTGTAGATTTTGTTATTGATTCTTTATAGGAACCCAAACAAGAATCGGGAAAAGTGAATACTTCTTCTTGGTTTTAAATATGTAAAATTTTAAAGTATGCTGTTAAGCTGGAACTTTTCCACAAAAACATTCAATTAATTGAGGTCGGCTTCTTTCCTATTAATATGTTTCTAAAATGAAAAGATATACCTAATGTACATATTTTGAATACGAAACCGATATATAGTGTTAGTCGAAAAATCACAGTTTCTTATATTAAAATAAACCAGGAAAAAGATAATAAAATAGAATTGTTAATACATATAAGTTAAGATGAGACTACGTCACTAAATTACATCTTTGAAATTTTAAATATTTTCCCATTGAATACAACGTATTGTAATTTACCAAAAGCAAACTGATATGCACTCTGACAAAGTTTTTTCAGAAAAGAGTTTGAGCATGAAACTCAAGACGGGATTAATTTTGATAGACATTTGTTTTTTTATATCTATATAGTACATATGAGAAAAGAAATTGGGGAAGCGGGCGCCTCCCCTTTCCCTCCGGGGCTGATGTCGAGGTTGATGAAGTTTCATTAAGGTACTCCGAAGTTCTACAAACCCGCCAATTGAATCTCCGTAATCAAGTGATAATTTTTGAGAGGAAATTATAGTTTTAAAATCTTGTCACTTGTCGGTAATTTCATGTTAATTTTAAACAGAATTTGAGGTCTTTCAAATATAAACTATATAGACTTGTTTAATTCAAGATCTTCATTTCCGTTTTTAATAAAATTTGTGTAGACAAAAGGTGTCTACTTTGTAAAATGTATACATAAATGTCTTCTCTAAAACTAATTTCCATAGTCGAAATTGGGAAGAAAATCATAGGCCGGTAGTAGCACTTCAACTAGCAAGATCGCAGGTTATTAATTGAGATTACCCTAAGTCATGTAATGACGAAGAAAATCCTTGCTGTTCGTCACCTTCCCCTCTGTTTTTGTCCTTGCTCTCTTACCAGTTCGTTTGTCCTATGAGGAGGAGGAGGCAAGAGAGTTCCACTTTATGAAATACAATTACATAACATTAACCTAAGAGCTGGACAAAGACAATCTCAAAAGTAATCACTATCGAGCTAAACTAGCCCAATTCCCACCCGACATAATACTAGACTGTGGGGATATGTGACAAATACACAAAGCTTTTCCAATCAAACTATGCATGATTCTCTAAACATTACCACTATCTCCCAAAGGAAAACTACTGGAAATTACATGAGCACTCAATGAAGTTGAGAATGTTTCTAGTTCCATCTCAGATTTGTCATTGTTGACTGGCTCATCTAGTGGGTAAATAAGCGGCTTTGGAGGCATCTCAAGTTCATCAATATCTCCCTCAAGCATTTCTAGGACTTTGTTCATTGGAGGCCGATGGTCAGGGTTTAATTGTATACACCAAAGTGCAACTATTATCATCTTTTTTATCACCTTCCTTTCCTCTTCTACAAATGCTTCCATTTCAACACTTTCTCCTTCATTGACTTGGTCATACACCCACAAGGGAAAATAAATTTGGCTTGAGCATTTTGCATTTGTATTTATGTTCTTCCTTCTACCTGCCATTTCCATGAGCAACATCCCAAAGCTATAGACATCCGCTTTATAAGATACACCACCAATGCTTTTGTAGAACAACTCAGGTGCCATATATCCCAAGGTTCCTCTTGCAGCAGTCAATGAGACTATGCTACGATCAGTAGGATAAAGTCTTGCAAGTCCAAAATCAGAAACTTTTGGAGTGAAATTCTTGTCTAGAAGAATATTATGAGGCTTGATATCAAAGTGTAGTATTTGCATGTCACACCCACGATGTAAGTATTCAATCCCTCATGCCACCCCAAGAGCAATCTCATATATTTTCCTATAATCGAGAAAGCTATCACCTTTATCAATGAAAATGTGCTTATCTAAAGATCCATTTGACATGAGATCATACACGAGAGCTTGTTTGAAGCCTTCAAAGCAAAAACCAATGAGCTGCACTACATTAACATGGTGAATTCTTCCAATAGTAGCCACTTCACTAATAAAATCTTGGCCATGAGCCTTGGACTACTTTAAAATCTTGATGGCCACTTCGTTGCCGCTTCTTAGCGTTCCTTTGTAGACAGAACCATACCCCCCTTCACCCAATTTGTGCTTAAAATTCCTAGTGATCTTCTTAATATTCGAGTAAGAGTACCTTATGGGTAGGAAGTTGTTATGAGCTTGCAAAAATTCTTCGATGTCCTTGTCATTTGCTAAGTGCCTTCTTCTGTAGTTGTAGATTAGAAATATCGCAACAAATGGCATTCCAATAGCGAATTTCACTACACAAAAATATCATGGAAATTTTGATAGGTTAGAATATATATTTTTAATTATTGTAAGAACAAATCATTGCAGTTTACCTAGTAGAAATGTAACATCCCAAGCTGTCGCCATTGCATAAGCTTTGACACCTGTGGAAGGAATGAATGATGTGATAAGGAATCGAAGGAAAAGAAATTTGGAAAACAAACCTCACAGGGAAACAAAGTAGTAAGCAAGCTTCTTTGTATAAGTTGAATTTTTTGCAAAAGAATATGAGAAGTGGGATGCATGCATCTACAAATCAATTGAAATAACAAGCTTCATCTCACATAGATGATAGACAATGCAAGAAATTCCATTTGCTTTGTTAGCAATCAACAAGTATAGAGAAATAGTGCCTTACCCAAAAAAAATAGTGATTTCATTTTTTAAGCAATAATATATTTCTTCTTATCGGTATTTGAATACAAATTCTTACGGAATTTGTTAACGAGTGTCTTTCAAATCATTAGCTACTTGACTAATTAAGGAACTACTTAAGAGACTAATCTGAACTCTAATTGATATATGAGTACAACTTTTTAAGCAATTTGTCAATGAGTGTCTTTCAAATCATTAGCTAAGTGACTAACTAAGGAACTAATCAAGAAACTAATCTGAACTCTATGCCAACAAAAAAACTAGTCATGTAGCTGCTAGCACAATATCCCTTTCTTTCTTTTTTTTTTTCAGAGGGAGTTATAGCTTTTATGTGGAAAGGAATTGTAATCTAGGCACATGTATATGTGCAAATCGGTCTGTTTGGGATGACTTCTACTGTCAATTTCTTATTTTTTTGCCAATCTTACAACTCCAACAATTTGATTTTTAATATGTAAAGCCAAGCTGCGAAACCTTTCAAGTACACACATGTTGACATATACTAAAATTTATATTTTTTCCCTAAAACTTTCTTGGACTTCAAATATTTCTTTCATTTCCAGTTTTAAAGAGAAAGCAGCAAGTGAAAGAGCGTTCAAAATCATGCAAAATTGCCGTAAAACTTGATTGCCAACCGATGCTTACCTGAGTCATAGGACAGGGATCTGCAAACCCGACCTGAGTAGAAACTAAACAAATCCAAAAAGCAAAAGAGAGCTCTCTTTGTCCTACCACCATAAAATTTGAGAAAAAATCCATTGGCCATGATGTTATGGATTAGCTCATAGTTGTAGGAGCTACTATTAATCTGCTCATAAGGCTCAAAATCAGCTAATACCCACGTCCACATGCTAATGGTGCAAAAATCCATAACATCCGATGCTTTTGGATTGACAAAAGCATACAAGTTCCAATTCGATAATTTGTTGGAAGAATACGGGCCCTTAATGCATGGACCAGTAGAGATGTAGAGTGGAGAACTAACTAGTTTTGAGCAATTCACAATGGCCAATGTACTTCTGTTGAAGATGTAGTATGAGTTGCTTGGATCAATGTAGTATTTGCCGCTTGGATAGACAATGTCCATGAGTTTATACAACACCAAAGACTGGGGGAGAGATGAGCAGTTATCCTTTTGTAGCCCATCATCGACTAATTTAATTAGGTGGGCGGAATAATCGATGGACTACACATAAAATCGGCCATGATAGAGGTACCAAACGGTGCGATTATCTTTACAAACCAGCTCTTTCTTCGAGTTACCACATCCCCTTGGGTCACTCTTCAGTCGAAATTGCTCTGTTATATTACGAATGTTACCACAGGATGAAGCAATGCATCTCGAATTACTCAACTTGGCATCGCTAGTCATCGCTTGCAATAGAACAAGAACGAGTAGCAACACTAGATAGACATTCATGGAGTTGAGAGCCTTAATCATGTCTCCGTCTGTCTTTGGGCAATGTGAAATTCGTGAAGAATTGCTTGGTATGCGTGTTAAAGAAGGCATGATATAAAATGATTGAAAAGGGATGGATGATCCTTGTTTGATTGGAGACTTGGAGTTGCCTTGTACTGTAGAAAAGGCCAAGTCAGTCAGCGTACTAAATGCATGAAATCGAGAAAATTGAAAGATCAGCTCCAAATACAAAGGATCTAGGACGTTTCACCCATAGAAAATTCAAAAGATCTTGCTTCACATATGACCTCTCTTTGTCCTCTTATCTCCATGTTTCTTCCACTCTCCACATGATTATTGGGTCTACACGAGGGGTGAGTGGCTCGAGAGTCGGTCCATGTTCCAAATAACTTAGAACTTGCCATGTCAGGACCCATTCCCTATTTTTGAAACCCGAAACTACTCTGTACACCTCAAACCTGGAAACTACCTATTGGGACCAGCTCCTGGCACTAGAGAAAAGCTCACATATGACTCGATTTGTGCATTTCGTCAAACATATTGTAAGTAATTTCATGAAGGTATTTATATTCAAAGTGAGAGATTAAAATTCATATCAACACAAAACATGTTAACGAACTAAGAATCACCAAAGTAACATCAAAATTGATTGGAGTTTAACTTGAGAAGTTGCCAGATTTAAAATATTGAACGTAAAGAGGGAGAGAACACACAGAGCCGCAATAGCTAAAAGGACCGCAAGAATTTCGAGAAGTCTCCTAAAATGTCTAACAAAGGCCCCAAAAAAAAAAAAAAAAAAAAATCAGTGCTACCTGATGCAGAGTCCAAAGCTAACAAATCGTAACCAGAAACAAGACCAACCCGCCAAAGAAAACCATTCATGAGCATTTTATCATGGGAAACTAAGGAACATCCCATCCCGAGGAACGAATGGCATGGAATGAGCAACGACACGTGGAAGACAGATCAACACAGTACCCCAAAAAGCAAGACTGATGGTGGGATCAACGGCGCGAACTCCAGTGTCGTCGGGCGATGTTGAAGCGTCGTCGAGGGGGACGTCGAGATCGAACCTCACGAGCACCCTCTGAAATCGGCCTCCTGCAGAGACCCGACGCTCTTCGTCGTTGCCATTTCTGCGGATAATAATCAGTAAAGGCGCAAGGTCCGGTCAAAAACTGAAGAAGATCCGGTCGAAGATGGGAGTTGGTGACGGAAAATCTCACCGGGTGACGAAGGTACGGCAAGGAGAACAAGTGGGAGAGGAGATCAAGCAGAGACAACTATGAGCCCCGTGACTGCCAAGATCATTACACTGTCGAGATCGAGCCGCAAGAGCGAAAATCCGAGGGAGTAAGAAATCGGGAGAGGGATCATATATACCGAGGGGGCTTCGTTCTTTTTATCAGAAGACGCGGAAGAGAGAGAGAGAGAGATGATAGGGTGTGGTACGGTGCGGTGTACTTGAAGAGGGAGGATGCATTAAATAATATTAGGTGGGTTGGCGACGCCGTGCGAGGATGCAAGAGTTTTTAACAGGTGGGCCCAAATGTGACACCTGTCACCCGTTGATTAGATTGTGTAGAACTGATATGATATGACTTAAGGCACCTAATATTTTCTCTCGGTTGAGGACTTTGCGATGAACAGTTCGATTCCGAAATTTATTCACTTTGTACTGTAGGGAAAAAATGAAAAAAGGCAAAGATCATTCGAATCAAGCAAATTTAGTCAACGAGGGTTGGTGCGAGCGTTGAGATGACAGAGAATTCCGCGTATTAAATTTCTACTTTTGCTATCTATTTACTTGAATGGTATGTTTGTTTCTGACTTGAAGGACTCTAATTTGATCGACTCTTTGTATAGAAACATGGCACGATCATAATGTTGATTGTTTGAGAAGATGAGTACGAGGATTTTTTTTTTGTCACTAGTATATTAATTTATTAGCTAGAAAAAGAACTTTGACACATACTTTTGCTATCTTCACACTTGCCCCTTGTAGATGTCCTTCAATGTTTTGGAATTGTAGGCAATTATTTCACGATGCATCTATTTTCTACGATTGATTTGCTCTCCGCTCGATTACGCATATCACATTACAACTTTTGTCACTCTTATCTTCTTTGTCATCTTTGTCACAATCGCGACAGGCTCCTTCTCATCCCTTCTAGTCACTTTTGTCATTCTCCATGACCTTTCCTCTATTTGCCATCCCTAATGCTTGTAGAGTTTTGAGTGGATACCCCGACTAAAATAAAAACTGTCTTATTTTTTATTACAAGAACACTCACACCACTCAGGCGAACACACTCCTTTACTTTTTGGACTCCACATGTAGGAGACTTTCTTCTCAACATTGAAGACTTTCTCAAAATGCTCACACCAAGTGCTTGCTTCACTCTTGCTTTAGTGGTTAGTGGTGTCAACTGTCCCTTTCTTATCATAATAACAGAGTGTTAGAGCTACGCCTCTTAAACTCAATAGTTTTGAAGAGTAAAAACGCAGTTTCCCTGTCATTATCTAAATTATGATGCAGTGTGTATTCAAGTTGCAATTATGCTCATCAATCACGAGAGTAAGAAAAAGGAGAAATTATTATTATTCAAAATTGAATCCGAATGCTTGTTGAACCTGAACTCTAAGTCCCTAAAGCTCTTCGACATCAGAGTGTGTGAACTTGAAGCAGCTAAGAGTACCCTTAGATGCAGGAGGCATCGCAAGTCACACATTGCAAAGTTTTTGGCTCCTAGTTTGAGGCATCATGTTGCCAAGCTCGGTCGACTAGAGGCTGCTCAACCATACATTAAGATTCTTAGTATGTTGGAGATGAGGATGCTCATTGAGTTTGCAAAAGTTGGATAGCTCGTTTGATCATGATGGTAATGTGATGATTGACTATGGAACAAAGTTTCATGCGATATTCAATTCTTTTTTGTGTTGTTTTCGATGGTTTTGATCTAGTCAAATGAGAATTTTTGAAATCTAATTTCTTGTGCTGCAAATAATCTCAGCATAAATTGCACAAATTTTTCTTCTTTTTTTTGGGTTAGAGAAGCATCAGTTTCATTCATAAAGAATAATTCGACCAAAAAAATAAATAATCATAAAGAAGATGTTTGTGAACACAATCCTGTAGCTTCAGAAAATCAAGAACTGATGCGTTGCTGCCTCTTGAACTCAGCGTAGATCACTTGGGAGATTACTGCCGTTAACACCGGAGCCCAATCTCTTCTTTGGGCTTTTCCTCATTTTAAACTGGCCCATATCAAGAAGAGCCCAATAGAGTTGTAGGTTCAAAGAACAAATAGCTTGCCACGAAATTGGATCTGCTACCTTCTCCCGGCCCTGTGAGAACTCCCTTTGTTCTGAAATTGCACAAATGTAAGTTCTTGGTTTTCTGGCCCAGAAAGAACCTTATTTATTTTCATTTTATCAGATTTTTTTTTTTTTGGGCGCAGCCCATTAAGCATTATGCAGGGAACTTTCCTTAATGCATCAAAATGTCAAAGGTCGAGTCAAAATATAATTTCTATTATCAACTGCAACATCCTTGATAAAAGATCATATGTTAGACAAAAGCGTTCCCTTGGATATCGTTTAAGATAATTACCAAAAAAATCATAAACTTATAATACATATGCCAACTTAGTTCTAAATTTTTCAATTGAACTTTATCTTGAACCATTTGAAGATTTGCCAATTTAGTTATCTTAACTAGAAATCACTAACATAGACGGCAGTGGTCCTACGTAACATGGCCGATGCTAAAATAGGCAATTTATGCAATTATTTTTCTTCTTTTTTTTTCCTTTTTTATTTTAAAAAAAATTATAAAAATACAAAAATTGTTCCTGTTAGCGATGAACAGTGTCCATATAAGTGATTTTCAGCCATTTTTGGGCAAAATGACTATATTGGCAATTCATCAAATGGTTTAAGACAAAATTGGTTAAATTTAAAAGTTTCATACTAAGTTTGCATCAGTGAGATAAGTTTATAACTTTTTCTTGTTTTTCCCAATTTATATCTGATCGCATTCAAGAAACTTAAATGCGAAGTTGTTATTTTAAATATTTATTCATCATTAATAACTCTCGAAATTCAAGTAATCTGTACATTAGTTTTATTACAACATCAATGACATACGTTACCTTTGATATTTTGTTTAGGTTTGCTTGAGCATTTGGGGAAATATGCATAATGGGAAACGATGAACCTCTGCTGCTGCTGCTGCTGCTGCTGCTGCTGCTGCTGCTGTTGTGACAATATGAGCTATGGAATGGAAAGATGGTGCCGCACAAGCAAAGTGATTGTAAGGCTGTTTTGTATCTACAAACGTAATCGACCCCACCAAGGATCTGAGAAACACTTTTGATTCTTTGTACTGGAAATTTTTAGTGCCCGAATATGTATGATTTTGAGAGTTCAACCGCTTGTTCTTCTGCGTTCTAGCGTCGTCTTTGTGTGAACGGGATTCAAAACCAGAGCCGCGTCCATCATTGTTTGGTTCAAATTGTTAATGAAGGTGAAACATGGGAGAATCCCATGCATCAGGTAGACTGTTCGCAAGAATATTTCAGGGCCGTTTAGAGAGAGATGTCAGTGCTTTAGTGATGGAAGAACTCACTAAGTAGTGGCGGCATCGATGCACCCTATACATGAACGACATTGGATATATGCGAGTACAAGCATCTACATCTCTTTCTCGACCACCCTTTATTGTTCAACAAACCTATGTACAGATCTTGTCGGCAACTTCTGGTCTATATAGGAGTGTTACTACGGTAGATCTAGAGAGAAACTAGTTTGCGGGAGTTGGGGATTCCGTTTACTGAGTCCTAACTTCGACGAGCCTTCTTCATTGACTTCCCCTGCTCTCTTTGAGAGCCTAAACTCTCTCTGATATTCATCTGGAACGGCTATTGCGGCCTAGATATTGGTAGTCAATGCCCAATATTTTTTGCCTCTTGGGAGCGTCGCATTCCTCGGTCTTTGTGAATCTTGCATGAATCCTGGGTTGACTGTGCGCGAGCGCCTTCCTACATGAATACTGAGAACAACACGATCCCATTAACGCACTCATAAACCTTTTTGCTTAAATCCAAAAAGTAGAATGCAATTATATGGGCATATTACTGTTAATGTAAATGCTTCTAAAATGCTAATACAAATTTAAAATATTTGTGTTTAGGAGTCAAGATGGATCCCTAATTTTCTATGGAATAAATGGGTTATCAAAAATTAGGTGTCAAAACACTAATACTAGTTCTTCCTCTACCTTTACCTACTAAAGCACAAATGCAAGTACATCGGATTCTTTCATACAAATGTCCTAATTTGTCAAATGTCCTCACTTTGACAAATTGCAAACCTTATCAAATATCAAGCTTGTTGATCTAGGCAGTAACAATAGTATTCCATTTATGAAGTAAAACTAGGATCATAGAATCAAAATATCCATCTCATCATCGAAGTCAATCTCAACAAAATTCAATTGACTGACAATCACATCGAGTTCATTAATATGATTAGTAATCGACACATTTTTTCCCATCTTTAAATAAAACATGAGTCATATCAAATGACTTCCAAAGGTCTTCTAATACATGTTCGATAGGCTATTCATTAAACTCGCAATGGTGTTGACACCTTTACTTTTGTTGAATAGCAATTTTTATGGAGAGATATAAAAATAGCAAAATTAGTAAAAATAAACAAAAAAATATAGTAGCGATTGTAATAAATAAATCAAAAGAAATTTTTGAGAGAGAGAGAGAGAGGAAGAGAGAAGGGAAGAGCCTAGTCCGGCCTTCAATCCCCGAGCCTCCAGTGTTGGGATTTTTGGATGGACTGAGGAGAATACACACAGGGAGAGAGACAAGAAACGGCGGGCATTGAGCCATGAGAAAGGAGGCAAACGACGATTCTTACTTCCGGTGAAGTCTTCTCACGAGATCCTCGCCCAACGACCGATTCGTGTCCGTCATTCCTCGCTACCCCGGGACCTGGTTTCCCCCTCTCATTCATCTCTGTTTTTCAGCCACTCGACCGGCGACCGTGAAACGCCCTCTTCCACAAACGAGGTTGGCCAAACTCGGACCCCCTTTTCTTCTGCTCTGTCTCGGTCGACCTGAAGACCTAGACTTGTCTTCTCCGATTATGCGTGTGTATAGTAAGGTCTCGAGCGAGTCGTCTCTAATTTTTTGGGAATGTCACTTGCTGCTTGCTTTTGATTTTGGACGCAACCTCGAGCCCCGAATGAACTGGTGTCCTCCCCTCAGCCGATGCACCCCAAATGTTTGATAAAATTTCCTTCAGACGATCCCGTAAAAACAGCCACTGTTTTTGCCATATCCGGAGCTCGTGAATCGTTGTTTTGATAGTTAGTCACTGAGTTTGTCTCGTGTGAAGCCTTATCTGGTTGATCGTGGCTGCTGTGGTTGTTTCTTTCGTAAACTCCCATGCTTGTTACCTTGGTAGTGTTTATCCGGTGATGGCCAGCGACAAGTTCTCTAGTGATCAACGACTTTCAGGGTTAGTCGCCAGCCTGCTCAAGGCCGCTCGTCTTTGGCCATCCCCGAGTGGGCAAGCCGGCTATCGATGAAGATGATTAATGGCCGGTGATAATGACCTTTTGGTGGTTGGCAACGGTGTCTGTCGGTAAGGGTAATGGGATTTAGCGGCGATGCATAAATTGTCCATAGTCGGAAGCTTGAATGTGTTCGCGTGCGAGTCGGCGAGTGTTTTTGGCCTCCAGGGGAAAGAAAAGACGGGGGCTTCTTGGGAAGAAAGAATGAAAGCTGAGCATGAGTTTGGACTGCGAATATGGTATTCTAATTGAAGTGGGCCTAGTGTAGTTTAGGGAGCCTTGGGCTTATTTGGTCGTACAAGAAGTTGGGCTTAGGACTTGATTTATTTTTCTTTGGAAATTTGGGCTTAGAATTATTTCGAATTTGGGGTCGTGGCGGCCCTAGGTAAGCTTGGGCTTGGCTTGGTTTGATTTGGTGGGGCCTAGGGAGTGCTCAATTTGAAAGTTCAATTGAGCCCATGAGCCCAGTTTCCTGAGACCAGTCGCTGCGCACATTGGGCGGGGCCCAAGGGCCCGGGCCCCCATTTTCAGATTAAAAGAATTGTTTTTTAACAATTATCTTTTTTTTTTTTTAAAGTATTATAAATTTTTCTAAAAATTGATTAAAAATTAAAAAAATCATAATATTTTTTTTCTTCCAATAGTTGCAACTTCTTTGATAAAATCTTGGCCATCAACCTTGGATTGCTTTAAAATTTGATGGCCACTCACCCAGTTTATGCTTAAAATTCTTGGTGATCTTCTTAATGTTTGAGTAAGAGTACCTTATAGGCAAAAAGTTGTTATGAGCTTACAAGAATTCTTCGATGTTCTTGTCCATTGCTAAGTGCCTTGCTCTATACTTGTAGATTAGAAATATCACGACAAATGACATCTTGATTATGAATTTCACTGCACAAAATTGAACTAAGGAATTTTTGATAAGTTAAATTAAGTACTTTTATTTTTATTACTATGAGAGCAAATCATTGCGGCTCACCTAGCAGTACTACAAACTCCATAGCTGTCAAAAAGGCAAGATCATCCAGGACACCTGTGGAAGGAACGACTGATGTGAAAAGGAATCGAAGGAAAGGAAATGGACTCGTATAAATTGAATTTTGTCCAAAAGAATATGAGAAGGGGGATGCGTGCATTTGCAAATAAATGGAAATAATAAACTATACAAGAAACTCCTTTTGCTTTGTTGGCAGTCAACAAAATATAGAGAAACGGCGATTTCCAAATTTAATTAAAATGTGCCTCCTATCTATGCATGAATATAATTAAGGAATTTGCTAATGAGTGTCTCTTGAATTGTTAGTTTAGTAACTAATTAAGATTATAAGAAAAATCTAAACTCTATACCACGGAAAAGCTGGTTATGTGGCCGCTCCTTTTTTTTTCCTCTTACATTGGGAGTTCTACGCCTTCCATAGAAGAAATTTATAATCTTGGCACATGTATATGTGCAACTGAAATTGGATCTACGTGTGTTTTTGTTTTTGGTGTGTTTTGTCGGGGCGGGGAGGGGGGTGTTGGTTGGTTGGGGGTTGTAACTTTTACGGTTACTTTGTGTATTTATTGTTCTTCTTCTTTTTTTGGAATCTTGCAACTCCTATAATTTGATTTTAACATGTAATACGAAGATCCAGAAACCTTTCAAATACAAAAATGTTGACGTGCACCAACATGTGTATTTTGCATAATTTTATTGGATTTTAAATATTCCTTTCATTTTCTAGTTTTGAAGAGAAAGTATTAATTGAAAGAACGTACAAAATCATGCAATATCGCCATAAAACTTCATTGCCAACTAATGCTTACCACCATTGTAGTCGAAGAAGTCAGATTAGCAAACCTGACCTCTGTAGATGCTGTAGAAATCAAACGAGCAAAAGAAACCCGACTTCCATGTAGTTTGATAAACATAGAGGATAAATCCATTGGCCATGATGTTATGAATACGCTTCTAGCTGTAGGAGCTACTATTAATTTGCTCTTCACCCTCAAAATAATATGATACCCACGTTCAACTGTGAATGGTGCAAAAATCCCTAATAAACAATGCTTTTGGATTGACCAAAGCATACAAGTTCCAATTCGATGATGTGTTGGAAGAATACGACCCCTTAATGCATGGATTGGTAGCGATGTAGAATGGAGAGCTAATCGACTCCAAGCAGTTCACAATGACCAATATATTGTTGTTGTACATGACGCATGGGTTGTTAAAATAGGAACGTTTACTGAAGTCACACATTGACCTTGAAGCACGATGCAAAGACGAGCAGTTATCTTTATGTAGTCTATCATCAACCAATCTGATTTGGCAAGCGACATAATTGATGGACTGCACATAAAATCAGCCATTAAGAACATATATGGCCTGTTTATTAAAATATGTTTCTATTCCCCGAAATAGCTATTTTTATTCTTTTGTTCCGAGGAACAAAGAAAAAGAAAAAGCCTATTTGGTAAAACTTTTGTTCCTGAAAACAACAAATCTATTTTTTTTTTCGGGAATAGACTTGGAATAGAAACAAGAAGTAGAAAAAAAACAACCTCACCGGCCCCTGGAGACACCAAGCCATGACGAGGCTCATTGGCCCGAGTCTGGGCTGAGCAAGGTCGACCTTGCTAGGCCACCGCCAGGTCGGCGTCACCCAGCGGTGGCCCCTCATTAAGCCTCGCCGGTGAGGCCAACCTCACCCAGATCTGGTGAGGCCGAGCCTCACGGTGCTTGTCAGGCCACCGGCGAGGCTCAAACTCGCCCAGATTTAGTGAGGTCAAGCCTCGCGAGGGCCAAGCGAGCCTTCAGCGAGTTCACCGGCCCTCACCCTAGCTTGGCGAGGCTCCGACGAGCTCACCGGACCTCACCGAACCTCACCTAGCCGGTCGTCGGGGGCCGGCCAGCCACAAAGGAGGAAGAAGGGGAGAAAAGAAAAAAGAAAGAAGAAAAAAAGGAAAAATATTTAAAAAAATTAAAAGAAACAACAAAATTATACAATTTTACCAAACGCATTTCTTTCCTGGAAATATAAATTTTATATAGTTATCAAATGCATTCTTATATCAGAAATTGTTCTTGGGAACATAAACAAAAAAACAAAAAAAAATCATTTCTGATAAAAAATTGCTCCCCGAAATAGAAGCGTTACTAAAGGCGCCCATGGAGCAGTGCGATTATCTTCACAAATCAACTCACGATACAAGTCACCATATCCTTTTGGATTACTTTTCAACTAAAACGAGTAACTTATATTGCGAATATCACCATAGGGATGCAGTGCATCCCCGACTACTCTCAACACTGCAAGTCATTGCTTGCAATAGAACAAGGAGGAGTAGCAACACTTGACGGGTATTAATGAAGCAGAGAGCATCGATCATGTCTCTTTTGGTCTTTGGGTGAAGAGAAATAGGTAAAGAATTGTTTGGTGTGTGTGGAGGCACGATATGAAAAGATTGAGAAAAGATGGGACGATTCTTGTTTGATCGGAGACTTAGGAGTCACCTAGTCTAATAGAGTAGACCAAGTCAGTCAACAAAACAAATGGATGGAAAGTCAAGAAATTAAAGAGATAAACCCAAACTGAGGTTCCATTATTGGTGTTGGTGTGGTCTCGTGCGCAACCGGTGGCTATCCCTTTTTGACCCTGATGGGTTTTTTTATATATGATGACGGGCCTAAGTGGGCCTGTCCACCCATGTTTGGCCCAAAAACCTAGCCCGCAAGATAAGGGCTCATGGAAGAATGGTTGCAATGTGAAGGGATGTGTTAAGGGGTTGCATCTTTTGGGATAGATGTTACGTTGAGGGATTGCGTCCTTTGGAGGAGACACTTTGAGGGAAATAAACAAAAGAAAAGGGAACGTACCTTTTGGTGTACGTACGTCAAAAGCTTTCTCCCCCTCCAAAAACAACGTAAGATAAGATGCTTCCAAGAGATAGAGTTTTCTCACCCTAATAGCAACAGTACGTTCCTTGGTAGAACATGATCAGGATTTTTTCTCGAACTTTAACATTGGTGTTTAATCTGTGGATAATAAGGTACGCTCGATTCCATGGTGTATCTTTGATCGGTGATACATGTTATTCTTTGGCTCGTCTTCTGCATTCGTTTTAGGGATTCGATTTAGTATCGAATCCATTTTAGGGAATCAGTTATTCCCAACATTGGTATTAAAGCCATAGTTCATGTTTCCCAATCCCTCTTCATGTTTATGAATTGCTTTTGATTGAATTTTCGTGAAACACCACCGTCGGCCGATCGAGGACGAAAAATCCCGGCACCCGCGTACTGTTCACCCCGTTTTGTGATTTTCTGTAAGTCAAAATTTGTTTTCAATAACGTAAGGTCGAAACTCTCGTCGATTTTGGTGGATCGCCACCGAAGGCCGTTGGACGCGCCACCACACGCGGCCGAAAGGAACCGGTGTTATCGGCGTGTGTGTTCGGTCTTCCTCAGGCGCCTGCGACGAAGCTCCAGCTGACGTCATAGTGACGTCAGCCAGGCACACGCGTGGCACATGCTAGTTGGTTCGTCCGATCGACCCGATTGGCCTGACTGGTACGACCAGACCGACCCGGCCTCATCGGTCCAACCGGACCGACCCAACCTGACGACCAGTTGACCTAATTGACCCATTGACTCGATTCGTTGACCGTTGACCGGAGTTGACCACCGTTGATCGGCGTTGACAACCGTTAACCGTCGTTGACTACCGTTGACCGACGTTGACCGGTAAAAAAAAAAGGAAAATTTTGTATTTTCTAATTTGTTCATTATGTATTATAAGTAATCCATTTTTTATTCAACATTTATTGCATGAATCATGAAAAATTATGTATTTTCCATTTTTTATTCATTGTGGATTATAAATAATCCAGTTTTGTTTTGCATTTGTTGCATAAATTATGATGAGTTATGCACACATACCTACATTTCCAAGAACGGAGGAGAAAAACGCAAGACTTAAAGGACTAATAACAAAGTTAGCTAATTATCGGTGGAATGACGGTGATGTAGTATCACACGTGGTCAAAGTCAATCAAATGATACAAGAAATAATCTAAAATGGTTATTTTATGCCAAATTTTGAGAAAATGCCGGCCTTAATGAATACTATTCCACCTGAATGGCAAGTAGTGTTAGATCGCCTATGGGAGGTTAACGTGGTCCCGGATTATAGGAGGCTTACAGTAGCTTTCGTAAGAGAATACTATAGAATCGAGTTAATCAAAACTTCAACCCTTGGGATGAGTGCCACATGGCGTAGAGTGAATGTGCCTTGGAGGTGGCATAAGAGCTCTCCAAAAGTTTTTCCGTGGTTGGCCAATGTGCCTTCAAATTTTTTAGAGAATTTTACTAATAAATTAGAAGAGACTTTCCCTACTTATTTCTTAGATTAGTTTGAGATGTTTTATGTGTAAATATCTCTTTCTATGTTGATATTTTTGCTCTGAATATATTACTTAATGTAATAGACATGTTTAATTATTGAAAGTTCAATGTTATTTATTGTTGTAAATTAGTATGTTAATTTACAATTAGTTGTAGGAAGTTCGAGAAAGTTTTAAAGACTTTACTGAACTTATTTTGCATAAAAGATTATATTAATGATAGTTTTAAGTTAGGATTTTTTGGATGATGATTGGAAACATAGTGACATTTTGATTCTAAAATCTTACTTGAAATTATTCATTAATATGATGGGTTCGTGCAAAATGGATTCATAAATAATAGGCATTAATAATTCTTGCATATGTATCTGATATGTTCAGATCGATAGCTTCAGCAACTAAGAACATAATTGCTGATTTGAACAAAGAAGACAAAATGAATGGCGAGAATTGTGAAATATTGAATATGAAAATTCAATATGTGCTTGAAAAGCAAGAAGCACTAGAAGCTCTTGACCATGTTATGGAAAAACTTGAGAATGATGTGCACCACCTTGAGCTAGTAAAGGACTACCTAAAGGCATTTGAGTAGGAAACAGACATTTGTTGTATTGCTTCCAGCTCAGAAGGGGCTTTGAGCTCTAAGCACAAGCGCATTAATTTGTTCAATATGTGAAAATGCAAGGGATCAAGTCATTCTTGCAAAAAACCAATAGCTAACCAACATAAGAGAGGAAAACGTCCTCGAGTGAAGAGTATTTCAAGGGTGAAGTGTTACAACTGTGACCAGAATGGTCACTACGTTCGCGATTGTCGCGAGTCAAAGAATGTACTCACCCCCTGTACTCTTAAGAACTTTGCTAATGTGTCAAGTTCTGTATTCTTAATTGAATATAATCATTTGTGGACTATAGATTCAGGAACAACAAACCATGTAGTGAAGGATAGATAATTATTTATGGAATTCCGACGAGTACCAACTAGAGCTAAGTGGATCTATGTAGGAAATAACTCCAGAGCAGAAATAAAAGGAATTTGTACCTACCAACTGAACATGCGTGGTGGACGCACTTTGTTTCTACTTGATGTATTGTATGTTCCAGAGATTCGTCGGAATTTAGTATCTGTTTTAGTGTTGGTTAAGCTTGGTTTTAATATGAACTTCCATAATAATTGTGTGGATTTGTATTTGGATACAAATTACTATGGTTGTGGTTATTTTCTAAATGGTTTCATTTTATTAAATATTGACTATGGTAATGTCAAAGTTTGTTATTTCATTTTCACGTCTTCTAATTTATATGATAATAATGTGAATGTGTGGCATGCTAGACTTGGGTCATATTGGCCAACAACGTATGAATAGACTAGCCAAAGAGAGCTTATTATGCAACATTGAAAAAGTCAATTTGTCCATGTGTGAGCATTGCCTAGTAGGGAAAATGACAAGAAAACTATTTGGAAAATGTAAAATAACTGAATTTCCTTTGCATTTAATCCATTTTGATGTCCATGGTTCGATAAATGTGAGAGGAAGGTATGAGACTGTTTATTTCATCACATTTATAGATGATTATACTCGATTCGGATGTCTATTTAATTTCTCATAAATTTGAAGCATTTAGTTGTTTCAAAAGGTTTATGAACTTGGTAGAAAATCAAATAGACAATAAAATAAAAGTATTGAGATCCGATCGATGTCGAGAATATTTATCTGATGAGTTCACAAAGTTATGTGATGAAAAAGGAATAGAAAGACAGTTGTCTATTCCATATACTCCTCAACAAAATGGTGTTGCGGAGAGAAGACATAGAACCCTATTGGAAATGATTAGGTCCATGGTGGCGCATGCTAACTTACCTATCACTTTTTGGAGTGATGCGTTGTTAACTGTTGCCGATGTACTTAATCGAATGCCTTCCAAATCAGTTACTTCCACTCCATATGAGTTATGGACAGGTAGAAAATCAAACTTAAGTTTTCTTAAACCGTGGGATTGTGCTGCCTATACTCCTGAGCCCTCTCACAAGTTTGGGAAATTGGATCTCAGAGGAAATAAGAGTATTTCCATAAGATACTTTGAACACTCGAAATGATATGTGTTCATAGGTGAGCAAGAAAGTGGAAACATAACTGAATTCGAATCATGGGATGTCACATTCTTAGAGAATAAATTTCCTAAGAATTGCAAAATAGGTAAGAATTACTCCCTATTTGAAACATTGGATCAAAATAATGAACTTAATGGAGTTCGTCCAAGTGGGAGTAACATGAGAAGTGATAAATTTAATTCAACTCACTCTCAATTACAACCACATGATGAGATGATATTGTCATTATCTAATTCGAGTAGGAGTATGATGGGGAATGATGTGCAAAGTATACAATCTCCCATATGGCGAACAAGTTACAAAAGTATTCCCCGTCGACGTTTTGACATTAAAGGGGAAACTTTTACGGTTGCTCCACAAGATGAGGATGAGCCAATAAATATTAATGATGCTCTAAATTGCCTTAGTAAGGAAAAATGGATGCATGCAATAGAAGATGAGATGGAATCAATGAAGTCAAATTATGTTTGGGAATTTGTTGATCTTCCAAAAGGACGCAAAGATATTAGGAAAAAATGGGTTCTCAAAATAAAGTATAAAACTAATGTCTTGATAGAAATGCATAAAGCTCGCATTGTGGCGAAGGGGTATAATCAATAGAAATGAATTGATTATAAAGAAACATTTTCTCATGTAGTGAGATTTACCTCAATTCGCATTATTCTGGCAATAATGGCAAGTGTGGATCTTGAGTTACATTAAATAAATGTAAAGACTGCTTTCCTTAATGGAAAATTAGAGGAAGAAATATATATGTAACAACCTGCTGGTTTCATTATGAAAGGCCAAGAAAGAAAGGTATGTCGACTTTTGAGATCGATATATGGCCTTAAGCAGTCGTCGAGATAATGGTATATACGTTTTCATAATGCCATAATGGCATATGATCTTACAATGATAGATGAGGATTATTGTGTATATATCAAAAAATCCAAAGATCAATTTGTGATCATATCATTATATATTGATGATATATTAATTGCCGGAAGCAATATGGAGATTGTTAATACTGTCAAGAGTTTGTTATCTTCCAACTTTGAGATGAAATATATGAGTGAGGCTGCATACATCCTTGGAGTTAAGATTTCAAAATATCGTTCGAAAAGATCAATATCTCTTTCGCAAGAAACATACATAAATAAGGTTCTTGAACGATTTTGTATGCAAGATTGTAAACCCATTGATACTCCTATTACAAAAGGTGAAGGATTGAGCTATAGATTGTGTACAAGGATTCTACAAAAAAAAGGAACAAATGAAACATGTTATTTATGCTAGTGTTATTGGGAGCTTGATATACGCTATGATGTGTACAAGACCTGACATATGTTTTGCAGTTGGAATGATGAGTAGATACCAATCCAATCCAAGTACTAAGGTATCTGAAGGGAACGGCTAATTACAAGCTGAGTTCCTAAGGAAATGATCTGCGACTTGAAGGCTATTCAGATGCTGATTGGGGAGGAGATTTAGATGAAAGAAAATCTACCTCTAGTTTTGCTTTCTTACTAAATAATGGCGCTATATCTTGGAGTAGTAAGAAGCAAACATGTATAGCCTTGTCCACGATGGAAGCTGAGTTTATGGCATTATCAGCAGCAATATAAGAAGATGTTTGGCTTAATAGATTTTTTAGATCATTTAGGTGTTATTGGATATGCTGCAAATCCATTATTGGTTAATTGTGATAGCCAAGCAACTATAGCGTACACCAAAGATCTAAAATATCATGACAAGACCAAACATATAAATACTAAGTATAATTTTGTCAAAGATATGGTTGCACGAAAAGATGTGAACTTACAGTACATATCTACGCATAGAATGATAACAAATCCTATGACAAAACTAAAACCTAGAGATATGTTTTGTGGTCATGTAAATCTCTAGAATTGCGTAGAGGCTGATGTATTGAATATTGTAATTTCCCTGAAATGTTCAAACTTAATGAATTTGTGTTTTTTCATTATTAATGCCTATAAATCTTTGTTTGACGTTTATACATTTTAATGCTCAGTGCATTATATTAAGTTGAGAAAGTATGTCGGATAGATAAAAGATTAACTCACTCACACGGGTAATCGCCTCTATTTATTGTGTGATAAATATAGATGAGACGGTTTTTAAGCTTATTATCTATGTGATAATCAAGAGCTCAAGTTTAAAATATATATGTCACATTAACTAAGTGTTAAGATGATGACATAATATTTACTATGTTCGAAAGTAAAATAACCCGCATATTTTATTTTATCTATCTATGATGCCAGATGTGAGTTTTGATGAATTCTGTGTATGAATAGATATGTGAACTCAAGTTAGATATTAGGTATGGCTGAACTATCATCTGTACAATATTGATGGTGTAAACATACGCTCCATGGGAAATGAGTTAATACCATAATACGTATTTCATACTACGTATGCATGAAACAATTAATAAGAGTGGCAAAAGTTTGATCTCAATTTTTATGTTGTGTGAGACTCTTGAGGAAAAAAGTTCCTTAATTTAGTGCCATCATGACTCTTACTTATTCTCAAAATTTATATTTAGTGTTTGCTATCTTATATTGTTGCCAATGATCACGAATTGATTCGATCTAATAGGACATTTCTAGAAAAGTAAGCTGAACTGAAATTGTGAGTTTGAAGAAAAGAGGAAGATCGAATTTGGACAATCACATTCTAATTTTGCATTAACTAGTCGACCAATTATGATTGTTTTTAAGATAATCATAATTGTGAATACAATAAATCACTATTTAAAAAGAGATCAAGAGAGAGATATAAATGTAATCGATCGATCTAGGATACTGCATACTAAATCTATTCAGAGTGTGATGTCTATTATGAGCTGTTATATATTCCTAACAGATGTATAATAACGAGCTCTCAAAATATGTTGGTCGTACGGATTATTCAACGGCATGAATGTTGCAGAGAGGTAAAGAGGATCATGTTCGGCCCACCATGTGCGAGTGGGAGATGATGGGCCTAAGTGGGCTTGTCCACTCATGTTGGGTCTAAAAGCCTGGCCCGCAAGATAAGGGCTCATGGAGAAACGGTTGCGATGTGAAAAGATGCGTTAAGGGATTGCGTCTTTTGGGATAGATGTTATGTTGAGGGGTTGCGTCCTTTGGAGGAGATGCTTTGAGGGAAAGAAACAAAAGAAAAGGGAACTTACCTTTTGGTGTACGTACGTTAGAAGCTTTCTCCCCCTCCAAAAACAACGTAAGATAGGACGCTTCCAAGAGATAGAGTTTTCTCCCCCTAACAGCAACAGTACGCTCCTCGGTAGAATGGGATCAAGATTCTTCCTTGAACTTCAACATTGGTGTTTAATTTGTGGACAATAAAGTACGCTCGATTTCGTAGTGTATCTTTGATCGATGATACATGTTATTCTTGAGCTCGTTTTCTGCATTCGTTTTAGGGGTTCGATTTAGTGTTTAATCTATTTTAGAGAATCAATTATTCCCAATAGACCCCTTTGATTCAAAAGATGTCACTCTCTCCACTTGATCGTTTTGTCCACATCCCATCGACAAAGAAACAAATCTCTCTCTCTCTCTCTCTCTCTCTCTCTCTCTCCATCACTTCCTTCTGATGCCCCATCTTCCTTCTTAATTTCTTCTTCGTTCTTTCCTCCTCCCTTCTTCTTCCCCCATCTTCTCTCTTCACCGCCCCACGATCATAGTAAAATGTATTTATGGTTTTGATTTTGAGGAAGAAGATCAAAATAAAAAACTAGAAGGACCAAAGGCACAAGGTACAAAGGTGTGGAATAGAGAGGAAAAATCATATCCCACAGACTGTGAGCAGTGGAAATTTGGGGCTTCATATGTGGTGAGGATCAACAAAGATATGAACAATCGATAAAACAAAATCAATCAAGTTGAGAATGTTGTAATCACCATTTCTTTCTACCGAAATAACATACATATCATATGATTAGCTGTGCACAACATTGGTTCATATTTTTGGAGGATATTTCTTAGATAATTAAGGTTTCCATATTCTCAGAGATATTTTTGATGTTAAATTTTTTTTTTTTTTCAAGATGACACATAAGTCATCTTAGGAATCAGTGCAAATCTTGAATCGAAGTGAATTCATGGGGATTAAGAATCGAATAAATTCTTATGATTGGTGATCGCACACATTCAATTTGAGGAAACTAGAAATATTAAGAAATCGAAAGAATCATCCGCTCTATATTATTATTATCGAAGAAATTTCTCAAGAGGTCGTTAGAGTAAAAGATTTGAACTTTACCATTGACGTAATATCTTTGGAGAGAATAGGAGACTTCCAAGTCGACAAAAACAAAAGTTGATGGGGCTCACCGGGAAAGGTTCTAATTTTAATTGATGCGACATTTTGGCTGTTTAATTGATGCGAGCAATGACAGTGGAGAGAGCGAAGATTTAGATCGAGGGCGAGTGAAACTTTTGGCGAAAGACATAGTCTTTTCTTTTCTTATTTGAGAATTTTTAGTGAATTTATACTATATAAATAAAATAAAAAAACATTACAAATCAGTTCTAAACTTATTATACAGATATTACCCAAGTTATAAATCTTTTAAAATTGTTAACATAATCTTAAAATTTCAATGTAGAACACGGTACAGTCATTTACGATCGTCTCACGTGACATGATTGGGTTATAAGGCAAAAGAAGTTGAGAACATAGAATTGATTTGAGTAAATTTTTTTGATTTTTTTGATTTTCTTTTATTTTCATTTCCCCACTTCTGTTCATCTTTTCTTTGGGTATTCATCCGATTTTGCCACTAATTCTATGCTCTACCACTTTTGGCTTTCGGTCAAGCGAGGTAGCTTCTTGAACTCTTGCTCTGTTGATTTCATAACAGTCCACCGATTTTTGTGTTTTCGTGCCGATTCGCCACGCTTGCGATGCCGTGCTTTGTGTGTTTTGCGATTGATCATGCTTTGTAAGGTCTCTTTACCACAAAAGTAGACGCGATGAAGAAGAATAACACATGCGGAAGAAGATGATCAGTAGCGCAGGAAAAATAAAGAGAAGAAAAAGTAAAGGAAAGAAAGAAATAGATCAGAAAATTCAGTAAAATCTGTAAAAGGACCGTCATTTAGTGGTATTCTTCCACTTTAGACGGAGTTGTGCCATATAAGACAATTGGCGATGATTGCACCGCCATGTTAGTAATTTCTAGCAGGAACTGATTAAAAAGACTACATTGAAATTAAAATGTTAAGAACTATATTAGCAAATTGGAAAGTTCATTATTGGATTGAATCCTTATAATAGGTTTAGGCTTGAATTTATAATTTTTCCTATATAGAGATTTAAGAAAATACAAGTTCAATTTGAAATTTTGTAAATTTTGTTCTTGATTCTTTGTAAGAAAGAATCGGGACAAAATAATACATTTTTCTTGGTTGTAATTACGTGAGATTTTAAAATATGTTGTTAAGCTAGAATTTTTCCTCTAAAACATTTAATTAACTAAGGTCGGCTTCTTTGCTTTCTAAAATGTTTCTAAAATGAAAAGATATACCTAAACAGGTACAAATTTTGAATAATAAACCGATATATAGTGTTAATTGAAAATCAAAGTTTCTTAGATTAAAAAATACGAGGAAAAAAGTAATAAAATAGAATTTTCCAAACATTTAAGATAAGATCAGACTACGTCATTACATTTTTTTTTCAGGAAATATAATTTAATTATAGAGATACGAAATACAAATCAAGAGCTATAATGTTTGATAAAAGCAAGTCTAGAAGGGGAGAGGAGGGGGGGGACGGCCTAAGTAGGAGAGAGGCAGCTCTTGTTGTGGGCTCGTGCTGCCTAATCAGCTACTGAGTTTGCAGCCCTATCGCAAAACCTAATTTGCAAAAGAGGAATAGCGCTACACAGAAGAGCAACTTCGTGGAGAAGGGGCGGATCTCCCATGGAGGCTCTTGCCAGCTGTTGATGGCTTCAACCAAGACTAAGCAGTCCGAATCAATCTCCAGAGGGGTAGGCACTGAATGGAGCTGTAGCACGTACCGGAGAGCACAAATAAGCGCCTGAGTTTCCGTTTGCAGAGCCGACGCTGCCTGCACAAATCTGGTAAATCCGTCCTTCAAATGCCCAGAATGGTCTCGACATATGACAGCAATTGATCCTTCGATATCGCCGGAGTTGAAAGCCCCATCAATGTTGATTCGTAGGGACCCCGGAGCAGGAGATCTCCAGAAGCAATCCATAGTGTCGCGCTTTGGCCCCTTTCGCAGCAAAGACGAATTGAAGGGTTGAGCAGATCGAACCTGGGCTGTGGCAGTAAGAACAACAGAAGATGGATCCAAGCGATGGTTGGAGAATATTGTGCTATTTCGGGCTTTCCATAGCTACCAACAAACTACTATAATAAGCTCCAGGGCAGGTACGATCTATTTATCCAAAATTATACTAGCTAACCATTCATCCATGCGGCGGATATTAGTGTCGGCGAAGGAAATACCTATTGACGGGTGTGACCAAATTCCAGATGTCCAGGGGCAGAACAAGAAGAGGTGCTCAATTGACTCCGGCTATTGGGTGTGACAAAGAGGGCAGAAGGGATTGGGGCTAATACGACGTCGATAAAGATTCTCCTTTGTGGGCAAGGCATTATGGCAGACATTCCAAGAGAAAACCCTGAGCTTGGGGGGGAGATGAAGCTTCCAGATGTGCTTCCAAAGTTGAGGAGGCGACTGATATGACGATGAGGCATGCAAGGTTAAAGGCCCTCTTTCTGCTCCTCTGATAGAATGATAGCCACTGTGAACTGTATACTGGCCAGTAGTTGTAGCTGTCCAAATTAGTTTATCAGTTGTAAGGTTTCATTGCACTGGAATGCTGAGTATGTCTTTTGTTGTTTGTGCATCAAAATAGGTGTTTAAAGTCGCGATATCCCAGTTATTCGAATTCTAAACTAGTAGATCAGCCACCATTGTCGGTTCATCACGCTGTACAAGTCCACCAAGGATACCCCTAGGAAGCCACCGATCCTGCCTAATGTTTATATTTGTACCGTTGCCAACTGACCACTGTAGATTAGGAAGTATAACCTCCCTTCCTAACAGTAAGCTTTGTCAGCCCCATGAAGGGCGAACTCCTCTCCGAGCATAGCGAAAGTCTTGTGTAGGAAAGTAGATTGCTTTAAATAGTTTGCTCCACAGTGAGGATGGCTGTTGGATGAGACGCCATGCTTGTTTACCCAGCATGGCTTTGTTGAAAGCCGCCAAATCTCGAAAGCCTAGTCCTCCCTCTACCTTAGTATCTTTCAACACAGCCCATTGTTTCCAATGTATCCTCGCTTTCCAACAATCATTCTGTCACCAGAATCTAGCAATCTGTTTTTCAATAGATTTACAGATGGATATGGGGATTTTAAAAACAGACATTACATTACACCTTGGAAATTTTATATATTTGCCCATTATATACAACGTATTGAAATTAAACTAAAGCAAACTTTTGACCACACTGACGCGGACTTTGATAGAGTTTTCTGAAAAATAAAAAGGTTTGAGCATGAAATTTAAGACGGGAGTAATTATTATATAGTAGACATTTTTTTTTTCTTATATCTATATAATAAATAACAAAATAAATTGGGGAGAGGGGCGCCTCCCTCTTCCCTTCGTGGCTGATGTCGAGTATATAAGGCCGCGTTTGTTTGTATTTCTTTTTTTGTTTTTAAACATTTTTCTGTTCTTTTGTTCTTTTGTTCCCAAGAACAAAAAAGAAACAGAAACAAGAAACACAAATTTTGTGTTTCTTGTTTCTGAAACACAAATGAGAAACACTTTTTTTTATTTCTTTTTTCTCTTATTTTCTTGTTCTTTTTTCTTTTGGCCGGTCGCCGGCCTCGGCCATGGCCGGCGATCGGCCGACGAGGGCCGGCGGCCTCGCCCAGCCACGCCGAGGCTCGCCAGCCGCTGGGCGAGGTCGGCCTCGCCGGATTTGGGCGAGCTCGAGCTCGCCCAGCCATGGCGAGGTCGACCTCGCGCCGGCTGGGCGAGTCGGCGTCGTCGCCCGCGGTGGCCCGGCGAGGCCGCGCCTCGCCCGCCGCCGGGCGAGCTCGGCCTCGCCGGATCAAGGCGAGGCCGACCGGCCAAAAGAAAAAAAAAGAAAAAGGAAAAAGAAAAAGAAAAAAAATGAAAAATAAGAAAAAAATAGAAAAAATAAAAGAAATAAAAAAATTATCCAAATTTACCAAACATGTTTCTGTTTATTTTTTATTCCCGAACAAGTTTACCAAACGCGTTTTTTTGTTCAAAAATTGTTCCCCGGAACAGAAATACTTTTTTCTATTTCTGTTCCCTGGAACAATTTTTAAACAGAAACACAAACAAACGCACCCTAACCCGCCCATTGAGACACCGTAATCGAGTGATAATTTTTAACAGGAAATTGTAGTTTTTCGATCTTGTTACTGGTCAGTGATTTCATATTAATTTTAAACAGAATATAAGTTCTTTCAAAAATAAACTACATAGACATGTTTCATCCAAGATCTTCATTTGCATTTTTTATAAAAGTTTTTCTGCATAAACAGATGGTGTCTACTTTGTAAAATGTATACACGGATGTCATCTCTGAAAATTATATCCATAGTCAAAATCGACAAGGAAATCATGGGCCGGGAGTAGCACTTCAAGTAGCAAGATCGCAGGTTATTATTAACATCTTAATTGTGATTACCCTAAATCATGTAATGACGAAGGAAAATTCTCAATCTTAGTCGCCTTCCCCGCTGTTTTTGTCCGTGCTCTCTTACCAATGTGTTTGTCCTCTGAGGAGGAGGAGACGAGAGTTCAACCATATGAAAGACAATGACATAACATTAACCTAAAAGATAGAAAAAGATAACCTCGAAAGTAATCACTACCAAGCTAAACTAGCCCAAGAGCCATCCCGACATAATACTAGGTTGTGGGGACATGTAACAAATACATAAAGCTTTTCCAATCAAACTGGGCATGATTCTCTAAACATTATCGCAATCTCCAGAAGGAAAACTAGTAGAAATTATATGAGAGCTAGAAGAAGCTGAGAATGTTTTTAGTTCCATCACAGCTGTATCATTGTTGACTGGCTCATCCTGTGGGTAAATAAGCGGTTTTGGAGGCATTTGAAGTTTATCAATATCTCCTTCAAGCATTTCTAGGACTTTGTTCATTGGAGGCCGATGGTCAGGATTTAATTGTATACACCAAAGTGCAACTATTATCATCTTTTTTATCACATTCCTTTCCTCTTCTACAACTTCTTCCATTTCAATACTTTCTCCTTCATTGACTTGATGGTACACCCACAAGGGAAAATAAATTTGGCTTGAGCGTTCCGCATTTGCATTTATGTTCTTCCTTCTACCCGCCATTTCCATGAGCAACATCCCAAAGCTATAGACATCCGCTTTATAAGATACACCGCCAATATTTTTGTAGAACAATTCAGGTGCCATATATCCCAAGGTTCCTCTTGCAGCAGTCAATGAGACTATGCTATGATCAGTAGGATAAAGTCTCGCGAGTCCAAAGTCAGAAACTTTTGGAGTGAAATTCTTGTCTAAAAGAATGTTATGAGGCTTGATATCAAAGTGTAGTATTTGCATGTCACACCCACGATGTAAGTATTCAATCCCCCTTGCCACCCCAAGAGCGATCTCATATATTTTCCTATAATTAAGAAACTTATCACCTTTATCGGTGAAAATGTGCTTATCCAAAGATCCATTTGACATGAGATCATACACAAGAGCTTGTTTCGACCCTTCGAAGCAAAAGCCAATGAGCTGCACTATATTAACATGGTGAATTCTTCCAATAGTAGCCACTTCACTGATAAAATCTTGGCCATGAGCCTTGGACTGCTTTAAAATCTTGATGACCACTTCGTTGCCGCTTCTTAACATTCCTTTGTAGACAGAACCATACCCCCTTCACCCAGTTTGTGCTTAAAATTCCTAGTGATCTTCTTAATATTCGAGTAAGAGTACCTTATTGGTAGGAAATTGTTATGAGCTTGCAAAAATTCTTCGATGTTCTTGTCATTTGCTAAGTGCCTTCTTTTGTAGTTGTAGATTAGAAATATCACAACAAATGGCGTTCCAATAGCGAATTTCGCTAAACAGAAATACACTGAGGAAATTTTGATAGGTTAGAATATATATTTTTAATTATTGTAAGAAAAAATCATTGCGGCTTACCTAGTAGAAATGTAAAATCCCAAGCTGTCATAAATGCATAACCGGCGAAATCTGTGGAAAGAATGAATGACGTGATAAGGAATCGAAGGAAAAAAAAAAATTAAAAACAAAATTCACAAGGAAACAAAGTAGTAGCAAGCTTCTCTATATAAGTTGAATTTTGTGCAAAAGAATACGAGAAGTGGGATGCATGCATCTACAAATCAATGGAAATAATAAGCTTCATCTCACATAGATGATAGACAATGCAAACTTCTTGAGGAATTTGTCAACAAGCGTCTTTCAAATCATTAGCTAATTGACAAATTAAGATATTACTTAAGAGACTAATCTAAACTCTAATCGACATATGAATACAACTTTTTAAGGAATTCGTCAACGAGCGTCCTTCAAATCATTAGCTAAGTGACTAACTAAGGAACTAATTAAGAGACTAATCTGAACTCCATGCCATCAAAAAACTAGTCATGTAGCTGCTAGCACGATATCCCCCTCTTTTTTTTTCACAGGGGGAGCTCTAGCTTTAATGTGGAAAGGAATTATAATCTAGGCACATGTTTATATGCAAACCGGTCTGTTTGGGATGACTTCTACTGTCACTTTTTTTTTTTTTTGCCAATCTTACAACTTCAACGATTTGATTTTAATATGTAACGCCAAGCTCCGAAACCTTTCAAATACACACATGTTGACATATACTAAAATTTATATCTTTTTCATAAAACTTTCTAGGATCTTAAATATTTCTTTCATTTCCAGTTTTGAAGAGAAAGCAGCAAGTGAAAGAGCGTTCAAAATCATGCAAAGTTGCCATAAAATTTGGTTGCCAAGCGATGCTTACCGTAATAGTATTCCAGGGATCCGCAAGCCCAACCTTTGTAGATACTATACAAATCAAAATAGCAAAAGAGAGTTCCCTTCTCAGATGTACTCCCACGATAAAATTGGAGAACAAATCCATCAACCATAATGTTATGGATTAGCTCATAGTTGTAGGAGCTACTATTAGTCTGCTTAAGATCAGCTGCTACCCACGTCCACCTACTAATGGTGCAGAAATCCCTAACATCCGAAACTTTCGGATCGACCAAAGCATACGAGTTCCAATTCGATAATTTGTTGAAAGAATATAACCCCTTAATACATGGACCAGTAGAGACGTAGAGTGGAGAACTAACTGCTTTGGAGCAATTCACAATGGCCAATGTACTTGTGTCAATGAAGTCGCGTGGGCTGCTTAGATCAGCATGGTCATACCACACGAGTGAATGGGGGAGAGATGAGCAGTTATCCTTTTGCAGCCCATCATCAACTAATTTAATTTGGTGGGCAGAATAATTGATGGATTGCACATAGAATCGACCATGATTGAGGTACCACACAGTGTGATCATCTTCACAAACCAACTCTTTGTCCGGCTCACCACATCCCCTTGGGTCACTCTTCAGTCGAAACGGTTCTGTTATATTATGAATGTTACCACAAGATGAAGCGACACATCGCAAATCACTCAACCCGGCATTGCTAGTCATTGCTCGTAATAGAACTAGAACAAGTAGCAACACCGGATAGACATCCATGGAGTTGAGAGCCTTAATAATGTCTCTATTCATCTTTGGGCAAAGAGAAATTCGTAAAGAATTGCTTGGTCTGCGTGTGTGGAGAAGGCACGTAATAGAAGGATTGAAAAGAGATGGATGGTCCTCGTTTAATTGGAGATTTGGAGTCGCCTTTTACTGTAGAAAAGGCCAAGTCAATCAACGTACTAAATGCATGAAATCAAGAAAATTGAAAGATCACCTCTAGATACAGTGGATTTAGGACATTTCACCCGTAGAAAATTCAAAGATCTTGCTTCAAATATGATCTCTCTTTGTCCTCTTATCTCCAAGTTTCTTCCACTCTCCACGTGATTATTGGGTCTACACGAGGGGGAGTAGCTCAAGAGTTGGTCCAGGTTCAAAATAACTTAGAACTTGCCTTGTTGGCACAATTCCCTATTTTTGAAACCTGAAGTTACTCTGTACACTTGGAACCTAGAAAATACCTATTGGGACCAGTTCTCGGTACTAGAGACAAACTCACATATGATATGATTTGTGCATTTCGTCGAACATGTGATAAGTACTTTTATGAAGGTGTTTATATTCAAAGCAATTGAGAGATTAACATCCATGTCAACGCAAAACGTGTTAACTTACTAAGAATCACCAAGGTAACATCAAACTTGATTGGAGTTTAACTTGAGATGCCGCCAGATTTAAAACATTAAACGTAAAGAGGGAGAGGACACACAGAGCCGCAATAGCTAAAAGGACCACAGGAATTTCGAGAAGTCTCCTAAAATGTCTAACGAAGGCCCACAAAAAATAATTAAAAAGAAAAAAATCAGTGCTACCTGATATGGAGTCCAAAGCTAACAAATCGTAACCAGAAACAAGACCAACCTGCCAAAGAAAACCGTTCATGAGCATTTTATCATGGGAATCTAATGAACAGCCCATGCCGCGGAATGGATGGCATGGAATGAGCAACCAAACGTGGAAGACAGATCAACACAGTACCCCAAAAAGCAGACTGATGGTGGGATCAACAGCGCGAACTCCGGTGTCGTCGAGTGATGTTGAAGCGTCGTCGAGGGGGACGTCGAGATCGTCCCTCACGAGCACCCTCTCAAATCGGCCTCCTAGAGGCCCGACGCTCTTCTTGGTCGCCAATTCTGCGGATAAAAATCAGTAAAGGCGCAAGGTCCAGTCAAAAACTGAAGAAGATCCGGTCAAAGATGGGAGTTAGTGACGGAAAATCTCACTAATCGACGAAGGTACGGCAAGGAGAACAAGTGGGAGAGGAGATCAAGCAGAGACAACTATGAACCTCGTGGCTGCCAAGATCATTACACTGTCGAGATCGAGCCGCAAGAGCGAAAATCCGAGGGAGTAAGAAATCAGGAGGGGGATCATATACCGAGGGGGCTTCGTTCTTTTTCTCGGAAGACGCGGGAGAGAGAGACTGGCCACGCCGCGTCAACGTGTGAGGATGCAAATGTTTCTAACAAGTGGGCCCAAATATGACACACGCCACTTGTTGATTGGATTTGCATAGAACTGACGCGATATCACTAATATTTTCTCTCAATATTTTCTCGTGATGAACCGCACCGGTTCCAAAATTTGGAATCGAGGTTCGATTCACTTTGTACTGTAGAAAAAAATGGGAAGATCATTTGATTCAAGCAAATTTAGTGGACGAGGGTTGTTGCGAGCCCTGAGATGACAAAGAGAATTCCACGTATTAAATTTCCCTCTCTCTTTTTTTTTTTTTCTGTCTATTTGCTTGAATTGTATGTTTGTTTCTGATTTGAAAGACTATGATTTGATCAACTTTTTGTGTGGAGACATGGCACAATGATAATATCTAGTTGATTGTTTGAGAAGATGAGTACAAGAGTTTTTCTTTATTGGTCACTAGTATACTGATTTATTAGCTAGAAGAAGAACTTGGACACATACTTTTGCTATCTTCAGAGTCCTTGTATATGTTCTTTAATGTTTTGGAGTTGCAGGCAGCCATTTGCCGATGCATCTATTTTCTAGGATTGACTTTCTCTCCGCTCAATTACGTGTATTACATTCAGCAGCACAATTAGGATCTGAGTGATTAATCTATCTACCGCGCTAATTCAAATGACTTTGTCAACAGTTGATCGATCAAGGGGCATTGATTATGCCAAAGGCCCTCGTTTTTTATTTTTTCAACAAGTTATGTAAGTTCGAGGAAATGGGAAAATAGAGAGCATAAGTTGCAATGAACCTTCCTTTATGGTGGCCCTTCTTCCCGGTCAAGGCAAAATAGAGTGTTGTATACTTGAAGAGAAAAGGATGCAGGGTGAAATATTCAGTGACCGGCCACGCCGCGTCAACTTGCGAGGATGCAAAGGTTTCTACCAGGTGGGCCCAAATATGATACACGTCACCTGTTGATTGGATTTGTATAGAATTAACATGACATCACTTAAGGTTCGTTCATTTCGCAAAAATCACATTTTCAGAAAATATTTTCTAGGAAATCATTTTCTTGGAAAATGGCTATATTTTTCGGTGTGAACTTTGAGTTGGAAACATTTTCCACCGTTCGTTAGCTAATTTAATTGTTTGGGAAAAATTATCAAAAAATTGAATATTAATATTTTTAATTAACCAAAAAATTAGTTTTTTCTTTTATATTTTTTTAAAAAATGGATTTTTAATTACTTGTATTTTCAAAAATATATAATTTTTTATTATTTATTCTTTTTCTTTTTTCCTTTTTCTTTTCCTTCTCCTTCCTTCTCCTTCTTCCTCCTTCCTCCGTCGCCGCATGCCTAACGATGGCTGGCTGCTCGGCGATCGATTAAGACGCAGTCACCAGATCTAGTGAGCTCTGGCGAGGCCCGAGCTCCACCCCAGGCCAACGAGGCTCCGCCTTGCCCGATCTGGCAAGGCCCGAGCTCGCCGGGCTCAAGCCAACTCGACTTTGCCTAATCGGGCGAGGCTCGAGCTAGCTCGCAGCCGATCACCGGCTACCATCGTGGCCGGCCACTAGCCAAGGCTAAGGAAGAAGATGAAAATGAAAGAAATAAAAGGAAAAAAAATTAAAAACTCGATTTTTTTTAAAAAGAAAAAAGAAAAAGAAAGCATAAAAATAAAACAAAAATGTGTTTGGTGAAAAGAAGTAAGGTGGAAGAAGTTATGGAAAATGTTTTTCACTTTTGAAAAGTGGAAAACATATTCCTTACTTTTAAAGGTTGTTTCTTCCAATAATGGAAAATAATTTTTTTAACGCTAGAAAATTCAGAAAACATTTTCTTGGAAGTCACTTTTCGTGAAATGAACAGAACCTTAGACACCTAATGTTTTCTCTCGGTTGAAGACCTTGTGATGAACCGCACCGGTTCCAAAATTTGGAATCGAGATTCGATTCACTTTGTACTGTAGAAAAAATACAAAGATCATTTGATTCAAGCAAATTTAGTGGACGAGGGTTGTTGCAAACCCTTAGATGACAAAGAGAATTCCACGTATTAAATTTCCCCCTCTCTTTTTTTCTGCTTATTTGCCTGAATTGTATGTTTGTTTCTAATTTGAAAGACTATGATTTGATCAACTTTTTGTGTGGAGACATGGCACAATGATAATATCCAGTTGATTGTTTGAGAAGATGAGTACAAGGGATTTTTCTTTATCGATCACATACTTTTGCTATCTTTAGACTTGGCCCTTGTATATGTTCTTTAATGTTTTGGAGTTGCTAGCAGCCATTTGACGATGCATCTATTTTCTAGGATTGACTTGCTTTCCGCTCGATTACACGCATTACATTCAGCGGCACAATTAGGATCTGAGTCATTAGTCTATTAACCACGCTAATTCAAATGACTTTGTCAACAGTTGATCGATCAAGGGCGTTGATTATGCCAAATGGCCCTCGTTTTTTATTTTTTCAACAAGTTATGTAAGTTCGAGGAAATGGGAAAATAGAGAGTAGAAGTTGCAATGAACCTTCCTTTATGGTGGCCATTCTTCCCAGTCAGGGCAAAATAGAGTGTCGTATACTTGAAGAGAAAATGATGCAGGGCGAAATATTCAGTGACCGACCATGCCACATCAACATGCGAGGATGCAAAGGTTTCTAACAGATGGGCCCAAATATGACACACGTCACCTGTTGATTGGATTTGTATAAAACTGACATGACATCATTTAGGTCCGTTCATTTCGCGGAAAATGTCGCGTTTTTGAAAAATATTTTCTAGGAAGTCATTTTCTTGGAATATGACTATATTTTTTGGTATTCAGCTAAAACCTGAACTTTGAGTTGGAAATATTTTTCACCGTTCGTTAGCTAATTTAATTGTTTAGGAAAAGTTATCAAAAGACTTTGTTAGCAGCGGCACAATTAGGATCTAAGTCATTAGTCTATTAACCACACTAATTCAAATGACTTTGTCAACAATTGATCGATTTTTTTCAACAAGTTATGTAAGTTCGAGGAAATGGGAAAATAAAGAGCAGAAGTTGCAATGAACCTTCCTTTATGGTGGCCATTCTTTCTAGTCAGGGCAAAATAGAGTGCCATATACTTGAAGAGACAAGAATGTAGGGCGAAATATTCAGTGACCGACCATGCCGCGTCAACATGTGAGGATGCAAAGGTTTCTAACATATGGGCCCAAATATGACACACGTCACCTGTTGATTGGATTTGTATAAAACTGACATGACATCACTTAGGTCCGTAAAATGCATTTCGCGGAAAATATCACGTTTTGAAAAATATTTTCTATAAAGTAATTTTCTTGGAAAATGACTATATTTTTTGTGTTCGGCTGAAACCTAAACTTTGAGTTGGAAATATTTTCCACCGTTCGTTAGCTAATTTAATTGTTTGGGAAAATTTATCAAAAAATTGAATTTTAATATTTTTAATTGACCAAAAATTTAGTTTTTTTCTTTTATAGTTTTTAAAATAAATTTTTAATTACTTGTATTTTTAAAAATGAAATTTTTATTATTTTTTCTTTTTCTTTCTTTTTTTCCTTTTTCTTTTCCTTCCTCCTTACTTCTCCTTCTTCCTCCTTCCTCCGTCGCCGCATGCCTGACGATGGCCGGCTACCCGTTGATCAACTAAGATGCGATCATTAGATCCAGCGAGCTCGGGCGAGGCTTGGCGAGGCCCGAGCTCCACCCAAGCTGACGAGGCTTCGCCTTGCCCGATATGGCGAGGCCCGAGCTCGCCGAGCTCAGCCAACTCGGCTTTGCCCGATCGGGTGAGGCTCAAGCTAGCTCATGGCCGGTTGTTGGCCACGGTGGTGGCCGGCAACGGCCAAGGCCAAGGAAGAAGATGAAAAGGAAAAAAAAATTAAAAACTCGATTTTTATATAAAAAAATAATAATAAATAAAAAGAAAGCATAAAAATAAAACAAAAATGTGTTTGGTAAAAAGAAGCAAGGTGGAAAAAATTATGGAAAATTTTTTCACTTTTAAAAAGTGGAAGATGTTTTTCTAACTTTTAAAAATTGTTTCTTCCAATAATAGAAAACATTTTTCTTGACTAGTTTATTTTCCGTGAAACGAACGCTGGGAAATTCGGAAAACATTTTCCTGGAAGTCATTTTTCGTGAAACGAACGAAGCTTAAACACCTAATATTTTCTCTCGATTGAAGACCTTGTGATGAACCGCACCGGTTCCAAAATTTGGAATCAAGATTCGATTCACTTTGTACTGTAGAAAAAAATTGCGAAGATAATTTGATTCAAGCAAATTTAGTGGACGAGGGTTGTTGGGACCCTTGAGATGACAAAGAGAATTCCACGTATTAAATTTCTCTCTTTTTTTTTTTTTTCTGTTTATTTGCTTGAATTGTATGTTTGTTTCTGATTTAAAAGACTATGATTTGATCAATTTTTTGTGTGGAGACCCACAATAATAATATCCAGTTGATTGTTTGAGAAGATGAGTACAAGGGGTTTTTCTTTATCGGTCACTAGTATATTGATTTATTAGCTAGAAGAAGAACTTGGACACATACTTTTGCTATCTTCAGACTTGGCCCTTGTAAATGTTCTTTAAAGTTTTGGAGTTGCAGGCAGCCATTTGACGGTGCATCTATTTTCTAGGATTGACTTGTTCTCCGCTCGATTACGCGTATTACATTCAACGGCACAATTAGGATCTGAGTGATTAATCTATCAACCGTGCTAATTCAAATGACTTTGTCAACAATTGATCGATCAAGGGGTGTTGATCATGACAAAGGGCCCTCGTTTTTTTATTTTTTCAACAAGTTACATAAGTTCCAGGAAATGGGAAAATAGAGAGCAGAAGTTGCAATGAACCTTCCTCCGTGGTGGCCCTTATTCCCGGTCAATATATAATGCCCCGCCTTCTATTTGAATTGATAACGCAATTTTTGTAGTGTTTCGAGTGGATACCCGACTTAAATAAAAACTCTCTTATTTTATTATAAGAACACTCACACACACCAAACACACAAACACTTTAGTTATTTTTTGACTCCACGCGTGGGAATCTTTCTTCTCAATAATCGGAGACTTAACTCTCTCATAATACTCCCATTAAGTGTTTGCTTCACTCCTGGTTTATTAGTCCAAATACATCTGAATGGATGAGCCCAAAAGGCATCTATCTCTAAATGTAGACTCCTCATATAGAGTTAACGTGCCTTCCTGTACTGACATCAAATGTAGACTATGTGTTCTTGAACTTCCAGGTGGGGAGATCCTTTAGCATGCCTTTCTTCATCCCTCAACTTATGGCCTGAGCCATACATGTCACAAATCAAGTGTATCACTCTTTCAAGTTTTGTCCACATATGCCATATAAGCTAACATCACGTAGATGACTTTAGTCAATTTCCCTCCATGATTGTTGTACTGGTAGGTTTCAAATTACAATACGCCTTAACATCTCTTTCACTAAACACCACATAATTGCCCAAGTCTATGAGTCATGACACAGACAATAGATTTTCTTTATTCCAGACACGTGATGCATGGTTTTTAGTTCAACTTGATGTGAACTAAACCAGGGTGTTGTCACAATTTGTTTGACATGGGCAATTAGCAACCTTGAGTTGTCTACGGTGACAATTACTTGTTCATTGGTGTACTCAAACATATTTGATAGCTTGCCTCGAATCAATAATCCAATCATTTGTGTAACTACACCGATCAATTTTTCACTTACAATGATTAAGGCTATCCCATTTTCTAACTTTGTGATGGAAGAAGCTACAAGCTCTTCTTGTTCCTCCACTCAAGATACACTTGGAAATCTCACTCCTTTTTGCTATCATTCTCCTTAGATGCTACTATGTTTCCTTCAATTCTTTTGCATCAACAATCTTTGACAAAGTGACCTACTCTACCATCAACGTAACACTTGTTTGTTACGTCTTTTATTACTCTTATCTTCATTGTCATCTTTGTCGCGATCTCGTTGAGCTCCTCCTCATCCCTTCTAGTTGCTTTTGCTATTCTCCATGATAGGTTCTCTATTTGCCATCTCTAATGCTTGTAGAGTTTTGAGCGGATACCCCAACTTAAATAAAAACTCTCTTACTTTTATCATAAGAACACTCACACCACTCACGTACGAACACACTCCTTTATTTTTGGACTCCACGTGTAGGAGACATTCTTCTCAACACTTGGAGAATTTCTCAAAATACTCACACCAAGTGTTTGCTTCACTCTTGCTTTAGTGGTGAGTGGTGTTGAGAGTCTCTTTCTTATAATAATAATAAGAGAGTGTTTATTGTAATTGACTATCCATTTGTACTCTACATGTGGTACTAGAGCTGTGCCTCTTAAACTCAACAATTTTGAAGAGTAAAAACAGGGCTTCCTTGTCATTATCTGAATTATGATGCAGTGTATATTTAAGTTGCAATTATGCTCATTAATCACAAGAGTGAGAAAAAGGAGAAATTATTGTTATTCAAAATTGAATTTGAATGCTTGCTGAACCTGAAAGTCCCTAAAGCTCCTTGACATCGGAGCGTGTGAACTTGAAGCAGCTAAGAGTACCCTCAGATGCGGAAGGGATCGCAAGCCACGCATTGCAAAGTTTTTGGCTCCTAGTTTGAGGCATCATGCTACCGAGCTCGGTCGACTTGAGATTTTTTCTTTTTTTGGTGACCGAGGAACCGCCAAAGATCATCCTTCGGGGATCACATGACCCTCCAGTTCCCGGTGGCACCATCGAGCCTCACCTCCAATGCCCAGTGGCACCATCGGGCCTCACTGCAAGCTGCTATTTAGACGTAAATCTCAGGAAAGGCTAGCCCAGGACCCCAACACCAAGACCCCTCCGCTTAAGACACTTCAACAACGAGAGAATTCGAACCCTTGACCTCAGCGATGAGGAAGAGAACGCACACTAACTGCGCTGCCCGTGACTTAGCCATGAATTAAGTATTCCTTGTATGTTGGAGATGCGGATGCTCATTGAGTTTGCAAAAGTCGGATAGTTCATCTGGTCATGATGATAATGTGATGATTGACTATGGGACAAGGTTTCATGCGATACTCAATTCTTTTTCGTATTGTTTTTGATAGGTTTGTTCTAGTCGAATGAGAATTTTGAAATCTGAGTTCTTGTACCCCAAATAATCTCAGCATAAATTGTACAATTTTTTACTTTTTTTTTCTTTGGTAAAAAAAGCAGCACTTTCAATCATAAAGAATAATTCGACCAAAAAAAAAAATCATAAAGAAGAAGTTTGTGAACACAATCCTATAGCTTCAGAAAATCAAGAATTGATGTGTTGCTGCCTCTTGAACTCAGCGTAGATCACTTGGGAGATTACTGCGATTTACACCGGAGCCCAATCTCTTCTTTGGGCTTTTCCTCATTTTAAACTGGCCCATGTCAAGGAGAGCCCAATAGAGTTGTAGATTGGGTGTCAAACCCCAAAGAACAAATAGCTTGCCACGAAATTGCATCTGCTACCCCTCTCCCGGCCCTATGAGAACTCCCTTTGTTCTGAAATTGCAAAAATGTAAGTTCTTGGTTTTCTGGCCCAAAAACAACCTTAATTATTTTCATTTGATCAGATTTTTTTATTTTTTTGGGGCGGCAGAATGTCCAAGAGACTTGACTGCAAAGTTGTTTTTTTAAATATTTACTCATCATTAATAACTCTCGAAATTCAAGTAATTTGTACATTAGTTTTATTACAACATCAATGCCATACGCTACCTTTGATCCTTTGTTTAGGTTTGCTTGAGCATTTGAGGAAATATGCATAATGGGAAACGATGAACCTCTGCTTCTGCTACCGCTATTGTGATGATGAGTCATGGAATGGAAGGATGGTGCTGCACAAAACTCCTACTGCACAAGCAAAGTGATTGTAAAGCTGTTTTGTATCTACAAACGTAATCGACCCCACCAAGGAACTGAGAAACCTCTAGATTCTCTGCGTTGGAAATTTTTAGTGCCCGGATATGTATGATTTTGAGAGTTCAACTGCTTATTTTTTGCATTTTAGCGTCGTCTGTGTGAATGGGATTCGAAACCACAGCCGCATCCATCATTCTTTGATTCAATTTGTTAATGGAGATGGCACATGAGAGAATCCCATGCATTAGGTAGAATGTCTGTAGGAATATTTCAGGGCCGTTTAGAGAGAGAGATGTCAGTGCTTTAGTGATGGAAGAACTCACCAAGTAGTGACAGCATCGATGCACCCGATACATGAACGACATTATATATATGCGAATACGAGCATCTACATCTCTTTCTCGACCACCCTTTATTGTTCAACAAACCTATGTACAGATCTTGCCGGCAGCTTCTGGTCTATATAGGAGTGTTACTACGGTGGCTCTAGAGAAGCATCTAGTTTGCAGGAGTTGGGGATTCCGTTTACCGAGTCCTAACTTCGATGAGCCTTCTTCATCGACTTCCCTGGTTCTCTTTGTGAGACTTAACTCTCTCTGGTATTCCTCTGGAACGGCTATTGCAGCCTCATTATTGGTACTCAAAGTGCCCGAAATTTACTGTCTCTTGGGAGCGTCACCTTCCTCAGTCTTTGCAAATCTTCCACGAATCCTGGGTTGGCTGTCCGCAAGCGCCTTCCTGCATGCATACTGAGAAAACACAATCCAACAATTTACTGGGGAAGCCAGGGCATGCTTCTTGAAGGAAATGAGGAAAAACGATGAAAATAAGAAATGTGAATAAAACATCTCTACAAAATGTTAGGGAGTTGATTCTTTCTTTTGTGGGCATTCCCTTAACTTCTGAAGTAAGTTCTCATATGATTCTACGTAATGTACAAAAAATTCTCTGCTGGAGGGATCATTAGTAAGGCAGTGATGGATAGGACTTGGATCTCGACATTGTAACAGACAATGTCCTTAGTTTTCATATAAATACACGGCAACGAATTATGTAGCACCATGATGTTTGAGGTAAAAAAGAAGCACCGCACTTAAACCAACATCACATGCAACAAAAAAAGCCATGTCAGCAAATTGGTTAATCAATATACCTTGATCTTCCTCCCAAAGTTCCTCTTTGTTTTCTTGTTTCTGTATCTTGAGAGCTTCTCCCGGCGCTCTTCGCTGGTGCAGTTGCTGACAATGATCGGCTGCTCAAGTGGAGAATAGATAAGGCTCACATTACCATTACCAAGAGTCTGCCATAAAAACTCAGTATCAATGACCCAGCCCTATCCTGTGGAGATAACCAGAAACATCTAAAAGTTTCTCAGTCCATAGACTTTGTCACATAGCCAATCAATCTCAAATGAAGATAATCGCCAAAATTTGGTGTCTTGTTCAGGCACAGGCAATCAGAAATGACTAGTGAAACAGCAATAGACATACAACAGAGACAAGACATATGATTTTCAGGCTAAAAAAGGATGTATACACAATAATAGAGTTGAGATAAACTCAAACAATTTCAATCTGAGATATTGAGCCCAAAATCAAGTGCAATAGAGAAGCTGAAAAACAAAAACTAACTGATGACGTGCACAGCTAAATTGAGAACATCATGCAAGGTGAATGACTTTGACCTTTATGTCTCCTTCACTGAATGCCCTCCTCATCCCGTAAACAGCTCCATAATCAAGTCCAGAAAAATCCAGGAAACTCGGCTTTGCTGCAGCCCCATGCATCCAGTCCATCGAGGTCAGGCTTCCTGAGCTCACACTTTTCTGAAATGGCTCATCAAAAGACAACTCATCCTTTAGGGAATCGTTTTCATCTATCCTCACAGGAGGTATCTTTTCATCGAAAGTTCCAGCTAGTGGCGTGTTAATCCCTGCTTTCTCCAGGAGATCCTTCTTACAATCATAGAAGACCTCGCTGAACAGTGGGTCATTCTGAACCGACATAAAATCTGCAACCTTCAGTCCTTGAGGCAACATGACATCTTCCCCACTGGACATCATCGAAATGGCTGCTGTCATCGGATCCAGGCCCACAACCGGCTGCGGTTCTTCTATTATAGGCTCTGGAGCTTTGAAAAGATCCCCTTCTGCACCAAGGTCATATTCTGATATGGCCTGAATTAGGTTGCCCTTCAATGGAAAAGAAATTAGAAAAAAGAAACTAAAAATAGGATTAGGAAATTCAAAGACATGGACATGATAGAAATACAAGACAAGCCATGAGTCAAAATGGTTACAACAGAAATGAACTTCTCTAGTATGTGCAGAACGTGATATAAATTTTGACAGATAATAGTTCAAGGGTAGCTACAACTTAAGAAATCTTACTCATGCACGATAGAGCAGGACTGTAAAGCATCAAAAACGGACATTGACGACATCTTGGATCTTTGATGATCAAGCTGCAACATACGATGGCAATACTTACAGAGATCCTATGCTAATCATCATGATCAAAACCTGGCCCGGTATCATCCTTTTCTACCAAGTTCATTAGCCTTTCAAGATGAAAGGCAACTACAACTCTGAAAACCTCTTGACTCTTTGCTAAAATCGCAGCCTTAAAGCTTCACGCGATAAAGGGAACAATTCACACTTCCATATTATTTTGCCATCAGATGACTACGTAGCTTCAAGAGAAATAAATACAAGAAAACTTCTGCGTGTTTCATCAGTCCCTTTATTTAATTCTGTGCTCATCCATATATAGCTTAATGTTTTGGAAAGGAGCCGATAGTCGAAGGAACTGATCCAAAAGCTTATTTCTGAATCTCCAAAACGTATCCATTCGCAAAAAATAGCCAAAAACACCACGTGGCAGGAAACAGAGCATGCGGTTTTGTCAAAATCCAAGTACCAGATATAGTTCGCTCACCGGAAAGAGCATTCCACTTTAGGCAAAAGCAGAGACCCATTGCTACACTTTCAAAGACTATCAGCTTTCCTTTATCTTTCTTTCTACATATGGCGTTTATAAATAATAATCTCACAGGATATAAACAATCAAGTGGGAAGTTAGCTTTTGCTTTTCCCAGAAAACCATTACTTTCTATTTTATTTGTTCTCTAAGTACGTGCTCTTCCTTTTTTTTTTGCTGTGTCCTCACGAAGCCTCTTAGAAAGCCGGAGAACCTGCCAATTGGGTTCGAACGCACATAGAAACTTCGAAGCAAATGGAAACAAGCTTATCGAACACGGAAATGGGATACCAAGATTTTTTCCCATCTATGTCCTCTGTTTCTTTTCCTTTTTAAGGTCCAGCATGTAAAGTGAAAGTCCAGTTGTTTCCACTAACGTTCTTTCGTAAATAACCTTTTGCCGGAAAAGGTAAAGAGAAGCTTTCTATGATGATAATTCAAATACCCTCATGAACAAGAACACAAAGCAGCCGCTGCATTACGACATTTTTCTTGACATTTTCATATTACAAGCAAATTGATCAAAGTTCAAGACTCTGAAGAAACGATTAGATAGGCAAGAGAACACCCGATTTCAGTTCTTCCTCAAACCAAATCTGATAAAGTAAAAACGAATCGAGAAAGTTACTTTCAGCAAACACACGGATGATATCAGCAGAGGCAAGGAGAACAAGTACCAGAAAACCAGCAATATGATGTGAATTCACACAGGCCAACAACAGAGCAGTGTAGTCATCATGAAGTATGTATATGCATGCACAGATAGAGAAGAAGCAGTGAACTGATTAGAGACAGACAGACAGAAAGGGACACGGAGAGACAGAGAGTACCACAGAGGCATTTGACTTGTGGGGTTTCCAAAACTCCTCAAGCTGCTGAACTTCCTGAGACAAGTTCTGGAAGCAGGGGAACATCAGTCCTGTCTCTGCATACATTTCTTGAAAAGCCAAGAGAAACCCCCCAGAAGCTCCCCACACAAAAAAGCCCAGCTCTTCCCAGAAACAGAGCCTCGATTCTCCGAAAGACCAGGACAGAGCCAAGACGGGCAGACACCGCCGCACCCGATTGCTTGCTGTCCTGAAGGGTGTTGAATAAAAAGACTCCAAGGACGAGAGAGGGCCGCTTATATAGAGAGAGAGGCGCAGAAAAGAGACACCCTTTCCTAATGATGCGATGCGAATTGAGGGGGTGGGTTTTTTTTTTTTTTATGTGACAAGGACAAATGATGTAAAGGGACCCCATTCTCTCTCTCTCTCTCTCTCTCTCTCTCTCTCTCTCTTCCCTTCCCTCGTCGTGTTCCTGCTGTGTCTTTTGCTGAAAATCCCATCTTTCTACGATTTAATTTTCCTTTCGTCTTTCGATTTGCGAATTGCTTGCAGGAGGTGTTGAATGAATATGGACGAAAACACGGGGGACGTGTCCGGGGGCGGGGACAATGCTTGCCTGCTCAGCATCGGTCGTCGTCGGACGCCAGAGGCTGGGGAGGTGGGGGGGGGCCACGCGCCTTTCGCCTCTCGTGTAAACGGAGGGACGGTCGCTGCGTGCGCCTAATAAACGAGATTCCGGTCATTATGAACTTTGTCGTTTTCCGTTTAAAATGGGTAAAATATCCCCCAAGTCGTATCAATATTTCTAGTATGTATAATGTAAATTAAGTAATTAATGAAAAATATTTTTTTATCGATAATAATTTATATCTAAATTCTTTTATGAAAATATTTTTTGTTCATTCATTTTTATAAGAAAGAGAAGTAGTTATTTTTGGGAAAAAAATTCCAAATCATTTATTATTATGTTTGTAATCCGTCAAATTCGAAGAAAAATTTGCAAATTAAAGAAATGTAAGTTATATTTTCACGTTTAACCTATCGCTCATCTCAAATTCAATATAATTAAAGTACATGCACGGCATGTGAATTCGCCTAATCAAAAGTCCAAATGACAATAAATCAGAAGATGGGTGTGATACCTTTTGAAAGATTGATTATAAAAGCTCAGACTTTCATTGATTATGTCAATCGAATCGTGCAAATAATTCCAAACCCAAAATTGCTCGATAGTATCTTGATCACTAATCTAATATGAGGGTAAAAAACAAAACTGCGTGAATGAGTAGCATAGTCAATGAGTATTGAGTATTATTATGTTATTATCCGCATTATATGTATGAGATCAAAACACCTAACAAGAATTGAGACTCAATAATTGAGGGAAAAGAGGATCTATATCCAACAGTCTTCAAGTAAAATTTTCGGTTCGGAAATTTGAGCCTAGCAGCTTCTGGATAGCTTCAAAAGCATGAAAAGAATATTATCTAGTATCTCTCTCTCTATTCGTTAAATGCAAATAATGACCACGATGGGCCAGGCGCCACCTTGCGAATAAGAAAATATATATGTATATATTATATATATGTACCTGTCATGACATAATTGAGTGCCATTTGTTTAGTTTGACATCCAACCACTGAGATAATTAAGGTGGCAATCTAGTAATTATATTCGTTCGTCAACCATCTAGGACGTCAAAAGCTGAATTGATAGCATCCACTTTTACATTTCTCAATTTCCATTCTCCTTAATTAGGGTATAACATATCTACTTTTTGCATGGCATGTGCTTTTCAACACATAGATGGGTAATCAATTTATTTTATTTCATTCTTTTCCAAAAGATTTAGGTCATCATCAATAATTCACACATTCGGGAAACTGGGGACATGTGTGGTGAAAAGTTTTGTTCCACCGGCTGAATTTATCTCACGCTGATTTTTATCTTTGAAAATTTAACAACGAAAGACCACAGATCTCTTCTATTCAAAAGCGTACATTTTTGTTCTTGTTTATGATGAAATCGATCGTGATTCCTTGACACTATATTCAAGATCACTCAGACGAAAAAATTGTCTCGACATTCTCTTCCTTTTTTTTTTTTTTTAAATGTTGGCAACACCTTTGGCGGGATGACTACTTCGTCTTCGTAAGGAATTAGTTTGCGAAAGCCTGAGCATTATAGCGATGTAAACTCAGAAGTGTGCAAGACATTCTGTCAAAAAGTTGCGTTGGACCCGCCAATGGTGGAAATTGCCAAAGGAGTCGCTGTTGATTAAAGATGGACGACATGAACTCAAAGACTTATTCAGCAGCGTGCATTAGGTCTTTTCGTTAAAGCAAGCGCATACGATTCGCTCACATCACGCAACGAGTCAACCTCGTGGAAACATTTCGGGAGGTATATAACTTCTGCAGCTGTTCAGCACCTCCAAGCTACCCTTTCATCACGACCTTGACATCATGGTTTTCTTTATTCAAGAAATACCGAAATGGGGAAACAGTATGCCCGAATTAATCTCGAGATAAATGCAAATTGTCGAGTTGTGTTTCGGGTAAGGCTTCTCTTATAAGATGAGCAACGTGACTTGCGGATTTGCTCGATGAAAATGTCATAGTCGAGCACAAAATGTATTTCATTGAAATGCGACGGATTTTAAACATTTAAATAACCTCTTCACCCGATAAAAAAAGGAAAATCTGTATGCAAAGCCAGTCAATATTAAGAAGCGAAGTAAGTTAATTTGTGTACCGACGCTCTTTATCAATATTTGATTTGACATATACTCACGTTGGCGGTCACTATCGTAATCCTATTAGTGGGTAATCTTTTATTTTCGCTGTTTGTGCACGAAATAAATTTCTTCTACTATATATATGTATACCCACAGTTCCAAGAGGCCATGTGAATAAGCCACCATGCTATTGCTATGCCACTGACAACAAAACCCTAATCATGTTCTCCAATCAATAATTGGTCTCCAAGGACCATGTTTGGCAGTAGTAGCATCGAACCATCTTGTGCAAAATGTATCGTCCTCAGTGGAAGAAAGGGTCATTTAAAGAAAACCTGTTCATCCCATAATAGACCATCAAAATCTGGTAGTTGCTTTGCAACTGCTGACAGCACACCTACTTCTAAAATTGAATAATTAGGGCTTGAATTCCAAAGGGAAACGCATGCTTAAGCCGATACTTTTAGCGTTAATCAAGGATGAAATAATACCGCACTTTGAAAAGATTAAAGAAATAGGACAAAACTGGCCTATCCCTTGGTGAAAGTGGTAGAGAAAAGGACTGCAAAAATGTAGAAAGCAAAAATAGAAAGAGAGGCTACTTATTTGATATAGAATAGCTCTATTTTATTTCCCTTTTTCTTTGGTTGTAATTTCGAACAGTCATTCTCGTACTATTACTTTCTACGAAGGTGAAATACCTGAGAGTTAGATTTACTAATTATAAACTTCAGTTGACTAGTGAAATAAGTCTAACGAAATTGTTTTTGTGAAAATACACAAAATTTATTTTCGTGGCCTATATGGCTTGGAAACTTCTGCTTTTGATGTGCTGGGTTTTCTTTTTCCAAGGCTTCAACACAAAGCTAAAAAATTCGATCACGGAATGAAGCGAAAACCGTCATCATCGACCATTGTTTTTTCCTCCTTGATAATACAAAAAGAAAGGAAACGGAAAGAAATAAATAAATAAATTGAATTTTATGAGCTGTGTAGATGTATACCCATTTAAGATTCTTCCTTCCAATTTGATAAAAAAAATATTCAAATTCTCTTCCAATGTGGAAAGGCCTGTTCCCACCATGCTGCAAATTGGCATTTTAAAAAACGTTTCTTGAAAAGTGTCGAGCCTACTTTTGTCCCTGTCTCAAATTTAACTCGTCAAGTCGAGGAAGGGCATAAGATCGATCCGCTAACGGAATTGACTGTATCACCATTGGAAGGAGGAATCAACGCGCTTCGAAATTTTTTCACCAAAAATGTCATGGACAACCTTCTTTTTTTTTATGCTGATCATGGACAACCTTCAAACGAGTCATATAATCAGACTTGGAACCTTGACCATCCATTGACTTTTTTGTTTTTCATAAGCCAAGATCTTGTGAGGGAAATTCAGCCTTTCAATTTACCCTTAGATCGAGCAAATCTATCTCTAAAATAAGAGGCGATGAATCAATGAACGATCATTAAGAAACCCTCTCTACATCTTCAACGGTTAATGTAATTTAGTTTAAAGAAAAAAAGAGTATTGGGCCATCATATCACATTAGGTAATATATCCTAGTAACATTTGTTCATAATGAGTGATGCAAACTCAAGGCGGAGAAAATTACTGACTTAAATTACTGTTTATCCGTTTTGAAGTTAAGCTCTTCTACAACCTTATTTTGATTGGCAAATGGCAGGAGAGATTCTCAAGAGGGAAAGTTCCAAGAAGTTCTCTTTCTATGAGGTAGGATGCAATGATCATTGGCGTGGCATAGCCTTTCAGTTTGAAAGAAAGTTGATGGGAATAACTTGAAGTTGGGTTGTAAAGTGAGCAATTTCAACCCTATAGGAAGAAAAAGGAGAAGTATATGCTCCAATTTTGGTAATGAAGAGTGATGAAACGTGCACTTTGGGGCGACTCATGGGCAGTACGATTGAACCTCAAATTCCCACATTTGGAAAAACAGATCGTAAAGGGGAAGCTCCATGGGGGCTTTAGGTGCGCAACACTTGTCAACCGCAAGAAGAAGTGGTTCCGACCAATAGAATGCGTACGCATGTTGCGGTGCGGTCGTGACGCTTGGCGGCCATACAACGACATTGACGTTTTGTTGACTTTAGCGGACAAAAAATGGGCAAATAGACAAAAAAAGATGCCTTGTGTTTCAACAAGGTTATTGGGAAATTATATGCCAAGGGTTGGAGCCACATGATTGGACGTTGTTAAATAGAATACATTGCACCATCTTCTTCTTCTTCTTTTTTCCAGTCAAATTATTATTGTTTTTGCTTCATTTTGTGATATTCATAATGATAATAGTCGAATATTATGCATTTTTGGCTAGAAAATACAAAGAGAGGACAAGATGAACGATGGAGAATGCTAGCCGAGTGAGGAAACGCCAAAGGCCGATGCCAAAGTTCATGCACTTTGAGTTTGGGTTTGAAAAATCAATTTATGTAGTTTCCACTAATTAAAATTACTACATATTTCTTCTATATGGTATTCATGAAAATGGAACCTTTTATTATCATTGCTTAAAGCAATTTTATGTGCAAACGTCACCCAATTCAGTAATTAAATATGTCTGCGCGCATCTCTATTCATACAAAATAAACTTTTGTTGCAGTTCCAGTTAACTTTCATCTTTTCGGAAAAAAAATTATTGATGTGCCGTTAATCCTTGGTAGCGACGAATCAACATGGTAGTCCCAACTTTAGTTGAAGGGAGTTTTCTTGTTGTCTGTTTGTGGCAAACTAGATGATGAGATTGAAACCCTGACCTTATTTTTTCTTGGTTGGCCAACGAGCATTAATTTTTCGATCCTGAGCTTTGTCTTGAGGGTTAGGAGGAATGAACTTGGTAATGGTGGCGATGGACAAAGACAAAAGAGATGGGCCTAAAAGGAAATAACACACAGCTGGAGAGGATTGTCGGGTAGTGCCCCATTTGTTTTTATCTTCGAGATGATGAATTGGAGTTGGAATTGCCTTTGGTTTTTTAATTGGGACCCTCTTGTATCCCTCGTGTGGCCCAAAACTTGAAGACCCTTTTTGGATTCTTTCGGGATGGGAGCATATATGAAGTGATGAAACTTGAAAACGAGGGTTTTCCAGAGTGGTTTCTAACTAGTTGAAGTTGACATTTGACAAAAGAAGCTTTTCATTTTAGTGCCACTACAATGCCACAAGACATGCATTTGCTAGCTTTAATTCCATGTTTGGCAGCTCCATTATAGCCTTTTTTAAAGTTGCTGGGTGGACTCAAAGTTTTGCTATTCGAGTTCCAGATGTGTGCACATAAATCGATATTAATTTACCAATTAATTCACAATAATGATATATTGATTGGGAACCATATTAATCTATACTTGAGCCGAACACTTGAATTTTGACTTGCATCTTACCCTTATTTATGAGGTTGATAGAGTGATTTATTAGTTAGAAATTTACATTACAATTGATTTTCTCATCGTAGTTAAAAAAAAAAAAAAAGGCACAACAGTTCATCAAAATTTCTACTTATCTAAAGAAGCCAAAATCCGTGCATTTGTCTATGGAAATCAATATCATTCAGCGGCCTTAACGCAACTAGAGAATTCGAAATAACTTAATAACTGGCCCTTGGTGTCATGAATTATCAGGATAGGGTTTTTGACATGTTTATAAATGATGACAATGCAACACCATTGTTGTTTGGATGTAAACAAAATGAATATGCAAAACAGAAAGAAAAAACAGAGAAAAAATGAGAACGGTCAGTGCTAGGGAATCTGACATAGTATGTATGTTCTAGCGAAGATAAGGACATGATATCCATGTATTGATGTTCCGCAAATACATACCTTCGGTAGAGTGATAATGGTTCAACATTTCATACCTTTGCTCATATTGCAAAAAATTAAAAAATTTTAAAAAAAAGTACATCAAAATGATACAATAAAATCTTAGAAGTCGCCCTATTTTATTTCATTTATTTTTAATAAAAAGCTTCCAAAAACCTCAAACTTTGCCTAAAGTAACAAATTTAACTCAAACTTTTTTTTTACATGAAAAATCCCAAACTTTGATAACTATAACACATTTACCCTAAACTCTATGACCAACAGCATTTTTGTCTTATTTTTTCTGTTTTTCCTTTTTTTCTTCTTCTCACTTCCCTCCATCGACCATGCCGAAGGGAAGTCGAACTTAAGTGAAGGCACCCTAGCCTAAGGTGTTGCCCTCGCCAGCCTAGGCGAGGAAAGCCCTCCCAGATTTGGCGAGGGTGGCCTTCGCCTGGGCTAGATCTAGCGAGGATAGCCCTTGCCTGACGCCAACGAGGGCAAGGACGGCCCTTGCCCAACGCCAGTGAGGGATCTAGCAAGGGAGACCTTCGCTCGACCTAGCCGAAGGTTGCCCTCACTCGATGCAATCGCCCTCACCTAAGTTCACCATGGCCGACAGAGGGAAGAGAGAAAAAGAAGAAAAAAAAGAAAAAGAAAAAAATTAAAAGTAAAAGATGAGAATGCTCTGTAGTTTAGGATAAATGTATTACACAAATACAAATTCAAGGTTTTTTGTGTCTCAAAAAAAAGTTTAGGATAAATGTGTCATGGTTAGCAAAATTTGGAGTTTTTCATGTTACAAAAAAAAAGTTCTGGGTAAATTTATCACTCTAGGAAAAATTTGGGGTTTTTGGTGGCTTTTTCCATTTATTTTTGTGCATATCTAGCTATAAAAAGGCATTTAAAAAGGCCAACTGAAATCCCTCAAGGCAAAAATTGGAAATTACACCCACATACGTACTGAAAATCTAAAGAGATCCAGGAAGGTCAAATGGAGAAATTGAATCTTTCAAACACTTATATAGAAATTTACACTTCATTTGTTTCGCAAAAAAAAAAAATGAATAATAATAATAATAATTTGAAAAATATATATATTTTTAAAAAATAATCGTGTGTGTTGTTTACAAAATAAATGAATAAAATAATATTTTCAGCATTCACAGAAATGTTCATACATAAATTACTGTTAATAATGAAAATAATTTTTATTGATTAATTATTTTAAATGATATAAAAATTTTCTTGAAAAAATATTTTTTAAATTATATATTTTTGCAAACTAAACGAAACCTTAATCACGTGTTCAAGCAATTGTCCACATCAATTCCTCTAAATTTATCGTACGAACCAATTCGCGTATGGACAAAAACAGTAGTAAAATCACATTATGATGGGCTCAGTGGAGGGGAAGATGATAAGTGGATGTGACCCATCATGCTATTGCTGGGACACCAATTCCTCCATCTTGATAATAAATCTCTTTTGTTTTCTTCTGGCTTAATGTACATATACATTTATGCATACACACACACACACACACACACACATACATACATACTGAGAAATTATTATGATATATAATATTAGGAGCAATAACGGTCCATTAAGATAAATCTATTTTATTTACATTTCACTTTTAAAATCTCTGCAAATAAAGTTCGCTGTGAGGTCAGGCCCGTGTCCATCATGTTGCGCAACATGATGAACTTAAAAATTATGTCATGAGACTTATACTGCAGAAAATCACGCGAGATTGTTATCCGGCTCACATTAAATAATGTTTGTACATCACCTAAAAATAAAGCTTTTGATCGGTACAATCGTGTTAGATTCATTTTTTCCTATTTAAAAAGTTGCTATCTCCATCATGAACATTATTAGGTCTAATTTACTCTGCAAATAATGAGAAAATTACTCATACTCATCTTTTTGGCATGCTATTGTAGACGTATCTATCAACGCTATTATCGTCTTGAGATTTCTGTGTGCAGCCAAATCCGCAAGATGACATGTCGTATGATGTGCCAAATCACGCGAGATTAGCTGTCACTTTCCAACTTTAATCCAATTTGGACACTCTCGCAATTTGATGGGTAGTACATTTGATGCACTGTTGTCAATATTGGTTGTCAAGTAGTGAGTCTCTGACCATGCTAGACAAATAATGCTATTATATGCAAAAGTTTATTTATTAAATTGATATGCCAACTGGCGTGGCATGTTGAATATATTTCACTTGTTAAACGACTCATTTGTAGCTAATCACGTTACTTAAAGCCCCACTTGAAAAAGGATTAGGGCTATGTTTCCGGACCGATCTTAATTATATTTGGATAATTGATTTTTTTTTCTTCCTGCTTAATATACATGTACATGTATAAAGTTAGGAGCAAGGACAGTCCATTAAGATAAGTCAATGTTATTCGCATTTCACTTTCGAGATTGCTGCAGTTTTCTATGAGGTCAAGTCCCTGTCCATATTGCCCAACATGGCGAATTTAAAACTTAAGATAAGCATCTAGAATTCTTAAAACTAGTTGCCAAATTACAATTAACTGTAAAATTTTCAGAAAGTAAAATTATGTCTAAAATTTATCAAATTAATGTAATCAAGTACTTATATTAATTTCATCCAACTTAACTAATGGAAAATACTAACTCTGCCCCTTTTTTTTTCTCTCGATTGTGGTGATGGCATCATTAAAACATGAAACATAAGGCCAATATGATGTCATTTGAGTCCAAATTTGATTTTTAATACAATTTTTATTTAAATTATTTTTAAAATAAGCAAACTTAAAAAAAAAAACAAAGAAAAAGGGGAAAAAAAAAGGAAAACTAAGCCCTTCCTTGTTTTTATTCTTTTTTTTCTTTCTTTATTTTTGAATAAAACTTAGGGGGAAATGCCCAACAATGCTCATTGTGGCATTTTTACCTGATTTTCTTTTTAATTAAAAATCACAAATAATGCCAACTGTGACACATATACCTTAAACTTTTTCTCATGACAAAAAAAAAAAACCCAACGTTTTATACCTTTATGATAGATTGACCCTCTATCAAGGTTCCGTTAGATGATTTTTTAGTCAAAACAATGTCATTTTTAATTTATTTAAGCCACATGGGCACCATGTGAACATTGTTTGCTTTTATGATATCAATGTAAGCAGATTTTTAATGGTCCTTATTGATAGAACTATGATGGACGGCAAATTTGTCACATAGGTACAAATTTGAAATTTGTTTATATCACAAAAAAAAAAATATATAATATGATAAATGTGTTATAGTAGACATAATTTATAGTCTTTTGTGGCTTTACCCTAAAAAATTAATTAAAATTTGAATTTAAAATTAGATTTATACCAAAAAATGATGTTGTTTTAGTCACATTAGCACCATGTAGGATAGAGAAAATAATAAAAAATATCATGTCAACATTTTTCACTAGCCAAATTAAAGGGATAAGACATCATAAATGCCGTAACTTTCATACAATACTAATTCGAGCGTTAAAACATTTGTGGTGAATGTTTTTAAAGATTTATAGTATTCAAGTGATCGATTGAAAAGTTATATAATACTCAAATGATCGGAAGAAAAAAAAAAACTATGACACTCAAATCAATGCTCACCATAAGTTATGGCACTCAAGTAATTGAAAAAAAAATTATAGCATTCAAGTAGGTATCATACAAAAGTTATGGTAATTGTGATATCATTTTCTCCTAAATTGAAGAAACTCAATAAAAAAAAGACTTACTTCATTAATTTGATAAATTATAGGACTTAAATACACTTTTCGAAAGTTTTAGTATTCAATTACATTTTATAACGAATTTTAAGATATTTAGTACACTTGTTCCTACAAATTATGTCACGAGACTTATACCACATGCAATAACTACATTTTGTGATTCAGTGCACATTAGATGATATTCGTGCACCACTTAAAGCTAAACCTATTGGTTGATAATATCATGTTAGATTTATTATTTTCTATTTAAAAAGTTAGTATCTCGATAATGAAAATTATTAAGTCTAATTTCCTATGTAAATATTGAGAAAATTATTCATACTCACTTTCTTTGGCACGCTATTGGAGACGTATCCATCAATGCAATTATGGTCTTGAGAATTTTGAGTGCGGCCAAATCTGCACGGTGACATGTCATGTCGTGTGCCAAATCACGCGACATTACATGTCAGTTTCCAACTTTAAGCAAATTTGGACATACTCGCAACTTGACAAGTCGTACATCCAGTGCATTGTTGTCAATATAGGCTGTCGAGTACAATGTACTGAATCTCTGACCATGCTGGACAAGTAATATAAATATGTAAAAATTAATTTACTAAATTGAAATGCTAAGTAAATGACGCGGGATGTTGAATATATTTTACTTGTTAAATGACTCATTTGTAGCTAAAAGTATTACTTAACATGTTATAAACTTGAAGCACTAAGCCGCACTAGAAAAAAATTTTGTGGCGACTGATCATTTAAAACTAGATAGGTAAGAGATAGATATAGTAAATATAAATTATAGTTCCATGATTCGACAAACTTCGCATTCAACTTGTCACATAAAGTATAATATCAATTCTTCAATAGGTAAAATTTGCTTCTTATACGCGCCAAAGGGACGAGGATTGAAAGATTTTCAGATACGTACATGCAAAGTCTTCACCAAAACTGGCTGTTTTGGTCCGACGGTTTTAGCCTTTCATGTTTACCTCGAGCATCTACGGTCCATATTCCAAGCTCCTCCCCAGCAAAACCATGTCCTTTTACAAAGAAACCAGTGCTGTAGCGCGTCCATCTATCTGCATCAGCCTCTAACCACAACACCTTCTTTTAATATCAGTTCTTTTTTCTTCTTTTTTTTGTCGGACTTTTAGTATCAGGTTAAGAGGTGCAAAACTTAGTCTTTTTGGACAAGACCACTCATTATTGTACCATGTCCATATCTATAAACAAGAGAAATCTAGATATTTAAAAATCGGGAGCAGTTTTTCCTTATTATTAATCATGACAGTGACCAAGAAATTAATTTTATTAGTGCAAGTTGTCTTTAGTCATCTTTCTTGTCGACAGCGATTTCGATCAATATTGCATAGATAGGACGGCGATCTTTTTTATATGTTAGTTTAATCCGTCTCCTACCCAGATTTCCTCACCCATCGATCCAAAAAAAAATAATAATAAATAAATTCAACTCCAGATATTTTCTCCCTAAGGCGGTGCTGCTATTTTATGCATCTCGTTCTTTAGAGCGCATTCTCCGGAAGAGCATTACACTTGGCAAGTCCCAATAAAGCTGCACGATAAGGTCTGGTTCGATGAACAAGGCGAGACTATTCTTTGGGTTGAATTTTGGGGTCCCTGTACATGCCCCAGCCAAAACGCAAGTTACAGGTTCAAGACATCACTAATAATAAAAAGGAAAGAAAAATAAAATAAAATAGATATGAAATAGATTCTGGAGCGCTAAGAAGAGAGAGAAACAGGGAGTCAATTCAATGCGAGCTCAATCGCATGGCAACTGCCTGGGGATAGGACAATGGGTGGTGGCGCCCATCACCTTTTTGTGGAAAATGGCTTGTGAAGACGACTTGGGAGCAGTATTCAATGGGCCGATTGAAGAGTACACAAAATACGACAAAACAAAGAAGAATACAGATTGCTGAAATTCCACAAAGCGATGCCGTAATACAAGCGACGGTGTCTATGTCTTGACAGCGTAGACATGTGCACGACGTGATCGCATTGAATGGGTTTCGTTTAATAGCTTCGAGCCCAATTATAGCTATGTCGTCGCATTCAAAAGTTTGACATGTGAATGGGAAATGAGTGAGTTTGGATTAAGATCTGTGTTGATCCCTAGTAAGTTAGGCTAGTGTCAAGGTTCAGATGAAAGGGCTTTCTATAATTGCACTTTCCGGTGACCATTTAACGTTCCTCATTACTAAGGTTGGTTTGGTTGTTGGGTGTTGCAGTCCCCACGGACTAAGCAAGTCGTGGGGCTAAAAAAATTTATACTTTTGACACAACAGATGCGATACTAAGAAAATCCTACATCAGCTTATAACAAGTAGGATATAAAAAAAATGAATGTCACATGTGGACTCTTAGTTGGATTATTAATGTTGTAGTAAGCGGAAGGTCTGAATTGTGTTTTTTGTCCTTAGTTTTTTAAAAGTGATTCCATTAGAATCAAATTAATAAGCATTTGTACGTATATTGATTATATAGAGTGGCGAGGAAATATGTCTCACCTTGGTAATCTGAGATTACATATCGGATAAATGGCATGTTAGAAATTTACTGAGTTGTGATTCTCCTAGCATGTGGTAACTTTTGTTGAATGTTTTGGTAAATTCATCATTGTTTTCAATGTCTAGAATAGACACTAATATCCTTATTTATGTACTGTTACATAAATCAGATAGCTTAGTGACTTATCAAAAGGCAAAAGATCGCTTCAAGTGTCAAAAGTTGGCACAAATGAATATTTAAGTGTCAAAAGTTACAAAAGTGACACTTAAATACCAAAATCGGAGTAAAGTTGATCACTTAAGTACTAATTCGGCCAAAATTCAGCAAAAATATTGACATGTGCAATTTCCGGCGAAGTAAGTGCATAATGGTGTCATTTTGCATGTTGACGTGACTAAACAATGCAAAAACAACGTCGTTTTGTGCGACGTGGTAAAGAATTAATATAAAAATTATTTAAATTAAATTTAAAACTAAATTTATTTAAAACATTTAAAAATACAAATTCAAATATTAAAAAAAGTTAAAATATATATATTAAAAAAGGGAGGCGGTTGAGGCTTACCCTCAACCGCCTCCCTCCTTTATTTTTATTTTGTTTTAAATTTCATTTAATTAATTTTTATATTAATTTTTTACCACATCGACCAAAATGACGCCGTTTTGCATTTGCTTCGCTAGAAAATCGTCATATCAACATTTTAGCCGGATTTTGGCACTTAAGTGATCCATTTTGCTCCGATTTTGATACTTAAGTGTCACTTTCGTAACTTTTGACACTTAAATATTCATTTGTGCCAACTTTTGGTACTCCAGAGTCTGGGTATCCTTATCAAAATACGATTTTGGAACCATATGTTTATGCCACTTGTAACTTTTTAAACTTGAATACCTTCCTCTCATTCTCCACCAAGTATTTTCAACCAATGTCATAATTGTTTTTTAACATTGGTTAATCATTCTTATCCTTTGTAACTCATATAAATCTTCCAAGTACATCCCCTCTTGATCGTATGAAGCTGCTAAAGTATTCGGGTTCTAAATAGGGAGGTTCAACTCATTCTTGTAAAGAAAAGAGAGCCATAGTCACATTCCTCTCTAATTTTCATTTTCCATCTTTTGAAGGTCCAACACTTGTGTTATTAAAGCCTCTAATTCAATCTTTCAAGAGTTTACAAATGGTTTTGTTGGCTTTATTCTCTTTTTAAAATTAGTTTTTGTTGAAAGTTTGAAAGTTGTTAATCTTTGTTCTTGTTTATTTTGTCTTGAAGGTGATTAAGGCTTTGAGTTGATAAAGTCTTTGTTAAAGGTAAGTGAAACTTTATGAATTAAGTTTTACCAAAAAAAACTTTATGAATTAAGTTAGATTGTTCTACCTAGTACTCTTGATTTGATTATCTGATGGTGCTTAATTTTAGCTTAACTATTGAGTCGTTGTGTCCATTTGACTTGAACCAATGAATCTTATGAGGTTAGAACATAATGGAAAATGCATATGTAAATTATTCATACTTGTCAAGCTTACATTTCTTGTGTCACACATAACGTTCTGGGGCAGTACAGAAGGTTAGGCTCTGACAAACCATTTAATTTAGATAAATCAAAAGGAAAAGGTAAGGCGCGAAGAAAAGAATAACGTGGGCTTCATGATTGCAATTTTTCTAAGCCTGAACATAATAGTTTCTTGCATGAATAGGCTTGTGCAAAAATCATGTGTCTGATCGAAGAGTGCGGAAAATTATAATGCGTTTTGCGTTGGATACTTCAGTATGAACAAATTGACATCTTTAATTCACATAACAATCATAGACTTTCCCAAATTTTCACTTCGCGTTCACATTTTGTGTTGTGTGCTAGGAAATACCAATACTTTTCAATAACCTTTGTGTCGTGTCAAACACTCTAACATATGTTCGACACTCTTGAACACTCTCTGAAACAAGTGTCAAGAAATCTAACACCCGATCAACTTTCTTGACATTCAAATCAAAATTCTAACATACGAGTTTTCAATACGTGATTCCGACACGTGAGATTAATTTTAAAAAATTTAATAAATGAGGGATCAAAATATATATGAAAAAATAAAAAAGAAATAATAAAATAATAAATGCAAAAATAAGAAAAACCTAGTATTCTTTTTTTCTTATTATTCTCATTTCCCGTGATATACGATTCAACCCCAAGTTTTTTTCTTTTCTCTTCTGATAGGTTTGACACGCATATTCAAAATGGGAATTGCTTATATTTTTTTCCCTTCAAATTTTATGGATTATTGGAATGAAGTTAAATTTGTCAAATTGAAATAATGAATGATATTAATAAATGGTGGATTAATATTTTTAATGTAAATTCACTCTAGGCTTTTTTATTATTTATTTATTCGTAAATTTAAATCAAATTAATTTGATTCAAATAATAATAAAAATGATAATTTATTATTTATATATAAAATATACATTTAATAAACAACGTCTCCCAATATGTCAAAATTTTCTATTTTTTTAGAAATGACATGTCGGCGCATCATATTGTGCTGTGTCGCATGTCGCTTGTCGCGTGTCAATGCTACTTAGGTTGTGTGTTGTCTTATTGGTATCGATCATTCATGCCTCTATCTTTTCGTAGGACATTGATGACATTCATGGTGGACAGTTAATCAAATTCAATCTTCTAAATCAAAATTAATTATTACTTGTTGGAACTGGAAACTCACAATGACAAAGTTTAGCGTGTGAGGATACTCACAATGACAAAGTTTAGCGTGTGAGGATATCTCCATTTTCACCGGTAGTATTAAGAGAGAGAAAATAAATAAATGGATATATATATCACATATTTTGGATGACTTTGCTCAGTATCATGTCATTTCTTTGAGGAATTCGATGAAGAAGAAGATGTGGGGTGCGTTTGGTAATCATTCTGTTTATGGGAACAATTTCTGATCAGAAATGATTCGTTTTTATTTTGTTCTTAAGAATAAATTCTAAGCCTTTGAAGGCGTTTGATAACTGTCCAAATTATTCACGGCATAGAATTGCGTTTGGTATCATCTTCAAAATTTCTAATTTAGACCATTTTCTTCTAATTTTTTAAATAATTTTATTACTTTTTTTCTTAACTTTATCTTCTTCCTCAGCCGGTCACCAACCTTGGGACGATCGGCGACCAACTAGACAAGAGTCAATGACCTTGTCGAAGGGTCGTCGACCCCTAGCGAGGCCACGTCTCGTTGGTTGAGCCCTAGTTGGGCTGGGCGAGGTTGAGCTCACCCAACCATTGGTGGGGCTCGACCTCGCAATGGCCTGGTGAGGTCCAGCCCCACCGGCGGCTGAGCAAGCTCGGCCTTGCCATATCTAAGCAAGGTTGAGCCTTGCCTAGCCCGGCCAAGTGAGGTTCACCAGTGGCCAGGGGAGGCTCGAGTAAGCTTCACCGGTGGCTAGGCGAGCCTTTAGTGAGCTCCTCAAACCTCGCTAGGCCTGGTGAGCCTCCGGCGAGCTCGTTGAAGCTCGCACAACCTATATGACCAGCGGCGGTGGAGAGAGAGAGAGAGAGAGAGAGAGAGAGAGACCCCAAATGTTGACATCATGTCACCAAGCGAGGATTTATGGAGGAGAGGCCCCAAATGTTGACATCATGTCACCTAGCGAGGATTTATGGAGGAACATGAATTTAAAGTTTTTAAGATTCGTATGTGTGATGTATTCACTTGAACGTGCATTTTTGCAGGAAAAAATGACAAATGGTTTATAAAATTTGATCAAAGATAAAAAAAATTGTCTCTAACCTTTTAAATTATTCAATATGGTTCATGAATTTTTTAACATTTTCCTATAATCTAGGGATATTGAATATATATTAATAATTTAAGGGCCAATTATTGAACGAATTTATAGTGTATAGATAATATTGTATATTGAGCTAAAATTCAGGGATCGCATTATATAAATTAAAAATTCAGGGAAGAAAAATCATATGTGTTGTATTTTCTTTCCATGGCGTTTTCAACTGGTTTAGTACATGGACACTTCCATCGATTGAGCCTATGAATGGCCACATTCTACGAGCTTCTTGTTTTGGTCCGATGGTTTTGGCCCCCTTCATTTTTACGTCAAGCATACTCGGACCTCATTCCAAGCATCTCCCCAGCAAAACCATGTCCTTCTCCAAAGAAACTAGTGCTTTAACTTATTTATCTGTCTTCATCACCCTTTAACCACAACACCTTCTTTGAGGTGAGAGGCGCAAAACATAGCCTTTTTGGACTAGACCACTCATTATTGTACAACCATGTCCATATCTGTAAACACAAGTAATCTAGATATTTAAAAATCGGGAGCTGTTTTTCCTTCTTCTTGATCATGACAATGACCAAGGAACTAATTTATTAGTGCAAGTTGTCTTTTGTCATCAATCTCGTGGACAGCAATTTCGATTGCCATCCGTTTTATATGTTAGTTAAGTCCGGCTCCTGCCCAGATTTCGTCACCCATCAGTTTATAAAAAATTAAATTCAACTCTAGATATTTTCTCCCTAAGACAATGCTGCAATTTTATGCATCTCGTTCTTTAGAGTGCACTATCCAGAAGAGCATTGCACTCGGCAAGCCACAAGAGGAGCTGCATGATAAGGTCTGTCCCATGAACAGGACAAGAGTATATATTCTTGGGGATGAAGTTTGGGGTCCCTACATACCAGGGCCAAAACACATAATACAGATTCTATAGATCACCAAAAAATAAATGGAAAAAGAAAAAGAAAATAAAATATATACGAACTAGATTCTGGAAAGCGCTAAGAAGAGAGAGGAAGAGGGAGTCAATTCATTGTGAGCTCAATCGCATGGCACCTGCCTGGAAATAGGACAATGGGTGGTGGTGCCCACCACCTTTTTGTGGAAAATGGCTTGTGAGAAGGACCTGTGTCGATTCTTAAAGGGTCGATTGAAGAGTACATAAAATACAGCGAAGGATATTGATTGTATATTCGCTGAAATTCCACAAAGCGACCGTAATACAAGCGACGGCGTCCATGTCTTGACAATGTAGACATGTACATGATGCGATTAATAGCTGCGTGCTCAATTATGTACTGCAGAACCACGTTTTAAGCCGAGAGCCTACAGAAAACTCGCATGCTAACTATTCATTCGTGTATGGTGTGACCATAAGAACCCTTTGTCTTTATGAGAAGCGTCGTTATGAAGCTAATGAATCCTAAGACCATCCAATTATAGCAAACTCATCGCGTTCAAAGTTTGACATGTGGATAGGAGATGGGTGAGCTTGGATTGAGATATGTAATGATCATCAGTTAGTTAGGCAAGTGTCAAAATTCTGATGAAGGGCTTACTATAATTAGATTGTGCGGCGACCATCTAACGTTCTTCATTACTATGGTTTGGTTTGGTTGTTGGCTGTTGCAGTCCCCACGGTCGACTGAGCTGATCGTGGGCCTCAAAGGACATTAATGCTTTGACACAGAGGTCAGGCTTTGGCAGATCCATTTAATGAGACAAATGAAAAGAAAAGGGAAGGGCGCGAGAAAAAAGAATAACTTGGGCTTCATGTTCGCAAATGTTCTAAGCCAGATATTTCATTGGACGAAAAGGGCCCATGCCGAAATCATATGTTTGACTAGGGGAGCTGATGAATTATAATGTGCAGTGTGCTGGACACTTCAGTCTGAACAAATGACATCTCTAATCTACATAACAACAAGAGATTTGCCTAAATTATCACTTAGCGCTCACACTTCATCTTGTGTCGTCGTACTGGTACCAGTCATTCATGCCTCTGCCTTTTCATAGGACATTGCCTATGTTCACGATGGACAGTTCATCAGATTCAATCTTAATCGATACTGAGCATTGGTGGTTAGGACTGGAAAAAAACTCACAATGAAGAAGTTTAGCATGTGAAAGTATCTCCATCTTTACCAGCTGGTATCGATTGAAAAAAAAAATGAATGAATACATAATACATACCATGAGTCACTTTGCACAATGTCATGTCGTTTCTGGGAGAAATTCAGTCAAGATGAAGATGTAGCATTCCTACCATCAATGGTGAGAACAATTGCTACATGCACAAAAACAATATGAGCGAGTGTTTGCAACAGTCTAGACCTAGCATTGCCTATTTCCTGTATTTCCTCGTATGTCTCACCTCTGCCTGCTGCTCTTTCAGGCAAAGAAAGAATTTGTAGCTCAGTCAAAATAATTCACTTAGTTCCTACTTTTTCACCTTCTCTTTCTCGCTCCCCTCATACCCAGAGGATCAATCCTTGGCCAAATATTAGCAGCCAAAATGAATACTCTTCATTGAACAAGGTCCTCATACAATTGGAACAACAGTGGCAAGCTCTTTTTCTGGGACAGCAGCCTTGATGGTCTTCAAAGACTCCTCTATATCATCGCAGAGCTGGTGAGGATCAGGAATCACGTCCGGGTCAACTGCTACTGCAATGGTCATCTTGTTGACATAGCTTTGAAAGTGTATTGTCAATGCCTGCACAAGAAATTAGCTTCCACATCATCTTAGAATGAGACATTGAAAAGCAGGTGCAGATTTGGAGATGGACTCCTAATAATATAAATACCGGATACCAGAGAAGAAGACAAAATAAATTTCAAACTTCGCATACATGTGGATGGCCGTAAACACTGGGAGCAAGGAAAGCTATTGGATGTCCATAGAAGCTGATCTCTTCTTCTGGACCAATCACATTAGAAAAGGCCACAGTAGTGTTGGAAAGGAATCTGTGTGCAATTGCAGATGCCACCTGTTCACATCGAGGGAATAGACAGACAACACCAGGCATTAGAAACCAACAGTTTTTCCTTCTACATGCCATTCTCACTTCCTACAACTAATGCTATAGTTGAATGAGAGATACACAGAAGCACACTGAAATGCAAGACAAAAGGAAAAGTCCATATGCACTCAGATTTATATGTACCTTGACACCAAATAGCTTTAGTACAAGTTCCGCACATACGAATGTGATTATAGCTTCCAGTGAGAGCTTCTTGCGATCTATCGTTGCTTTAGCTTTGCGAACATACTCTAATGGGTCATCTTCTGAACCTATGCTGAAGGGAATGAGAATGTATCCAATCCAATTGCCCCACTTGCACTTGGATTTTTTGACCATCATATCACTCAAAGCCTGTTACACATTAATGCGGGATAAGGTATTCAAACAAAACAGTTCACACAGGGAAATTCATAGAAATGCTTTCCCATTTTGAAACTCGTACCTTCTATCAAGTGTTCAATTATAAGCACATTTATGCATACCATCATTCATCTATTTACTTTAAGAGGATGACATACAAAGCAATTCGTCTATGAGGAATAAAAAAATTAAAGGCCCAAGATAAAAGCTGGCAGTGCCAACAACAATTCAATATCTATTGGATAAAAATATCAAATTGTGTGAATTATATAGGCCTAAAGCAGAAACAGCCATTTAGAACTCACAAACAGATCTATTATACTTAGTTTTGTCTAAGTATTATGCCAATTCAACTGTTGTAGTTAAACAGAAAGATGAATTTCAAATGTTGCATAAATTTCCCTTCCTTCTCTTGCAAATCAGAGACACATTCTGGAAACATTATTTACCTGGATTCCTGCTGTTGGTCTTAAGTTTATGAGAACAGTAGCCCTAAGGCGCATATTTTTTGGAATGTTTGATTTCTTCTTGGAATTTTGGTCTTTTCCACTCTCACTTTCTGAATAAAGCGACTGACCTTGTTAGGCAGGATTTTTGTTTTCAATACTAAGAGTATGCAATCTGAGTAAGAATCAACTCACCATATCTTCGATTGAGATACCGAGACAGTCCAGCTTGAGTCACTCCCAGCACAACATCATTGATGGTCTAAAAAGCAATGCAAGATAGAAGAGTGAATATCAGAATCTGAAAGAATGTGCCTAATACTACCATAAAATAGAGACCTGGAGAACATAAATCTCAACTTTCATCCAGTGTCATAAACACTGCAGTACTGTGGAAAGTCCAAAATGAAGGAGATTAGGTTGGGATTAATGTTGGTGCCGCAGACGAAAAGAACCAGGAACTAACACAGATTTTTGCATATTTCTCGAAGAAAACAATATGCCCATTAAGTGGTGCATTCTATGTATGCCAGCTATACGTCCAGTCTTTGTTAACCCTATAAGTTGATGACAAATTTCTTAGTAATTTGATGATAATTTTTCACAGCAAAAACAAAGCAACTGCTGCTCATGTATGCATATAAAAATCACTCTCTTATCTAAGTACATCTATAGTATGATGATGAAATTGAGTCAAAAAGATGCAGCAGCATAAGCTTGATAAAACTAACCATATTCAGTGCACTCTTAATGAGTTTTATGTCATCCAAACTGACTGTCCGGTGCACAAATCTCTTGGTAGTTTTTGCAACCCCTGGTCCACCTTTAACTAGGCTCTCTGTATCTTTCAGGAAACAATATGTCGCCACAAAAACCAAGAAGTCTACAATACTGTTCCAAATTAACCTGAACATTGACCACAAGGCCAAAATGAACCACCAAAACCCGCCTGAATTCTGTGTTCCCGCATGTTTCTTTCCAGGAATAGTAGGTAGTGCTTCTGGGTCAGCTGTTTTCCGTGTACAAGCCAGGAGCAGAGACATAAGCGATGCGCCGTCGCCCATCGAGTGGTGGATGCGGAAAATCGCCACAGCCTCAGCATCTGAAGTCTTGACATTCAGGAGATGAAGCTCCCACAGCGGTCTGGACATGTCCAGAGGTGTTTTTGTTAGATAGGAAATATAGTCCTCCACGAATCGGTCTGGCGTGTCCATGTCAGGGTCCACATCGGGAACAATAACATGCTCATCTAAGTTTATCTTCGTCTGAACCCACTTCATTTTTCCACTTCTCTTTATATCTCCCACCTTCCTTCCCACAACCAACAAAACAGCAGAGATGCATATTAGGGAGGCGGCATTTAATCACAAGGTCAATACATATCAGGGTGAAAGCTCCGGTTCTCGGACGCAAACAATTTTAGAGCATTCTCCTTTTACCAGAAAAAACAATTTTAGAGCATTCTCAGTTATATTTCATTTGAATGGATTGCCAAGCTGGGGCAATCTAAGAGTGTGGAAAACCATATGGGAATTGTACACTTTAGTTTCCTTTGCAGCCAAGTGTAGTCACTGGTCAATGCTTTTCTTGTGTACTCCCTTCACATTTCGGTTCTTTATTGTCCTAAAACAATGCGGCAGCTAATACTCTTGTGGCCTAGACAGCATAGAGCAGAAAAAGGAAAAGGACAAGGGCAAAGTCGCCCGTCAAACTCTACATCCTTGCTTTCCCAGAACAAGAAAATATAAAAGAAATATAACACAGAGTATTCGGACAGAACCATCAGTTTTAACCACAAAGAAAAAGGCATCAAGAACAAGAACAGCCTTTTCCATTTGGGTCATTAGCCAAGAACATGGAAGAACAAGAACTTTATTAAATTTTGGAAAGTAAAAAAACAAGAAGAAATGAAGAAAACGAAAGAACTGGACGCACCATTTTACTGGAGAAACGAGGGTGCTTGAGCAGAGTCTCCTCCAGCCCTGCTTTGACCACGCCCGGATTGATCCTCGTCTTGCAACCCATGATCGCGAGTATGTAACAGTTGAACCTCGGCGCGTGGAACAGACGGGCCGCCGGGCTCAACTTCTCCGCGCCTCCGCCGCCGCCCCCCGCCGCCGCGGGGCCGTTGACCGCCGCTTCTCCTCCTCCCCTTCCAGCTCCCCGTCCAGCTTCCGTCATTTCGATTGCCATGACTCCAACCTACTCCCTAAACCAACTCCATCGAGCCATGGACTTTTAAACCACCCATCATGTTTCTTTCCCTTTCCTTTTTTCTTTCTTGGATTTAAAATAATGCACGAGTCCAAGAAGATGAGCTGGAAAATCTCTTCAATTCGAAGACTGCGCCTGAAGCTTCGGAAAGAACCGTCCCAATTCGCGAGTCAAAGCAGTCGGTCTTGGAAGCCGACCTTCTAGATATACAGCGATCCCGGCGTCTTCAATGGCGCCGCGAGCTCGTCACAAGAAAAGCCCATCAATCCAAGAGGCCCGACTAGTTCCGCTCCGCTCCGCTACGTTGATGCAGCCGTCGGTCTGGATCGCGGGCTGCGTTAACCTCGCGTGCCCGCAACGGGAAGCGCCGGATGGTGGGGCTGCTTGGGAACTGAAATTCTTCCGACCATTTGGACGAATCGACGCTTCTGCCTTCTCGGTGGATTTTATGGGACGCTATGCGAGCGTGTCGTCTTGCGCTTTGCCGTTTCTTCTGTTTTTAACCAGAACGATGTTCGTGCAAACGCGCCCGAGGGAATAGAAATCTGCCGTCGACCGCGGTAGATTCCTCCCTTGTTGTAATGACTGCGCGTGCGTGCACACCTAGATTCATTTGCATGCCTAAACTTCCATTCTCAAATTTTAGTTAATGAGAAAAAAAAATCATTTTTTTTCAAAATGCAATTTAGGCTGAACTTTGCCCGAGTAAGTCATTTTCCGTGACATTTATGTGATGGAGAATGTTCCGTTGTCCTGTGATTAAAGCGATTTCACTAATTACAACCATGTTCTACATCACTTTCGCAGTTTTATTATCAAAAACTCTAAAAATTACCTATTTGGATCTCGAGTTTAGTTGAAAGGGAATAGTGCAAGTGTCAATAAATCAAGTAACATCAAGACTTCAAACTCGAATATCAAACAATTAAATCCATTGGCCAACCTAAGGGGGAGCCAATGGTGACCCCTGCTCCTTAGGTGTCCAATTTTCTTTTTTAGTGTTAGGCTAAGAAGTTAATCAACAAATTCCACATATAGTTTAGTTTAGCATCTCACCCTACATAATTCAAAATGATCAATTTGCCATTACCCAGTCCATAGTTCGGCTCCATGCTAGCACAGATCTTGGGTCCAATTGCCAAGGACTTGAAAAATTTGGTGGCCGAGATGGCTCAACAATGGAGAGTGAGGGGAAGTTTCAAAAATCCGAAGCATACATGGATTTTGCAAATTCAAGACTATAGGTATGTCAACCACAGAATTTCTTTAACTAGACTCATTATCCAAAGTAATGAACTCTTTTTTTTTTGGAAAAATAAATAACCATAATAAAATTTGATTTTTTTTTTGCAATTTAGATTTATTGAGGGCATATATGTTAAAAATTGCATGTAATTATGTCTGTGATGTTGAGATTAAAGAAGAGTTGACGGTTGGTGTGGTAAGGGATTTGACTTGTAGTTGTCAGGTAAGACAAGACCAACGGTCGCCACCCTATTCGGCAAACGTGGCACTCACGTTGATGTCTGATCTTCGGGCATTCTGTATTAGATTTGCTTTTAACATCGTGATTCCGGCGTGGGTCTTAGATGAATATATTAGATTCCAATTTATGACAGGGTAGTGTGCTGTCAATCTCGTGCTCGGGCGTCTTTCGCCTCCCATGATGAAGACACGCAATTTAAGATATTTGAACAGCGCTCACAAGTTTTCCATCTCTTAATTGTCAAAGGAAATTTGGATGAAGGATTTAGCAATGGCATATTTGAGATTTAAATAAAACTTAGTGATCTTTTTATGAAATAAAAAATTGGGATAGAATTGGAATTTAGTCTAAAATCAGGTTTTCTAATGGAAAAGTCATTGGAGGCAGATTCAAGTGTCACGGTTCATGAATTTTTTCATACTCGTGACATTTATGAGCAGTCCTTGGGATTATCCAATGAAGAGTGAAGATGAGGGGACGAACACAACTGGTCCGTGGGAATAGTGTCAGAACGGTTAGTACTAAAAGTTCTAGGATAAAGGATTATATCACTTATGAGCTCTAAAGGCGGATTGGCCTCCCTTAGACAAATTGGTTAGGAGCCGATGTTGCTCCCCTGACGAAGCCATAGCAGGCCGAAACTAATTGTTGAATTTAAAGAGATCTGTTATCTTACTCGATGGACTAAATGCCTGAACGAAGTTAGGCGTAGTATGATTTCGTATAGAAAAGCTATTTACCATATTATTCGTTGGAACAACTATAAAAATAAGGTTGGCCTCGTGAATTCCGCTCGCTAGATGCCACACAGATTGTTCCGCGCCAAGGAAATTGTCGGCCCGTGACACAAAACTCAAGTAAAATCTTATAAATTTTTTATTGAACTCTAGAAAAGTTTATTTCATAAAAAAAATAAATGATTACCTACAAAAAATTTTAAACATTTATAAAAATATTTAAACATAAATTATCTGTTGATAATGAAAATTATTTTTATTGACTAATTATTTTTAATATTTTTAATTATTTTTAAAATTATTTTTTTTCGACACAAACGAAGGTTAAATCATGTTTTATATTTCGAGTAGAAGTGGCAAATATCAAGTTTGAAATGTCCCAATCCGTAATAAAAGTCATGAACCACCGCTACTCCTAGCCTTAACTGCACAACGTGAACTGACAGGTTGATCAATGCGACCCGACGGGGTTCGAGGACCAGGAAGAGACTGACAGGAAAGTAAAACGGCATTCGCGGCCGTGCGTCCGATATCCCCCCAGCGAATGCGCCCGCGCGTCCGATTCTCACCGCCTACTCGTACTTGTACGACATCCAAACTGACAAGAGAGGCAACGAACGACAGTGTACCCTGGTCCTGGATCTACTCCCACCATTCAAGCACTATAGTATAGCCGGAGTTACTGACACGAAAACGTGAAGGCATTTATCGTTTCCGGTCCTGTTTTGTACGGCGGTCTTTGGAGGGCAGGCGAATGACGGTCGAGTTCCAAGGCACCCGAAGACTTGTTTATTCAGGCCATTTAAAGCGTGGATGATGGCGTTCTTATTTCTCCCGATTTTTATTCTCTTGTTTCTTTTTTAGATGACCCAAAAAACTCTTGTAAGCCGATAGCAGCGAAACAAATTTAAAGTGACGCTAGTAGAAAACCTACACCCGATATCACATTTAAGACCCCAAGCAACCAAGAGGGGATTCGAACTCTTCCCTTTTGGAAGAAGCAGAAAGCCCGAACCATCGACCACCAAGGTAGTGGTTATTCTCCTATTTCTTGAAATAAAAAAAGAATAGAATTTCGTTTGTAAAGTCAACTTATTCTTTTTATTCTCTAAATAGAAAAGTGATTGAGGAATATAATTGAAAATAAAAATAAAAGGTAATTTCTTGTTTCTGAAAAATTATTTTAGAAACAAGTCTTTTTTTTTTTTTAATCCTTTCTTTTTTTTTTCTTCCTTATTGCGGCCACTGCTAGTCCCCTTTGGTTGCCAGTGGACATTGTTGGTCAGCTGCTAGTAGGTGACTACTGCCATCACCCAACTGTTGGCAATCGTTGCTGCTGCCTGACTGCTGGCAACCGTCTCTGCCACCCATAGCCCACCGATCCAACGATCACTACCCGACCATCATCGCCACCACCCGACCATTGTTGCCGCCACCCAATCGCTAGCAACCAATCGCCGCTCATCGCCACATGATCGCCGCTTGCCATCATAAGACCGCCGACCGTCACCCCCGATTGTTGCCACAGGCAGCCGCGAGAGGGGGTGGTGGTCGATGAGTTGTGGATGGCAATCTTGCGATGGCGGTCAGTGGTGACGATTGACAGTTGTGCGATAGGTGGCGGTCTTGTGATCGGTGAGCAAGAAAAAAAAACAAATAAATACAAAAATTTATAAATTGCACTAAACATATTTTTATTCTTTTTCTATTTCAAGAATATAAATTTTGTATGGTTACAAAATACCTTATTTTACTCAGAAATTATTTTCTGGAGTAAAAATAAAAAAAAAACTTTTCTAAGAAGAAATAATTTTCCAAAATAAAAAGTTGCCATACGCAACCTTAAGCAGCTGCTGTTGGTTTCCTGGTGCTCTTCTTTGGTGGAATTTTGATGCGGGGTTGTGGACAGGATAGGGACAGAACTTTCCGCTTTCAGCCCGTTGGTCACCGGTCGGAATTGAATGGGAGCACCAGATTCGGCAGATGATGCAGTAAAAGTACATTGACCATTTTATTCCTTACTCTGGTTTTAAAAAACTCGAAGATAATATGGGGAAAAAAAGCTGCGCCATTACATATAAAAAAGTAGAAGAATGTATACGTCCCATACAATAAGCTTCTGCTCCAAGCCTCCAGATGCAGCCCACGGAGAGCTACCACAGGAATTCCGAATGAGTAAATGAAATTGCTGATTCCGGTAGATCAACAATTTTTTGTTTGAATTGACTTAATTTGAATTTGCATACTGATGGGAGGAATTTCAGCAAATTTATTCTTTCGTAGGAGTATTATGCAGCATTCAATGCCATGTTAATATAATTGAGCATTCACTTGCGAGCATTCACTTACTAAATATTTTCGTATATTTTGTCAGGCGCCAAAACAGCTTTGTCCATGTGGAACGTGCGAACTGGGCGGCAACTCATGGTTCACTTGCCTTCTCGCATTATGTTAACCGCCATAACGATAAGTCAATGCTCTTGGCAACTAACCACTACTTGTTTTGGTTTTGAACCATCATACCCCTGTTCTGCTCTCCTCATGCAGATATTTGCTTCCCAAACTGTCATTCTTTTAGCTTAAGATTTTTCTTGTAGTTTTATTACTTACTACATGTGCATCACGCCATCCAAGTATTACTCGAAAGGACACTATTGAGCTCTCAATATTATTATGAAGATTGACTTGCAGATTATATCTATAGATATCCTCTAAAACTATGTTTAATAACCATTTCTTAGAGCAATGTATAATTGGAACCCCCCAACAAATTCCTGGGAAATTACTCCCATTGACAAGTAGGCCAAGGACCAGATTTAACTTGACCTTGAATACGCCAATGCAAAAATCAAAATAACATGTTTACATGGTACCTTGATTAGAGGAATGTTGGAACAGGTTATAACTTGGTGCCAGTCCCACGCATTCAATGGAATCTACGTGAGCATCCATAGAATTACGGACCGTTGGAATCAGTAGCATATGTCATCAGACTGTAAGTACACTAACTGGTTCAACTACAGCATAGCCATATATCCAAATTATAATAATTGCAAGGGCGAAGACATGATACATGGTCGAAGACATGATGCAAATACAAAGATATAATTAAAGACCAAAAGTTTTTTTACAAGACAAGTTTCAATATCAAATTATATATATATATATATAGTAATCCTGCATTTCCATTGACCAAATACAAAGGATCGGAGAAGACCAATAAGACCCAAAAGTTTTTTTACAAGACCGAATCAATTGATTTGAAACTGAAATTGCAATATCAAATTTGAATTAGGATCAAAGACCCAAAAGTTTTTTACAAGACCGAGTTTAAACTCCAAATTATATATATATATATAGTAATCCTGCATTTCCAGAGAATAGGAAATAAGATCCAACCCTTGCACTAGATATATTGACAAGGCGAACAGAACCATCTCTTGCACCAGTAACAGCAAGACTTGAATCTCACCAGAATCCTTCAGTGGTTCCAGGTTTTTTTACAAGACCGAATCAATTGATTTGAAACTGCAATATCAAATTATATATATATATGAGAATGTTGACTAGATATATTGACAAGGCAAGAACCATCTCTTGAAGTAACAGCAAGAATTTTGAAGCTGAAGACTTTGGAAGGTGGCATGCACACCACTCTCCTCTGAATCTTCAGATGGATAACCACATCTTTCAAAGGAACGACGAAGGCTATCTGACTTAGATTATTTTAATGTCTGTTAATCATTTGTTTTGCAGTGCTTTTTTCTTCCAATACAGACAAAATTGTGGACATTATATAAGGAGGAATGTGATAATGGGGAGGAAAAGAAACAAATTTGATTGAGCTTTCCAAGTATCAACTTTCAAATACGTGGAATAAAAACTAATTCAAGTTTTGACTGGTGACTTTTGAGCATGTCTAGATCACTGAAAAGACATCCCAGCTAAATATACAAATGATAAAAACAAACTAAGCCTTTTGCCAATAGGCACGGTCTGCTATATTCCAGATAAATAAACAAAAAGAAATGATCGTCTCAAATGTGCTTCTTTAACAAAAATCTAATTCTGGGCCACAGTCAAATAATCCACACTGTGCCACAAAGCTAATAGGAATTCCTATGGAAGCAGAAAAAACTAGATGTCTCATGATAGAGTTCCAAGGATTTTGCTACTCCAAGCAATACTAATTAAAGAGGTAAAACTAAGGCTCATGACAGTATCTTATTGCATTGAACTCCTGATTTACAAAGAGACTAAAACAAGTGATGCGCATATTTTAGACAAATGCAAGGCCTTTATCATTATTTCAAGATCCTGTAGCTCAATCCAGTTATCTACAGAACATACATCTTTTCAGTAGCTGATCAAATCATATGGTAATGATTAAAAACTTAAAATGGAAAACATGATCAAAGTGAAGTCTTTTATCATCTCCTGAAACTCTGACATAACACCTTGAAAATTACTTTCCCAGAAAGCTACTTCCAAGTTTGCGATAACTGTCTCACCAAATAATAGTACAAAAAGAAGACTTCAAACTAATGAGGGGTGGAAGAGTACCTTTTATGACATGAGTGTTTTCCCCACTATTGGGATTTTAAATTCTCGTAGTCACATCATCAGAGCCGGTACAAATTGTTTTATTCAGGTAAACAGGAGGAGGCCTATAATAAGGAAATGCCATTGTGTCAATGATGACCAAAAACATGTTTCAGGGTACAAGATATCAAAGTAGAGACTAAATAAGTACCATCAGGAGTGAAATCTCCGCTAGTTACATTGCTACCAGGTCCAGAGAACATATTCAAGTATAAATCTTGTCAGCATTGCAAATCCAAACTGTCATGCCAGTATAAAATGTCCCTTTGGATGCCACCTGACCCACTGACTAATCACACAGCTCATTCAAAACTTCTTTGCGAAAATGAAATGTCAAGGCATGATATAATTAGTTCACATTTTCACCTCTATGCCTCCTGCAGGTCCTTCAAGGGTTCCTCTATGATTATTAGATGAGACATCTCAAATCTGAATAAGTCCATTCCAGATGCAAGCGACAGCCCATCCATGCTAAACGCTCAGCTAGAGACAGAATCCTTATGACCCACAGGAGCTCTAAAGGAATAGAGTCATAAAGACTTACACAGAACGAGGATCACATAAACAAATCAGTGCCTGCTCTAACATGCAAATGACCAATAAAACATCAAAGAAATGGGTCATATATTCAATAGGATGGACTTCATTTATATACCTAGGAGCTCTAATGCCCAATCCCCATAACCTATCCTCCAAAGAAACGCTTTATCATCACTGCCTTCAGTTGCCACCAGTGTCGCATCCGTGGGACTGCAAGCAACTGCATATAGTTCACCTGAAAGAACGAAGTGAATAGGCAAGTCAGCAAAGACATAACGTGGCATATTCGAGTTTCACAACAAACTCAAGAGTCTCATGCTCTATTCCACCAGAACCTAGACTAGCATGATGGTTGTGTCCAGCAGGGTAGAGTGCACATTCTCAAACGATGAAAGACATCAAACATGGGGGGCAAAGACACGAATAGAAATTTCACGACCCATCTAAAGACACAGACAAGACAAACAAAAGCTGAAGTTGAGAGCCAAGGTTTTCAAGTTTGGAAGATTGCTGTTCGTAGACAAGCAAGAACAGAAAAAGTTACCATTTTGTCCAGTGAATTGTGTTCAAAGAATCGTCAGCTTCCTCTGGAATATAAAACAGAGACAAGGAGCTATCAAAAGTCCGATGATTGTTAACAATTATCAACGAGAATGACTTAAAATTCCCAACTTGATACTTCGCAAAGGTCACTGCTTTGGCACGATGGTATTCGCCAAACCGAAAAAACCGAACATCCTCGAGCTGCTCATCGTCTCGGCCGCCACCGACGGCGGCGCTTGAGCCGAAGGAAGAGGACCGAACTCCGGCGACTCGGCGAAGCGGGAAAGGAGGGAGACCGGGCTGGGCTTCCTGGTGGGCCACAAGCCCAAACCGTTTCCGAAGAGGGCCGAAAGCCCAATAACAGATCGGCCCGGCCCACCTTAGCGCTCTTGAGTACTGGCGACAATCTCTGCATTTTCTCTCTCTTTCTCTGCCTTCTGCTGTGGGATTGTAGCTCCTCCTCCTGCGGGTTCTCCTCAAGAGGCGGTGGCGAGGACGTCCGGCGCGGCGTTCGCGGCCGAACTCGAGCTCTTTCGTCTTCCACCTCGCCTGCTTTTTCGTTCGTCCCAGAGGCCGAGCTCTCTCTTTCGCCGCCGCGGCGGCGCGCATCCCAAGGGTACGTAGGCGTTTTTTCCGTCGCTTGCGTTTGGCTTTGAGTTTTGGCGGTGGATGGATAAAGATCGCGGCTTTGCGCCCTTTCGCTTTGCTTTCCGCTTTCAGGAGGAATTGGGCAGGACCAAAATGGGTCCTTTTGATGATAAATGGCAACTGTAGACGTTTCTGTTTGATTGTTGAGCTTTTAGTTCGTGTGAATTGCTGAAATTTGGTTCATTTTGTTCGGATAAATTTGTTACTCATCGAAAAAATTTGCAGAAATTTGTGGTGTTTTTTGAAAAAATCAGGGAAGCATAAGAAAACCTCTGAATTATGTCCGCTGTGAGACATTTATCTAAATTTTTTGACATCAAAATCCCTAAACTTTGCCTATTGTAACACATATATCTAACATAAAAAACACCTCAAACTTGTATTTATTCCGTCAAATGATTTTCCAGTCAAAACAACGTCGTTCCATATCAACAACCTTCACTTTCCGGCGATCATGTAGGCAGATTTTTAACGGTGCTCATTGACGAAGGAAGAATGTGTTACATGGGTACAAGATTGGAATTTTTGGCATCATGGGAAAAAGTCTAAAGTAAATTTGTCACTGTGGGCATAATTTGAGGTTTTTTGTGGCTTTTTCCCAAAAATCAGATGGAATTGTAATTATTGTCATTAGATGCTCCATTTGGGTGTTTGTAATTACTATGTGATTATGTTATACTAGATTAGGCTTTCATGGAGTACAGTACACGGCATATGCTTATGGTAACTTGTCTGTGTATTTAGCCAATTAGTGACAATCGGTTGTCGATTGAAGCTTAAGATTCTTGCCTGTTATGGTGGAGAGAGAAGTTACTGGAGATCAATGGTTTTGAAATTATTGGTAGTTTGGAATTAAAAAAGGTCCCAAGCTATGCAACTGATGTCTGGCAGTGTAGTTTAGTTTATTCAGGTGAATGTAGGTTACTGGAATAATATGCTGTTACCTTATGTGGAGGTTCTTATTTATGTGTTAGTTTAATAGCTCCAGCTTAAAATAAATGACAAAGCCGTGCTGCAAACTGCGAAATGGGCAATTGAATGATTCTCCGATTTGTATTTAAGACATGAAATTCTTTTCCCACTTTTCAGTCTTAAAGTTCCTTAAGATATATATATTGTTCCAAAGATACGACATCAAAATATTGAGGTTCTCCCACATTGGTTGTGGAAGGGGCTGGTGGTTGGTATATAAATGTGCCCAACACAAAAAGGGTCAACTGGTGTATACGTAGCCTTTGTTCATTGGGGGAAGGCTTTATCGATATTTTACTTATCATTAACAGATGTATAGCACAAATAGCTGAGGGAAGGACTAATCCAGGCTGTGGAGTGGGGAAATGACTTCTGCATACATGCTTCTTCTATTGTATCCTTGTTATTGGGCTTGTTTGTTGTCCTGGTTTTGAGACTTGGGTTCTATGTGACTTAAATCTCCTTAGTTCTCTCAAGTCTCAAAGGCCTTTATTTTTGCTTATCCATGCGTATGATCTTTCCGATTAAAAGGCCAGAGCCTTATTTACTTAAGAAAACAGTCTTCTCATGTGTGATTCTTCTGTATTGGAACGATATTTGACAGTTGTATGAGTAATGACAGGGATCTATCATGTTTTCATTAAATTTCGTTCTGCATCTGTCTGTTAGATCATGTACTTTCACTTAGTTACTGCTTAAATCCACTTTTTTTTTCCCTGATTCTTCGAAGCTGTTGCTTAATTCAGCTCTAACATCAGTTCGTATATGTGCAGGTTACATTGATCCATTGTTGTGAAGATGTCGATGTTTGTTTCAAGCACTTTCTGCTCCACTTCTCTACTGCCAATGGGTAAGTAGCATTGATTGCAGAAATCACTATGGAAGTTGGATTGATGACATGCGGTTCTGTCAGAATTTGTGCTGGTGCATTAAATTGATTCTGACTCAGAAAGATGTAATGATAAGTCATGTGTTTCATTAATTGACACTGCATAAATGAGAAATGCACTCTTCTTGGTAAATGCATATGTAAATGGATAACTACACTTCTTGTTGACTTCTAGAGAACTGGTTGATAGAGGGCTTGCCATCACAACTCACAACTGAATGTCAGGAAACTGAAACACCTGCTACAGTTGATGAAAGGAAAGGAAATATTTAAGCAAGATGGGGGCGAACGTCATATCCCATACCCCACTGAATGGATACAAAATCCCCAGCACATTACCTCTTGAGAAATCCCAACCTTTAGGTCTTTTTAAAATTTGACTACATAAATAAAATATCAACTGCTGCGTGTTTTTAGGATAGGCATTACTGATATGGATGGGATAGACTTATGGAGATATTGGTGGCAATAGGTGCTGTTTTGAGATAAAGCTTTCAATAATGAATTAGCCTTCGAGATCAAGTGGTTGCTTGTGGTGTTGCTGCCAGTTTTTTATCCCAAAATTTGAAGATTCAGTTAATAAATGTATTTTTGTACCTGAAATTTTTCGTTTTGAAGACAATCTAAGATATTATATTCCAAGAATATAATCTATGAGAAACCTGTTATTAAGTGACAAACCATTGCTTTTTAAAGGTTGCAGCCTTTGTTGTTATCCTTCTGCTTTATCAAATTGAAATGGCAGGTCTATAAAATATCCACTGAGGTATATTTTACATGCTTTTTGATAGAATAAGATAACAATCTATTTTTCTTTGATATTCTCCTATCATATTCAAAATTAAGTGTATATATTATATAGCATATACTGGTAGGTTTGAATGTGCCGGGCATGTGTTGAGGTAGATGATATGCAGTAGCATTGAAAATATCATATTTTAGAGCTTCTACTTCTACCCATATCATTTACACTTTCACCTCCTTTATTAATCCCCTTTTGGAAAGAGGTGTGTTCTTACTGATGCTGAAGCATCTTAAGGTTATCTTTCTGCGTATCAACTCAAAAAGTTTTATTTGTCTTATTTTTTTATCGAGACAACATCATCTTTCACCCAGACACGCTCACCAGACATTTGACATGGCATGATTTTGATTTGACCATAAACTTTCTTTGCTGTTGGAAAATTAGAAGTAGCATGTTTTGATTCTTATTTATGATTCGAGTTTATCTTTTAACACTACTTGCAATACGTACAGATGCTAGATTACAGGCGCAAAACCAAGAGCATGAAACAGTCCCCCATGGAGCTTGGTTTGCAAACTAAACATCTCTCTGCCCTAAGGGGAAAAGTTAAGGTCATTGCTTCAAGTCCAGCAGGATTGGGGTTACAACTACAGCCCATCAATAGAAGGAGATATGTCATGCCTTCTATTGGAAGATCCACTTCAGCCATATGTTTTGCAGCTTTGGTTAGTTTTAAGTACTTCCGGCTTGTCAGCTTTATTTTCTTCATCCAATTCCAAGATATTATGCTGTTTTGCTTAGTACTTGCAAAGTAATATAAGATATATGATCTATCATCAATATGATCAGAATTATATTGGGTGCCATCTTATTGTTCTGTTGTTTTTCTGCTAGGTTGTACATTATGCATCAGATTTTTTTTTATGGTCGGCACCTTTAAGCATGAGATTGAGAGCTAGATTTTTCTCAATTTTCTCAGGCTGACATGCAAAATTTTAGAAAACCGAGTGACTAATTTTTGGCAGCCTATTAAAATCAAGTTGTTCTGCACATTGGAGAATATCAGCAGACATGCAAGTATTTCCTGCTTTTTGGTAGAACAAAATAGTTAGATACCTCATGATATAAGTGACCTAAAAATGCCTGGAGCAGCCTGGAGCATTAAATGCATGTACAAATGTCTGTCTAAAACTCTCTCTCTCCCCCCCCCCTTCTTTCTTTCTCTGCATTTGCACATCAATGCATGGCATGCCCTTTTGCATGAATGGTCTGGCACAATAGAATGGTTTTTTTATAGACTATTCAAACTAGCATTGGAAATACCGACCAAAAAAAAAACTAGCATTGGAAATTTTTTTTTTTTTAAGTTCTTCATTGACATTTTCTGTCAAACTGCCTGCAGAATGCAAGATGTGGCGCAGAGCAAACCCAGACTATTACGCACAAAGCTCCGACAATTACCCAAGCGCCTACTCACAGTAATAGCTCTTATCAATCCATACTCATGCAGTATCAGCATAGCATCTATAATATAAAGAGGGATTTCTTGGCTATTTAACTGATAATAGCCCACCTCAGTTCATATTGCATAATCTCATTTTTTAAAGATGTGGAGCTGTTAAGCATTCCGGATTTCTCGTACTGCTCGTTTGGACATTTTTCATCTTGTCCTGTCCAGTTAAATGACCATGGCCCTTTTTTGAGAGACCATGCTGGTGTGAGCCATGCTTGTGTTACATGCTTCGTATTATAATTCTTCAATGGCAATTTGGAAGAAGACCATACGTAGAATGTTTGATATGTCAGTGTGTGTTTGGAGAATCTCTCATTCTAAATGTAGCTGACATATATATTTGAATTGCAGTTCAGGAAAAGTCGCCACAACTTGACGATGGCGGTACAGGTTTACCGCCCCGCGATGATGGCGATGGTGGAGGTGGTGGGGGTGGCGGTGGCGGCAACTGGTCAGGTGGATTCTTCTTTTTCGGCTTCCTTGCATTCTTAGGCTTTTTGAAGGATAAAGAAAGTGAAGGTGACTACAGGGATAGCAGCAGGAGAAGATAAAATGAGTGTAATGAGACTGTAAGTCAAAAGTTTGATACCCCAATACAAGTTGCTTATCTTTCTTCAAATTTTTTTTTTCTTGTGAAGCTATGATTTGTAGAATTTTATTGTCTCATTGGTTCAATGCTCTATGCAGAGCATGGTTCTTTATAGTGAGTATTAACCGCAGAAATAATACAAAGAGACATGTACTTTGTTGGTTCTTTTCTAAATTATGTGGGAAGTTTTGCCCACAGAAATGCAACCATAGCCAAAAAGGAATTGATGCCTCAATGGGAATGGCGATTGCTACCACTCCTGAAGATGAAAAAAAAATTCAATGCTTGTGATATTCGCATCTGATTGGCGAGATATCGACCCAACCCGCTTGAACTCTACACAATACTTGGGTTGAGGATCAGTTGAGGAGTGAGTAAATGTCAGGATTGCTGTAACTTTTATCATGCTGTAAAACCTCAGATAACATCTCCATCCCATCCTTTTGGAGATTTTACTTTATGAGGAGTGGGTTAATTGTGTCCTTTTTCCATATGAGAATAAATGTTGGAATGAAGTACTGATCACCTGCTGCTGCGCTGAGTTAAGCCCTTGAAGATTTTCATTCACTTGCTTTTCGATATTTAAGAACGCTTTCTCAAGTGGAATCTTACAGCTAGAACATTCACAGGCAAACGAGAAATGAGTCACTGCATGAAAACCTTCTTGATGAAGCCAGTGAATTGCAGTGTACTCAATTGGAAGGATCATATTCTTTCCTATATCGTTAGGATGTGATTAGCTGCAATGATTCACTCTTTTTATGTCGTTCTCGATGTCTGTAATGGTTCTTTGTGAAAGTTACCCAGATATTATCCATAATCACTTGGCTAATTCTCATCCTAACATGAAAATTAGAAGACGGCATCGCATTCATACGTCGCATCTCGCTTTCAATGTGCAAAAGAAGGCAACACGGTCTGATGGGGCCGATTGGGGATGGGCTCCTGTCCTATGAATGCGGACTTGTCAACTTTTCCCGATTCAATGTTTGGAGTTGGTTGGTCCTTGGTCTTGGTCATGCCCCCATTGTTGCTAGGGGTGTCAAAATCACCCGACCCGAACCAACCCATGTGGACGACAACCACAAGCTATGGCTCTCTCCCGCTCCTGTCCTGGACAGTCGTTCTCAGAAATGGTACGGAGCCAGGACTTGGGATGAAATGAGCTTAAAGTTAGCTTGGCCCGGTGCAATTTCTCAATGACCAAGCCACTGATGATGAAAGAATGAGAGCATGGATTTAATGGCAGCACCTACCGTCACGAGGAGTCGGACGAAACCTTGCCTTAAACCCGACAACCCTTCATCTAGGTTCTCTGTCAAATTGATTAATGGGGTTAAGAGTGGTGTTCCTACGAATATGGCAACTGCCATGAAAGTGGGGACAGAAAGCTCCATTAGCACCTTTGCTAATGAACAGGGGAAAAAGAAAGAAAGATGATTACAAAGCGCTAATCCCACCGACGGGAGAGCTTTCTTAGTCAGGCCAATCAAAATCCAAACTGAAATTCAAAATCAACATCGCCCTTTTCCATCGGCATCAGTCTTTTTCTATAACTCTCCTTTTTTTCCTCTTTCCTTTTTCCCCTTGCTGTTTCATTTCTTCCCTACGAGCACGACCCTGTTTCTACCTGTCACTAAGCCCCATTAATCAATCCCGAAAGTTAGCACGACAGCATGATTGAAGCATCGATGCAAGAAAGGCTCGCCTTCCCCTGTTGGAGATTGCGTGGATGGAGATTGAGATTCACTGTAGAAAGGCCGCGTATTAGATGATGATTGCTCTTTTTCCATGATGGTTTCTCTGACCGAATCAGCCTAACTTTCACCACAGAGTCAAGGAAAAAATCAAAATCGCAACCAACCCCATTCATCTTGGGTCTTGCGTGATAACCGAAATTACCAACTTTCGGGGGTTGAATTCGATGAGTTGCTATCATTCCTTTTACCAAGATGAGAGGAGAAATTTGTCAGCATGGCTCTTTTGTGGAGGACTTTACTTCCGTTTTAGTCAATTTGTTGGTGACTTCGCCGTAAATCAACAATGCTCTCCAAGACTAAGAGAAAGACATAACCCTGATTTGGTCCGGCCACGCGCGATGATCAATGATAATATGTCGTTTTGTGAAAGTAGTGAGACTTCGTCAGAGCTCAAAGCCGATGAGAAGAGAAAGAAAGCTAGCTGCTGACGACATACTGTAGTTTAGGGGTGAGCATGGTCCGGGTTGGTCCGGGCCACCCCCTAACCCTAGGACCAACCCGTACAGTGTCGGTCCTCAATTTTTAGGACCGAGGACCGATCCTATTGAGCTTGGGACCAAGGACCGGACCGACCCAATAGGTTCGGTCCGGTTCCAGGGTCAACCCAGGACCGATCGATAATTTTTTTCGTCTTAATTTTTATACTCCCTAAAAAAACAAACCCACAAATTCAAATGACACATCCATTGAAAATGCGGCATTATGCAATTAAACTATAAATACCAATACATATTTAGCAAATTTAAGATAACGCAATAATAGAAATTTCATACCTGCTAACCGCTCATTGAGATATGGAACAAGATTTTGTAATTATCTATCTTTAATATTCATAACACCATATGCGAAAGCGTTTTCCTACATTTGATCATGTAGAATCCACTTAACCAAAAAATGAATTTCACACCACTTGACTAGCATTTGATTATGTAGAGTCCACTCAACTAAAAAATGAACTTCACACCACTTGACTAGCAAATCACCGTATCAACTACAGTACTACTGTACTCTTTAAAAACTTCTACAAGTTGACACAAATTAAAAAGCAAAGTGCAAGTGAAATTCATTAGTAGAATACAATTAAACCATAAAAGTTCAAAATACTTAATATAAACCATAAATATATAACTTCACATCTTGTTAATTCACTCGAACTTCTAAACACCCGAAAACAAAACAAACGACACATAATTAATACTCAACAAAAGTTTTAAATTGAAATTACTATTAATGCTATTGATAGAACATGTCAATATAATATAATATAATGACATTTTACTTAGGTTTGAATATATAAAAGAATTATATATAATATACGGGGTTGGTCAGGGGTTGGGCGACCCAAAACTCTGGGGACCAACCCGGCCGCGCGGTGTTGGTCCTTGAATTCGAGGACCAGGACCACCTGGTCCCTTGGGAACCGGACCAGGGCCGGCAGGGGTTGGGCGGTCCGGGGGTCGGTCCGGGGTTGACCCTAGACCACTGCTCACCCCTACTGTAGTTAGAGTTTCATGCAGCATCGGATGACGACTTGACGGTGTGGTCATAGTATGCTTGTTTAATATATATATATAGATTTTTGTTTTAAGTTTTTACTAAGTAGGCAATGTCGATTATCGTTGGGATCCATTGATAAATTGAGCTCCATCAGGAAATGAATCCAAGAAATATAGGCATATTTTCCATTCCTTCTCGCCTTTATGCAATTGTCGAGTAATTTAAAATTGGAAGAACTTGGCAGCATGATAACATGATCTCTTGTGAATTTCAGTTGCGCTACAATCATTCTTTCACTCTTTCTCCTAACCTCATGGATGTAGACTGGAGCGAATCCCATTGGTGACCACTATGTCGCTTCTCTACTTTTCCCCAAGTTTGCCCGGGTGCTCCACTCGCTCATGTTAGGCAAATAATTGTCGGGTCATCTCATCTTCATATGTGTATATACACCATCATGTCGAGTAGCAATGATCGTTTCTCAACATGGTAAATAAATTTAAAAAAAAAAAAGGAGAAAAAGAAGTAAGTACCTTACAACAGTGTACTTGGGGTATAGACCGACGCCGAGGCCAAACTACAAGTGCTGCAATTATTCAGAGCGATGTGACATGGGGAAGATCAACATGGGGAATCGAAATTCGATCCAAAAACCATGTGATCCCGCTACCCCATTTCTCGTGCTCCCGCCTGACCCACCTCGCAACGCCCCAAACGCAAATGTCGTGTAGACAAGATGCACCAGTCCGATCTTGGAATTTGCCCCGGTCTTTGCGCTCTCGCCATTCGTTTTCCAATTTGTCGCTGCTCGACCGTGGACTCTTCCGTTCCTTCGGTCCCTGGTTTTCTTCCCTTCCCTTTTTCCTACCACTTTCGACCGTTCGTCTGCAACAATTTCCTCGAAAGCGCACGGAAAGAGAGGCGGATGTTCACTGAGGAAACGTTGGTTTTTCTGCCGGTCGTAAAGCTCTCGTCAACTCTTTTGGGGTATTTTACGTCTGGGTCGGGAGGAAAGCGGATTGCGAGGGGCTGAGTTTGAAGACGATTGGTCCTTTGGAGTGGGAACTTTTTTAAGGTTTTTTTCCACGCGTGTCCTCGCTGGATGGTGTCGGATTGCGTCAAGAACATCAATCGATCTGGCAGTATAAAGACTTTTTGTCATGTAATGAATTTGAATCGATGGATTAGTGAGTTTTAGGACTGTTGACAAACCGATTTGACTCGAGTGTGATAAAGTGATTTCGACCGGCTAATCACTCTTGACACCCATCGTTGTTGCATCGTACTTGTACGTCGATGGACGGAAAGTGGGTAGTAGATTTGATGGATACACTTAAATTATCAAACAAACTAATATTGACAGAATATCATAAAAGCAGATGTCCATTAAGCTTTAAAATGACATGAATATAATTCATTACGCCATTTTACCACTTGTCATCTATAGATTTTCATTCATTCAATAAAACCTAACTATTCTTCCTCAATAGTAATGATTGAATTAAAATATAGGGTTAATGCCCTGAAAAATCCCAAACTGGTACATTTGTGACAAATTTATCCCAAACTATTTTTTTAACCACCAAAAACCCTAAACTGGTATACCTTTGACAAATTTACCCCAAACTGGTACACTTGTGACAAATTTATCCTCTGTTAGTTTTCGTTAAATTTTATTATCAAATTATTAAGTTAAGTGACACGTGATAGTTGGCCGGTTACCAATTTAGGATTTTATATTCCGTTTGTCACTTTCTTTACAATTTTTGTGATTTTTGTGGTATTAATCCAATTTAAAGCATAGGATATATTTGTCACAAATTTACCATTTTGGAATTTTTCAGTCAAATAAATTAGTTTTGGGTAAATTTTTCATAAATGTCTTAGTTTAGGGTTTTTATAGTCGGTTGGGCACATATATACTAGTTTGGGATTTTTCATGATAAAAAAAAATAATTTAAAGTAAATTTATTACAAAGTCGTCTGGATTTGGGTTTTTTTTCAAGGTATTAACCCAATATAGGATTAATGCCCTGAAAAATCTGGGTGCATTGATTTTCACACACTTTAAGCTATAGGTACCGCTCCCTCACTTTAAGCTCGTTTTCTCTCTCCTCTACATTTCCGTCATCTCCGGTGTTGACTTGATTGTTGCCGTACAAATCAATTTCCGGTAAAGTCGCGTGCCGAGTTCGTGATTCACGATTCTAGCTTCAACACCGTGAGCCATAAAAATTGTACTTCTCCACGGTTTCATGTCTGATACTTTGAATTTGTACACGAAGAAGATGACGAACAATAAGTATGTTCACTGACACCCAAATTTAACGCTTACAATTTGTACACAGAGAAGATGACAAACAACAAGTGCATTTACTGACACCCAAAATTTGACGCTCAGTTATCATGTAATGATTACATGTGGACCATTACAATACGATCCATTCTATAAAAAAGAGAAGTATCATTTTAGAAAGTACTGAAAATTCAGATTATTAATAAATGGGATAGTTGATATGTACGCAAGAAAGGCAATCACCCTCTTTTTAAGCAAATTCATGAATTAGGGCATTGAGACTCGATTTTTGGGGGATGTTGCAGAATTAAGAATGAGAATTTAGGCTCTAAAGGAGCTGCTCTCCACAAAGGGAAGGGCGCTTTTCTGGCCTCATCTCCCTCAGAATGCAAATTTGCAAGTTTATTTTCCTTTGAATAACTTTTTAAAATTCTTTTCCATTTTTCTATTCAAGTAAGAAAAATCTATTTATTCAGAAACTGCCAAGTGTCGATATTCTAATGCGCAGGGGACCATTCTTCGTAACACATTAAAATAAATAATATTGGTGATCCGTACAGGGTGGGGGGTCCAATCATTGACAACATGGGCCTTACTTTTTCATTTAATGCCGACGTGGCAGCATATATTGTTGGTTAGGAAATCATATCAGCAATAGCATCTGCACAGGAAATTGAGTTTTTTTTTTTTTTTAATTTTTTTGGAATGACAACAGAATTTGGAAACAATTTTCTGCCTTCCAAAAAGTTTGATTCGAAATTCGACCGAAATAAAATATAAAAAGAGAAGGAGAAGAAGTTCGATTCGAAGCACAACAAGCTTTTATGTGCATTCCTCTACTTATTTTAATGATTGAATTTAAAATGGAGATTAGAATATCTTTTGAAGGATTATATTCTATGAGCCACTAGATTTGATGGAAGAACTTTCCCTTTTCTCTCACTCTCTTAGTTAACATCACAAAAATCTCTCAATTATATCAATTGTAACATCAGCTTATCAAATTTTTTATTGCACCTCCAAAAATCTGAAATTATATCCATCATAATATACGTGTTCCAAACTTACTTTTTAGTGATTAGAACCTCTAAAATTAATGCGATAAATGATCCTAAATTTATATCACACTAAGACAAATTTGGGTTTTGTCAACGTGAAAAAAAATAAAAAAAAATTGGACTATTGATATTGCAGTAGGGAAAATTTAAATTTTCTTTTTGTGATTGAAATAGAGTATTTTTTTTTTTTATATGTTGGTATCAATTTGAGAGTTCTGACAACATAAAATGATTTTGAAGTACCACGTGTCAATTTTGACATCGCCGTGAAGGGATCAGGCTCTTCTCTTCGTCACTAGAAAAAGGGCAAAGCTTCTTTGTGCGCTTTTCCTATTGTCTAAGAATATGGATTTCATGGTTGTGCGTGCAAGTGACGTGACACTGCAACCAACGCAATGTCAGGTGTCTATCAAAGCTCTACATGAACAGGCAGTACACTTGTAAGGAAGCCCCAAACTCATAAAATAAAATTTTCGAAAATTATAAAAAAAAAAATTTACCCCAAAAAACTTTTACCCCGACTAATTATAAAAACCCTAAACCGGCAATTATTCATATCAGCATCCACCGTACCAAATTGCTGGTATTCACAAATCAGTGAATTTAATTTTGATAATAAAATTTAACGAAAACTAAAATCGTTCTAAAAAATTTCTAGCTAAAATCATTTGAAAAGATTCATGATACCCAACTTTTACTTTTACTTTAATAACTGCTACATTATTGCTATGAATTGACCGTAGGCTCATGGCTAACATTCATAGATTAACTCATTCAATATATTATCTGTGTTGGCCTATCCAATACCAAGCCTAATGGTTTTATTTTATTTTTTTGACATACAGGTAAGCATTTTTCTAAGAGGTCACCTATTACATGCTTAATTTTAGAGTTTCAAAGCAAAACTTATCGTTACGTCAAAAGGTATTCCAATAAGTTAATTTCAATTTTCACATATATATCCTAGAATAAGTTTCATTCTTTCAATGCACAATTCTGTTCATTCCCATCCTCATCACCATCTTAGAAGTTTGTCAAGAGCCACTCATTGTCTCACTCTCATTGGACCATATCGTTAGACTTTAAGCCAACAAAAGCTTTTGAAAGTCTATTACGAATGAAAGGAAATAAGCTAGATAAGCCGAAAGAGAGGGGGGGGGGGGGAGGGAAGAAAGAAAAGGGGAAGATATGGCTTTTCGACCATGCTTTATCATCTATTACAAAGTTGGAAAGTTGTCTAGGCAGTGCCGTTTTGTTCATCCAGTCATTTTGTAAAGTGATTCCTTATGCTTTCGTTTCGACAGTTTTTATCTCCTGAACTTTATGAGATGCTGCGGTATTCTGCTTTTTCGAGCTTTCTTAGGATGATCGAGAAGAGCATGTACTGAAAATTTCGATCTCTTAATGTGATAAATATAAGAAGTTGGTCGTGAATAAAACTGGGAAAATCGAGAGTGAATCTAACTTTGCAAGAGGCCGGTAAGAATAGTACAACTTTGGTTAAAGAGGCATGTCAAACGAGGAAAAGACATTCCTTTTTTCGTTTGCCTTTTGGCCGGTGAAGGAAAGGCATAGTCTCTAGACTACTTTGTAAATAGATGATAATAGCTAATGTCCATGTTCGGCAACAATGTGACCACTTTGTAAATAAATAAATATATAAATAAACATTTTCTACATTGAACTAAACATCAAAATGACCAAATTGTAAATGTTGTAACTTCACGTATGATTAGAGTCAAGCATGTATTCCGCAAGTGTGCAAAGTATAATAGACAGTAAAAAGAGAAAAAAGATTTAATAGATCGATGGATGCCTAAAAGAAAAGAAAAAATTATGGTTATTTTTTCATATGGAGAAAATGAATGTAGTAATTTATTTGAGTAGAACGAGTGGGTGTTTGGCTTGTTAATAGATGTAACTATATATATATTTTAATGATTTCGTGAAGAGTGATTTTGAAAGGAACAAAAATGAGAATAAATTAAGTGTTTTCCAATCTCCATCTGTTTCATAAGAAAGTAAATTATTTATAAAAATATTTTTATAAAAATAATCACTTTTATCGTCCAAGATAATTAGCTAATGAAAGATGTGTTCATTGTAAACAATCATTTATATCTAAACATTTTCGCAAGCGATGCAGTATTTTTCGTTTATTCATTTTTATAAGATAAACAATCAGTCAAATTTTAAGAAAATAAATTTGAAATAATTATTTTTCTGCGAAACACACACATATATATGTACATGAGATATTCAGACCTTTCAATGTTTGATTTGAGGTCTTTGTCTTGCTTGCTTGTGGTAGCTCACATAATTCAATGTTTCGCTGTACATATTTTTTCCCCAATGGAGACCCCAATGGAGGGCACATGGTCATGTCTTGGCTAAGCTATTGATTAGGTAAACAGGCATTAATGCCTTTTGACGCGCTTATGAAGATAAAAAAAGGAAAAAGTAAATAGCATCTGTCGAGGTAAGGGCAGATACTTTTTGGCGGCTTCGACTAGATGCTCTAGGGCCCTGTGTAGCATCTTCCCATGTGGCATAACCATAAAAACTGTCAAATGTCCCTCGCCATTAATCTTCTTTTCTCCTTCCTGGGTAAGTTTGATTTGTCGAAATAACCGACTAACGTTACTAAATTTACATGCCCATTAAGGGATTAATCCCCAAAAGGGTTTCCACTCGATGAATGCACAAGCATTTTATTGTGATTCAAGATTAGTGAACAAACAAAGATAGGCGACAATGACAACATTGAATTGAACATGAAGACAAATCGATAAATTATTTAACACCTATTGCTTGTTCAATCTTGTCCGATCACAATCTCGTTAGTTCAAATGTTTCCTCGCGACGATAGTGTAGAAGAGGCTTTTTTTTCTTTTCTTGCGAAACACGATGACAAAGTACTCTTGGGTTGTTTTGTTTCTTCCTTTTGGTGCTATGGAAGAATGGTTTCTTTTGAGAAAGCTTTCATATGCTAGTACACCTTCCTGGTTAAGTTTCATTAGAAGCAAAGCTTCTGCACAAGGGCAAGGGATCCTTGTTGATTTACTTGCTCCAGTGGACCGCGCTAAGTAAGAATGGACGCCTCACGTTTCTGGATAGATTTGAATCTCGAAGGATATAAAACGGATTCACAACCCTCGTCTCTCAAATTGAAAGCAAGAGAATGCTCCCTACTTAAATCTTAGTCTATTTTATCATAGCGGGATCAATTATTGAGATCGCTTCTGTTAAGTTAGGAGCAAAGAGACAAGTGAGGACCTCATATTTACCGATTGAACTACCCTATCATGTGTATAAAGACCGACATGCTAGTGGCCTGGGTTAAGATAAACGATGAAAGGTAGAAAAAGCACGCAATAGACCATATAGATATACATAGGCAAGAAAAAAGAACGCTTCCAAAAATCAAGCTAGAGGTGGTTGAAAAGAACCTCTATCAAAGAATCACATGAATTTCTTGCGCTAATAATTTATGATCCGTTAAGTTTCTTGATTGCTAATATGGCATGACATATCAATTCAATTTTATTTTTTTGCCATAATTCTTTGTTTAAGATAATTATGGATTGCGATGTGTCACAAAGAGATTGATAAGTGATTGGATAAAAGACCCCTTTCTTATCTGTCTTAATTAGGGGGGAGGTAGGTGTATGCAGTGCTATATGGGGCAGTCATTGCTCTAATGGTTCCCAGCGGATAGAAGGTTTCTCTTGTTGGCTGCCTTCCTCTTTCGAGTCGCTATCCTCATTCTCTCAGTCCAATCACTCTGTAGCATTTTATTATTGATGCTCGCTGCTGCAATTTCCTACTTGCATAGTGGGTTCGTTTGAGAGGACAATCTAACAACGTAGGCACCTTCTGACCTAAACTTAAGGCATGTTTTGGTAAGAACTCACGTTGCTTCTTCGAAAAGATAAAAGGAGCGGCGAAAATCATGTAGGTGCAATCCTTTTAAAACGTGAGGGTATTGAAGAGATGACCTAAATCGATTCGGAAATTTCTCTAGGCAAAGAAAAGAATCTGACCAAGTCTTGCCCCGGTCCAGCGTCGATTTTCCGAGTCGCCCAAAAACCATCACATTTCCTAAATAAATCAAGAACCAAGAGGTAAGAGTCTTGGCCGCAAATCAACTTTAGAATAAAGAATTTCTTGTCTCGTGTAATTTTAATGATAGAGATAGATACTATGAACCCACACATGTTTCAAAAGTCATACATCACGAGCCAGCATTTTGACCCCAAGATCACTCTTGAGAGAGAGAGAGAGAGAAAAGGGGACTATGCTAATAAACTTGCAAGCTACGGCACAAATAGAGATAACAAGATACAAAAGAAGAGAGCCACAAAGGCCTTAATAATGTCCTAGAAAAGGGGGGGTGACATTGGAAAGTAACACCACCACCCCCTCCAATCTCCAATTTCTTTCACTAAAAATCACTCAAGCCCCTCTCTCTCTCTCTCTCTCTCTCTCTCTCTCTCTCTCTAGCTCATTGTTGCAACTCACCTAAGTATTTAGTGGCCATTTTCTCCTGGCTAGCTCCCCAAGTAGCCGCCAGCTCATTCCTTCCCCCGACATCGACCTCACACCCACCTCCCCTGCCTCCCTCTCTCTCCCAAAGTCACATATAATCACCCCCATACACCCTCCCAATCCTCCATTCAATTCCTACCCAATTCTCTCTCCCTCCCTCCCACCACATTAGCATCATCAAGCCTCCATCTTGATGATGTTCCGTCACACTTTGTCTGCAACATCATAGAACTCCTTAACATTCTCATCCTATAGCTTGTCCTCTCCCTTACTAATCCCTTCGCATTCTCTCCTTCATCCATTCGCCACTCCCCTGCCCCCACACAGTACAAGAAATGGGTCGCGGCGGCAAGCTCGGGCCCTCCTCCGATCTCCAGCTCCAGGATGCCAGCCCGTCCTCGCAGGGCCTCCGCTCCCGCAGGTGGAAGCTCGTCCTCCTCTCCCTCGTCGCCCTCGCCCTCCTCCTCGCCTCCGCCATCTCCGCCATCCTCCTCGTCGGGCTCCGGAGCCGGGCCTCCGGCGACTCCCGGGGCCACCGCCCGACCCAGGCCATCTCCCGCACGTGCTCCAAGGCCCGGTACCCGGACCTCTGCGTCAGCTCGCTCCTGGACTTCCCGGGCTCGATGGTGGCGAGCGAGCAGGACCTCGTCCACATCTCCTTCAACATGACCCTGCAGCACTTCAACAGGGCTCTCTACCAGTCCTCCGGCATGAACTACCTCCAGATGGAGCCGATCGCGCGGTCGGCGTACGACGACTGCATCGAGCTCCTCGGGGCCTCCGTCGACTCGCTCTCCCGGTCGCTCTCCGCCGTCGGGGGATCGGGATCGCCGGCGCCGCCTGAGGACATCGTGACGTGGCTGAGCGCGGCGCTGACGAACCAGGACACGTGCGGGGAGGGGCTCGCCGACGCGAGCGGCGGCGTGAAGAATCGGATGGCGGCGGAGCTCAAGGACCTGGAGGAGCTGGTGAGCAACTGCCTGGCGATATTCGCGGCCTCGGACGGCGGCGGGGACTTCTCCGGCGTGCCGATCGAGAACCGGAGGAGGCTGATGGGTGTGGCGGGAGGAGGAGGGGGAGTACCGAAGCCCAAGGGCGACGGCGGCGGCGAGTATCCAGAGTGGCTAGGGGAGAGAGAGAGGGAGCTGCTGGACATGCCGGCGGCGGAGGTACAGGCGGACATAGTGGTGGCGAAGGACGGAGGGAACGGGACGTACAAGACGATCGCGGAGGCGATAAAGAAGGCGCCGGAGAGCAGTGGCCGGAGGGTCATCATCTACGTGCGAGCCGGGAGGTAAAGTTCCTCCTCTTCTTTTCTTTCATTTGTTTTGGCCTTTTTCAAATGGAGTTTGAACTGAGAGGGAAAAAGAAAAGAAAAGAAAGGAAAATGGCCTTTTCGTCTTTTGCTTCTTTTTGTTCTTATTATAGAGGGAGGATGAATTTTGTCAGCGTAGATTGAATTCAAGCCCTTTAATCATGGAGATTTAATTATTGCACTTTGATAATTGGACAAAAGGGGGTGTTAAATTTATAAAGCCACCAATTATATAACAGAGAGTCGTTTTCACTTTTGGACATAGTGATATGACTTGTGTATTCCACAGAATTCTATGATTAAGATAATTGCCCACCATTCTTCAGTACAAATTCGGCATCGTTTGAGGACTTTTTTGGGTTCTAAAATCGGTGAACACTGAAAAATACGTTCCTTTTGGAGATGTTGCTATTAATAAACTATTTGCAATTCCGCAAGTTAGAGTTTTGAATTGTCTTTATTAGAATAGTAAAATATTATATCATGAATTCACGTATTACTATAAACCTTTAGAATAATTCATAAAGGTTCTATGGTATTTAAATATTCCAATAGACTTATCTACTTTTTGTAGATTTCCATTGCTATTAACAATAGAGGAAAAATGATTGTGAATAATTGATGTGTTGACTAATGTTTTTAAGCTTATCCGTTGTTTTAGGTATGAGGAGGATAACTTGAAGGTGGGGAAGAAGAAGACGAACCTCATGTTCATCGGCGATGGGAAGGGCAAAACGGTCATAACGGGCGGCAAAAGTGTAGCCGACAAGATGACCACGTTTCACACCGCCTCCTTCGGTAAATTTCTGTGCCCATATCCGAATTTCCAAAGTTCAAACTCTCGACTAAGCTAGGCCAAAAATTCTAAGTAATCATTTTGTCTAAATCATTCATTTTTTACGAAACAAATCGAACCTGAAAACCACAAAAAGACATTCAAGTCAATATAGAATTGTTGTGCTTGAAAGCTACTTTAGAAATTTCACAACGAAGAAAAAGGGTCGTTAGGAATGCTTGATGTAGAAAGTAGCATGTGGGATGTTGATTTCAAAAGGCATGGCACCAAATTTCGCCACCAATTAATTCTGTGCACCTTTTAGTTGCAAGTGGACCCCGTGAATGACATCCGGATATCATTAACAATTGTTTCATAAAACTTATCAAACACGTTTGAGAAAAAATTATTCAATTTTTAATGTATTGATTATGAGTGCAACGAGTTTATTTAGTACATTAGGAACCGAACTGTAATATTTGTTCGATTGCTTAACAAATATTTTAGAGACAACTTCTAATTATATCCAAGATATACGATGGCATAATCCAAATTCGAAAGTAATAATGCTGGTTTTCGTAATTGGGAATTCTCATTAGAACTTTCGGAACATCAAAAGAATCAGCTTTTGAAAAGGGTTGAGATCAGCGCTGCTTTTCATCTCCTACTTGTCTTTCTTTTCCATCGTCAACTACACTTTTTTTTCTGACATTTTCTGACTCCAAACGATGTTCCCATCAGTCCATAGGGGCACGACTCCTCTTCTTTAATGATCATGTCGAGATGTTTTTGTTTTGCTGCTCCTACGCTTTGCATCCCTCTCGATCCGATCTTCTCGCCTCTTCATAACGCTGACGACATCGCTTGATGAAACATCGATGGGAGTTTGGTGGTCACAGAATCGAATCCATGGTTGGGAGAGAATCGAGAGGTGGAAAGGGAATGGGCATTATTGGCGTGGGTCATGCCGGGGGGCTGCACATGCATGTTCGTCACTTGCCTGCCGTTCATTTCGATCCCCCTTGGCCTTTCCTATCTTAGAACGATGCCAATTACGCAAAGTTTGGATGCTCGATCCCCATTATGCTAATCCCGAAGCGTAAACTTTATAGGAGAATCTTGATCTCGACACGTCCTTCGTCGGCTTTGTCGTATTGGACGAAAAAAGATGGGCATGAATTATTCGCAAGATGCTTTGGTCGAGAGTCTTAACGTAGAATTCTCTAGCTTTCAGTCGAGCTTTAATTCTTCTCTTCTGCTGTATGACCTGCAGCGGCGAGCGGAGCCGGTTTCATTGCCCGCGACATGACCTTTGAGAACTACGCTGGGCCGGAGAAGCACCAGGCGGTGGCTCTCCGGGTAGGAGCTGACCATGGGGTGGTCTATAGGTGCAGCATCGTTGGATACCAGGACACGCTCTACGTCCACTCGAATCGCCAGTTCTTCCGTGAATGCGACATCTACGGGACCGTTGACTTCATCTTTGGCAACGCAGCCGTGGTCATCCAAAAGAGCAACATCTATGCCCGGAAGCCCATGGCTAAGCAAAAGAACACCATCACGGCCCAGAACCGCAAGGACCCCAATCAGAACACCGGCATTTCGATCCATGCTTGCCAGATCGTCGCCGCTCCAGATCTCGAGGCATCTAAAGGAAGCATCCCGACGTACCTCGGGCGCCCATGGAAGATGTACTCGAGGGTTGTGTACATGTTGTCCTACATGGGCGATCACATTCACCCCGAAGGGTGGCTGGAGTGGAACGGAGACTTTGCGCTAGACACTTTGTATTACGGAGAGTACATGAACGATGGGCCCGGGGCAGCCGTAGGCCGACGTGTGAAATGGCCGGGTTTCCGAGTCATCACATCCACAACAGAGGCAAACAAATTCACAGTCGCGCAGTTCATATTTGGATCTTCATGGTTGCCGTCCACCGGGGTGGCATTCGTGGCCGGACTATCAACTTGAAAGTTGAAAGTGACATTTACAGATACGATATGTTGTGCCGAGAACCCCCCATGCATAGGTTCTCATTTATTTCCTGAGCTTAAGATTTAGGTCGTTTTCCTTATATTTTTTCTTCGAAAGTGAAAAATAATCAAATGTAGGAAAGCCACAATTTCGTAATGCTATTATTCTTCATTATTCCTTTTCCGCTATGTTCATCGGAATCCCTTGCGTAGCCATTCATCAGTCGTAGCAAACATATTTCGAGGTGAAGAAGTCGGCCAACACTATCAAGTCCTTCTCCAAGTCCTGGACAAAAACCTAGGAAGAACTGGTCTAAGGCAGGGCATCATCTGATCACATTTCTTTTCACCTATCTTCGCAGCTAACATTAAATGGAAATGACTTGACAGAAAACCGACGCATGCTAGATTCCCACGGCAACCTGTAAATTTGTCCAGGATAGGAATTTCAGATGGAGAGATTCAGAAGGACCAAAGGTTTCTAGAAAAGAATAAGTACCTAGACCTAACTCTTACTCCTAACTTAATGATCCCCCTCCCCTTCCTAGCATATGGCCTGAAGAAAGTAATTGAAGCCCCACCCCATTCTCGCCCTGGCAGTCACTCTCGCTACTCGTGTGAAAACATTATTAAGCATATTTACATGCCACTACTATGGTTGTAGCAGGCATTTTTCTTGTAGCTCGACTTCTTCATCTTTTTATAATCATACCTTACATAATGAATTTCATGTCTTTAATAGGTATAATAACAGTATTATAGGAGCTACTTTAGCTCTTGCTCAAAAATATATTAAAAGAAGTTTAGCTTATTCTACAATGTCTCAATTGATTACTCATGCTTATTTGAAAACATTGTTGTTTTTAGGAAGCACTAAGTACCTCATAGCAAGGCTTATGCTAAACATTGATTTCCTGCTTGCCTAAAAATAACGCATGTGGTCCGCTCAGAAGTCAGAACACAAGCATATCCAGAAGCCTAAAAATTAAACAGTCCGTCCGCATCATTCAATGCAGTTATCCTTAAAAGTGATATGTACCGTTCCAATAGGACTAGCAGTCAGTGCAGATAAAAAGACTGGGAATTGCACAGAGGTCGATTTCATGTCGCCAATGCTCAAATCATTGTTCCTTGCAAAACCCAGAAGAGCACACATAGTGTTTTTACCCTGCCTGGCCCAAGTGGCAGCTTCGGGCTGTCTTGGATGCCAGGAAAAAAAAAAATTAATGCACCAGAGAATGATGCAAGTGAACAAGCATATGGTCCAAGCATTAGCACAGATTTCCCAAGAGCAGATCAGCTCAGGAGAGGGACTTCCGTCCATTCATGCAAGCATGCACACACTATGTAGACACTACGTATATACAAATTCACTCAATGGCCTTCATTTGAAAGTGCATCGAGGTAGTGATCCATAAGCACTGAGACAGATTCAAGAAATGAACCTTCACTAGCTCCAGGAAGCACACTTTCCTCTGCTTCTTTGACAATCCGCTCAATCACAGACTCCTTGCTAGGACTTTCTCGACACATCATGCTTCCAATGGCAAAGGGAGTAAGCCCTCTCTCCACACCTTTCTTCAAAAGCATAGTAGAGATGCACAAGGTACGAGCACACTCAACTGGCAAGTCCCACCCATGAAATTTCAAGAGTTGAATGTCTTGTTCAGCATCCAGTGACTTGATGTAGTCCATAGTTTCGGGAGAGTAAGGCTGCTGAGCTTGTGGCCAGTAGAGCCACTCAAATGTGCAATCTTCAAACTGCAGCAACAAGAATAAAGATATTAAAAGATGAGAAGAAGACAAAAAACTACAAAGAAGCTTGAGAGGTTTTGGAGCTTGTATGGAGTCATTATGCTTCTGAACTGACCCCAGAAGCTAAACTATTGCTACTCATAGATCAACAGAAGTCCAATACATCTTTTATAAACCTAAAACTCCTGATCATGCTCTCTTCGTTTTATTTACCACCAAAAAAACTGAGCAGTGACAAGCATGAAACATAGACTCTGAAGCAAACACATCATATGCACATTTTATCCTGTCATATGTCAATCTGAAGTACCTATGTGTCACAAGAAAAGCAGTTCATGCACAAATATATTTTCTCTAACCTAACCGTGCAAAGATTTTCTTGTATGAGTCCCATGTTATAAAAGTCATCAACGCAATTTTGGGTATAAAATGATGTAAATTAATAAGTGCAACACATCCTAAAAATCAAAACAAATATTTTAACAGATTTGCACATGCGTACATAACCAGGGGTGATGGAGATTCCATCTTTTGACAAGTTCTGAGGCATCCAATACCCATTAAGGAAAATGCAGGGTTATTAACACTATTATCTCGGATCTCACGCCAATTAGGACAAATTGTATCTCAAAGAATAACAAATCATCTATTGATGTTTAACGGTGTAGCAAATCAACAAGTGCCATATATCCTTAAAAACAAAAGAAAAAAAGATTGCAACAGATCTGCACATAAGTACATAACCATGTGTAATGGAGATTACGGGAAAACATGGGGCTATTAAGACTACTATTGGATCTCATGCCACTTAGCACATAAAAGAAGAACACATAATCTATTAATATTTTTATCAGAGAACAACCAAATGATCAATCGGAGAAGGTAATACGATATACTGACGTTTTCAGGCAGACAGTATCCATGATCAATAGGAATAAGCACTACACGTCCATCTTCACCATCCCTGCTGATCAATATGTTGCCTGCATGCCTATCTGCATTTGCCAACCTTATGTCCAAGACAGAAATCTTGTGTACCTCATCCATGGGAAAAGCTCGGGGTCCCATATCCTCACAACTTCCTATATTCTTCACGAACATCTGCAGTGATCCTATCTTGAAATTCTTGCTTGTGTACTCATAACCTTCTGGATAATTAAACTCTCTATGCATACACTTCACCATAACAGTGGGCGGAACCCCAGCAAAGCCCTTCTCTGAATTGTGAACCACTGGGTGGTCCAAGATGTAAGCTGCAACTTCTCTCAGTGCACCCTCTCCTACCCTCGTGCCCTTTTTCATCCCTTGACCATCTAGTGACAATGGAAGTCCCCGGGGATTATTCACCGCCATTGGTTCTTCATCAATAGGCTTAAAAACTGACACATACTCCAGGCCAGAAAAATCTTGCATGAGGTAAGCTCCTCCCAATCCCTCCGGAGACCGTATGGGCTCATTGCCTCTCTCCAATCCCTGGATGGTAGATTCAATCAGCTCTTTTAACACAAATGGCAGTTCAATTTCTTGATTAACGATGAAAGGTTCCAATAGGAAATCTTTTGGCGGTGGTCGACTCTCTATGATATTGGGTTTCAACAGGTCCCAAGACTGATATTCACCAACTACACCAGCAAGCTCATTAAAATCTGATGCGTCAATAACCACTTCAAAGTGCTTGTCAACAGTTTGAGGCCTCACTTTAGCAGATTTGCGGACCAGCAAGTGGATAACAGCATCACCGTTCTTCCTACAAATGTTGTGGATGAGTCTCTGATCTTCAAGCTCTTCACCATCACATACCAGTTCTTGATTCTCCAGGTTGACAGAGCCTCGCCCCTTCCTCACAATCTGTCGCTTCACATATGCTACCTTTCTGCTCCTCTCAACATGGAACTCATATTCCTTCCCACAAGCAGTTCGGACAGTGATAGCTTGAAGATCTGAAAGCCTCAGCACAAGGTGCAACACGTCTCCATCGGCAACCCCATAGTCTCCAATGCAAGAATTGTCCCGAGCTAGTTCTCTCCCATCAAAGAACAGTTTCTGCTTTCTGACAAAGAACCCTCTGTCTGCCTGTATCTTCAGCTTCACAGACAAAATTGAATCTGACTCCCTTATGGGCATGGGAGTCAGAGACCCAGCAACTCTGAGGTAAATCAGGATCGGTTTGTTCAAATGAGGACCATATTGGTAGGAGAACTCCAGAACCGGGCTAGGTGCCACACTAACACCCGACATCTTTCTCTCCTGTTATCTGCACCGCCCCTTGTCTGAATAATCAAACTTCAATCTGTCGAAACCTTTGTCATGCTCTCTAGACAATCCATTTGACCAGATAGTCCCAAACTTCAACTTTGAGTAACGTCACCTCAAAGCTGAAAAACCAGGAAACTCGGTTTCCCCGCTCAAACAGGTTCTCTGACTTAATATTCCAAGCTCAATAACCTCCAAAGGCAAACTCAAGGCATAAGCCAATCTCCGACACACCAGATCTTCTGGAGGCATCCAGTGTTAGGGTTTCTTCCGCACCATAAGTGCAATTATTTGAAGAGAACCGGAATCTTCTGGAAACTACAGCCAATCTCAAGCAAGAGAAACAAGTAAAAACAAATCGGAATCAGCTCATGATCAACCACGACCGGGAAACCTTATAACCGATCAAAAAGCAAAATGCCAAAGAAACGAAGAGATACTGACGTTTCTTTATGAATCCGTAAATACCAGCCGAACTGCAAATCACTAAGCATTGATGCACCAATTAATAATGGAAAAGCTAGCCTAGCCTAGTCAATCAAACAACGGAAAACCTAGGAGCTCAATCTGGAGCACCACGAAAGCCTCACAACGCTCCCCGGATTATCACCTCGCGCTTCTCGCGAACGCACGATGCTAAAAGCCAGCACGAGCGGCATTGCAGCCACAACAGAGAAACGAAAAAAGCAACAGCCAGGCAAAGGCGACCGAAGAGAGAAGCGCAGAGACAGAGGATCGACCGGTCGCGAACAATCCGACCAGTATCTGATCACCGTCCTCCACAAGGAATCTCATCCTCCTTTGCACCGGCAAAAGGTGCACCGACCTGACCACGACACTCCATTTCCAGCCGACGCGCACCGACAGACACGGCGAACGGACCGAAAATGGAGAGAAAGAAGCGAAAAAAGAAAAAAAAGAAGGACAATGCCGAAGAAGCTGCACGTCGGAGTTACCTGAAATGATCAGGCGAAGCGGCGGCGGCGACGGAATGCGCGGTCGCCGGGATCACCGCGCTTCACCGTCTCCGATCGTCGAGGCGGTTCGACGCCCTCCGAAACCCCCGAGTTCCTCTGCGACTAGAGCTTCTCGCTTCTCCACAGAGAAACAGTCTCCAGAGAGAGAGAGAGAGAGAGAGAGAGAGAGAGGATGGGAGAACGATGGTAACGCTTCTCAAAATGAAGGAACCATCGCGCTCCCGTTGATTTATAGGTGCGGGGTGACGGGAGGAAAGGTGACTTTGTGCGGAAGAAACGGCAGGGGGCGCCAGACGGCGTGAGGTTTTTTCCCGTTAACGGGACGTCGTCTTCTTCGGCGGGCTTTCTCTCTTCCGTGGGGCTCGGGCTAGAGAATAAAAAGACTTGGCGGAGGAGTTTACCCCCCGCGGAGGTTTCGCTGCGTTGAGGACGAGACTGCCCTTCTCGAATCTCGATGGGATGGATGTAGTAAATATTTAAATGATGGCAGTTGAAGAATATCTTTTCTTATTTTGATATTTTGGCAATGTTATATGCTCTTTTTTTTTTTTTTTTTTTTTTGTCAAAGCAATATTATATGCTTTGGCTAGGCCAATTTCGGACAATAATTAACATGAAAGATATGCCAAGGCATACAAAATTTGGAAAATTAAGTTACGTTTTACAAAATAGCCATTTGCAAAAGAAAGTCAATCCCGGTCAATTTCGAATTTTCTCAATTAATAGAAATGAAAAAAGTTCTGTTGTATTTGTTCTTTTTTTATAAAAAAAATTGGGACTCCGAATTACTCTTTATTTGTCACTTAGCCATTATCAAGAGTTTATCTAATTAGACAATACATTGAGATTTCGATACTTGTAAAACTTTTGATATGATTAGATCGGAGGCAAAACCTCACCAATGATAATTATTACATATAATGAAGTTCAAGATTCGATACGAGAACTCATGATACCCAACTCTATTTCCTCATTTGGTAATTTATTAGAGAAATCTCATAGGATATCGTGTCCCATACTTAAGTGGTCATTAAAAGATCTCATCGTGCGGCAACCTTTTCATAGATCCAAGGCTGTCTGCTTAAATATCTTCCTCATAGGAATAGCAACAGTACTAGATTTCACCATTGCTATTATTATAATAATAATCACTCGCATGGATAATCACCCCCCAAATAAAATACGAGCGATCAGCTTAAATAGTTTATTAATTTACATTTCTCCAGAAGAAGCCCTGGGCACGGGGAGGAGGCGAAGGGTAAGGACGTAATTTCGCGGCCATCTGCCAAGACAAAACGTAATTAACCCCAGTCGGGCTTTCACTTTGACGCGTGAACTGACGCGGAGAGGTCAGACAGACAGACCGACAGAGTAATTACTGCGCTGTTTAATGCAATTAGCAGCTCGGGGAGACAACTAACGGCGTCAGTTACGGAAGCCCGGAAGGGTCCGTTAAGATCCTAACTTGGACTAAAAGGTACCGTCCATTTTTTTGAATCGCAGGAAGCGCGCCTGCCATTGCCACGTCATGCATGGGACTCCCGCCACTGGAAGTCAAAAAATCAATCCCGTGATCCCGCCCACGTGGCAGGACCCGATTGGGAGAACCTCGTGGCTTCCGCAAAATTTTCCAGCCCAAAACAGAAGCAAAGAAGAGATTCCGTATTGTAGAAAAATTTGAGTTGACAGGGTGGGGGAGAAGAAAAAAACTCTGCTACCATTCCGCCTTCAGCGTCAATGGAGGAAAGATGATGATGATGACCAATAAGTTAATGGGGGGAAAAACAGACAAAACTTCACAGGCTCCTCTCGATGAACTCCCAGATTCTCTCCTCCATATAGATCCGGTCCCTCCGCCGCCGCGGCATGTGCCGTTCATCCGGGAAGATCAGTAGCTCGTACCGCTTCCCCGCCTCCACGAGCGCGTTCACCAGCCGCGCGGTGTGCCTGAAATGCACATTCTCGTCGATCATGCCGTGGACTAGCAGTAACCTCCCTTTCATGTTGTCCACGTGATGCATGACCGAGCTGGATTCGTAGCCTTCCTGATTAGCAGAAGGAAGCCCCATGTACTTCTCGGTGTAGAAGGTGTCGTACCCGTCCCAGGATGTTACAGGGGCGCCGGACACCGCGCAGCAGAAGACGTCGGGACATCTGGCCAGTGCCATGGCAGATAGATATCCACCATAACTCCAACCGTATATTCCGATCCGACCGGCTTGAGCTAGCCCTTCTTTGACAAGCCATTCCGCTCCAGACACCTGATCCTCGACGTCGATGTGGCCAAACTTCTGTTTAACAGCACCTTCGAACTTCAGACCACGCCTGGCGGTGCCTCGGTTATCTAACTGTTGCACCAGGCAGTAAAAAATTGTTGTTAGTCACCAGTCAATCACCTAGAAGCTTTTGGCAGAAATTCATGGAAGCCAATATCAAATAGGTCAGTATGTCAGTTATTGTGATGGACCACTCAATGAGAGAGAGAGAGAGAGACAGGATAGGCCCGTAGTAAGGGAGAAAAATGCATTTTTGATTTTCTCCGCTGCATGTTCTTTCCAGCTTCCTCACCCATATCAGCCATTGTCGGTTCTACTATGTCTATGAATCGGAAGTAGTGACTTCCATTAGGCCCCATCTCATGTTGATGAAATTGAAAAGAAGAGTGCTTAAACCGTCATGCAACCTTACTGTAAACTTACCATGCAGCATAAATGGAGTAAGATGCACTGCAAAAGTAACTGGCAAGATCATGACACATTGGGGGATTTGCCTAACTTCTGCAAACAGCCTATGTTCATAAGTTAGAGAGGATGTCTGAGGCGACTACAGAGATGGTACTAACCTTCCAAACTAAGATGCCTTTGCTTCTCAAATACTGTGCCTTCATGTCAACTGTATTTGCCCATGAATCACATACCAATTGTACGCATGGGCCACCATACACAGCTATCATCGTCTTGTAAGGTGGGGGTCCAAATTTTGCTATATCAGGTTTGTACAGAGCTCCATAGCACACCCCCATCATTTCCCTGGATTTGCGTGATCTCTGGAGGCTCAAGCTGCAGCTTCTTCAACCTTGGAATGGTCAATGGAGGCTCATACAATGGCAAAATTATGCTGCCATCATGCAGGGAGCACAGTGACACCCTAGGGGGAGAAGTGAGAGAATCATGAATATCAACAAAAGTCCGCAGGTGATGATCAAGCACAACTACATGTTTTCCTTGTCCATTGGTTAAACTCTTTGGAGCTGGCAAAGGGCTACTCTTGTCTGGGAAAAGTTCCGCTGAATATAAGTGCTGTTCCAGGGGTCCATCTACGGTTCCTGTAAAGTATACAAGTCCTGCGGCTTCATTTACACCTGCAATTTGCTCAACCATCCAGTCACCTTCCGTGATAGGTCCTAGGCAAGTCCCATTCAAGTCATGCAAATAAAGATGTCTAAATCCTGTTCTTTCACTTGCCCATATAAATCCCCCAGAAAATTTGGCTATTCCTTTGTCTAGAGGAGTGAAGCAGTCATGTAAGTTAATCCATGTACTCTGTTCTTCCACCAGTACAACTTTTCCTTGGCCTGTCCTAATATCAAACTTAAGCATCTTCAATTTGCTATGTGACCTGTTTAGGACCTGAGCTGTCAGAATATTTCCATGCATCCAGTTGACTCGGGCCAAATATTCATCCGCATTGTCAAGCTCATTTGTTCCTCCACACTGAAGATCCATCCAAGTAACAGGACCTCCAGCAGAGGAAACTACCCCAAGACGAACTTTAACATTTACAGCTCCTGTGAAGGGGTAAGCATGATCTTCTTGTGCCTCTGGACCAACTGAGCTTTTACCTTGATGCATTATCCTGAACAAAGGTACGCCCGAAGTGTCAACTTCTGTGAATGCAATGAACCTGCTGTCCAGTGACCACCAATACCCATTTTTGCGATCCATCTCTTCCTGAACACGGAAACAATATCATATCAGAGAAAAACCAGAATATAATAAACACATCATCAAGTGATATAGTATTTCAGTAGTATTTTATCGCTTTTACAGCATAAACATAACTTTCTGGTATATCCTGAAGACCTAGAAGTTCTTCAATAATGCTGCACGAATGTAAATCAAAATATGCTCCACAGAGAGAGTGAAGAAAGAAAATTACCTGAGCTATGTACTCTGCGAGACCATGAGTCTGAAAAACATAAGTATTCAGTCAACATCCAGAATTGTCACGAGAAAAATAGAAAAGTCAAATAACAAGCAGACATTTACAGGAACAAACCTCTTAAATATGTAATTGTTCTATCCATTGCAAGAGAAAATAACAAGCAGGCTTAGAACTAAACTCATATATCACAAGAACAGCAACATACGACATTTCAACAAGTTCAGGCTCAGGTGAAGTTGGATAGAAAGAAGAACCGAAAGAAGAGCTTTAGTAATTAAGATTCTGGATTTCCAAACATTTGCTTAAGCTGTTCAAGGTAGAATTTCAGTCGACTACAGGTGAAATAAGTGGAACAAAGTTGGGCAACATTTAATGGAAGAGGAAATAAGCTCAAATCACCATGTAGAACAGAGATAGAGAAAAGACCCAGTATCAATATTTAAGCTCACCACAGCATTATCAATGGCGCCATAAGTTAGCTGATGTTGCTCGTTGTGTAGGAGGTTTAGAACATGCAATTCTCCATCTCTAACAAAAGAAATCATGGTACCATCTGGAGAGATATGTGGATCGATAATCGGTGAGGATGATGTGCTTGGAAGCTTAAGCTCTGGTTTTGAGCCAGAGAGATCCTGAATATAAACCTGGAACCCGAAGGAAAACACATCAGTTGAAGCTGCTTTGACAGATAGTTGATACAGAAAGAAGCAGGCAATGAGGGTCCATATGATTCAAAGTGTTCCGATCAAAAAGCATCAAGATATTTCAGGGTCGTCGTCCATGGAGAGATTACCAAATGACATTTACTTCAACTATGAAGCCTCTCTCCTTTCCCACAAAACAAAGGGGAGAAGAAATGAGGAAATCATAAAGCAAAGATTAGAAATTGGATTGATCGATCTATAGAGGTGGTAGGCCAGTATATACATGCAAAATAGATGTTAAAACAATGACATTGTAGCATGAATGAGTAACCAGATTGTAACACCAAGCTTAAGACTCGTTTTATCCTTTGCAGCAGATGGATTAAAGACCTTCAGAACTTTGAGTATTCAGCAGCATGGATTAGTTTAAAAAACAAAGAAAGAAAAGAAAAGAAAATAACATCAAGGAACTGATCCGCTTGAACTTATACATATGCAAAGTCTGATCATTATTCCTCCCTCTGTGTACTTGAAAAGAATGCATGTTGACGGAATCGCTTACTGACACATGATGATAATTAAGGACACCTGGATCGTAGATAAAAATTTAAATAAAGATTCTTAATCAATGACCAGTAGAATCATTGTTGGATACACTAAAGAGCAGAGGACATACCCCGGCTGGCAAAGGCACCATAAGTGCCTTCCTCTTTGAGTTTGTCTTAATCCATTCATATCGTGTTACTCCCAAACCACGTTCCCTCAATCTCTCCCTTCTCAACTTTTCTTCCGCGGAAATGTTATTCTCATCAAGACCACCATCAGGGGGACTGAAAAATAAATCTTGCTTGCTACTCTTGAGATCAAATGCAAAAACCTTCCTATTTAAAGTCTGATCAGGACTGAACAAATAAGTGACGAGAGAATCATCAGGGCTGAAAGTGATTGATGTCGGTGCACCATATCCAGGCAAGGGATATTGTACTATTTCCTCGATTGAGAAAAAAATACAGTCGTCAATTGCTTGTGCAGCTGTGCTGTCAGTTGCAGGCATATTGCAGAATGACCCGAATCTCTTCAATTTCTTCTCCCTTGTCTCATTAGCTGATTGCATTACAAGATGACTAGATTGTTCTGTTCAAATGACAAAAGAGTATAAACAAGCATGCTAAAATTAGGGTGCTAATCACTTCAACTAAATGTTAACTAGCATATAAATAACACTAGAATGTACAATTACAGGTTAAAGTTGAGTGTGCAACCGTTTGTTTTTACGACTTAAGCTGTGAAAGAACAGCCTGCATTATTTTTGTCTGAATAAGCCCAATCAAACATCATGATGATCGTCAACATTCTTACAACCCCGCAAGTTCAACAGTTTTGCCCGGACTGTGAGTATGCTATGCAAAAACAGAAAAAGCTAGATTCAACAGTCCCACATACAACAAAGCAGAACCCCTTTCAGATCAGCCTGTACTAGCATTGTGAAGTTCACCAATTGCCTTTCAGTCAAGCCACAGAGGAAAACTACCAAAATCAGAACTTGCCAAAAAAATTTCCCGAATATAACCCATCGCTCGCATTCCGGATTCTTATTTCGTCTTCTTTATTTTCCAGAGTCAACAAGTAACTTTTTAATACTTCACAAGGCTTTACTGCTTTCGATTCGCTTCCTTTTTCCAACTAAAAGCAAAAAGCAGCATGCTTATTCGGGGAACTTCCTATCTCTCCTCACTCGTCAACCTCCGAGCTACCAAACAAGGAAAAAATCGATCCCCCCTCATCATCCAATCACGTTCAATCCAACCGCGATAGCCCAGAAACACCCAAAACCCCACAGCTCCCTCTCGAACCTCTCTCATCCAGAACAAGCAAGCGATCCTCCAGGCTACCAAAACCGCATCGGGTCAACCCCCGCACCTCATCACAAAAGAAAAGAAAAGAAACGAAACGAGACAGCGACGAATCCGAGCCGGGGCCGCAATCGGATTTTCGGGCGAGGGAATACGGATCGAGACCGAACCTGCAAAGCGAACGGATGCGATCGGCCATGAAAAAGCGTCGATCGAGACACGATCGCCGAGACCTTTTTTCCCCAAACCCGAATCCGCGCTCCGAAAGGGGAAGAGAGGAAAGGAGAGGGCCTCGAAAATCGGGAATCGGATTCGCGAGAGCCCAATCGGAGATTCCCGCCGCGGCTCCTCGTTCGCGTATCGGCGGAGAGATCTGGAGTTCGCAGGGGGACCGAAATGACGACGACGACGAAGATTAGTGCTTGCGGATAAGAAGGGGAAAAGCGGGATTTGTCGATTCGGAGGTTTGTTCGGCACGCGCCGGCGGCGGGCGGGTGGGGGAGGTTTGGTGATTCACCGAATCTGTGTGGCTCTCGCTTTGGCTCTGGCTGAGCTTCGGGCTTTTTGTTGCGGTTGGCGGCGCGTGGGGGCGAGATTTGGGTTGTGTGCCGGCGGCCGCACGTGACCCCGGATCTGATGCGACCGTCGGATGTTGGTCGCTCGCTCTGATCGTGCGGTCCAGAGGGGGACACGAGTCGCCGGGGCGCCGGCGATGATTGGTCGGGGGCGGCAATGATTGGATTTGATTACTGTCCATAGAAAGCAAACCTAACGATGACGTGTACGCGTGTCAGAAAATTAGAATATTGTGTATGGGTTAATATGGACAATTGAATTCGACCAAAAAAAAAAAAAGTATGGACAATTGAAAATAAGAAAAAACATAACTTTTATACTGTGTTTATTTAAGCGCCATATTTTTTTTTTCATGATTACTTGAGTTGCTTACTTGAGTATCATAAATTTTTCCATATGACTTTTCAATTAATCATTTAAGTGTTAAATTGTTTACCACAAATGTTATAACATATCAAGTTTTCTTTCTCAATCTTTCTGACTTGCTCTTACGGAACCAAGGTCGAAAAGATTCACTTAGGTAAAAATTTTAATTTTTTTTGGAAATTAAGTAATTGATTGAAAGTTATGGTATTGAAATGAACGTTTTTTTTAAAAGTTATGATACTTAAATAAGTACTGCACAAAAGTTATAGTATCTTTGGTGTCCTTATTTCAGAAAAAAAAATGGTATCACATTGCATAATCATTGTGAATGGAATTAGTGGTTGGAGAAATATCAAGTGAAATTTAGGTTTTCTTTGTTGTACGAAAGATGATTGTTTTTGGAAAAATATTTTTGAAAAATAGTAGTTTATATTGCTTGCAAAAACGAATGACCGAAAAAGTTTTTTTATCATCCACATAAATATAATGAAGATATTTGTTGTTTGGCTAATTATTTTAAATAATCTAAGTGATTATTTTTAAAAAATATTTTTCAAGCATTCATCTTTTGTTGAATAGACAAAGTCTTGAAAAAGATTTTACAAAATTGTCACGTGGTAAGTCATTATGGTATAAATTGATTCTTCCTAGGCTAGTGAAACAAATGTCAACCATTTAATTTGACAACACCATCGTTCGTTTACATATCAAGCGTATTTTTCTCGTACATGAAGTCAATTTAGAGCACGTCTTGATAGGCCTTTTTATTTTAATTTTTTTTGTTTGCTTGTTAGATGCATTGCGAATTTTGTTAACTTGAAATATCTAAAACCTTCACAATATGTAAATCTCAACATGCGAACTCATATATAAATTTTTCAAGATTTTTCGAAATTTGAACAATTAACTAGGGCAGGAGACATTAAAATTGATAATATTAAATAAGTTCATTAAATGATGTGGCAAACTGTAAGTGGCTATTTAGATTAGCAGGCCTATTTAACCATCCGACATGAATTTACCACATCATTTTGTAAATCCATTTCTTGTACGAGTTTTAAAATCCACAGCACTAGCCTCCTGAATATTCGGAATCATTTCTTTAGTAAATAAAAGCTACCTATGCCAAGGATAACATGAATCTCAAGATTTCTGAAAATTGTTGAACCATGCAAGGTAATTAAACGTTTTTTTTTTTTTTATCAATTTAAGTTGTTGATAAGTGGGTTAGGTGGCGCCTTATTTATTTTTATTTTTTTCGGACGAATGAGTTAGGTGGGATTTGGAACAAGGAATAAATGCCCAAAAAGAAAGGAGAGTTGCACACTTTTGACGCAATCTAATGATCTCCTCCACCCATTTTCTCTTGGGTTGGCAATGACAATTATTACTTTATATAGCACGTTTAGAAAAACCATGTTAAGCAATCTGTGTCAAGAGAGAGGTAGGATGTCACTAACAATCGAACTAATGATGATTCTGAAATCACTAAAGAGACAAGGTCAAAGCCTTGTTGTACATTTTTTTTTTTCTGATTTATATAGTCATGAACGGGAACATTATCACATTAATTTGTCTTTTTCTTCATCATCATCATCCATCATTAAGATAAGTCAGTGCATAGCAAGTGTGAGTCACTCTATTTATTTTGCAAAAAATAAACGATTTAAAAAATATTGTCACAAAAAGAATCACTTGTAATGTTTGTAAGAAATAAAAGTGCCAATTTTAATAAAAATATTTTCCAAATCATTCATTATTTTAAATTTACGGAAATAACTAAGATAATCTAAATTGGTTCAGTTGTTTATGAAATAACACCGAAGCTTGATATCTAAAAAGAGAACATCAGAAACAGAAACCCAATTGCCAATTGATCCATAATATCCATCATTGAAAAACAAAAAAGAACACAAAAAATAAAAAGATTATATCAGATTGCGAGAGAGAGAGAGAGAGACAGAGAGACAGAGAGAGAGAGGGAGGGAGGCAGGGAGGGGCAGAACAACATTTCCAAATTGTCAAAATCAGAGGAAGATTATTGGAATGGACCACTTGAGGACGTGTCCCAGAGGGACAAAAAAAAAATTGTGGCGAGATGCCAAAAGTTGCATAAAATGCGTGTGAGTAGCTTTCTATTGGCACAAACAACATCCCTCACTTGGACAGGTCATTAGTTGTTTGCACTCGATTTTGGTCATCGTTCGATTGCCATTGAATAACAATGATATCACGACAAGAATGTCATACTTTCGTTTTTGCATCAACGTTGTTCACACCACACCTTGCTTATAGAAAGACCTCCAAAGACAACAGACAACATTGGATCGGATCTTGTCACATCATTATTACAAAGATTCAATATGAATATAGCAATGCCTATAAGATTGCATGTTGGGAGTTAACGTTACTATTATTATGTACGTAGTTCACATGTCTATACCTTCATCAAATCATCGAGTTTGATTCGAAATTGGCTGAATAACTTAACAGGCTGAGTTGGCGGTGTTCCTCATTTTAACGCATACTACTCGTCATAATATTTAGATAACAAACCACATCTTATCTGAAAATTTAAATTTTTAGAACGATGAATGATTATCTCACAAAATCTTATATATATTATCGGAATAAAAGATCCCGAGTTAAAATTTTCTAGGCCTTTATTTGCCCCCAGAGTTGCATATTTCCACCATTTAGGCCAAGGCCAAAATCCAGTTGACCTCGGTCTAACAAAATCTCACACTTGTAATCCAACAGGCATATTTTTTTTTGGGATAAGTGTTAGGAAGTCTACTGTTTTTGTCGAAAATGCGTTTCGGTTCTAAAACTTGCAAAAGTGCATTTAAGTCCTAAAACTTGTCAAATTGTTTCAAATGAGTCCTAAGATCGACGCCATTAGCATTTTCCGTTAAATATGTTGATGTGGCATTTTAAATAATTTTTTATTTTCCACGTGATTTTTTAATTACTTTTTTAAAGAATTAGATTTAAAAACTAAAAATCAAATTTATTCATTTATCTTATTTTTACCAAAAATTTTAAAAAATTAAAATATTTATTAAAAAAAAAAAAAGAGTGGCTCCTCCTCCCGCCACCGCCCATCACCGGAGGGGCCAGGTGACGGTCGCCGGCCCTGGGCGGGGGTGGTCGGGCCTCACCGGCCCCAGGTGAGGGTCGGCGAGGATCGCCTGATCTGGGCGAGCCTTGCCGGCCCCGAGCGAGGGCCGACGAGGCCTCGCCCAGGGCGAGCGACGGTCGCCGGCCCCCCCGTGAGGGCCGGCGACGACTCGCCCAGGGGGGGCGACGGCCGCCGACCCCTCACGAGGGCCAGTGAGCCCAGATCTAGGCACCCGCACCAGAGCTGAGCGAGGTGCCCTAATTTGGGTCCGTCAGCCCTCGCGGGGGGCCGGCGGCCGTCGCCCCCCTGGGCGAGTCATCATCGGCCCTCACGGGGGGGCTGACGAGGCCTCGCCCAGGGCGGGCGACAGTCACCGGCCCTTGCTTGGGGTCGGCGAGGCCCGGCCACCCCCGCCCGGGGCCGGCGATCGTCGCCCGGCCCCTCCGGCGATGGGCGGCGGCGGGGGGAGGAGCCGCTCTTTTTTTTTTTTTTTTTTTAATAAATATTTTAACTTTTTTTAAGTTTTTGGTAAAAATAAAATAAAATGAATAATTTTGATTTTTTAGTTTTTAAATCTATTTAAAAAATTAATTAAAAATACATATGAAAAATAAAAATTATTTAAAATGCCACGTTAGCATTTTTAACGGAAAAGGCTAACGGCGTCCATCTTAGGACTCGTTTGAAATAATTTGACAAGTTTTAGGACTTAAATGTACTTTTTGCAAGTTTTAGGATTGAAATGCATTTTCGTGACAAGTTGTAGGACTTCTGGAACACTTATCCCTTTCTTTTTTGACATAAGACCCGAGTTCCAACCATCATACACTTTCAAAAAATTTTCCATTTACTGTAACTCTGCACCACTTTGGACGAGTGTGGCGGACTCTGATGCTTCGAACGACATATTGGTAGAGCAAAGACTCCTTTTTCGAGTGAATATCTGTGGTGGGTGTCATTCCCAAACTTGTTTCTCAAATATCAGTGAAGTTGCTTATCAAGTTGAAAAAGGAGGAGGTCGAACAAGTGTGTTCCCAAGAAAGCAACACACGTGCCGACTGGCTGGCGAATTTCTGCTCTGACTATTTTTTTTTTTTTTTGGGAAGCTAGTAATCCACCTTTAACCGATGTCGCCGTAAACCTGGTGACGCCATATTTGTGCCACCACCCCGACGTCACGCTTAAGTCACCACACAGCGCTCAGCCTCCCTGCTTCGCAGGGGCTTCGAACCTTGGCCTCCACCGGGGAGGGCCAAGGATCTACCATCCACGCCACCGGCCGGTGGTTCTGCTCTGACTATTTTTCGTATGCTCTTTGAAGCTAGTAATCCACCTTTAAATTTGATGTCTTTAACATAGGATACCTGGTGAGCACATTTGTGCCAAGATAATGTAATAATTAGTTGTTTGGGCTTAGGCGTCATTAAATAAGTTGTGAAATAATCTTGACCCCATTTATAACCCATAGAGTTTGGTATGAATCAATTTAAATATATATATATATAGTAGCGATACTTTGCAGATTTGATTTTAGCTTCTTATTATGCTCATCCAATAGGATTAGAGTTTATACAACTATTAACCATGCTTACATGACACTGAATTACTCCTGAATTTGGATTTTTTTCTTTGGAAAAACCTACATTTAAATTACTAGGACTAATGCTATATGTGCAATGGTGATCAATTTCCTTACCATATAAGCTTTTAGAGAGTACACTATTTGTTTGACATAATGGTTAAAATCAAGGTTAATATCACGAAAAACCACAACCCGATGCACGTGTGACAAATTTACCCTCTATTAATTTCCATTAAATTTTACCCTTTAAATTGTTGAGTTGAATGACAAGTAACAATTAACAAAGTGTGCCTGTTTTATGGCCGTATCCCTTTTGCAGAGTGTGCCTTTTGCTCTTGTAGGCTTGATTCTATTGATCACCTGTAGTCTTGCGCTTTATTGGGCTGCTAAGTGTAATCTAGCTTGGCAAAATAAAGCTTGGGTTGATAATTTAGCTTGGGCCATCAAGCACCTTGTTGACAATAGTTTCCACCAGTCTTTGGCTCACTTTACTTTTGGAGCTTTATGCTATCTCATTTGGAAAGAGCAGAATGATATCATCTTTCGTAATCACACCCTCTTCCTCCCGGCTTTGAAGTTGCACCTTCATAAGGTGATAAAGGATAAAGCTTTGTCTTTCAAGTACGTTCCAAATACTCCCAGGAGTAGAAGATTGCAATAAAGCCGGGGATTGCATGCGTCTATCTTTGATTGATTGTTTGTAATTGCTCTGTCTAGTTGCTGTTTTCTTTTCGTGTGGCTTCTGCCTTTTTGCGTTTCTAGTGGAACCACGGCACCTCTACACTCTTTTGACTTCCTTGTCTTTTGAGTGTTTGCTTTTGTTGGTTCCGGGCCTCCACCCTTGTACATTCTTTTGGTAAAATCTATACTATTCTTACCTTTACCAAAAAAAAAAAAAAAAACAATTAACGGGTATATCAGTTTAAAGTTTTACCCTCTACTTTCACATGTATATTAATTTTGTGATTTTTAGTGGTATTAATTCAATTTAATAGAAATTAACTGATGATAAGTTTATTACAAATATATCAGTTTGTGGTGTTTTGTCATAAAAAAAAAATATTGGGATAAATTTACCACGGGTATACTAATTTTGGAGTTTATGGTGTTCAAAAAATTAATTTTAGGTAAATTTGTTACATGTCTATTAGTTTAGGATTTTTCATACTATTAATCCTTAGAATTTTGACACTCCTTATATTTGTAACGGTACTTGTTATTCTTATTGATCTGTAAGAATTTCCTACACGATTGTCTCTTTTAACGTGATTACATTCACATGATTGTGCCTCGCATGCGAAGCCCGACTTATAACTCTGCAAGTAACTGCTCTTCAGGTATGAACCTTCCAACAGAGGAAATGAATATGTTGTAAAATCAGGATCAACAGAGATCTTAACGCGTACTCTCGCTCTCTAATGCAAAGCAGCAATCGAATTAATGATTAAATAGAAGGAGACAAGTGAAAAAGGAGCAGCCAGTTTGAGAACCAAACTCTCTTGTACTCACTTTGGCAAAGCGTCTGTTGGCACAGGCGAGATCATCCCTGCATCGACTATTATTAGATTCATGTATGATCCGATGCTTTACTAGACATACACCTGATTTTCTTAAACACTCGAAGTCCATGAAAAAGTTGACTATACATTGCAAATACGCCTCTCTTCCATACATCCACTCAAATCTTTCTGAACTCAAATTTGAATGACACCTGGGGCTTTGAGTGCTCCAGGATCCATAACATATCCCTTTATCTCCATGCCGCTTTGTCCATAAAATGGCCAGCTAGGGACTAGAGGACAGTGCTGCATCTTATTCTCCTTCCCGATTTCAGATTTTACCTCTCGACGACTGCTTGTACTTGGCAGATACTCAGAGCATCATCTTGTCCTTTAAGACATCGACCCAAAATGTCTGTTGTCGCCGTCATGATGGAAACGAGTCATACTTCTGAATCTTCATACTCACAACTCACTATGAAACTGGGAAATGCCAATGTTATATCCCTGCAAAGGGTGAAGAGAGAAAAAAAGAGTTTAAGTGCACAACTTGTGCAGAGTAATCCTGTTCACAATGCGCAGCCTGACACATAATTGACGAACCGACATGATCAGAGACAGATGTATGGTGGACAGTTTTTGGGTTATACTTTTCTGTACAGGGGTTTTAAACTTTATAATAGAGAGGCTGTTCATCGCATTGATGGGGGATTACATACTTTAGATATGGAAGAGTCATGTTTCTTATCAGAGAAGGATTCTTCAACACAAAGTCCTTCCACTCTTCCTGATCAATCCTTCCGTCATCTTTTGTATCAGCATCCCTAAATGTCTGTTGATTCAACAACCAGTTTCAGAATGCTTAAAGTACCAAACTGAGGATAGTAGTTCCCACGTGAAAGTTGAGTACCGCACCTTATCCACGATCGTTTCCACAATATCCTCTGCAAGTACCAAATCTGATTCGTGAAGAAGTGCCAATACCATTTCCTTCAACTGTAAATTGAAAAGAAAATTTGTAATGCCACTACAGTAGAAATTAAGAAATTTTTAGCAGTTATCAAGATGTCCATGCAACAGCAAAAAAGAGGAGATACCGTCCTCACCTCCTCTCGCTTGATATATCCGATCTGCCTCAAGTCATACAACCTGAAAGCAACTGTGGAAAAGTCTTACGATTCAGCTATCATTTAGCTACTCATGTTAACATGATCTACCAAAAAGAAAAGTAATTTAAATGGAATTTTAGCGATAATTAAAAGAGTATAAGCTGCATAATGGGATTTCTTACATGCAATCTTGTCTTCTATTGGTGCATCTGGGTGAAAGACGCCAAGTGATCTTACAAATTCCCCAAACTCAATGACCCCATTTCCTTTTATATCGAACAAATCGAATATCTGCAATATATGATGCCAGTAGTTCATGTATCGGCAGGAAAAAGAAAAGAGCGTCAGTCTAATGAATTAGCAAAATCACAAAATGGTTGTGAGTGGCACTTTGTCATATCAATATTATTTAGACTCCCAATTTCATATTACCTAAGTGGGACAACTAAATGTATCAGATTATAGGATATAAATGAAGTAAAAAGATATCTGTCAAGTCGAAGTGAGTCTATATTGCATACCCTATCAGCAAAAAGATTTCTCCGATTTCTGTTCCGGAATAGAGCAAGCTGAAACTCTTCCTGCTCAATGTACAGCATAAATAGCAATAATTTTCAGTTTAAGTGGCAGAAACAAGTGCATAATGAACCTTTTCAGTGTCTTGTGATCACGTAAGACTAGACTAGAAGAAGATGACCCAGCAAGCGACAACTGATAGCCAAAGGTAAATAGATTTCACTCATATATCAAACGCAGGTCCAAAGCACACCTTGTGAATAAGCCCGTCAGCAAAAATCGAATTGCTTAATTTCTTGAAGAGCACGTATAAGGCCTCGATTTCGCTTGCAGTAACTGCATTTAAGAAACTTGAATGGTCAAAGTGATGAAGGCGGGTAGCATTACAGTTTATTTACTGTATGACTTTATTGAAGAGCCTATAAATTATACTTTCCCCATCTATCCCCGATGAAAAAATTCTGTACTGTACGCAAAATGAGCATAGAGGAGGTGACAATGCTCAATTGGATGAATGAGCTTCTTGAGAATAGACAGATCAAAAATGAACAGGAAAAAAAAATCTGCGATACACTGAAGCTTCATGAGAACAATCCAAAGGGAAGTAATGCAGAAACTTAACATCTAAAAGAATTGACGCTTACAAGGTGTTGCAGCAGCGAGAACGTTAGGCTCTTCATATCCGGGTGTTCGCACAGACTTTTTCGAAATAGTGCAACCCATGCCAACGACTTACCTTGTTTTTTTTCCTGTATAAATCTGTGAGCTCGAAACAGGGAAACTGTCCTGTAACACCTGCTAATGCCAGTTCACAGGAGAATGAGATGCTGCAAAATACTGATCCAGCTCAATTTGTGAGATCAAAAGATTTTCTTTTACTACTTTTGATTTTGAATCCACGCGATTACTCTTCTTAGGTCAGCAATGACTAGAGAAGAGACTGCACCTATTGGTGCCACGGAATTGATTGTCCACCCAGCAAAACTAGAGTCTAGACAACTCCATGCAATGCCACATTCAAGAACGGAGGTTTTCCACTCTGAATAGGGATTAATTGTACCACTCAGAACGGTGTCTGGAACAGCTGGGTCAACTATATTTCGAGATAAATGACATGTGGACTCTGTAAATGAGTGTACAACTTGAGTGCTAATACTTAATTATAGGAAAACGTAGAATCAATATGCATATTTTCTCTTGGTAAGCAAATATAAGCAATGTACATAATTTTGTAGGAATTTGAATCATCATACCTCGAATTTCACATAATCTTTCTTCAACATTCTAGTTATGGTGATTCAGACTGAGGCAGGCCTGCCATGAAACAAACTTGCAAATTTTGAGCTCAAAATGAGGTATCTCAGAACCTGCACCCGCAACCATGTCATATCTGATAGGTACGGGTACATATCACTTCAACAGATGACTCAGAGTAACCTCTAGGTACACAGAGAAAAAGAGAAGAAAAAGTGAAAGAGCATTGTAGCTTTGATTTGGTTGCTAATGTATGCTCGAATGGACACTATCATAGTTTTTGCTGCTGATAGCGAACACTGAGCATCAGCGAATCACCAAATATAAGGTCAAGAGCACCTATCTGTCTCAAAGGAAGAAACTGGTGTAATAATAACAAATCTTCCATTTAGGTTCTTTGATACAATCATTTCCATATTAGGGAAAACTGTAGGTCTACGAAGATGAGACATGGGTGGCAGGTTTTTCAAACCAGACAAGGCCCATGACCCAGGAACTGCGGAAGCTGGGAAAAAAAAAGCTATTTTTCCAAACACAATGACCAAATAGACTTAACCAGAAACGAAGAAACTCTGATCTTAAAAACTACTGTAGGTCTACGAAGATGAGACATGAGTGGCAGGTTTTTCAAACCAGACAAGGCCCATGACCCAGGAACTGCGGAAGCTGGGAAAAAAAAAGCTATTTTTCCCAACACAATGACCAAATAGACTTAACCAGAAACGAAGAAACTCTGATCTTAAAAACTACGTATCCCTGATGCAGAGAGTTTCTGGTCAACTTACTCAAGAAAGGCACAAAAACTTACCATGCAAGTGGCTCATGAAAAATTTACAGAACATGGAAAATCAAGATGGAACTAATCACCTGCAAATATTTAGATTCTGACATATATCCAGGAAAGAAAACTATTTATACTTCCAAGGGAAGCACCCGTGCACAAATGGTGCATCCATCTAATTTCCATGTCACAAATTGACAATAGTGTATTACACGACAAAAAGAAAGTTAAAAAAATACAAAGAAAATAAGAAAAATCTGTTGAGGAATCAATACGAACCCCATACACGGAGGAACCCCATACTTTCTTTATCCATCAACCTGCCGCCCCCCGGGCAAGAACTACCTTTTAAATTGTTTTCTCATAGGACCACATATCTAATCCGCAAAGACGGATTTTCCAGCTAACCTAGCAGATTTTTTGTCTCTCGAAAGGGAAAGTTCATGCTAAAATAATAAGAACGAGACTTTCACTCCGATCTGACTACTCTTTTGTTTAACATTTAGTAGAATCCAGCCATGTACAGGAGGATATGACTTTTGGGGCTTCCTACGTAACAATGAGAAAGACTGCTAAGTGGAATCGAATTCCCAAGAAAAAGAATAAACTCTCATTAACCCTTTTTTTCTTAACGAAAACGAAGGGTAACTCCTACTTACACCGTTGTATATTTCTCAAAATATCGAACTTATTTAATCATCCTTTTTTTTTTTTTTCCATTTAGGACCAGATAACCAAATAAAGATCAAGATATTTAGCTAAGGAGGGTGGAAAAAGAAAGAGAACAAAAGCAGGAACTTTCCCCTGCATTTGCATGGAGGAAAACCGATGAAACCATGAACAAGGTGCAGGAAAGCTTGTGATTCTTTCTCGTGTGTTTCTAGTCAAAATCCAGAATCGTAGGAAACTGCTAGATTTTGCCGATGCTCTCTGCATTTGCTCAGCAACCAAAAGGAGCATTTGGCGAAAGGAAGCAAAGAAGAATCAAAACCAGGATAACCTGGCAAGTCCTTGAACGCAGGTATAACACATCACAACCCCGAGAGAGACAGAGAGAGAGAGTCGTGGACTGACCAGAAATTGGCGATGTAGGAAAGAAAGAGACTTTCTCGTGCTCTGTTCTTATCTATGGCCAAATGGATTGCCTTGATCTTCGGGCGCTCTGCAAGTCTTGGAACTTCACTGAGAATAGAGACCGGCTTCCTTGTTTCATCTCTCTCTCTCTCGCTGTCTCGACAGGGAAACCTGTCGAGCTTGCGGCTTCGCTTTCGAACCGCGAAATGGAGGGCGCAATTTGCGAACTCACGGAGAGCGACGTGGATGAAGAGTTTCAGAGATCAAAACTTGTCTTGTCCTGCAGCTCTGACCACATGCATTGGACGGACGGACGGACGGACGGACCCACAACTTTTCTGCGTCAAATCTGATTGGACTAGCTCGGATCCCACAATGCAAATGGTCATTTTCACAAATCTCCTTTGAAGGGATAGCGATTCAGTAGAGTTCTCATCCTCTAAGTTCTAGCATTTTTATAGTTTGATCCTTGGATATGTTTTCATGCTACCAAATCATCTCTCTCTTTGAATTTGTACACTGGGTCACTCCATTTATAATTGATACTAACACCGTCAAATTTCTCTTTTAATTTATTGGAATGCATTAGCATAAGGATCATGTCAACTGTCAAGAACTGTCTTGAATCACTTTCTAAGGATAACTTATTGTAAAGATTCAGTTTTAATCATGGATTATACACATCACAACAAAAGACGTTAAATTCAAAATTACCTCTTTCTATATATAATTACTTAAAGGGTTATCTTGAAAGTAATCTCTATCATAATTCTCTCAGAAAAATCTTCAATTTTTGCATAATGATGCTTGTCGGTGTACACTAATTGATAAGTAAAAACTAATTTAATCCAAATCACCTACTATCCATTTTATATGAAATTTCAGAGTAAAAAACAAAAAAGTTATATATATATATCCTTCTATTTTTCAAGAATTTTCGTTGGCCTTTCACATCAATGTTTTTCCTTTTTTGGATTTTTTTTCTGTTTTTCCTTTTTCAAGGATACTGATGAGGGAGCAGTGATAGTGATTGCTGAATGAAATCATCAATGGATTTTAAAGGCGTGGAGTCCACACCACTAATTCAAAGTCTCCCCTTCGGCTTGTCCGTTTATCCTGACTTTCCCCCCTCCCCACCAAAAAAAAGAAGCACTTTTGCTTTTCCTTAATTTTGAAAAGAAGAATGTTATTTCAAATCTCATACAATAATTAAGAAAATTCTAAACAACTCTCGTATCAATATTTTCGTTTTTTGAGACTGGGTTTTATTGTCAATTTTTGACTTTTTCTTCGATTTTGTACCTCGAACTTTTAAATTTAGGCTGTGACTTAATTTTAAGTACCTCAAATATTCTGGTGTCAAAGTAACTCAAAATTTTAGAAATATATGAATAATAACATTGAAGTCACTCTAATTTTTCAAGCCATTTTCAAGGTTTTTATAATTATGAGGGAAAATTCATGAGGAGCGTTTTGGTTCAGAACAACGGGCTTTAAAAATCCCCGTAAAAGTGTGAGAAAAGGTTATTTTAATATTTTGAAAGTATGAAATGGGTAATAGTGATTTCAAATATTATTTACCTTATCTCTTATAATTTTTTGATGGGCTCAACATTATCATAATAAATATCAAAGCCAAAAAAAGAAGGGACAATAAAATAAATGGTCCATGAACTTAGGCTCAATTTGTAATGTGGTCACTGAATTTTTAATTTGTTCAATGTAGTCCATAAATTTTAGTCCAATGTACAATATAGTTCCTCAATTTTAAATTTATTTAATGTGATTCCTGAACTTTTAATACATGTTCAATTTAGTCATTCGATTAGAAAATCCAAGGACGAAATTGAATAAAGATATATAATAATCCATGGGCTAGATTGAACATTTATCATAAGTTCATGTATCACATTGACCAAATTAAAAGTTTAAAAACGATATTACACATTGCGTTAAAATTTAAGGATCGCATTAAACTAATTAAAAATTCAGAGACGACATAGGGATCACATTAAATAAATTAGAAGTTTAGGAATCGCATTTCATATTGAGCCTAAGTTCATGGATCATTCATGTAATTTAACCAAAAAAGAAAGAGTCGCCAATTATCCTCGAGTGCATTGTAATGGGCTGAATTTAGTTTTCTTTTTTCTTTTCAAAATTCCAATGGCGATCTATGGACCACACATAAAATTTTAGAAATATTTTCATGTAGAATTATGTAAACAAAAAGAAAATAATGTCAAACAAGCATATTCTCTTTCATATCGGATATGACAATGATTTGTATATTCGTGTTAGGTAAGATGGAGGTCCCTCAAAACTAGCACTGACGTTTCCGTTGGGCTTATTGATAAGTACAGATGCTGATCTACTAAAAATATTCATGGCAAAGGGAATTAAATAGGGCAAGAAATGAGAAGATATTTAATAATTAGCATATGCATATAGCATTGACCGTTGATTAATAATCGGAAAAATGACCCAAAAAAAAAAAAAAAAAAAAAACCTAAGCCTATTACACTTATAGTAATTCAATTATAAATATTTTAATTTGGCCAATTTAATCTTAAATTTTTGACGATTTGATAGTTCAGTTCCAAACATTTTTATTAAGCCAATTTAGTTCTCAAACTTTTAAAATTTGATAATTTAATTCTAATTATTTTGACAATTTGTCAATATAGTCGCCATGATCCATTTTGATTGGAAATCACTAATACGACAAATTTTTAAACTTTTCAATTTATTATTATTATTATTATTATTATTATTATTATTATTATTATTATTATTATTATTATTATTATTATTTATTTATTTATTTATTTTATTTTTCCTGTTCTTTCCTTTTTTGTCCAAGCCTAGGTCAGTGAGGTCACTAGCTGCTGGCAAGCCTCGCCTGGTTTGGGTGAATTCCGAATCAATTTTCTGTTCTAGCCAAAAGATCGAGAAGACGATTGCACATCCATGCATAAAACAACACCATGACATTAACTCGATAGATTTTGAGTTGATTATTAAAGAAAAAAAGGGAGATTACATCTTAATCACAAATTGACCTAACAATATATTATATAAATTACTTTAGGAAGGTATGTATATGTATGTATGTATGTATGTATGTATAAATTACTTTAGGAAGGTCGTCCGATACATCATCGCATCAGTAATAAAGCCTTTGACTTTCGCATGCGTTCACCTAATCTTGTTCTGTTCCATCCAAGAGACTGAGCATTCCTTTCGTACCTTTGAGGGGTCGTGTGATCGTTCCTTACAGCGAACAGCTGAAGAACAGCTAAAACCCAGTAGTGTGTACGCTGACGAGGGCTGCTAGACAACAATGATTTTTGCGTGGCTATTTTATCTAAGTTCCGCTCAACTGGCACTAGATAAGTACGTTGTCTTGTATCTGACCAAAAAAAAAAAAGTACGTTGTCTTGTATTCTGGTGTTCATCTCCAGAACATGACATGTCTTAAGAGATCAACCGTCAGTTCGCCTTCCTAATCGCTAATTAATTAACCTGTCGATTTCATCTGCCATCACAGCTTGATCTGGCTCTCTCTCTCAATGCTTATTATGATACTCATATTGAATAATCTCTTAATTTGACTTATATATAGCCATCTACGTAACTCGATGGTCCATGGTCTACGTTACTAGTAGATGAAGTGACTTTTGATTTAAAATAAGAGCTACACAACAAGAATTTGGGATCATTGATTGGTCCAACAGTGTGGATTTTCTGGATTGTCATTGTCGACGAGAAAAATGGCCTTTTTTTTTTTCTTGCGCGTGCTTCTAAAACATAATGGCATATTTACTCTATCAATTCTCAAGTCTTGAATTGGTACACTTCTTTGATTTCAAGGCCTTTGTCCATGAGGACTAGAAGACGTTGTCTAGCCCAGGAACTAAATAGAGCCTAGAATGAGCATGATATACCAATTATGATCATTGTCATGGAATCATTTTTGGATCAATTTGAAATTTTTCGTAATGATGTTAACTAGGTAGTCATGAAGAGCCATGAAGTCACCTCAGCTCGGTTGTCTTGGAAAATTTGACTTTAATCTCGCTCTCCATGCAACTTAAGACGAGGGCACTAAGGTAATCTTGAAGAATGCTGCATCATTGTGGGCAAAACTTTGAGCACTTTATTTAATGAAGGGTTTGAACAATCACTTATATATGCTAAAAAAGATGGTTCAATCCTGAATGGTTAAAAGTACATTCATCAAAGCCCAAATTGATGATAGACTTGAAGAATGTCAATGGATCATTACCTAATGAAAAACAAGATAAGATCTTGTTGGCATCTCTACCAAATTCCTTTGAGCACTTTACTAGTTCACGGCTACAAATGCACACTAAGATTACCTTGTGACTCATAGACAAAGGTTTACTACCTATCAGAACCCATGGGGTGGTAAGTTGCTTATGGGAAACGGTGTTGCTCATGAAGTAATAGAGATTGGAACAGTTCAAAATAAGATGCATGATGAAGCGGTGAGAACATTGAATGACATATGGCATATATAGGAGCTGAGAAATAACCTTATCTCCCTGAGTATTCTTAACGAATTTGGACACCAAACATCCATCAAAAGTGAAGCTTTAAACGTTTTTTGAGATGTGCTTACTATGATGTAGGGGACAATAGACAGTAAGTTGTATTCCAGAGAGAACCATAGTGATTGCCTCATCTACTAAATTCTCTTGGGATTCTAGTCAAAACACAACTTAGTTATGACACATGAAACTCGGCCACATAAGTGAGAGGGTGATTATGCTTTTGAGCTAAAAGGGTCTATTGAGAGGATCCTTGATTGAGAAGCTGAACTTCTATGAACATTGCGACATGTGTAGCCGGTTGAAAGTGAAATTATGCATGGTAAATCACCAAATTTCAAAGATTGTAGCTGCGTACACTTAGACTTATAGGGACCTTCTAAAGTTCCTTTAAATGATGGTGCCAGCTATGTGTTGTCCTTTATTGATAAAGTTTAGAGGAAGGTCCGGATTTGTCTTCTTTCAAATTGCAGAAGGCAATGATCGAAAAGTATATAAGAAGGAAGATCATGTGCCTAAGAACTAACAAAGGGTTGAAATGTGTTATAAGGAGCTTAGCCTATTTTACGCAAAAGAAGACATGGCAAAACACCACATTGTTGCTAACACACCGCAGCTGAGTAGAGTCATAAAGTGCCTTGTCATGGGCCGAATTTAGTTTTCGTTTTCTTTTCAAAATTCCGATTGTGATCTATGTGCCCACACATAAAATTTTAGGTACATTTGCATAGCTGAAAGTTATGTAAACATAAAGAAAATCATATCAAACAAGAATATTCTCTTACATATCGGATATGACGATTGTATATTCGTGTTGGTAAGATGGAGGTCCCTCAATTAATTGACGTTTCCGGTGGGCTTATTGATAAGTGCATACGATGCTGATCGACTAAAAATATTCATGGCAAAGGGAATAAAAAAGGGCAAGAAATGAGAAGATATTTAATAATTAGCAGATAAATATAGAGTCAAACATTGATTAATAATTGGAAAAGTTACCATTTTTTTTAAACTATTGCATTTGTGCTAATTCAATCATAAACCTTTTAGTTTAGCCAATTTAATTATAAATCTTTTGACGATTTGCCAATTTAGTTATAAAATTTTTAATTATACCAACTTAATCCTAAAACTTTTGAGGATTTGCTAATATAATACTTATGGTAAATTTTGACTGAAAATTGCTAACATAGTGATTTAGTTTATGCTAGCTATCCTATGTGGCATGGCCGGTACCGATGTGGATTTTTAAATTTTTAATTATTTCTGAATTTTTATTACTTTTTCTTTTTCTTTTTTTTTAATAGCCTTGGGTCGGCAAGTCTTGTCTGGTCTGGGCAAATTTTGGATCAATTTTTTTCAAGCCAAAAGATCAAGAAGACAGCTGGACAGTCATGCATAAAACAACGCCATGACATCAACTCGATCCACTTGATCTGATTATTAAAGAAAAAAGAGAGACTCCATCTTAATCACAAATCGACCTAATAGATATTACTTTATGAAGTTTATTCCATACATCATCACATCAATAATAAATGGGATAAGTGCAATAGAAGGCTTTAAATTTATCAGGAAATACAATTAAATTCTAAAACTTACAGAAATACAATAAAGTCCTAACTTGATTCAATTGAATTCTAAAATTAACACCATCAAACTTACTAACGGAAAACGTTGACGTAGCATGGACGTGGCATTTTAAATGAACTTTTATTGTCCACGTGGCATTTTTCAATTAAATTTTATTTTCCACGTAGCTTTTTAAAATTATTTTTTTTCAAAATTTTAAAATTAGATTTAAAAACTTTAAAAAAGGCTAAAATTTACTTTAAAAAAAATTGTTCAAAGTCACCGGCCCTCCAATGATGGGCGGCGGCGGCAAAAGCATTTACCCGTGCCATTTTCCAATTTTTTTGAACAGTTTTTTTGAATGAATTTTAGCTTTTCTTTTTAGTTTTTAAATCTGCTTTTTAAAAATTTTGAATAAAAAATAATTAAAAAAAGCCACATGAACAATAAAATTTATTTAAAATGCTAATGTCTGCGTCATGTCGACATTTTCTATTAGTAAGTTTGATGATATTAACTTTAGGACTCAATTGAACCAATTTAACAAGTTTTAAAATTTAATTGCACTTTTTGTAAGTTTTAGAATTTAATTGCACTTTCCTGACAAGTTTTAGAACTTTTATTGTGCTTAACTCATAATAAATCCTTAGACCTTCACCAAATCTTGTTCAGTTCCATCCAAGATTTTGATCATTCCTTTCGCGCCGAATATTTGAGGGGTTGTGTGATCATTCCTTGCGCAAACAGTTTAACGAAAACCCAACTGTGTGTACGCTAATGAGGGCTGCTAGACAACAGTGATTTTTGCGTGGCTATTTTATCTAAGTTCCGCTCTACTGGCGCTAGACAAGTACGTTGTCTTGTATGGAGTGTACGTCTGGTGTTCATCTCCAGAACATGACTTAATCTCCTAATTTGACTTATAATCTATAGCCATCTACTTACCTCCATGGTCCAAGGTCTACATTACTAGTAGATGAATTGACTTTTAATTGAAGATAAGAGCTACATATCAATAATTTGGGATCATTTGATTGGTCCAAAAGCGAAGATTTTCTTGATTGTCGTTGTCACCTAGAAAAATGGCGTTTTTTTTTTTTCTTGCACATGTTTCTCAACTAGAATAGTATAGTTACTCTATCAATACTCCAAGTCTTGAATTGGTAAAACTTCTTTGATTTCAAGGCCTTTGTCTATGAGAACTAGAAGACCTTGTCTGGCCCACGAACTAAATTGAGCCTAGAATGAGCATGGAATACTAATCACCATAATCATCATTTAGTTATTCTTGGACCAATTTGATTTTTTTTTCATAATAATGTTAGGTCGGTTGTCGTAAGGAGCCATGAAGTTAGCTCAGCTAGAAAGTTTTGGAGTTTTTGCCTTTAATCCATGCCAAACTTGCTCTCCATGCAACTTAAAATTAGGGTTCTTAAGATTATTCCCCACATATTCAGGGAATCTCTACAAATGAGGGGAAAGGGGAAAGTATTTCCATATTTCCATTTCAGTAATGGGTTTTCGGCGTTTGTAATCGAGCAAATATCGGTTCAAATGGTTAAACGCTGACCGACATATGAGAGCTAGTGGCGGCTATGGTCACTCTTATATTTGGTGCTTGGTGTAATTTTCAGTCTGTAATACATGAAACTCACGTTTGTGTATTCGGAAAGTTCGGATATTGCAAACATCTTTTTTGCAAAAAAAATCTTGCTCCACCATTAGAGTTACCTAAGGTGAAGCGCACCATTCATTTTTGCCGTTTGGTGTTGAGAATATGTCTTGATTTTGAGTAAATTTTCTACTTTGAATTGGTTTCCTCAAAGGGGTTTTGTACTTTGACATTGGATACAGTAGAGCAAACAAGAGGAGTATCATATTTTCTTTGTGATTTTTCTTAGTGAGTTCTCTATAAGAGATTGCGGAATGATACTTGTGGATTTGCTTTAAGTGTAATCTAAAGTTAGGAAGCACTTGAGTGATTAAGCAATAGTAAATTTTGTATTTTCTGAATTTCTAGTGGATTACTTGCACTGGCTATCCTTTTGGAGTACTTATTGGCACTCTAACTAAATTAGGTAAATCTCAAGTGTTTGTTATCGTTCCTTGTTAATTTCTTTATTAATATTTTTCTCTTTCATTTAACTTTAACTACAAGATCCATTAGCTTCTATGTTGTTTTCATTACAATTGGGATTAGAGATAAAGTTAAGGGTACTATAGTTGATTTGGGGCTTTAACATGTTTGATCACCATTTGGAATTTCTGCTATTACAATTATATCTGGAGCGAAAGTAGAAATTAGGAAATTCAATGCAAGGAACAACTTTGGGTTGTGGATAAGGAAGATGTGTACTCTATTAATAGTAGGGCCGTCAAATGTGTGGGTCGGGTTGGATTGGGTCGAAAATGGTCCGACCCATACTAACCCATTTAACCCATTTTGACACATTTTCATGTGATATAAATTTGACGACCCTTACTCGATTCAACCCATATTATCGAGACACATTAATATTTAACACAATTTAGGAAAATCCACTCCCCCCCATTTAATCCACTTTAAGCTCTTCACACACACACACACACACACACACACACACACACACACACACACACACACACACACACACAACACACACACACACACACACACACACATATACTTGAATAAAAACTTCACATCAAATTAAAAAAGTAAATTAAACAATAAAAATTAGTAAATAAAATAAAAAAGTGAAAAACCTTAAAATTGAAATACTTTTGAAAAATTATTGATAAGAAAAAGTTTGGTTAGTTAATGATTGACATGAAAATAATATTTGTTTATAACAAATCTCCTAGGATGCGAGAATGCTTAACTTCTTAATTGTGATTTACCAAATTAAAAATTATATTATAATGTTTAGAATTTTTATATCGATATTGATTGAATTTCGATCTAGACAACATTAGGCTTCCTCTAAAAGTACTTCTCCAGGTATGTATATGGATATCTATCTATCAAAAATGTTAAAAAAAGAAGAAGATTTTTTTAATTATTTTTAAAATTTTGATTTTTTTTTATTGTTGTTTCTTTCTTTCTTCTTCTTCTTCTTCTTCCCTTTGTTCCTCCGCTGGTGATGACCGGCCCAAGCTTCGTTATGACTAGCGAGCCTGAACTTAGCTAAGGTTGGCGAGCTCGTGGCTCACCAGATTCGGGTGAGCCCTAGCTCTGCCGTGGTTGGCGAGCTTGCGGCTTGCAAGATCCGGGCGAGCTCGGCTTCGCCAAGCTCACTACTTGCTAGATCCAATCGAGTTCCAGCCTCGCCGACAACTGGCGAGACCGAGCTCACCCGATGCTAGGGAGCTCGAGGCGAGGCTCCAATTGTCGGTGACCTCAAGCTCGCCTTAGGCCAATGACCTCAAGCCTCACCTGGCCAGTCGTCGGTGTCGCGCGCCGCCACCGACTAAGGAAGGAGGAAGAAGAAAGAAAAGAAAAAAATAAAAAGAAAAAAGAAAAAGAAAATAAAATATATATAATTTTTATTTTTATTAAAAAAAATTTTTATAAAGTTATAGAGGGAGGTTGGGTTGTGTCACGCCCCGATCCTCCGAGCGCGCGCACATCCCACTCTGGTCGATACAAATGCGACTTCCCAGGACACGTCGCCGACCCATTCAATTTTATTATGCATGCGGAAGCGAAACAAATCCCCTGACAACATTTAACTTGGGATAGAAAAGCAGGCAATCAATCACAACCAAACAAGCTTTCTTATAAACACATAGGTTTATATACAATACTGGATTGTCTACAAAATAGACAGGCTCAACAACTAGGGAACTGTCCTATGACCAACTTGTCAGACACGTTCGCCGATTCTTCAGTCTCCACCTTCCAAACTCCAGGACTTCCGGTCCTCCACGACCGTTATCTAGAGACCTGAAATATTATCCCACAACCGGGATGAGACTACGTCTCAGCGAGTCCTACCCTCTAAAACTCAATTAGGAAGAAAATACGCCTCAGGGCGCTCTAGCCACACAAATAGGATAGATGACTTACCTCGCCTCAGTCCCTTTCCTGCACGTCAGTACAATTCATATTCAACAATGCTCGCACAAGTTGAAACTACCGACATACCCATCGGTCTATCAATTCAGTCATTTCAATTGATATCATACGATCCACACATCTATCAATTCATATCATCTATTAAACCATACCATCTATTCATCCATCAATACAATTACGGCTCGCACAAGCTGAAATGGATGCAATGCTCTCACAAGCTGATATAGATGGTAGCTTGCACAAGCTGATATATACATAGATGATAGCTCGCACAAGCTAATTATGGATCGTTGCTCTCACAAGCTAATAAACGATCATTGCTCTCACAAGCTGATAAATGATCATTGCTCTCACAAGCTGACATACAGTGCTCACACAAGCTGACACATATATAAACCAATTGTTCGCCAAAGCTGATAATTCAATAATAAACCAACTCATATCTCAATTCAATCAATCAATCAATCAATCAATCCAATCGATTCAAACTGGTCATACAAACCAATTACGGTGCTAAAAGTCAACACCGGTATTTTTAAGTTAAATACCACAACTTCATCAATATCACTCAATTCCACACTTTTGGAATAATTAACTATAATCATCAATCACTCAATTTCTCAATTTAAACATAAAATTAACACAACCGACCGCACCGTCTGCGATCGCGCGAAATTCTAACGACCTACCATCCCTAAGATAATTTTCGAAATTATTAAATAATTAAATTTAATTCCGAAAATTAAATAATTAAATATTATATTATAATAATATAATTTAATAAAATAATATTTAAAAATTCGAAATAATTATTTAATTAAAAATAATTAATTAGGGCTTAAACAAGATTACACTAATTTAATCATACAATTAGCCATAATTAAACATCCATTAAGCTAATCATACAACTAATATAATTTACATTAAAATAATCTAAATTAAACACCTAAACCTAATTAGACTAATCTAAACACCCATTAAGCGTCATTAACTCACTAAGCAAGAATTAGAGGATAAACTCACCGGTTTTGCGCGCCGGTGAGTTCACGGCGACCACGACGCCAAGGCGGTCGATAAACCCCAAAGCGGCGACACCAACGAAGGCTGGGAAGACACTGAAAACGGGCCTCGAAGACCTCACGGCTTTCTGGTTTTCTGCTTCTGATTTGGGCTGAACTGTAGAGAAGAAACCAGCAACTTCAATGGCGAAAACGGGCCGATCGGAGCTCCGGCAAGCGGGTGGTTGGCAACCGGCGGCTCCCGGGGGTCTTGGGGATCTTGCTGGAGGTTGGGACGGGCAAAGGAATGGTCGGAATGGGGTGAAACAACAAGAAAACGCGGAACAGGCGGAGCAGGGCGGAACCAGACGGTCCGACAAGCGGCAGCTTCTCTCAGGATTTCGGGACGGCCGGAGAATCGTTCCGGCAAGAGGCGGGGTGCTCTGGGGAAGTCGACTTTTTACTCGGATCATTGGCGAAAGGTCGGCTGGAGCAAAAACTGGAACGAGGGGAAAACAAGGGAGGAAAACAACCGACGATGGCCTTCCGAGCGTGCGACGATGGAGGGGCTGGTGCTGCTCGTTTCCTCTGGTTTTTGCTGAGCTTCTCTCCTTCAACAACAATGGAGAAAGCCTTGGATTAAGGGAGAAGAAGCTGCTGAAGAGTGGGGGGTCTCCTTGGGCTCTCTAGAGCTCAACACTTGCCATTTTCTCATTGGCTTTGCCCCCACCATGACACCACATGACCTCAGCCACTCTCTCTCCTCCAATCTTCCTCTACAAGCTTGGCAATAGGTGTAAAATGTGGTGTGCCATGGGAGCTACGAATTTTGGACATTCCCCCATTCAATCCATTCAATTCTCTCTCAATTCCATCCAATTGAAACACAATTAAATTAACCCTTGTGTCCTCGGCCTTCTCATGACATTTCCCCGTCAAATGATCCAACTTGCATCCCGAAGATTCAATTAAAAACGACCCTCTGACAATCCCGAACAAAAACGACATTACTTTGCTTTTCCGCCAAAAATCTCGGTTTGTAGAAAAATCTTCTGGAGATGAGTCGACATTCCTAAAATGAATTGTGACTTGACAGAACTTCCAATTTCTGTAATCGGGTTCAATTTCACGGTTAAATTCAATCTGGCGCGACTTTAGCGCGTCCTAATCTGCCGGGTAGCTTTTAGGAATTTTCTGTGCAATTGACCTGTGGTTGATTATTTTCAAGCCACAAAGTGCATCTTCGACACATTGGCGACTCTCGATTGTCGTAGAAATCTCAAGGTTTCAAATACGGACACAGGGTACCAAAACGATAGAGAAATCGGTCTAGTGCCGATCAACAAGAATTGTGCAATTAGGTGGAATCACCCACACTGAATTACATGGTTCTGTTGAATCGACCTATCTCCGGTCTCTAATCGGTCTGTGCCGTAATGACCCTTGCATATTAGTACGGTCGAGCAGTCGTTTCCTAGTCGAATTCTCAAGTCTATTGCGTTTAGATTCCTTAACGGCTTCACCTGATAGACTAGTTATCTCGTGAGTGGCCAACTCAGAGAAGAAAGCTCTAGACGCGAAGATGAAATACCCGACTTATTTAATTGAAACCAGAATTGGAAAATCGGGATGTCACAGGTTGGAAATGGGCTTGTAAGTCCAACTCATTTACGACCGATTTAACTAGTCTCTTTAAAATGTAAATGACCAATATGTGACCCCTTTCAAAATGTAAGTGACCTATATATGGCCCATTTATGATTTAAATAGGTCATATATGGGTCTAAGTATTAATTCGGTCCATTCGACCAATTTAAGTTGGAAATTATTGACATGGATAATCGCTGTCCAACGTGGACACCGACTATTCTACGTGGCATGACGTGGACCTTTTAAAAAAAATTTAAGTAATTTTTCGATTTTTTTACTCTTTTTATTTAAAAAAAATCTTTTTCTTTTCCTTTTTGGATGGTGGTTGGTGACCGGCCACAAGTGAGAGCCGGCGAGGGAATTGTGGCACTCATCAAATCAAGTGAGGGCATGACCCTCGTGGCCTAGGCAAGGGCAGGCCTTGCCCAATCTAGCGAGGGCACAACCCTTGCACTGTTTGAGTGAGGGCCACGCTCATCGAGGCTGGCAAGAGCCGCTCTCGCGGCTTCTGGTTAGGAAATAACTCATATGACAACCTAGCCCATCAAATACAGGTTAGGAAATGGGTCTATAACATATATTGATAGGTCTATATTTTTCCAATCCAAGTTTTATGTGGCCTAACTCTCTTATGAAAAGTTACACTAGTTTCTTTGATTATATGGCCATTTTTGCCAAAAAAGATAATACAGTGGCCATACTCTGCAAATTTAATTTTGGTTTCTCATGTTCATCCTGCTTAATTAGAGTTTATATTACGATTAACCATTGTTTATTTCACACTGAATTACTCCTGAATTTGGATTATTTTCTTTGGGAAAACCTACATTTAGATTACTAGGACTAATGCTATTCGTGCATTGGCGATCAATTTCCGTACCAAATAAACTTTTAAAGAGAAGATTATTTGTCTGACATAATGGTTAAAATTGGGGAAATGAGAAGCTCATGGTCACTGTGATAAATTAAACATAACGGTGGCTTGTCCACCACTAATTTTCTCAAGGAAACCGCTTGACTTCGTTTAACCAGTTTTCTTGAGAAAATTAAAATTGGAAACTCTTGCTTTGTGGGATTTTCTCAAATTCCACTAGGTTAGAATTTATAAATTTGAAGAAAGAAAATCAGCATAAATAAATAAATAATTTTATAGCAAATTGAATTCCACAACATAGATAATTACAAGTAAAAAAATATTATCACTATCTCAAAAAGAAATCATTGATATCGTTAAAGGCATCCATTAAATTTCAAAATTGATTATTGTTTCACTCGTCGTTGACAAATTTGAATTTACGAAAAAATTAATAATCACAAGTAGAAATATATTATCAATTTTTCTCGTAAATCTAAGTAATTAGGAGAGAAGTCTTTGACATGGCATGTTGGGGAGGCGAGAGATATTGGTGATGTGGCAGAGAAGAAATGACGAGAAGATATCTTTTCTTTGGTTTTGACAAATAAGAAAGGGAAATAGAATAAAATGGTTCTATTACTCTCCCAATTGTGACGGAGCATGCTCCACTATAAATTTTCCCTCAAAACTGGTTAATCAGTGCATCCAGTTGTGCTGCGAAAATATACTTGAATTAAACACTATAATGTTGTTGTTAAACTATTTTATTTGATGGAACTTACAAAGAGGCAAAGATCAAATGAAAAGAGAACATTGTTGGGCCAAAAAATAAACTACAAAATAACCGGAAGAATAAAAAGGACAGAATAAGTAATTGGAAGGTGGATATCCCAACTATTCAAAGGATCTCAAATTTTTTTTTTTTTTTACTTAAAAAGGCACGAGTAGACTCACCATTAAAATTTTCATACATGCAAGCTAGTGCCAAAATTTCGACCAAAAGAAAAAAAAGAAAAGCTAGTGCCAAAATGTGATTAACGATGCAGATGTGTACATAAAACATGTCGATAAGGCAAAACATTGTTGATGCTTTTAAGTTTTTCAATGAAAAAACTCGTATGTTTCAATGAGAAAAAGGAAAGAAATGAGTAACCACATATTGAAAGAATCGGGATTAGTGAATTGAGTTCTTTTTGCCCCAAAACAAAAGTTAGTGTTCCAAATCGATGATTTTGAGTGAATTTATCAGTTTGTGCAGGTGGAAAATTAATGTATTTTTAACGTAAAAGTTCATGCATATGTGAATTATTTAAGAAGTGAAGAATTGAGTTTTAAGTATGGAAAACTTTGTTGCCTTTTAGGTCCCATAAAAATACATGTGTTTGCTAATGTGGCTTTCATTGTATGTATAATATGTTAAAATGTTATCCTAGATATATCATAAAAGAATTGATTTTACATTTAATTAGTTATTTAAAATTTAAACAAATTTCACATGTAGCAATTAAATTTTCTTGTTAAAATATTATCCTAGATATATCGTAACAGAAATGGTGCCCGACATCTGTTTGTTTGAGATACTTTCTCATATTTGCTGTATGTCCTTGTATTGTGCAGGTTCCAGTTACTTATAAATCCTCAATAGCAAATTGTGGTAAAAAAGGCTCCGTTATTTCAATAACGGTGCCGTTAGCTTAGCATCACTGTTAAAATTATGACACTAGTCCTTTATTATTCTGTAAGACTTTCCTACACGATTCTCTTTTAACGCGATTACATTCACATCCTTGTGTCTCGCATGCAAAGCCCGACTTATAACTCTGCACGTAACTGCTCTTAGGTATGAACCTTCCAACAAAGGGAACGAATATGCTGTCAAAACCTAAGAAGCACCAACACTCGCCGGAAGCTTTTGTGTCGTGTCCAATACTCCAACACGCTCCGACACGTTCCGACACACGGTCAATGAGTGTCGGGAAATCCGACACGTGGTCAACTCTTCTTGACACGCTCCGACATACAAGTCCGAAATTCCAATACGCAACTCCGACACACACGGGTCAATTTTGAAAATTTTCAATACTTGAGTCAAAATATAAATATATGAAAAAAATAATGAAAATAACAAAAATAAAGGGAAAAGAAGAAAATTTTCACTATCATGCTTCTCACTTATAAGTTTTGACCTTTCCATGAGTGACGATGGAATGCCTCTCTTCTTGCTAGCGTCGCTCCGCTGCCCTTGTAGAGTTAAAGTTGTGATTTTTTTTTTTTTTTACTTCTTTTCACCTCTCGCAGGCATTGCTTGCGAGTTATCTCTTTTGGTCATATTTTCCATGGCGAATTTAGTTATTTCCTTTTCTTTTGGTCGTACTTTAAGAGTTCTTGTCATGGATTTTCATTTTTCTCAAACCTTGTTTTGCAAAGGAGCTCAAGCCAATCTATATCGTGAACTCTGAACTCGTTCCGGGATTATAAGAAATTTCATTAATTTCCAACAAATGTAAGAAAATACGACATGTTCATTCAAATTTACTCTTTTGTGTTTGCAATTTTTGAATTTCTCATTCATTCTCTGTCAAATTAAAATAATAAATGTTATTAACAAATGTTGGATTAATATTTTTAGTATAAATTAATTCCATGCTCTTATTATTATTATTATTATTATTATTATTATTATTATTATTATTATTATTATTATTATTATATCTATGAATATATATTTAATATATAACGTGTCGGAACGTGTCGGAATTCTCTATTTTTTGAGAAATAATGTGTCGACATGTCGTGTTGTGTCGTGTCGTGTCGCGTGTCGCATGTCCGTGTCGGTGCTACATAGGTCAAAACGCAATCAATAGAGAATCTAATGCCTACTCTCTCGCTCTCTAATGCAAAGCAGCTATCGAAGTAACTATTAAATAGAAGGAGACGAGTGAAAAAAGAGCAGCCTGTTTGAGAATCAAACTCTCTTGTACTCACTTCGGCAAAGTCTCCATTGGCACAGGAGAGATCAACCCTGCATCAACTATTATTAGATGCAGGTAAGATCCGATGCTTATTAGACTTACACCTGATCTTCTCAAACCTTGAAGTCCCAGGAAAAAGTTAAAACTATACATTGCAAATATGCCTCTCTTCCATACATCCACTCAAAATCTTTCTGAACTCAAAACTAGAAAGACGCTCGAGGCTTTGAATGCTCCATGATCCATAACATATCCATTTATCTCCACGCCACTTTGTCCATAAAATGGGCAGCTAAATACTTGAGGACGGTTCTGCATCTTATTCTCCTTCCCACTTTCAGATTTTGCCTCTCGACAACTGCTTGTACTTGGCAGATACTGGGAGCATCATCTAATTTTATATGACATCGGTCCGACGTGTCACGACGCCTTCATGATGGAACGGAGTCATACTTCTGGATCTTCATACTCAGAACTCACTATGGAAACTGGGAAATGCCATTGTTAAATCCCTGCAAAAGGAGAAGAAATAAAAAATGAGTTGTAGCGTATAACTTGTGCCGAGTAATCCCGTTCACGATGCTCAGCCTGACACAAAATTGACGAACCGACTTGACCAGAGACAGATGTATGGTGGACAGTTTTTGGGTTATATTTTTCTGCACAGGGGTTTTAAAGTTTATAGTAGAGAGGTTGTTCATCGCATTGATGTGCCCCATAAGGGCATCTGGTTCGGGATTACATACTTTAGATATGGAAGTCATGTTTCTTATCAGAGAAGGATTCTTCAACACGAAGTCCTTCCACTCTTCCGGATCAATCCGTCCATCATCTGTTGTATTGGCTTCCCTAAATGCCTGTTGATTCAACAACCAATTTCAGAATGTTTAAAGTACCGAACCGAGGATAGTAGTTCGCGCGTGAAAGTTGAGTACCGCACCTTGTCCACGATCGTTTCCACGATATCCTGCGTGAGTACCAAATCTGATTCGTGAAGAAGTGCCAATATCATTTCCTTCAACTGTAAATTGAAACCAAAATTTGTTTTGCCGCTACATTAGAAATTAAGAACAATTTTAGCAATAATCAAGATGTCCATACTACAGCAGAAAAGAGGAGATACAGTCTCACATCCTGTCGCTCGATATATCCGGTGTTCCTCAAGTCGTACAACCTGAAAACAACTGTGGAAAAATCTCACGATTCAGTTATCATTTAGCTACTCATGCTAACATGATGTACCAACAAGAAAAAAGTAATTTAAATCGAATTTTAGTGAAAATTAAGAGTAAAAACTGCATAACGGGAACAAAAGAAAAGAGAAAAGGAGATAAATTTCTTACATGCAATCTTGTCTTCTATCGGTGCATCCTGGTGAAAGATGCCAAGCGATCTTACGAGTCCCCCAAACTCGATGACCCCATTTCTTCTCATATCGAACAAACCGAATATCTGCAATATATGATACCCACGGTAAATGTATGAGCAGGAAAAGAAAGAGAGTCAGTCTAATGAATTAGCAAAATCACAAAAAAATTGTGAGTGGCACTTTGTTAGATCAATATTGTTTGAGATTCCCAATTTCTTTTTACCCAAGTGGGACGACTAACTGTATCAGATTACAGGACATAAATGAAGTAAAAAGATCTCCGTTAAGTCGAAGTGAGTCTATATTGCATACCCTGTCGGCAAAAAGATTTCTCCGATTTCTGTTCCGGAATAGAGCAAGCTGAAACTCTTCCTGCCCAATGTACGGCATTAACAGAATAATTTATAGTAGCAGAAACAAGAGCATAATGAACCTTTTCAGTGTCTTGTGATCACACAAGACTAGACCAGAAGAAGATGACCCAGCAAGCGATAACTGATGGTCAAAGGTAAAGAGACTTCACTCAAGTATCAAATGCAGGTCCAAAGCACACCTTGTGAATAAGCCCGTCAGCGATAATTGAATTGCTCAATTTTTTGAAGAGCACATATAAGGCCTCGACTTCGCTTGCAGTAACTGCATTTAAGAAACTCGAATGATCAAGTGATGAAGGCGGGTAGCATTACAGTCTATTTACCATATGACTTTATGGAAGAGCCTATAAATAATACTTTCCCCACCGTCCCCGATAAAGAATTTCTGACGCAAAATGAGCATAGAGGAGGTGACAATGCTCAATTGGATGAATGAGCTTACGGAGAATATACGGATAAAAAATGAATCAGAAAAAAAGAAATCCGCATTACACTAAAGCTTCCTGAGAACAATCCAAAGGGAAGTACATGCAGAAACTTAACATCTAAAGGATTGACTTACAAGGTGTTGCAGCAGCAAGAACGCTAGGCTCTTCATAGCCGGGTGTTCGCTCAGACTTCTTCGAAATAACGCAACCCATGACAAGTACTTACCTTGTTTTTCTTTTTTTTTCCTGTATACACCTATGAGCTCGAAACAGTGAACTGTCCTGCGACATCTGCTAATGCCAGTTCGCAGGAGAATGAGATGCTGCAAAATATTGATTCAGCTCAATTTGTGAGATCAAAAGATTTTCTTTTACTACTTTTGATTTTCAATCCACGCGATTACTCTTCTTAGGTAAGCAATGACTATAGAAGAGACTGCACCCACTGGTGCCACGGGATTGATGGTCCTCACTGCAAGACTAGAGTCCAGACAACTACATGCAACACCAAATTCAAGAACGGAGGTTTTCCACTCTGAATAGGGATTCATTGCACCACTCGGAACGGTGTCTGGTACAGGTGGGTCGTTTATGTCTCAAGATAAATGACACTTGAATTCCGTATACGAGTGTACAACTTGAGTGCTAATACTTAGTTATAGGAAACATAGAATCATTGATGACTACGAAGATGAGACATGCGTAACACGTTTTTCCAAGCAGACCCATGACCCCAGGAACTGCGGAAGCTGGCAAAAGATAAGCTGTTTTTTCCAGCACAACGACTAAATAGGCTTAACCAGAAACAAAAAAACTCTGATCTCAAAAACGATAAATCCCTGATGCAGACAGTTTCAGGTCAACTTACTTGAGAAATGCACAAAAACTTACCATGCAAGTGGCTCAGGAAAAATTTACAGAACATGAAAATTGCTGTACTCGATGGAGCGAGACGATGCTCGGTTATACTGGATGACCGCGAACTTTCGGGTTGGCCTTGGGTCCTAAGTTGCCGTAATAATCTAGACATATTTGTATGGAAAGTGCATGAGACTCATATGTGTTAAGGTCCAGATTATTGCATGGCATGAGCACATGATTTGAACCATAATGCGCATTCGTATGTTTGGCTCAGGAGCATGGATTATATGTTATGGAATTGCCTATGCATCTATATGGATGGCATTAAATAATAGATTCGTTATTATGTGAATAATGAGGGTAAAGCAAGAAGAGCATTGCCATGTTTTGTCATCGATAAATAATTGCTTATTTAGGGCGCTTCCGAGGTGAATGGCTTCCCTACACGAGGTCTAGGAAGTTCACTCATTGAGTTTATCTCATATTTGTTTATTGAATGTTTATAGGCTCTAGAATGGCTGAACCATTCCGTCAGATACGTTTTGGCCTCCCCGTTAAGCATAGTCAAGAGATGACAGAGTATCTTGTACCGGGAGGGGCTGATGCGCATTACATGTGTTATGTCGCGACCATCTGGGTCAACGAAGGTCTACCTAACCTCATGCCGCACCGATTCGTGGCCTGATATTTCTGGATGGGCAATGAGAGCCATGGTCCCATCCACAAATTCAATGGTCCGCTGGGTGTCAAAGGCTTATGAGGAGGCATCAACTGGGATGCCAAGGACAGGGACATCCCTGATGGGGAAGTGTCCGACCCTGAGCTCAACCCTGAGCTGATCATCGAGCTGAGCCATGGATCCTAGGAGGCCATTGAGGCTTAAGTAGTAGTGGGGCTGCTAACACTTTTTGGACCATCCTCATAGTATTAGAGGAATAGGCATGTACCTAAGGCCCTTTTGTAGAAGGTCATGTGCAGCATGGTCGGACATGTCGGATGTGATGAAGCTTAGTTGTTTAACTTTTGAACTTGACGTATATGAAACATTGACTTATGACGCACATATATATATATTTGATTATGCTTTTAATTATCCTTGTTGAATAATGTTTGGAGATTTGTTTACATTTCCATTTGTGCATTTTATCATTATTTCGAATGGGTTGGTGACGCCTCTTGGGACGTCGCAATCAAAAATACCATAAGAATGAAAGGGAGGGGTGCCACGCACTAGAAGCAGGTCGAGGCATGATATCCCCACTTTGTTGGTATCAGAGCATGGTCAATACTTGGCATGATAAGACATGTTGAGACCTTGGGATGGTTACCTAGGAACACTTACGGTACATATGTGATTGTTGATTGTCTTATTAAATTGTGATTATGAATTCCTAACTATACCGTTGGGGTTGTGGAATCAGTTGTGAAGAGAGTTTAACTCGGAATCGAGGATGCATCGAGGAAGGGCAACTCCCGAGCCAGCTAATGGTCAAGGCAAAGGCGCGTGAGGATCCCAGGTTTGATGGGATTCTATAGGCCCAAAAGACCATAGGAAACTTGATGGGGTAGTAGGCTGCCGTTGCTCACTACGATGACCCATTAGCTAGAAACGGGAACCAAAGGTTGGTGGAGTAGTTCATTAAGTTGAAGCCACTTCAATTCACAGGAAAGGGTGATCCCGAGGTTGCTGCCTCGTGGATTAAGGAGCTGAGAAGGCCTTCACCTTGCTAAGGTATAATGAGGAAGCAAAGTGATTTTGGCGGTCTACTAGTTGCAAGGCAATGCTAATGACTAGTGGGAGGCCACTCGGGGAAGAGTTTTTCTGAAGGTACCATCTCGACTTGGGGCACGTTTGTGGAAGCGTTCAACAGGAAAATACTTTTCCAAGTGTGCCCGAGAGCAAAAAAAGTTTGGGTTCCTACGACTTCACCAAAACCACCTGTCTATGGACCAATACAAGGCCAAGTTCACGGAGCTATCAAAGTGTGCTCCAAGGATGGTTGAGGATCCTGTGGATCAAGCTAGAGGTTTCAAGATGGGTTGAAGTTGGAAATTTGTAGCTAGTTGGTGCCTCGAACCTAAAGGACTACAATGAGCTCTATGAAAGGGTTTAACTGATTGAGAAGGATATGGCCGAATGAGCAGCCACATCTAGGTCGTGGTTTGCTACCAATAGGGATAATCATCGGTTTGGGAAGAAGCTGATGGCAAGGAGGAAAGCACCTATCCCTCCCAAGAAGAAGAAGACTAGTTTTGGAAAACCGGCACACAACCTAAGCCAAAGTTGCTGATTCTGCGGCAAATTCCATGGATCTGCACCATGCTACACCTAGATGGGAGCATGCTTTGGATGTAGTCAGAAGGGCCACCATGTCAAGAACTACCCGCGACAACCGGGTGTAGCCTTGACCCCAATTCATAGGACAATGATCAGAAGCCGCGCCGTAGGACAATTCAAACCGACCCCCAACCCAGGGCAAGGTGTATAAGGTGACCAAAGAAGAAACAAAATATTCTAGGGCCATAATTACAGGTATGGTCTCCTTACATTAGCATGCTGCGTACGCTTTGTTTGATACGGGGGCGACACATTCATTTGTAACTTATTAGTTTGTTAAGTTAGTTGTGTTATAATTGAAACCGTTAGAAATGGTCCTTAGTATCTCCACCCCTATGAACGATAAGGTGCTATCTGTTTTTGGTTGTCAAGGGTGTGAGATAGTTATTAATGGGCAAAGGAATTGATAGATCTAATTGTTTGGCTATGCGTGACTTTGATGTTATAATTGGAATGGATTGGCTTGATAAGGAACGAGCATGGTTGATATTTTAGTAAGGCCATATACAATTCAATCCAGTTGGTAGCTATGGTTATGAGTTTATAGGACACAAGGGTGGATGGTCTACACCCTTCATTTCTTTGCTTAAGGTAGAAGGGTTGCTTGAGGAAGGTTGCCAAGGCTATCTAGCAACAGTTGAGGATTTGACGATGGAGGAACCAAAGTTGGAGGATATCATTGTGGTACAAGAATTTGCAGCTGTCTTTCCAAAAGAATTGCTAGGATTGCCCTCAGAGTGGTAGATTGAGTTTGTAACCTAAGATAGAACCAATCCCAAAGGCATAGTATCAGATGTCGCTATCCGAGTTGAAGGAGCTAAAAGTGCAAATGCAGGAATTACTAGATAAGGAATTCATTCGCCCTAGTGCATTGCCATGGGGAGCACCTATGCTATTCGTAAAGAAAAAGGATGGATCATTGTGATTATGCATCGATTACTGACAACTCAATCAAGTGACGGTCAAGAACAAGTACCCATTGCCAAGGATAGATGACATGTTTGATCAACTTCAAGGAGCTTTGGTATTCTCAAAGATAGACCTAGAATAGGCTATCATCAACTAAGGATTAGGAAGGAGGATATCCCGAAGATGTCATTTCGAATGCGATACGGCCACTACAAGTTTACGATGATGTCATTTAGGTTAACTAACGCCTTAGCTGCTTTCATGGACCTAATGAATTGAGTATTTAAGGAATATTTGGATCAATTCATCATAGTCTTCATCGACGACATACTAATGTACTCGAGGAGCTCGGAAGAGCATGAACATCATTAAAAATGGTATTACTGACCCTTCGAAGAACACACATTATACGTCAAATTTAGTAAGTGCAAGTTCTAGCTCAATTGAGTAGCATTTTTGAGTCATGTGATATCGGGGGATGGAATTTCAATGGATCTAGCCAAGATCGAAGCTGTCATGAATTGGCCAAGACCTACGACGGTGATCAAAGTTTGGAGTTTTTTAGGATTGGTTGGCTATTACCAGTGATTCGTGGAAAGATTCTCCGGAATAGCTACGCCATTGACATGGTTGTTAAAGAAAGAAATGAAGTTTGAATGGATAGATAAGTGTGAGAAGAGTTTTCAAGAGCTTAAGCATAAGTTGATGACTACCCCAGTATTGATGATACCGTTTGGTCCTAGAGGATATGAAGATCTACAATGACGCTTCGTTTAAAGGATTGGGTTGCATCTTGATGCAACATGGAAGGGTTGTAGCCTATGCGTCTAGGCAATTAAGGCCGCATGAGCAGAACTATCCGACGCACGACCTAGAGTTGGCGGCAATTATCTTCACTTTGAAAATTTGAAACACTACTTGTGTGGGGAAAAATTCATGATCTACACCGACCATCAAAGTTTGAAGTACCTATTCTCACAAAAGGAATTGAATATGAGACAAAGGCATTGGATGGAACTTCTCAAGGACTATGACTATGACATCCTATACCATCCTAGAAAGGCCAACAAGGTAGCGGATGCACTCAGTCAAAAGTCATCAATTGTACAAATGATGGTTCAAGAGTGGATACTTCTTGAAGGTGTATGGGATTCAGACTTCAAGTTTGAGGTAGGCCATCTTTCTAGTCTTATGGCTACTCTTTGAATTGTACTCGAAATGCAAACCAGGATTAAGACCTTGCAATTGACGAATTTGAAAATCCAAAAGATTGTGCAAGAAAGCCCTAAGAAGAGGAACCCAGATTTCCAAGTGACGGATGATGGGATCTTGAGATTTCAAGGATAGCTATGTGTGCCCGACAATGCGGAACTCAAAGAAGAGATTTTAGTGGATACCCACCGAAGCAACTATAGCATTTATCCTGGTATACAAAGATGTACATGAGTCTTCGGCAGTATTATTGGTGGAATGGCATGAAAGGCTGACGTCACAAGACACGTGGCAAAGTGCTTGACATGCCAGCAAGTAAAAGCCCAACACTGCAAACCTGATGGACTACTACAACCGTTGGAGATCCCAAAATGGAAATAGGAGCATATCACAATGGACTTCGTGATGGGATTGTTGATGAGTCAGAGAGGTAATGATTCCATTTGGGTTGTGGTTGATTGACTAACCAAGTTAGCCCACTTCATTGCAATACCAAAGGATTATGCCATGGATAGGTATGTCGAGCTGTACATAAGGTAGATAATTCGGTTGCATAGGGTTCCAGTGACGATCACCTTTGATCGGGATCCCAAGTTCACTGCCGCATTTTGGAAAAGCTTGTAGACAACCATGGGAATGGAATTATAATTCAGCACATCTTATCATCCGCAAACTGATGGACAATCCAAGAGAACAATCCAAACTCTTGAGGATATGTTGCAAGCCTGTGTTATAGATTTCAAAGGAGGATGAGAAGACCAACTGCATCTTGTCGAGTTCTCGTACAACAATAGTTATCAACAGAGTATTGGAATGGCACCATTTGAGATATTGTATGGACATGCCTGTAGAACGTCCGTCTATTGGGATGAGGTCGGAGAAGGGAAAATTACGGGCCTCGAACTAGTGTAACAATTTGTGGATGTAGTCTAGATCATTTAGAAAGGTTAAAGATAGCCCAAAGTCACTAGAAGAGCTATGTGGACAAATGATGGAGACCTCTGAGTTCCAAGTTGGCGATCACGTTTTCCTCAAAGTGTCACCAATAAGAAGGTACATTTTGTTTTGGCAAGAAAGGGAAGCTAAGCCCCAGGTTCATTGGACCTTTGAAATTCTGGAAAGAATTGGACTTTAGCCCACCGGTTGGCACTACCACTAAATCTTGCCCAAGTTCATAACGTGTTCCATGTTTCCATGTTGAGAAAGTATGAACCAAACCCGATGTATGTGCTAAGTTATGAGGAGATCGAGGTGGATGATAGAGTGACGTACGTCAAGCAACTAGTGCAAGTCGTGGACAGAAAAGAACAGGTGTTATGTAATAAAGTCATTTCCTTGGTCAAAGTCGTCTGGTAGCATCACGGCACCGAGGGAGCGACATGGGAAAGCGAGGACATTATGCAAAGCCAATACCCCCATTTGTTTGAAGAAGTGGTTGATCCTACAAATTTGGAGGACGAAATTTTTTAAGGGGGGAAGAGTTGTGACATTCTCATTTTGACTTGGTTTTTCAAAACATAATTATTTCAGCAAGCAATCGTAAGACAAGATCATCTTGAGGATTGATAGACCACGAGGGCATTGAAAAAGGCCATTTTAGGGTGAAAACTCAATTTTTCATTGGCAATGATGTACAGGTACGAAAAAGTGGAAACAAGCCACGGATGGAGACCCAATGGGCCCGAGCCCAAGTGGGTGGCCCAAGGCCCACATGCCCAAGGAGTGGGCAACTAAGGGAGGCCCATGGGCCCTTCAAGCCCATCAAGCCCTCTTTTGGCAAGATCTTAGCATTTAATGCAACCAAGTATGTGAATAGTGCATAAATAGTAAGATCTTGATGAAGTGACCTAAATGCCATTCCATCGAACTAAGGACAAAAGGACAAAGTTGGAAGAAGGGCAAGGAAGAGGTGGCACATGCTTGTGGGCAGCAAAAGAGAGGAGTTTGAAGCCAAGTTATTCCACCTACCTAGTCTAGACCTAAAGCTATGTACTCAAGTGTGTATATCCCTCATTAATGCTAGGATTTTGCTTCTTCCATAAGTCACTTTTGATTGACAGGAGCCCAAGAGATTTGATGGGCATTAATTGGGACTTGACATCACACTTTCTCTCCTCTCTTCCTTTCCCCACTTCTAGCTCCCTTTCTCTCTCACCCCCTCATTCTCACTCATTTCCTCACTTGGAATTTTCAAAACACACACACACACTCTCTCTCTCTCTAGCCTTAGCCTAACCCCACACTTCCATTTCTCTCTTTTGCAAGCTTGTTCTTCATCTTTTTTCTCCTCCTGTTTTCCTCGCTAACGATTGTTCGTCGAACCCCCGACATTGGACCACCCTTTGCACCGCCAAGCCGTTGCTCAAAGTCGATCGATTGGCCTCCTCAAGACCTGTTCAATGCTGTGCAACCCTCACCCATGCTCCCTCCCGCTCATTTCTTCTCCAGTTTGGTTCCTCACAAAACTTGGAGGCTGTACCGACATTGAACCACCGCAAACCACCGCCGTGTGACATGATGACATATGGCAAATGATGTTACATATTGCATGGGTATCACATTAGTTAATTGAGAAAGATTAGAAATAAATTGTGTGGTGGTATGCCCATGTGATCACCTAAGATCCTAATGCATTTTACATGAATATGTCCAGATGCATTTTATGTGGGACGATACCCAATTAAGTTCGGATGCCCCCAAGTCAATAAGATGCCGTTCGCGGATAGATCTAAGAATGAAGCTCCTTACAAGAATGATCATCCTAATGTGTTTTACGCAAGACGATACCATGCTTGATGGGGCGAGACGATGCCCATTACACCGGATGATTGCAAACCTTTGGGTTGGCCTTGGGCCTTGAGTGGCCGTAATAATCTGACATATTTGTATGGAAAGTGCATGAGATTCATACATGTTAGGGTTCGGATTATTGCATGGCATGAGTGCATGATTTGAACCATAATGCGCATTCATATGTTTGGTTCAGGAGCATGATTATATGTTATGGAATTTCCTATGCATCTATATAGATGGCCTTAAATAATAGATTTGTTATTATGTGAATAGTGAGGGTAAAGCGAGAGGAGCATTGCCTTGTTTTGTCATAGATAGATAATTACTTGTTTAGGACACTTCCGAGGTGAATGGCTTCCCTACGTGAGGTCTAGGGAGTTCACTCATTGAGTTTATCTTATATTTGTTTGTTGAATGTTTACAGACCCTAGAAATAGCTAAGTCGTTCCGTTAGATACGATTTAGCCTCCCTGTTGAGTACAGTCAAGAGGTGACAAAGTATCATGTACCGAGAGGGGCTGATGCACATTACATGTGTTATGTCATGATCATCTAGATCATTGAAGGTCTACCTAATCTCGTGCCATACCAATTCGTGGCCTGGTATTTCTCGGTGGGCAACAAGAGCCATGGTCCCATCTGTAGCTTCGATGGTCTGCCAGGTGTTGAAGGCTCAGGAGGAAGCATCAACTGAGATGCCAAAGACAAGGACATCCCCAATGGGGAAGTGTCCAACCCCGAGCTAATCGCCGAGCCGAAGCCATGGATCCCAAAGGCCATTGATGCTTAGGTAGTAGTGGAGTTGCTAACACTTTTTGAACCATTCTTGTAGTAATCAGATATATATGATTATGTTTTTAACTATCCTTGTTGAATGATGGTTGGACATTTGTTTACGTTTCCGCTTGTTTATTTTATCATTATTGCAAATTGGGTTGGCGACACCTCTTGGGACATCGCAATTTAACAACCTTAGGAATGAAAGCGAAGGGTGCCATGCGCTTGAAGTGGGTCGGGGCGTGACATTACTCGATATGAGAAGCTGAACTTCGATGAACACTGCAACGTTGATAGTCGATGAAAAGTGATATCCGTACGACAATTCACAAGATTTTGGAGATTGTAGCTACATACACTTAGATTTATAAGGACTTTCTCAAGTTCCTTCTGTTGTAGAAATCTTTCCAGAATATTTTGAAGCTGACAAAACGGTTCTATCAGTCTAGTCTGGATCTTTGCAGACCGTCTGTTTAAAGTCTGAAGACTTGTTGATAACCAGACTCAGCACTCCAAACTCAAGATTCAAGACTCAAGACTCAAGACTCAAGACTATTCTCATTGATAGTCTTTCTAATCCAAAGGACGAAGGAAATCCAGAGCCGAGTATATGGTTGAGGATTCATTCCTATCCTCCCGAGAAGATCTCTTGGTTGGATAAATATAACGGATTCTTTTATTCGTATCTAGATCAATTGAAGATCCAAATTGGTCGACGAAATATTCTTGGAAGGTTCTATTCTTGGAAACCAAGATCCTGATTGTATGAGCGAACAGGATTGATGGGCTATCGTCAGGTTCCTTTAATAGCTCGAATGATCTTTTTGATTGATTCCATCCAACGGGTAGATTGGAGGAATTCCTTTGGTAAGTGCCAACGGTATGATGGCATAAAGGAGTATAAAAAGGAAGTCGTTCTAGTTGTTTGAGTACGTGATCGATAGAGAAATTCCAGAGTCTGAAGCACCTTGATTATTAGTCGATACAGTCTGAGCGAAATTGTATACACAGAGAGTGTCTATACTTGGTTAGTCGATACAGTCTGAGCGAAATTGTAAACACAGAGAGTCTATACTTGGTGATACCTTGAGCGAGTGTGGTAGATCATCTACACCTAGAAATCAAGGAAGATCAACACTGTAACATCTCTTTGTTTATAGTGGAACCAGCCAATTGGCTGTCAGTGCAGAAGAGTGGACGTAGGCTTGAATCAAGCCGAACCACTATAAACCGCGTGTTCAATTCTCTCTTTCCTTTACTTAGTCTTACGTTGATTGTTACTTATCGCAAATCCTTCAACTGTCTAAGTATTGCTCAATTATCAAGAAATTATCAAGAAAAATCTTTTGTATACCTATTCACCCCCCTCTAGGTACTCGTACTAGCTATATCAATTGGTATCAGAGCTCGTGTTCTTACTTTATTTGAAGTGTTTTACTTCAGAGTAAAAGATCCATGGCTAGTATGCTAGCACCAGAGCTGGTGGAAGGGCAAAGCAATACCAGACCACCCTACTTTGATGGAAAGGATTACAACATTTGGAAGAACAAGATGAAAGCTTTCCTACGATCAAAGGATCCTCTGGAATGGGACGTTGTGGAAAGAGGAATCACTCCTACTGCTGCATCAGTCTTTGAAAGAGGGAAAGAAACTGTTGAGACCAGCGGAATGACTCAGGAAGAGATAAACAAGAGACAAGCACTCGATGCAAAAGCAATTTACTCTTTATATTGTGCCTTGTCTCCAACTGAATATAACAGAATATCTTCTTGTGTTACAGCAAAAGAAGTATGGGATAGATTACATATCACTTATGAAGGAACCGATCGAGTGAAGGAGACCAGAATCAACATTCTCCTCGGTCAATATGAAGCCTTCAAAATGAAACCAGGAGAATCTATAACTGACATGTTTAGTCGTTTTACAGATATTGTCAATGGTCTTGAGAACCAAGGACAAAAAATTTCTGATCCTATGAAGGTGAACAAGCTACTGCATGGACTCTTCAAGGATTGGAATCATATAAAGACTTCAATAAGAGAGACGCAAAGAATTATGCCTCTATCTGTCGACGAGCTGATTGGAACTCTTCAGTCTTATGAAGTGGAACGAATTAATAAAGACGAAGATCCAAGAGGTAGGAAATCCATTGCATTAAAATCAAATGATGATTCCGCGATGATACAGATTCGGAGATGATATGGACGATGAGGAGCTTGCTCTCATGATAAGAAGATTCAAAACTGAATAGAAAAGGTAGAAGGTTCAACTCAAAGAAACAAAGTTTCCAGAGACAGAGACCAAGTCTCGTTGATGATGAGGAACCGAACAAAGATGTAGTCTCGCTCTCGAATGTAAGAAAAAGGGACACATCGTACCCAACCGTCCTCTTCGAAGAAGAAAAGAGGAAAAGCCGAGAAGTTTAGAAAAGCTCTCAAAGCCGAAACCCGGAGTGATACAGAATGTGAAGAAAGTGATAATGAATATGCCAACATATGTCCGATGGCACATTCGGACTCGGACTCAGATTTTGGATCGGACTCGGACGTGAATTTGAGGTAAGTGATTTTAAAATTCCTGTCAAAGTTTCTAAATACATTGATGAACTGTGTTTTAGTCTTAAGCCTTCTCTCAAAAGGATTTCCGAACTTAAAAAGGAAAACTCAGCTCTAAAACAAAAGAAAACCATTTTAGAAGGAAGAGTTAAAAGTTTAGACTTGAATGTTTCTACTCTTAAAGAAAAAGAAGATAATCTTTTGAAAGAAAATGTTTTCTTAAAACTGACTTATCAAATATTTCAAAGAAATTTTCGATAGGATCCGAAAAGCTTGAAAAAGTTCTTTCAGTTCAAAGACCTTACTTCAATAAGTCTGGTCTAGGCATGACAGCAAACAATTCCCTTGATTGATTTTCCTAAAGTAAAAGAAAGAATTAAGAAAAGACCGTCGAGAGAGGCTTACAAAAATCATTTCAAGAAAGTTTTTGTAAAGTCTGTAGATCGAAATGCTCTAAGGTGTTCTAAGTGTAACAGTCATGATCACTTTGAAAAAGAGTGTCCTATGGTTTGGAAGCATGTTAAGAAAGTATGGCCTAATAATGTTTATCCTACTAACACCAAAGGACCCAAGAAAATTTGGGTACCAAAGAAAGCTTGAGACTCTCTTTTAAATGCAGGTCTCCGTCAAGAAAAAGGTAAAGTGGTATCTTGACAGCGGATGTTCAAGACACATGACTGGAGACTCAAAGTGCTTCATAAAGCTTGTTCAAGTAAACGGTGGAAATGTTTCATTTGGAGGAAACGGCAAAGGAAGCATTGTGGGATTTGGAACTGTGAAAATTGGAAATCTCACAATAAGCAATGTTTCTCTAGTGGAAGGACTCAACTATAACCTTCTCAGCATTAGCCAATTGTGTGATACCGGTTTCAAGATCTCCTTTCAAGAAGGAATTTGCTCTGGAATCAGTAAAGACTCTACTCAGTCTTTCATGGGTTGAAGACATGGAAAATCTACCTCTTAGACATGAAATTAAATGAATCACAATGCCTAATCTCAATTCAAGATGAAGCAAGCTTATGGCACAGAAAGCTTGGTCATGTCAACATGAAGCAATTAGCCAAAATCTCATCAAAGCAGCTTATTCGAGATCTACCCAAATTACCATATCAAAAGTCCGATCCATGCACACCATGTATTCTGGGAAAGCAGGTAAGAAATTCATTTAAGCCAATAAATCATGTCTCTACTAATCATGTACTACAGTTGCTACATATGGATCTCTTCGGACCAACCAGAACCCAGAGTATTGGAGACTCTGGAAGACCAGCATCAAGATGTTCATGAAGATTCAAATAAAGAAAGAGATCATCATCCAGACAAATCCAACCAGTAACTGGAAGCATAAGTCCAATCATCCCAAAGATCTCATTATCGGCGAAATTAATGAAGGAATTCGCACTAGATCCAAAAGACGTGAAGAGTCTAGTGCTGTGGCTCTCATTTCTGAAATTGAACCAAAAAGCATAGAAGAAGCTTTATCTGATGAAAGCTGGATCAAAGCTATGCAAGAGGAGCTTAGACAGTTCAACATTAATGATGTCTGGGAATTGACATCTAAACCAAAAGGTAAAACTGTTATTGGAGCCAAATGGGTGTTCAGAAACATGATGAATGAAAAAGGAAAAGTCATACGAAATAAAGCAAGACTCGTGGCCAAAGGATACACGCAAGAAGAAGGAATAGACTATGATGAGACTTACGCTCCTGTAGCAAGGTTAGAAGCTATCCGACTATTACTTGCATTTGCTTGTTATAAAAATTTCAGGTTATTCCAAATGGATGTCAAAAGTGCTTTCCTAAATGGATTTATCCAAGAGGAAGTATATGTGGAACAACCACCTGGGTTTGAAGACCCAAAGAAGCCAGATTCAGTCTTCAGACTAAAAAAGGCCTTGTATGGTTTAAAGCAAGCACCTCGAGCTTGGTACGACAGACTAAGTAAGTTCTTATTATAGAATGGCTTTGTCAAAGGTAAAGTAGATACTACTTTATTTATCAAAAAGGAAAACAAAAGCTTTTTACTTGTTCAAATATATGTGGATGATATTATTTTTGGATCCTCTAATGAAAGTCTATGCAAGAAATTTTCTAAGTCTATGCAGGATGAGTTTGAAATAAGTATGATGGGAGAATTAACATTCTTTCTTGGTCTTCAAGTAAAGCAATTGAAGGAATGAACTTTCATTTACCAAGAAAAATATGCTAATGATCTTGTCAAAAGGTTTGGATTGGAAAATTGCAAAAAGACTGATATACCAATGTCAAGTTCTTTGAAGATAGACAAAGATGAAGAAGGGAAGAAAGTTGATCAAAAGCTGTACATAAGTATCATCGGTTCACTTCTTTATCTAACTGCTTCTAGACCTGACATTTTGTTGAGTGTTTGCATCTGTGCTAGGTTTCAATCAGATCCTAGAGAATCCCATCTCAGTGCTGCAAAACGTATTATTAAATACGTTGCTTCATCTTCAAGCATTGGTCTTTGGTATCCTAAGAAGGGAGACTTTAATCTTCTGGGATATTCAGACGCAGATCTGGCCGGCTGCAGAGTCGATAGAAAGAGTACTTCAGGAACTTGCCAGTTGCTTGGAAGCAGGATAGTGTCTTGGTTTTCAAGGAAACAAAGCACTGTAGCTTTCTCAACAACAGAAGCAGAGTATGTAGCCCTTGGAAGCTGCTATTCGCAAGTTCTATGGATAAAACAACAGCTACAAGACTTTGGGATTGAAGACTCATGCACGAAATCAAATGTGACAACACCAAATAAATCAATCTCACCAAAAATCCAATTCTTCATTCAAGAGCAAAGCATATAGAGATTCAACATCACTTCATTAGAGATCATATTCAAAATAAAGAAATCTCGATTCAATTTGTTGATTCAAAAAGTCAACTAGCGGATATATTCACAAAGCCTTTGGAGAAAAATCAATTCGATTTTATCCATTCCAGACTCAACATTTTGAAGCTCGAAGAAGTTAAAGTCTAGAGACTCTCCAACCTTCGACTCGAAAGTTGATGATCATCGACTCTAATCTCTCAGACTCAGACATTGATGACTATAGACTGTGAGTTGTTATTTTATCTAAACTCGAAAAGGTATGATCTTTCGTTCGGTTATTTTGTAGTCTCCGTGAAAATGAAAACTTGTCTTTTCAAAAGGATTAATTTTGGCAGTTATTAATTTCGAAAAGAGGTATTCGTACACTTTCCTTGTGCCGATTGAACTTCCCTTTTCAAAATTGAGTTATATATATACAGTTTTCATTTTCAATCTTCAAAACCCTAAAAAGCATTCTCCTCCCAATCCGGTTTCTACTTCGTGTTCATCTTCGAGAAAGTTGTCATCTTTTCTTGGGAAAGCAAGTAAAGGAATCTTTCAGAAACAAGGAAGGATGTCTTCTTCGAGGAAGTCTTCAAGAATCGTGAACAGGGGACCACAGAGGATGAAGGAAGGACCTACCCATTTCGATCTCACCGAAGAGGAAGAATTATCGAGTCAGCAACAGAACCCGACTCTCTCTCCACCACGTCACTCAACGCCATCTACCCCACATGATGCGAGTCAACAACCGGAGGAAGAGATAATCGAGGACGCAGAACCAGTAAGAGTCCAAAAACCCTCGTTTATTTACAAACTTTACTGTGCGTTGAAAAGTACTGGGACTCCGTTGAAATACGTGGATGATTTTCTCAAAGATAAGCATTATGGGAATGAGTATATTTTTCTGAAAAAAAATAGAGGATTTGGGAATTGCTCCCAAGGGTAAAGCAGAGGAAGCACTTACGAATATTCCCAGTGACCCTCGTATGTCGGGACCTAATTCTACTGAAGGAAACGACGATGATAAAATGTTCAGTGATTTTCAACCTAGAATGGGTATTGCTGCAAAGGTGAAGGGAAAGAGGATGGAGTTATTCAAATCAAAGGAACACGAGAATTTGTTTTTCAGACTGCTGAAACGAGGGGTGATAAACCCTAGGAGTGTCGATTTCGATCTCTTGGATGCCGTTAATGTGAACTTAAGAGAGAAGTTCAGTCTGCTTCAACTGGAACGTTTTTGCACTGATACCACATATGGTTATGCACAACTGACTGCGTATTTCTATTCAAATCTCAGCTTTATAGATGCAAATAGAATATCATTCAGTGTTCGAGATCAGGATTATGTGGTAGACGTGGACATGTTGGCGGACATAATTGGAGTTGAACGAGGACGTTATCAACCAGTCAAAGTCTCAGTTGCTCGTGCCTCAATGGAACTTGTCGAAGATAGAGATATCGAGGGAAAAATCATCTATTCAAGGATGCGTGCCATCAATATTGTGCTGCACAAAATTGTGATCAATTGCATCAGGCCCAAGTCTACATCAAAGACTGATGTGTCTAATTCAGAGGCAAAATTGATGTACGCAATCAACTCAGGGAAAAAGTTCTCTCTCCCTCACACTATTCTCTTTCACATGTACAGAGCAATGTCAAAGGACAAAGGTCAATTGCCTTATCCAGGTCTGGTGACCAAGATCTTTAGACACATGAATATTGAACCGCCACATTCACTTTGTGTTCGACCGTGCGATAAGATGATGGTAGGTTTAAAGATGTTGACGAAGATGCGTCTGAAAGAACTTTCCAAGGCAATGGAGAAATTTAGAGTGAAGACTCCAGTACCGTCTGCTTCAAAGAGAAAAGGAAATGAGGCCATTGGTGCCTCATCCAAAAAGAAGAGAACTCTCATCTTGGAGGATGAAGATGAGGAGGAAGATCTCACAATCACTGCCTTGATAAGGACCGGACGTTACGTTCCACAATTGACGAACATCGAAGAAACAAAGAGAAGAAGAGGGGCAAGCCAAGAACGAGAAGAAGAAGAAGAGCGGCGAGAGAGGGAGAAAGAAGCTGAAGAAGAAGGAGAAGAAGAGAAAGAAAAGTCTGCAGCTGAATGGAGAGAAGGGGAATTAAGACCCGGAAGAGCATGATCATCACTCTTCCCCTTTTGATGTCCTAGAGACAGGGGGAGTTGGCGAGCAAGAAAGGTCCACACCTCATGCTGCCAATAGTGAAGGTCTAAGACAATCTCCAGCAGACACAGAAGAGTTTCAGGCTTCTCAATTGCCTGAAGAAGGACACGATACGTCGACACCAAATCTGCAAGACTATACAGAAGCGCCATCGTCTGCATTCACTGAGAAAGCAAATGCAAGTACACAGACGGACAACTCTGCAGATTTTCGTCGTATTATGGATGCTCTTCTGGAAATGCGGGGCCAAATCTATGCTCTGGACTGTGAAATTCAAGCCATGAAGAATGCTGGACAAGCATCTTCAGTTACCCTGGAGGACAAAATGAAAGATCTCGCTCTACAACTTCAAGCCAATGCCAAAGGAGAGGAGGTAGCTCAGCTAAGGGAAGACTTGAAGAGGCTAGAAGGCATAGTCCAGTCAATGGGAGATTTCCAAATCGTGCGCATTCCCAAGCAGACCTGACTCCTTTCTCACCTTTTTTAATGATGACAAAAAGGGGGAGAAGCAATTTGAACAACCAACTTTAAACTTTGACTTTAAATTTGTTTTTGTGGTTATGTTTGTTTTTGAGTATGACTTGAGTGAACTTGAATTTGATTGAATTGGCTGTGGATTTTATGCTTGACTGTTTGCATTTATATCAAGTGTCGTTATATGGTATTACTCATGAAAGACTAACCAATTTTCTGTGGATGCAAAGTCTGGTTGTTTTATTAATCTTTATGAGATAGCCATATTGCTTGAGAAATGTTTTTGCAGGTCAAAGTTGTTCAAATCTATAGGAAAGTTTTGTCACCATCGGGGAGATTGTTGGAGAAATCTTTCCGTAATATTTTGAAACCGACAAAACGTTTCTATCGCCTAGTCCGGATCTTTGCAGACCGTCCTGTTTAAAGTCCTAAGACTTGTTGATAACCAGACTCAGCACTCCAAACTCAAGATTCAAGACTCAAGACTCAAGACTCAAGACTATTCTCATTGACGTCTTTCTAATCCAAAGGACGAAGGAAATCCAGAGCAAGTATATGGTTGAGGATTCATTCCTATCCTCTAGAGAAGATCTCTTGGTTGGATAAATATAACGGATTCTTTTATTCGTATCTAGATCAATTGAAGATCCGGTGGTCGACGAAATATTCTTGGAAGGTTCTATTCTTGGAAACCAAGATCCTGATTGTATGGGCGAACAGGATTGATGGGCTATCGTCAGGTTCCTTTAATAGCTCGAATGATCTTCTTGATTGATTCCGTCCAACGGATAGATTGGAGGAATTCCTTTGGTAAGTGCCAACAGTATGATGACATAAAGGAGTATAAAAAGGAAGTCGTTCTAGTTGTTTGAATACGTGATCGATAGAGAAATTCCAGAGTCTGAAGCACCTTGATTATTAGTCGATACAATCTAAGCGAAATTGTATACACAGAGAGTGTCTATACTTGGTGATACCTTGAGCGAGTGTGGTAGATCATCTACACCTAGAAATCAAGGAAGATCAACACTGTAACATCTCTTTGTTCATAGTGGAATCCAGCCAATTGGCTGTCAGTGCAGAAGAGTGGACGTAGGCTTGAATCAAGCCGAACCACTATAAACCGCGTGTTCAATTCTCTCTTTCCTTTACTTAGTCTTACGTTGATTATTACTTATCGCAAATCCTTCAACTGTCTAAGTATTGCTCAATTATCAAGAAATTATCAAGAAAAATCTTTTGTATACCTATTCACCCCCCTCTAGGTACTCGTACTAGCTATATCACCTTCCAAGGATGGCGCTCAATACGTGTTGTCATTTATTGATAACCTTTTGAATAAAGTCCGAATTTGTCTTCTTAAACACAAGTAGAGGTACTTGGTTAGTTCAAGTTGCGGAAGGCAATGATGGAAAAGTAGATAGGAAGGAAGATCATGTTCCTAAGAGCTAATAAAGGATAGGAATCTATTGTGAAAAGCTTACCCGATTTTGTGCAAAGGAAGGCATAGTGAATGGAGCCATAGAAACCGAAAAATGAAATTTCATTGTAAAGAACTCACTCTTTACTCTTTAATGCTAGACTAAGTAAAGATTTTCAGGCGAATGTAGTGTATACTGCTTGTTGTTTAGTGAACAGATCACCATCACTAGCAATAGATTGGAACACTCTTGAGGAAACATGGTCAAGTAAACCTGTCAAATATAGCGGGCTGAGAATGTTTAGTTGCCCTACTTATGCTCATGTAAATGATGACGCACTCAAGCCAAGAGCAAAGAAATGCATGTTCCTAAGCTATGTTCATGGAGTGAAAAGTTACAAAAAGTGGTGCACTAAAGAAGATTAACCCGAATTTATGTTCGGCAGAGAAGTTAGCTATGACGAATAAACTCTATTTCATCAGAGAAGCGAGCTATTGATTGTAGAGAACAATCTAGATGGTATTAAAAAACAAGTGAGGTTTGGGGAGAGCTTAGAGATGTTTAAAGTTCTATAGATGTGACGGTGTCTACAAAGCCGCCGGATTTTATAGCAGTTACTAGTGGTTCCGAGGTCACAGTTGATGAAACTTCAAAGTACTTTGTATAGGTGGATGAGATAGAGTAACGGTTGTGTCCAAATATTGAAATGGATAATTTGGGTGCAGTTGAGATAGCTTCACGTATGCGATGCAGGGAATGAAGGCCATTGAAATGTTGCGAGTGACTTGGAGGAGTTATGTTGGGAAAGTGGAGCAGTGAATACTTTTTTCTTTTTTCTTTTTGAAATGAAAAGTATATAACCATCGTTTTTACTTTCTGTTACGAATTCTCAATCACCAAGAGGTTGAAAGCCCTCATATTTAATAACAGCTGAGAATGTTTGTCACAAGAGAATCTAGCTGGCGGTAAAATTCCAAGTGATGGAATTTGAACTTTGCTTTTAGGTACGATTTACAGATAGAGGAATCAGTTTAGAGACTTTTCACTATGAATTTCTTCCACTTTTAGTCGCCTAACTTTCTCATGAAAAATCGTAACTCTAGCTTTTTCTATTATATAGTTAATATTTGTCCAAAAAGATAATACAGCGGCCATACTCTGCAAATGTTATTTTAGCTTCGTTTGTTCATTTCATACTGAGTTACGAGGTCATATTACGAAATAACCATGCTTATATGATACTAAATTGCTCCTGAATTTGAATTATTCTCCTTTTGGGCAAACCTACATTTAGATTATTAGGAATAATGATATATGTACATTGGTGATCAATTTCCTTTCCACAATGGTCTAAATTACGACGCTCTGTGTCATATTTATCATACGTGTTATTATTGTTATTCCGTAAGAATTCCCAGTCAAATTCGTCTGATTAATGCGCGAAGCCCGACTTATCACTCTGCAAGCAAGAATTGATCTTTAGGCACATGAACCTCCCAACAAAAGGAACGATGGCGCTATCAAGACAAGCTCCACAGAGATTTTAAGGCGTACTCTCACTCTGTAAAGTAAAGAAAAAATTCAAATGAATGATTAAACGAAAGGAAAGGAGTGAAAAAAGAGAAAGCCTGTTTGAGAATCAAATTGTCTCTTGTACTCACCTTGGCAAAGTCTCCTTGACTGTCATTGAATTCATCTAATGATCCGATGCTTTATCAGACATACACACAATCTTTTTAAAGTCCCTGAAAATTTCTACCTGTACATTGCAAAATGCCTCTCTTCCATATACCCACTCAAACACTTCTGAACTCAAAAGCTCGAAAAACGCATGAAGCTTTGAGAGCTTTATGATTGATTATATATGTGACGACCCTTCAGCACCCATTTGTCAATAAAATTGGCCAACTAGATACTTTGACGAAGGCACTGCATCTTGGTCTCCTTCCAGCTTTCAGGTTTTACCTCGCGACAAAAACTGGTAGTTGGCAGACGCTCAGGGGCATCATCTGGTACTGTATGACATCGATCCGACATGTGTGGACGCCTTAATGATGAAACGGAGTCATAATTGTGAATCTTGAGACACAGAACTCAATATGAAACTGGGAAATGCCAATGTTATATCCCTGCAAAAGGTGCAAAAGAATGAGTTGTAGCATATCAATCCTGCAGAGTAATCCTGTTGACGATGCACAGCTCCACATGACCAGAGACAGATGTTTAGTAGACTGTTTCCGGATTATCTTTTTCTTTATAGGGGGTTAAAATCTTAAAGTAGAGGGAGAGAGAGAGAGAGGCTGTTCCTCGCATTGATGTGACCTATAAGTTAATATCGATCAGGTTTACATACTTTAGGTATGGAAGAGTCATGTTCCTTATCAGAGAAAGATTCTTCAACACAAAGTCCTTCCACTCTTCCTGATCAATCCTTCCATCATGTTTTGTATCGGCTTCCCTAAATGCCTGTCAATTGAACAACCAGTTTCAGAATGATTGAAGTACCGAGCCGACGATGGTTACACATTAAAGTTGAGTACTGCACCTTATCCACAATCGTTTCCACGACATCCTCCGTGAGTACCAAATCTGATTCATGAAGAAGTGCCAATACCATTTCCTTCAGCTGTAAATTGAAACCACTACAAAAGAAATTAGGAACAATTCGAGCATATTCATGAGATGCCCATGCAACAGCAGAAAAAAAGGAGATTCCATCCTCACCTCCTCTGGCTCGATATATCCTGTTTGCCCCAAGTCATACAACCTGAAAGCAACTGCAGAAAGGTCTCACAACTCAGATATCATTTCGCTACTCATGTGAACATTATGTTCCAGCATGAAAAAGTAAGTCAAATTGAATTTTATTGAAAATTAGAAGAAGAAAAACTGCATAATGGGAACAAAAGAAAAAAAAAAAGAGGAGCTAAATTTGAAGTTTTCTTACATGCAATCTTGTCTTCTACTGGTGCGTTCGGGTGAAAGACACCAAGCGATCTCACGAATTCACCAAACTCAATAACCCCATTTCCCTTCATATCGAACAAATCAAATATCTGGAATATATGATACCCATGGTTCATATATATGAGCAGGGAAAAAGAAAAACGCTTTACTCTAGTGAATGATCAAAATCACAAAAAGTTGTGCGTGGCACTTTATAAGATCGAAAGGTTTAAGATCCCATGTCTTTTCTTTTTCCTTTTTTTTTTTATCTAAGTGGGATGATTAATTGTATTAGATCACACGACATAAATGAAGTAAAAAGATCTCCATCGAATCGAAGTGAGCCTATGTTACATACCCTGTCGGCAAAAAGATTTCTGCAATTTTGGTTCCGGAAAAGTGCTAGCTGAAACTCTTCCTGCTCAAAATACATCACAATAGCAATTTTAAGTAGCAGAAACAAGTGCACCATCAACCTTATCAATGTCTTGTGATCACACAAGACTAGACTAGAAGAAGACAACCCAGCAAGCGACAACTGATAGGCAAAAGGAAAGAGATTTCATTCAAGTATCAAATGCAGGTTTGGAGCATACCTTGTGAATAACCCCGTCGGCAATAATTGAACTGCTTAATTTCTTGAAGAGCACATATAAGGCCTCGACTTCACTTGCAGTAACTGCATTTAAGAAACATAAATGGTCAAACTGATGAAGGCAGGTAGCATCACAGTTAATTTACCATATGACTTTATCAAAGAGTTTATGAGTAATACTATCTCCATCTGTCCCTGATGAAAGTAATTCTGGATGTGCACAAAAGGAGCATATGACTTGCTCTATTAAAACTGAATCGGGGAAAAAAGTCCTGGTTACACTAAAGCTTCATGAGAACAACCTAAAAAAAGAAGAAGAGAACAATCTCGAGGGAAGTATATGCAGAAACTTAACATCTAAAGGATCGGCGCTTACAAGGTGTTGCGGTAGCAAGAACGTTAGGCTCTTCATATCCAGGTGTTCGCACAGAACTCTTTGAAGTAATGCAACCCATGACAATCACTTACCTTGTGCTTTTCCCAGATACATCTGCCAGATCAAAACGAGGAAACTGTCAAGTAACACCTGCCAATGCTGATTCACAGGAGAATGAGATGCTGCAAGATGCTGATTCAGCTCAATTTGGAGATCAAAAGATTTTCTTTTACCGCTTAGACTTTCAGTGCACTCAATTGCTCTTCTTAGACCATAAAAGAGATTGCACCTACTGGCACCATGGGTTTCATTTAAGGGTGTGCAACCAAACCGGTTCTACTCGGAAACCGGACTGGACTCTCTAAAAAACAAGTCCAGGAACCGGTTTCCATTGAAACCGGTCTGGGAACAAGTTCCAAATTTTTTGAACTGGTTATAATCGGTCTAGAAATAGGTTCCGAGTGAATACCCAGCCAAGTTCTGGACCGGACCGTCCTATTTTGAAATCGGTTTTGGGATCGGTTTTATAAGCTAAAAAGCCAAAACTCTAATTTCTTTTTCTCCTAAATTCTAACCTCGGACTCCTTTGTCCTTTGTCCTTCCTCGGATCTCCTCATTAGTCTTTCCCCTTCCCTAAATTTTTATGTATGTATGGGGAATGGAGTTTTAAAATTTATATTTTATGTTGTGTTTTGACTTTTTATCATTTATAGTTTTACGTGACTATGCAATCATCTTATGGATTATTGTTTTGGCAGATCAGGACTTTTGTTATTCATCTTTTATTTGAATCATTTCATTACTCATAGCCTCATATGATTTTGCTGTAAAAAATAACCAAAAAAAGGAACAAAAATATTAAATAGATTATCGGGTAGACCCCTAGAACCGGATCGGAAAAATAGGATAGGTTCCGGAATCAATTCCAAGCAAACAGGGTAGGTTTTAAGGTCTAAAAACTGGGAACCGGTTATAACAGGATAGGTTTCATATTCCGACTCTAGAACCTACCTACCATGAAACCAATCACCCCCGTTTCATTGATCAATCCTCAACTGCATGAAACACCAAATTCAAGAATGGAAGTTTTCTACTCTAGGTAGGCATAAACTGTTCTATTGGTGTCTGGTACGCTTAGTCCAGCATGTCTGACAGGTGGACTCAGTACGTGGATGTGTAAAACTTGAGTGCTAGAACTGGGTCATAGGAAAACATAGAATCAATATGCATTGTCGCTATTGGTAAGCAGAATATAAGTAAAGGTTCAAAATTTTTTGGGACATTGGATCATCATACCTCGAATTTCAGATAATCTTTCAACCTAGTTATGGTGATTCGGACTGTAGCGGGTCTGCCATGAGACACAACCGTAGCAAATTTTGAGCTCAATATGAAGTTCCCCATACCCGCACCCGCACCCATTTCTTATGCTATACATACAGGTCGCTTTAATGATGAGTCGTGGAAAACTCAAGGGACACAAAAAGGAAAAAACCAAAAAGAAAGAGTAGAAAATTGTCAAAAGAGCATTGTTGCTTTGTCTCGTTTGCTGATAAGTATTTGAACGTTTTCTATCATGTATTCACCATTGGTTGCAAGCGGCAGCGTTAGTAAATCACCAAATTAAAGGTCAAGAGCACGACCTGCCTAAAGCTTCTATATTAGAGAAACTATGAGTCTATGAAGGTGGGACACGATTAACAAGTTCTTTTAGATATCCTCGATGCAGACAGTTTCAGGTCAATTTAGTTGAGAAGTACACAAAAAAGCACAATGCAAGTGGCTCAAGACAAATGTACAAAAACTGAAGCATCACGATGTAATTGACCGTCCTAAAATATCAAAAGTCTGACATATATATATATCCAGTAAAGAGAACTATTTAGGCCCCAAGTTTGAGAGAAGCAGCTATGCACAAGAAGAGCATATAACCGATTACAGAATTGCAATTTTACAGATAATGCACTACAGACAAGAATATTCAAAAAATTAAAACATTAAAATTCATCTGAGGAATCATTGTGAGCTGTACACGAAAATCTGTCTCACAAGGAAGAGATTCATTCAAAGAATTCCCACGTTTTCGTTTTTTATTAAACCGTCGACTTGGGATAAAAATAACCTTTGAACTTGTTCCTCATTTAACCACAAACCCAATACGCAGAGGCAGATTTCTTGAGCTAATTTAGCAGATTTTTTTATTTCTTAAAAGAACACGTCGCTGTTAAGATAACAAGACGAACCTTGCACTCCAGTCAACTTCTCTTTGTTTAATCTTTATCAGATTCTAGCCGTGTACAGAAGATATGACTTTTGGAGCTTCTTTAGGAACGATGAGAATGACTGCTTAGTGGAATCAAATTTCCCAGAAAGAGAATAAACATTTGAAAACCCTGTTTTCTAAAACGAAAATGACGGTTAACTACTCACGCCGTTGTACTATCAAATTTATTTAGTCACCTTTCTTTTTTCTATTTACTACCAGTCAAGCAAATAAAGATCAATTTACCCAAAGAGGGACCCGATAAAAATGAACAAAAGAAGGAGCTTTGCACTTTGCCCTGCATTTGCATCTAGGAGAACCGATGAAATCATTAACAGGGTGCATGCAAGCTTTTGATTTGCATGCGAGTCTTTTAAATCTTTCTGGTGCTTTTCTAAGGCAAAATCCAGAATCGATGGGAAATTGCAAGATTTTGCCGATGGTTGCCGATGGTCTCTGCATTTTCTCAGCAACCAAACAGAGCATGGGCAAAAGGAAGCAAGAAGAATCAGACCAGGAAAACAGACCAAATCCTTCAAGCGGGTATAAAACATCACAACCCCCATCAAAGACTAAAAGCAGAGAGAGAGAGAGAGAGAGAGAGAGTCAGAGTCGTGGACTGACCCGAAATCAGTGATGGAGGGAAGGAAGAGACTTGGATTCCTGGATTTCTCAGGCGCTCCGCATCTGGTTTTGGAACTTCTCCGAGAACAGAGAGCAGCTTTCTCGATTCTTGGGTCTCTCTCTCTCTCTCTCTCCCTCCCTCTCGCTGTCTCCCCCCACGAAATTTTGCTGAGCTTTCGACTTCGCTCTTGGACTGCCGAATGGGGGGCCGCTATTCGTGAGCTCCCAGAGAGCGACGTCGGTGAAAGCGCTCAAAGTTCAAACATCCTGTCCTGCAGTAACGGCCGACTGGTTTTTCTGGGTAAAATCTGTTTGGACTTTTACTGGTAATGCACACCGACAATGGATATTTCACAAATCTCCTTTTAAAGGTATTTAAACTTCATGGTTATATAACCAAACTCTCTTACTCTTTGAATTTATATAATCACTCTTTTTATAAGTCATCGTTTCTAACGCCTGCAAATTTGCTGATGTATCATCCCTATTGTGACACGTAATGGACATGCCGTGATATGGTATCAAATAAGCTTCTTATTTTATCTTTATCAAAAGAAATTTTCACTTATTACCAAAATGATACGTGATTAGAAATATCAAAAGTCATAATAACAAAACAAGTCCATGGAGCTCCAGAGCACACCAAAAACCAAAAAATGAAGGCATATCATTAGAGCATGATTGTCGCGACCTAATTTTTCGGGTTCATCACCTAAAACTAGGTTAATGGATTACTAAGTCTTTAAGCTTAACTCGGGCTCTCCCAAGCCCATACCAATTTGCGACTTAGGTTTGAATTTTTAACATGCAAATGATTTTCAATCAGGAGCCGCCACTAATCTATTATTGGTGGGTCGATTAGAAACCCAAGTTAAGTAACGGGAGATTTACTTTACTCCTACAAACCAGAGATTTATGAGTTCGGAGACTTGGTTACACCAGACTATCCTAGTGCCCTTTCGGTACCTTTTTATTTCATTTTAAAAAATGTTTGGCAATTGAATTGATTTTAATTTAACTTCCTAACATGTGAGGTGATCATACATGTGCGCATACCACCAAATTAACACTCAAGAAAGCAATTAAATATTGCAAAACATACCTAGAAGCAACGAAAGCATCTGCATTGTTAAATCGAAATTCACATCAAACCCTTGATATGATTTCTAATTAACACTCAATTTCAATTTTTGTTTTCACTTTATTTAATGAAAATCATGCGATGCATGCTAATAATCTAATATGGCATGGCAGCACGACCTAAACTATATGACATGAAGAAATGCAATAATTAAATGCAATCTAAATGACCTAATTCTAATGACATGCAATGCAATGCGATGACATACTAAAATGACAAGCAACGTACAATTTAGTATGCGGGTTATATGTCATGCGGCATTTATTAAATGACTTAGTCTAATGACAAAGAAGTTCTAATTAAATGAACTTAATAAAAACTAAATGACATGCATTTGATATTTCTATTTAAAATTGCAAAAATGATCTAGCTAGATTAAAGTTCTATCTAATTTAAACTAAAGATCAAGTCACATTAAATCCTAATTTAAACTAAGATATTATCTTAATCTAACATGCAATTTATCTAATATGCGATGACGTGCAAAGAATGCCCTAATTCAACATGATATATGCATGATGATTTTTTGTGTTTTTTTTATATTAATATAAATTGCCACGTAATTAAACATGTAACTAAAATCCTAAATGACTTATGCATTTTTTATATTTTTCAAACTGAAATCCCTATCCTAGATATGCATGATAACAAAAATATTTCAAAACAAACTGAATCCTAATTCAGATATTTTTAGATTTTTTTAGTGGTTTAAAAAAAAAAAAAACAATTATCAACTAAATCTAAACAATCGAGATATTCAATCAAATAAAGGATTAAAATAATCGAAAAAATAACCTGTTGTCTCACGGTCAAATTAACGATTATCCTAACCCCGATTATCACGACAAAAAGATCAAAATAACTAAAAATCTGATCCGAATTCTTACGATCAAATTAATAGTTATATTGATCCAACACTTAAAATACTATCGACAAGCCCCAAAAATTAATGTAATTAAAAAAATGATCCGATATCTTACGGATCAAATTAGTAATCACAATAATTATGGGGAAGACCCTGCGGATAATGCCTACAAAATCCATAAAGATCACTTCAAATTTTCACAATAACAACTAAACTTAAAATAAATAAATAAAATAAAGTTAATAGAAAAAGAAAATAAAACTACCTAATTTCCTTCTCTTTTCTTTTCCTGCTTTCCTCACTCACGGCTTGCTCGTGTAGCGGATTCCAGGCAGCGGGTTCTGATCGTCGGAAGGCGTCGCAATCGGAGCTCCGGGCTTGCGAGGGGAATCGGCGGCGAGCAGACCGTCGGGTAGAGGCGTCACAGCCAGAGCTAGGCAAAGGAACAGGCCCTCGGATGGAGATGCGAACGCGGTTGGTCGTCACTCGGGCATCTGGGAGTTTGGACCTGATCTTGGCGTCACGGGTCGGCCGCAAGTCGGGCTCCGAGCGGGTGCGGGTGCAGAGGATTCGAGCAACGTGCGGTTCGGTGGCGTCGGGGGCGGTACTTGTGGGTTCAGAGACGCAGCGACGTCGGGTCGAGCAGCGAGAGGGCTCGCGGGCGTTGCGGTTCGCAGGTCGCGGTGGTGCGATGGGCTTCAGAGCGGCGTCCGGAGTCTAACGGGGTGTCGCAGGTTAGCTTCGTTTGCAACGTCAAGTCACTGGTCGGGGATCACGCTGGCCGAATCTAGCTGCAGGAGGCGTCGGCTTCTGGCGAGATGTGCGAACGAGTGGCAAGGCAACGCAGGAGTCGCTCCAGCGTCGGACTTCTCGGTCAGCGATCGGTGGACGTTGACTCGGCAGCAGGGGTTGTCGAGTGGTGGGGGCAGAGAGTCGGCGAGCGGGGCAATCGGCAACAGGGGGTTCGGCGAGGGGGAGGCTCACCGAAGAAGAGGAACAATCCTCTTTTTCTTTTTCTCTCCCCACTCTAACATGTCACTCTCACGTCTCTTTTCCCTCTGCCCCTTTTCTGACTTTCTTCCACTTTTTCACTTCTTTTTCTCTTTCGTCCACTGCACTCTCTCTCTCTCTGCATAAGCAAAACTTCTCTTGAATTTTTCTTTTCTTGTTTTTTTTTTCGACCCCTCCCGACGAAGAGAAAGCCCCCCTATTTATAGAGTGAAAAACCCAGTCAGTTCTACCTACGGAGATTTGCATAACAACCCAATCGCTGAAGATCATCCTTCGAAAAGACGAGATGTGCTCAACCAAAAAGTGGCTCCAAAATCTAAAATCATCTGTTAAAATCTTCCAAGCTGACTCACTCGACCATTGAAGATTATCCTCCGATAAGGCTTCATTATCCAAATTCTAAAATCTTTCAAAATCTCCTTTCATAACGAAATATATTTATTTTTAACAACTTAAAAAAAGATAAGTGAAATATTATTGTTACCCTAATAAAATAAAATTAAAAATTAAAAATTAAAATTTAGGTGTCAACAGCTGCCCCTCTTTGAAGGGAAGCTCGTAGAGGTTTCCTTCAAAGATAAATGACACCTAAATTTAAATCAAGCAAAATGAATATGCAAATGCTAATTGTAATGACCTTTTTTTTTTTTAAGAAATGGACTCAAATAAATGCAATAAAGAATGCCATGTAAATGCAATGATTTGGTCAAGAACATATATTTCAATGTGTCTATGCTCAATGAAATGCAAATGCAAAATGAATGCAAAATGAATATGGAATGTATATGCAAATGTTAATGACCTCTTTTTCAAATAAATTTAATTCTTTTTGAAATGCAAGGTCATGCAATAATGCAATGTAAATGCAATGATTTTATCGAGAGCATATATTTCTATGTCTCCATGCTTAATGAAATGCAAATGCAAAGAAGAACACGTACCTGTCATACTTATCTGGAGATTCAGAAAAGTATTATTAGGTGTGAAATGATTCCTATAAGACCTGACCAATATCTGGAAATCTCTTCAGATAATTGAAAGGCTCGAAGTCTTTAGAGATCTAGAACTCTCATCAAATCCTAAGCACTTGGAATAACCCAACTTCAAGAAGGATAGAGTAGTTCTAGGTAGTCGGTGTTACATGTCCAAGACCCGTACCATTCTACGGTCGCCTAAAATAGTAACATAACTTTACAAAGAGACTGCTTTCCTAGGACTCGTACCATTCTACGGTCGCCTAGTATGACAGTGTTTCGTTATTTTTAGGACCCGTACCATTCTACGATCACCTGAATAGGAAAATGGGTTTTGTCTAGGACTCGTACCATTCTACAGTCGCCTAAACGGGGATTTACCTTCCAAGACCCGTACCATTCTACGGTCGCCTGAATAGGGAAATAGGTGTTGTCGAGGACCTGTACCATTCTACGGTCGCCTTGACGGAAAATTGATTTTTCCAGGACCCGTACCATTCTACGGTCGCCTGTTAGAGCAATAAATGTTGTTTAGGACCCGTACCATTCTACGGTCGCCTAAATCAAATTGAATCTGAAGAAAAATCTTTGGGGGATTTGGGACTCTCATCAAATCCCAAGCACTTGGAAATTGCATCAAGTACTTAAAAATTCTAAACATCTGGAAATCACATCAGATGCTCAAAAAGACAAATACTTGGAAGTCACATCAAGCATTTAAAGGTTCAAATATCTCAAACTAGACATTTGAAAACACTTTATAAATGGGTACTTGGAATTCTCATCAAGCACCGAGATAACTGAACAAACTCAGGGCTTCAAAGACAAATCCTTTGGTCTTTGAGGAAAAATTCATTTCATTTTTTTGTCATTTTTTTTTTAATTCAATGAAGGTCCATACATGATGGCTTTTCAAACTTCCACAAGGAAAAAATATCAAGACAATTTTCACTAAGCTGTGAATCTCTTGAACATGCTAAACGAGACACTTTTGGTGTGAAAAGGCTTTTTTCACTCGCTCTCATTTAAGAGGGGTTATTTGTCCCGACCATTGATACGGGAATATATCACTCAATCTTGTCATCATCTTGTCGACAAGAGTTCAAATTTTCTTGCAATCAGTATGACCTTACCAATCTGAGAGGTCTTTAACAGGTACTGTAATGTGGGCTTGGTCAATGGCTTAACAAAGGGATTCTTTGGGTCAAAGCAATTGAAATAACAATTCTGTAATCATCTTCAGGTTTACAAGTCAAGAACCCCGCAAAATGAGAAAGAAATAATCTTGCTCGCACTTCTTCGAGCAATGCTCAAAACATGTGAATTCCCATGTTAATTTAAGTGCCTTAATCTGAAGAGACTTTGTAAGGGACGTAACATAGGCTTGGCTCTTGGGTTTGAGAAACGAAAGAATCGTTAGGCTCAAAGACGTATGTAATGGGTAAGAGTTGGTGATCATCTTGACATTACCACCAGTTTTCTTCGCCGCAAATTGTCTTCTTGACAAATTTCTTTATTGGCTCAAGAGTTGATCACCGATGCCAATGATTATTCAACTAAAGATCTTTTCTCAACATCATTTCCTTTTAAAATTATTTTCTTTGATGATGGGCATCAATCAGGCACACCGCTTTTTTTTATACCCCCCAATTCATCAGTCATTTCTATCTTCTTTTCACGGGCATTGGCCTTGCTTTTACCAGGCACACTGCTTTTTCATGCCCTTTAGTTCTATTTTGATTTTAGTTCTTGCGCACAATGCGTGTGTCAAGTATATTTTAAATGACACTCGAACCTTCAAAGATCTTCATCTGTCTCTTGCCTTGCCCCAGTGTGGGGGATGATCACCAACTGGGTTTAAAGAAATGAAATTGCAGGCTCAAGTGGGCTATGCAAAGAATATAAGTGTGTAGGATAGTGAAAGAAACGCTCTTCGTCATCCTAAGGCACTTAAATTACCACATGAATTCAATGTAATAGCATGACTTGAAGATTGATGCAAGTGAGAGCAAGAAAATTTCTATCAATTTCACTCTCCTTCAATGTCAACTTACCTCCATTTGCCCCGATGTGGGGTGGTCCTTGACAGGGGTAGTATGAAAGAAATTCTTCAAGTATTTGGGCTCAAAAGGGTTAAGCAATGGATTATCTGTAGTGTTTGGGATAGACAAATGAACTGCCTCTCGTCATTTCAGCTGATGTACTTCTTGCAAGAAAACTCATCACCTTGAAACACAAAACGTTTCCATACTCACCTCACAATGTATAAACAAGGGACTGTGTATGGGATAAGGCTTGCCTTTCACGCCTCATTTAGCATGTTCAAGTAACTCGACATCTTTCACTGAATTATCAATTTTGATAAATTTCAAGTGGAATTGACAAATTGCATAATATCATGTGAAAGCATTCTATAATGACAAAATGCCATGCTCTATTCTTGCACATCAAATCATAAAGTCAAAGCTGTTGAGTGTCCGTGTCTTGCCCCTCTTTGTAAGGAAGCTCATAGAGGTACCTTAAAAGACACTGTTGCTCATATCCATTCTTTGCCCCCCTGCAAAAATAAAACATGCAACATTATACACTAGAGATTTGACCAACTTTGAGTGAGAAAAAGGTTTTTACGAGCCCTTTTATTCATGGATAGTATTTCTTTACAGCATTAGAATTTACAGGATTTGTGAATTCACGCCCATCCATTTCTGCTAAGATTAAAGCACCTCCGGGAAGTACTTTCTTCACGATGTATGGCCCACTGTAATTTGGAGTGAACTTGCCACGAGGATCAAGGATAATTGGTAGCATCTTGCATAGCACCAAATCATGGACCTTGAAACACCTTGGGCGAACCTTCCGATTAAAGGACTTGGCCACCCGCTGTTGATAACATTGACCATGACATATGGCCTTCAATCGCTTTTCATCAATCAAATTGAGTTGGTCATACCTCTGTTGTGCCCATTCAGCTTCCGTCAACTTAAACTGAGACAAAACTCTTAGAGAAGGGATTTCTACTTCAACTGGCAGGACTGCTTCCATGCCATACACCAGAGAAAAAGGAGCTGCCCCAGTAGAGGTACGAACTGAAGTCTTGTACGCCATCAGAGCATAAGGAAGTCTCTCATGCCAGTCATGATAATTATCAGCCGTCTTTGCCAGAATTTTCTTGATGTTCTTATTCGCTGCTTCAACCGCACCATTCATCTGAGGGCGATAAGGCGATGAATTTAAATGACGAATTTTGAACACTTTGAACAAATCATCGACAAGTTTGTTGTTCAGGTTTGTCCCGTTATCTGTGATAATGGCTTTAGGCACGCCATAACGGGCAATAATATCCCGTCGCACAAACTTCACGACATTCTTTGCGGTGACAACTGCATAGGATGCTGCCTCTATCCATTTTGTGAAATAATCGATAGCGACAAGGATGAAATGATGACCATTCGAGGCTTTCGGATTAATTGGGCCGATTACATCGATGCCCCACATCGAAAAAGGCCATGATTCTGACAGTTGATGCAGTTCATTTGGAGGAACATTTATCTTGTCTCCATAAATCTGGCAACGGTGACAACTTCGGACATGTTGAATGCAATCGGTCTCCAAGGTCAACCAGAAGTAACCTAGTCTCATAATCTTTTTTGCTAACATGTGGCCACTCATGTGAGGTCCACACACTCCTTCATGTATTTCTTCCATCAACTGAGTGGCTTCCTTAGCATTGACACATCTAAGTAGGATGGAGTCGAAGGACCGTTTGTATAATGTATCCCCACTAATAAAGAATTTGGAGGCAAGTTTCATGAGATGCTTTCGGTCAGCTGGATTGCTACCTTCTGGGAACTCTCGCTTTTGAATATAGGTCATAATGTCATGGTACCATGGTTTTCCATCCGGTTCTTCTGTCACTACCATGCAATAAATTGGTTTCGGCAAAACCTCTATTTTCAAAGGCTCAACCTCTAATCCATCAGTGACTTGCAACATAGAAGACAATGTCGCAAGTGCGTCTGCAAATTGATTATGAGACCTTGGTAAGTACTCGAACGACTTCTTCGAACTTTTCCACCAAATCTTCTAAATACTTGTGGTATGGGAGCAACTTGGCCTCCTTGGTCTTCCATTCACCTACGGTCTGCATTATGATTAGTGTGGAGTCTCCAAACACTTTTAACTTGGCCACACCTATCTCAATTGCAGCCTGAAGCCCGAGGATGCAAGCTTCATACTCAGCCACATTGTTAGTGCATGGGAATATCAATTTTGCAGCCACTGGATGGTGTTGTCCATCTGGGGATATCAGAACTGCCCAAGTACCAGAACCAGACAAGTTTACAGCTCCATCAAAGAACATCTTCCACAAGTCTTCATTCACATTCAAGACACGGTCATCAAGGAGAATATCATTGTCATTAGAGATTCCTAAATTCTCGGCCAATAGGTCAGCAATCACTCGTCCCTTAACCGACTTTTGTGGCATGAATTGCACATCAAATTCGGAAATTAAAATTTGTCATTTGGCCAACTTACCCACCAAAGCGGGTCGATCAAGTAAGTACTTGATGGGGTCGTTCTCAGTCACGACGAAAGTCTAGTGATGTAATGTATATTGTCGCAATCTATGCAATACCCACACTAAAGCCACACAAGTCTTTTCGACATCAGGATACTTCAGCTCTGATACAGTGAACTTCTTGCTCAAGTAGTAAATGGCTCGTTCTTTTCTATCAACGGGACTTTCTTGAGCCAACATTGCACCTAGTAACTCACTATGAATGGTGAGGTAGAGAATTAAAGGATGCCCCAGTGATGGCGGGACAAGCATTGGTGGATTCATCAAGTAACACTTCAACTTGTCGAACGCTTCTAAACATTCATTGTCCCAGTTAACTCGTGCATGCTTCTTTAGGAGCTTGAAGAACGACTTGGCGGTTTCAGAAAGTTGGGAAATGAATCGAGCAATGTAATTCAACCTTCCCAAAAGGCTCCGAACTTCTTTCATCGTTGACGGAGGTCGCAGCTCACAAATGGCCTTAGCTTTAGCTGGGTCGATTTCAATCCCTTTACTGCTCACAATGAATCCGAGTAATTTACCAGATGTTGCTCCGAATACGCACTTAGCGGGATTTAGTCGAAGCTTGAACTCACGGAGCCGATCAAACAGCTTCTTCAAGGTCTTGACGTGGCTTTTTCCAGGTCGAGTCTTTGCAATCATATCATCAACATAGACCTCAATTTCTTGATGCGTCATGTCATGGAACAATGCTATCATGGCTCGCTGGTAAGTTGCCCCGGCATTTTTTAGTCCGAAGGGCATAACCTTATAATGAAAGGTTCCCCATGGGGTGATAAAGGCAGTCTTTTCCTTGTCTTCCTCCTTCATCCTTATTTGATTGTATCCGGAAAAACCATCCATAAATGAGAATAATTCAAAACCAGCGGTACTATCCACAAGGACGTCTATGTGTGGTAACGGAAAATCATCTTTCGGACTAGCCTTGTTCAGATCCCGATAATCAACACAAACTCGAACCCGACCGTCATTCTTCATTACTGGAACAATGTTGGCCACCCATTCGGGGTACTGTGAGACTTCAATGAATCCCACCTTCAATAGCTTCATCACTTCTTCCTCTATCTTCTTTGAAAGCTCGGGCTTAGATCTCTGCAACCTTTGCTTCTTAGGTGGCACATTCGGATTAGTAGGTAGGCAATGCTTCACAATTGACGGTCTAAACCAGGCATATCAGCATAGGTCCATGCAAAGATATCATGATATTCCTTCAGTAGCTGAATTAAGTGCTTGGCCTCATCTTTGGGGAGACTTGCCCCAATTTTCACCTCTCTGGCTTCTTCAGTGTCACCTAAATTAATAGTGACAGTTTGCTCGGATGTGAGAGCCTTGGCTTTTTCGTGCTTCTCCCAGTTACGTTGCACCTCAATGGAATCTTTGATCGAGTCTTCGGGATCATCATTATTGGCACATGTCGGATTGGATTGGACCATTTCCACACCTTTGCATGCTATATGATCATCCTCTCGAACTTCGTCGATGGCAAACACGAAATTCTCTTTGAATAATTCGGCCATTCCTCCGAGTGCGTCGTCTTTTCCAGTGGATCGAATGGCGTTTGCAACTGGCTTGTCCGCCTCTCTCCATCCGACAGGAATAACATCAACGTCAACACCTGGAGGCTTGGGGTATTGAACATAGGTATCGATCGCCCCTTCTTCCTCATGCATCATTTTCGCAAGCCCAGGGAATGTGGACCTAATATGGGGTATAATGAAGCCAGTTCGTCCTTGTCCTCTTCCTCTATAGGATCGTCCACCTCTACCACGATATCCCAATCCAGTAGTATATGAATTATGCCCGGCCTCAATTGGTTGGCGAGTGCCCTGACCATGTCGGCCTAAACCATTACCTGGAACAAAACCGCTCCCGACCATGGTCTTGCCTACCATGATCGCTGACTTTGATAACTTTGGAGTGGGTAGGGTAGTGCCTTGAGAGACATTAATGGTCAAAACCAACTCAAATGCTTGAAAACTGGATTCTTCTTTACAATCTGGTTCAATGTAAGGGATAGCTGTCTCATGATAAATCTTGAACTCATCCTCTCCTCGAACTGTAATAAGCTTCCCTTTCGTCACAAACTTCACTTTCTGGTGAAGACTTGAAAAAACCGCCCCTGCTGCATGAAGCCTTGGACGACCTAACAAAAAGTTGAAAGCTGTAGGTATGTCCAGGACCTGAAAAACTGCATTAAATAACACTGGCCCTATTTGCAAGTCCAAATCAATATCTCCAACTGCTTCTTTTTTGGTTCCATCAAATGCTCGAACAGAGGTTTTAGCCGTGCGAATTTTCCCCAAATCATACCCAAGACATTTTAGAGTTGCAAGAGGGCATATGTTTAAAGCCGGTCCATTATCTATGAGCACACGGGACACCAAGGTATTTCGACACTTGGTTGAGATATAAAGGGCTTTGTCGTGTCCTCTTCCTTCATCTGGAATTTCATCATCTGAGAAGGTAATCTGGTCATTTAACAAAATGGCCCCTACGAATTCCCCCAACTTCTCAGGTTCAATGGACTCTGGGACATGTACTTCGTTAAGGACTTTCATCAAGGCTTTTTTATGTTTCTCCGATGTCAAAAGTAACTCTAATATGGAGACTTGTGCCGGCATTTTACGAAGTTGGTCCACTACGCTATACTCGCTTGCCTTAATTACCGCTAAGAATTCTTTAGCCTCCTCATCAGTGACTGGCTTGACGGGTTGTGAGTTGGCCTGAGCGTAAGTGCGTCCCGATCGAGTGACCACATCTATCTCCGCATCATAACACCATGGTACCGCCTTATTACTTATGTAAGCATAAGGTTGCATAGCATCAAGAATCAATTCTTCATCATCTGGTGGTGGCACATCGTTGATGATTAATCCATCTTCATCCGACGCATCTTCCAACGGTGGCATGTCAAGAGCTAGGGGATCATTAGCTCCAATGTTTAAACCAGTAAACTCATCTTCAAAATCAGAAACCTCCTCTTCCAGATCAATAATGATTGGAGTGATGGTCGAAACGGTGTCAGCAGGATCCGCGTGGACAATCATTCCTTTCTTGGACAATGCCTTGACTCTTTGCACCTTCTGAGACATGGTAGGCTCCTCTATGTCTGAGTAGTTTCCAGCTCGAACTAAACCATTATAAACATCGTTCACATGTACTCTCAAGCTCCTCTTTCGACCAACATCAAAACTGAAAATGGCATTCACAGCTTCTGGGTGATCAGGGAGTGGATTATTCTGGATGTTTGGCTGTGCATCACGGAATGAAACCACCTTGGCATCCAACAGATTCTGGATTTTGTGTCGCAGTGTATAACAATCGTCAACAGAATGCCCTACCTCCCCCATATGGTAAGCACATGTCTTAGAAGGATCGTAGTTGGGGAAACGCTCAGGATTAGGTCGCTTAGGCTCCTTAGCGAGTAATCCTTTCTTCTGAAGGGTTGGCAAGATCTTAGAAAATGGTTTAGGAAGAGGCGTAAATTGACGCTTGGAAGAGCTCTTCTGCTGGCTGAAGAATGGTCGCGCTCCTCCCTGTTGAGTGTTCAAGACGGGGCGAGGGGGTTGAACATAAGCTGCATTAATTTCCGCTACAGGTTCCTTATCCTTCTTCACTGAGACTCTCCTATACGAGCTAGTTTGATCTGATGCCCATCCATCACGTAATGCTACTTCAATTCGCTCGCTACAGGGATTAGCTGATTGAACGACTCGGCAGTCGATCCTAACATCCGATTTCGATATTCAGGCGGGAGTGTCTTCATGAACAAATCCATCAACTCTTTTTCTGTCGGCTCTGGAGTAATCGAGGCTACGGTCCTCCATCTCGTGACATATGCCTTGAAAGATTCCGTCCTCTTTTTCTCAGTGCGAAGTAAATCTTCTCGAGATGGGGTAATATCAATATTATACTTATATTGCTTGAAAAAGGCATCGGTCAAATCCTCCCAAGTCTCCGAAGATTAATTTTCTTCATAATGTACCACCGTAATGCCGGTCCCGTCAAGCTTGCCTGAAATTGTTGAATCATCAAGGGGATGTTATCAACATATTGGGTCATCCTGACCACATATGTCTGCAAATGGATCTTCGGGCAAGAGGTGCCATCATACTTTTCAAAGTCCGGCATTTTGAACTTCTTCGGCATCTTGACCTTTGCATAGTGGGACAAATCAGTTGGGCCTTAGATAAACGAACCCTGCAGCTGCTTGAGTTTCTCCTCGTTCTTTGCCATGCGTTTTTCTTGTTCTGTCTTTGGTATAGCCGAGTGTATCACTTGTACCTCCTCATCAACAACAATTTGAGGCACGTCAGTAATTTTCTCCCTTGAGACATCCTTAGAGCTTGATGGCCCAACTGCGGTCGTATTCTTGCCTTTATCTCTTGGATCAACCATGGGAGCTTGTTGTGGTAACACCACTTCAACTTGTGGAGCTGGTGGAGCAGTGTTTGCTTGGAGAGAATCGATTTGCTTAGAAAGCTGCTCAAGAACATTCAAGACTTGCTTCATTTCCGTTTCGAGGGTGGCAATACGAGCTTGTTCAGTAACACACACTTGTTCGGTGTTATCAGCCATTGTTGCCCTAGAACGAGTACGGATTGGTGATCTTAGATGAGCCGTGTTGTTACCTAATCAATGTAAAATAATACAGTAAGTATCATAACAAATGAGATTGGTTCATGACAATGATCTAATCGCCAGATTTCATTCAAAATTTATTTTAAACATTGAACCAAACTTCCTAACATTGAACTAAGAATTGAAATTCAAGTCCCTAAACATCAAACTAAAAACTGAAAATACTGAATTGAAATAAAAGTCCCTAGACATTGAACTAAGAAAACAAAATATCTCATTTTATATGCTTTCGGGAACCCAACGCCTTGCGAAGCTTTTTATTTTCAGCTTCCAGCATTTCCACTTTCCGCTTAAGATGCTCAATTTGTGCTCATTAGGTTGGCTTCTCGGTCACATCAGGGACCACTGGACGCAGGGTGGCAGAAATCCGATGTTGTTGGATGTAGAATGTTGACGCATGGTGAATCTCCTCCTCGCCTTTTAGTCTCTTGGGCACCAAAATCTTCTCTAGGTGGCATTCATTCCATGCAGCAATGATTATCTGGATCTCCTTGAAGTAATCATAGTTTGCTCGAATAAAACGAACTTGGAACAACTCTGTCTTGAGCGGCGGAGGAATTTCTTGAAGAGCATTGTACTGACGGGCCACCCTATATGGGTAGTAAGAAGTTGCACCAGAAAAGCCCAACAACGGAATTGGCTCATCATGCTTGTGTGAGAAACGAGCTTCCTCAACTCGGAACCATTTAGTATGCCATAGGAATGCCTTAGGATCAGGATTTTTCAAAAAATTAATCCAACGGGCATACTATTTATTTGGGGAAAAACGTTCTAAGACCGCAAACTTTTGTATGGGGTGCCTAAAGTCATCGATCTTAAATTGTTTCATAAGGTGCCCAAACCCTCTTATGTGGGAGAAAAACCATATTTGCAAAAGTTCGGGAAGGGCACGCACGGTCTTTTCCTCATTTTGTTTGAAACGGGTTAATGACAAAAATGTTTCGGCTAAAACCATATTGACATAATTCAACCCGTCGTAAACACGATTAACCACCCATGAAATTGAAGGATTAATGGCATTTTTTCGATAAGGAAAAACGATTAGTCCAAAAAATGCTAAGATGAAAATCCTAGCTTTTGAAATCATCAGTCGGTTTGAAAAACGGCCTTCCAAAAATGATAATGGGCATGCATAGCAATTGGCTTTAACAACCTTTCTTACTTCTTCGGCTTCGACTTCTAAAAACTGTGATAATTCAGAAATAGAATCTATACCGATAGGCGGTCTAACAAGTTCCTTTTCCAAGGGCATTCCAATGGCGACACTATATTCTTCAAGTGTTGGAGTCAATTCAAACTCACCAAATATGAAGGTGGAAGTTTGTGGACACCAAAAATGAGGGAGTGCCTGAATCACACCAGAGTGGACGTTGATCTCTAACAGTGGGAGAAGTCGGGCGATCCTGGTTTTCACATATCTCTGGCCATCTTGATCCAACTGATCCAACCACCTCTTGAGCTCTTTCTTTGGAGTGGAAATGAATTGCACATCGGTTTTCCCCATCGCATATAAAACAAGACCGACGACGAAACCTAATTGTCATGGACCGACAAAATTACAATAAAGTAAATAAATTGCGAAGAATTTAAACAACTTACTTTCACTGGAAATGGATGACAATCACATAGACACACGCATGAAAAGTGAGGCTCGATTTCTGTCTAGGCTTAACAAAGTGGAGCTAAGAGGATGATCTGACCGTTGCAGTCTCGCATTAACGTGTCAGGTCTCCCTAACTCCGGCTCAGTCGAATGGAATACCCAATAATCACGCAGCCTCGCGGATATGGACAAAAGCATTCGACACCATGAAAGAAATTTCGGGGAAGAGAAGGTCAACCTCTACATAGCAGTCTCGCTTTGGAGGAAGTATCCTTCTCAACACCATCCTAAAAATCCTATCGCAGCCCAGGTCCGACCGCAGGTTGTGTGTGCAAATAGTGTGGTGCTAAAGCAATAAAGCATGCACAACAGTTTAAATGCAAACAACACTTCTAATCAAGAAAAATAAATCATTAATCTCAACACCTCCCTGCAAGACAAGGGTTAGCAAAGACTACTCCCCTTATACCTCCCATCTGCAAGAACATTTAACACCTTAGAAATGTTAGGGACGTACCTGAGATCCTCGCTGCCAAACAAAAATATTTTTAAAAAGAAAAAATGGCCTAAGTCCACTAAGTGTTTTAACACAAGTCCCCAGCGGAGTCGCCAAGCTGTCGCGACCTAATTTTTCGGGTTCATCACCTAAAACTAGGTTAATGGATTACTAAGTCTTTAAGCTTAACTCGGGCTCTCCCAAGCCCATACCAATTCGCGACTTAGGTTTGAATTTTTAACATGCAAATGATTTTCAATCAGGAGCCGCCACTAATCTATTATTGGTGAGTCGATTAGAAACCCAAGTAAAGTAACGGGAGATTTACTTTACTCCTACAAACCAGAGATTTATGAGTTCGGGGACTTGGTTACACCAGACTATCCTAGTGCCATTTCGGTACCTTTTTATTTCATTTTCAAAAATGTTTGGCAATTGAATTGATTTTAATTTAACTTCCTAACATGTGAGGTGATCATACATGTGCGCATACCACCAAATTAACACTCAAGAAAGCAATTAAATATTGCAAAACATACCTAGAAGCAACGAAAGCATCTGCATTGTTAAATCAGAATTCACATCAGAAACCCTTGATATGATTTCTAATTAACACTCAATTTCAATTTTTGTTTTCACTTTATTTAATGAAAATCATGCGATGCATGCTAATAATCTAATATGACATGGCAGCACGACCTAAACTATATGACATGAAGAAATGCAATAATTAAATGCAATCTAAATGACCTAATTCTAATGACATGCAATGCAATGCGATGACATACTAAAATGACAAGCAATGTACAATTTAGTATGCGGGTTATATGTCATGCGACATTTATTAAATGACTTAGTCTAATGACAAAGAAGTTCTAATTAAATGAACTTAATAAAAACTAAATGACATGCACTTGATATTTCTATTTAAAATTGCAAAAATGATCTAGCTAGATTAAAGTTCTATCTAATTTAAACTAAAGATCAAGTCACATTAAATCCTAATTTAAACTAAGATATTATCTTAATCTAACATGCAATTTATCTAATATGCGATGACGTGCAAAGAATGCCCTAATTCAACATGATATATGCATGATGATTTTTGTGTTTTTTTATATTAATATAAATTGCCACGTAAACATGTAACTAAAATCCTAAATGACTTATGCATTTTTTATATTTTTCAAACTGAAATCCCTATCCTAGATATGCATGATAACAAAAAATATTTCAAAACAAACTGAATCCTAATTCAGATATTTTTAGATATTTTTAGTGGTTTAAAAAAAAACAATTATCAACTAAATCTAAACAATCGAGATATTCAATCAAATAAAGGATTAAAATAATCGAAAAAATAACCTGTTGTCTCACAGGTCAAATTAACGATTATCCTAACCCTGATTATCACGACAAAAAGATCAAAATAACTAAAAATCTTATCCGAATTCTTACGGATCAAATTAATAGTTATATTGATCCAACACTTAAAATACTATCGACAAGCCCCAAAAATTAATGTAATTAAAAAAATGATCCGATATCTTACGGATCAAATTAGTAATCACAATAATTATGGGGAAGACCCCATGGATAATGCCTACAAAATCCATAAAGATCACTTCAAATTTTCACAATAACAACTAAACTTAAAATAAATAAATAAAATAAAGTTAATAGAAAAAGAAAATAAAACTACCTAATTTCCTTCTCTTTTCTTTTTTTTTTTTTTTCTTTTCCTGCTTTCCTCATTCACGGCTTGCTCGTGCGGCTAATTCTGGGCAACGGGTTCTGATCGTCGGAAGGCGTCGCAATCGGAGCTCCGGGCTTGCGAGGGGAATCGGCGGCGAGCAGACCGTCGGGTAGAGGCGTCGCAGCCGGAGCTGGGTAGAGGAACAGGCCCTCGGATGGAGATGCGAACGCGGTTGGTCGTCACTCGGGCGTCTGGGAGTTTGGACCTGATCTTGGCGTCGCAGGTCGGCCGCAAGTCGGGCTCCGAGCGGGTGCGGGTGTAGAGGATTTGAGCGACGTGCGGTTCGGTGGCGTCGGGGGCAGTACTCGTGGGTTCAGAGACGCAGCGACGTCGGGTCGAGCAGCGAGAGGTCTCGCGGGCGTTGCGGTTCGCAGGTCGCGGTGGTGCGATGGGCTTCGGAGCGGCATCCGGAGTCTAACGGGGTGTCGCGGGTTAGCTTCGTTTGCAACGTCAGGTCACTGGTCGGGGATCACGCTGGCCGGATCTAGCTACAGGAGGCGTCGGCTTCTGGCGAGATGTGCGGACGAGTGGCAAGGCAACGCAGGAGCCGCTCCAGCATCGGACTTCTCGGTCAGCGATCAGTGGACGTTGACTCGGCAGCAAGGGTCGTCGAGTGGTGGGGGCAGAGAGTCGGCGAGCGGGGCAATCGACAACAGGGGGTTCGGCGAGGGGGAGGCTCACCGAAGAAGAGGAACAGTCCTCTTTTTTTCTTTTTCTCTCTCCCACTCTAACATGTCACTCTCACGTCTCTTTTCCCTCTACCCCTTTTCTGACTTTCTTCCACTTTTTCACTTCTTTTTCTCTTTCGTCCACTGCACTCTCTCTCTCTCTCTGCAGAAGCAAAACTTCTCTTGACTTTTTCTTTTCTTGTTTATTTTTTTCGACCCTCGACGAAGAGAAAGCCCCCCTATTTATAGAGTGAAAAACCCAGTTTGCTCTACCTATGGAGATTTGCATAACAACCCAATCGCTAAAGATCATCCTTCGAAAAGACGAGATGTGCTCAACCAAAAAGTGGCTCCAAATCTAAAATCATTTGTTAAAATCTTCCAAGCTGACTCACTCAACCATTGAAGATTATCCTCTGATAAGGCTTCATTATCCAAATTCTAAAATCTTTCAAAATCTCCTTCCATAACGAAATATATTTATTTTTTAACAACTTAAAATAAAAAAAAAAAAAAAGATAAGTGAAATATTATTGTTACCCTAATAAAATAAAATTAAAAATTAAAAATTAAAATTTAGGTGTCAACAATGATTGAAAGAGATAATAATAGACTCGCCCTTCAAAAACAGATTTATGAAAATGATCGGCCACCGCTCGCCAATCACATAGCTTCATTAGTGATAATCAAACATTGGGATCTCCATTCATAGTTACAGTTTCGTCTTTTGGTGGTGTGCGCCTAGATTTGGTATCCCAAACACCATCATCGAAGACAACACAAACATTTTGAAAAAGCTCAGATTTGACACCTATGAGAGCGAACCCTATAATCAATGCAAAGCGCCAAAACTTTGAATTGAAACACGTTGAACAAACACACATTTGACCCTGAAACTATTGTGAACACCATTAAAACTATAGGTGGAGTACTAATTTATTAATACTTCAAAATCTAGATTTAGATTGAAGAAAAAAACTCCAGATATTAGATCCAGAGAGCAAAGCTACCGGATCTAAAATTAGATCGAGAGAATAGGGAAATAGAAGGAAAAACAATCAAGAGGGGAGGAGAGATCTAGGTCAAATCCCCCTCTCCAAAATCGAAAGAGACGAAAAAATGTTAAGAGAGGGAGAGAAACGGGAGAGGTAAAAAGGGGTTTTGGATAAAGATTAGTCTATTCACTTATTATGCTTCATTTTAAAAAACCAAAACTCGAGCTACCTTTTTTTTGCAGAAAAAAGAATTATTTGGATATATTTTCTTCAAAATAATTACTTATATTGCTAGAAATAATTAGTTAATAAATACGTCTAAAAGTATTCGTGGACAATGAAAATATTTTACATGCACTCATTTTTAAAAGCGATTGTTTTTATGAATATATTCTCCAAATTATTATTTTTCGCAAAATAAATGCACCCTTCAACAAAAAAAAAAAAAAATTAAAGGAAACGCTAGAGGGAAGAGAGGGAGAGAGAGATGAGGCAGCTAGACGACAGCAGCCTAATTATCGATGAGGATTTTTAGACCTTGTGAGCACTCCCACACACGCATGCATACTACACCAAGGGCATGTTCATCTACCCTTGTGACCATTGGCGAGGGTCACTCAACTCTCAAAAGGGATAGTGAGGCCCTAGCGAGAGCAGCAAGACGTTGGTGTTGCTCTTACGAGGATGGCAGATCTTAACCTTATACTCAAAATAGTTAGGTAACCCTTGGGCGACAGGGGTTATGAACCCTCTCTTTCCTTCCCCATTTTGAATTTTCTTCTTCTTCTTTTTCTTCTTTTTTTTTTTTATGTAGTGGTTATTTATTGTCATATCAACATAAGATGCCCGTCATGCACCACATCAATCATGTCGATAGTGTCGAAAAGCAGCCAACAAAATAATTTCGAAGGACCAAATCACACCATTAGTGAATTTATAAGATTAAAATCATACTTAATCAAAATTTACAACTAGCCATTACCAAAAAACTTGGAAGGGGAAAACCAAGAAATATTCTTGCGAACTGGTGTTGGGCGGGGGATAGTCTCCTTGACATGCGAAAATTTTACGTTTAGTTGTCTTAACTTTGATTCTCAATTTATCTAATCCATGAGGCTAGTTCATAATTTAATCAATTTGGAAGTTAGCAATCCAATAAGAGTTGTTTTTCTTCATCCGACATTTGAGGAAAATTTATGCAACCGTGCCTTTGAATGGTAAGTTACAAATTCGGCATCACTTGCTTTTCTAATTAATTTACATGCCTGCAATGGCAACTACTTATAATCAACTAAACAAGGAAGCGGGTGGAGGAGATTTCCTCCGATCGGAGATGGAAGAAAATATTCTCTTAAAAACTTAACTACTTCTTTTTGCAAATGCACCACATGAAGAAGTTGATTTTTGAGAATGAGGTTAATTAACATGAACTCTGTTTATTTTCGTAAAAGTTGGTGTATTTTATTGTAAATCAAGAAAAAGGTAGGGAGTTTTCTTCTTCTTTTTCTTCTTTTCAAAAAATAACTAATTTTGAAGAAGAAAATTTTTATCCCCGATAATCCTAATAATATTTTGCGTTGATGTGGAGTTTCTCTTTCTTGTTTGTTCGTGGGTATTAATATAAGATTCATTTTAAGGAGTGTGTGGAAGCACTTTCTAAGGATACTTAATATATATATAAAGAGATACTTAATATGAAAAATAGAGTTTTCATATAAGATAATAATACAAATGGTTTTTGAACTTTGGTTCAATGTGTAACGTAATTTCTAAATTTTTAATTTGTTTAATGTAATTTCCAAACTTTTAATATGTTTAATACTATCCTTGAACTTTCCATATATGTTCAACTTAGTCCCCAAACCAAAACATTTTCATATAATTCAAGGACAAAGTTGAATATGTATAAAATGTCTAAGAATCATGTTGAACAAATTAAAAGTTCATGAATCATATTATATATTAAGTCAAAATTTATTAACTATTTATATCATTTTCTCCTTTCATATCATGAATAATGCATGTCTCAAAAAAAAAAAAAATCATTAGATTCAAACTTTCTACTTTTCATATTCAATCGCTTAAACAAATGTCCCAAAGGATGTCTCCATTGCAATTCTTCTAGGGAAAAAAAAGGCTTCATTTTATGCAAATTGTCATATAGAACGCTAAATCAATCCAGATCACTTTCGATCCTTTCGGTCTTGATTTTTTCAATGGAGCATTGTTCATCTGTTGTAACCATTCAAGCTTTTTCTTTCTTTTATAAGGGAGTTTGCTAATGATATTCCATCCTTCTTTCACTCCATCGTTTTGCCTTTTTCGATGATGTTACAGGCTGCTAAGGAGGGAGCAGTCGCAAGCGATTGATAAGGGATCGTTAGTGGAGCATGTACCGTTGCAAAGTCAGCTTTCCGGCTTGTCCTTTTATCGTGGCTTAAAATCATAAAATTAATGATATTAAACACCTTTGCTTCTCCTTAATTTTGAAAAGTAGAAAAGTTAATTTAATTCTCACAGAATTATAAATCTAAGAGTCCACGTATAAATGCCTGTGTATCAGAAATGTTTTCAAGTGTTTGATATTTTCTGTTTCAAAGAGAGGGGGAAAATAGATAAAAGAAAGGGGAAAAAAATTGGGTGGGGGGGGGGGGAGAGAAAGAGATGTGCATTTATCATTGGAAAAACATTTTTAAGAAAATGATTGGCTATGTGACTTAGAAAAATTAATCAATGGCAAATGTTTTTATTGTCAATAACTTTTCTGTGGGTGATATTTTTTTTTGTTAACATTACAAGCAAGAATTTTTTTCAAAAATGTTTATCCAATCTTGAGTTTTCTGTAGAAGAAACACACCCTCCAATGTGAACTTAGAAAAGATAGATTGGATTTTTATTTTTATTTTTCGAGTGTGGGTTTTATTTTCAACTTTTGACGCTTTCTTCAACTTTATACCTCAAACTTTCAAATTTCGACTCCAACTTAATTTTAAGTATCTCAAATTTTCGGGTGTTTGGTATCAAAGTACCTCTAAAGCCTTTTTAATATTTTTCCATGATATTTTAAGGTTTTTTGTTTTTCATTACAAAGAGAAATTCACGAGGAGCTGTTTGGTTCAGGTTAGAGGCTTTGATTATACCTAGGAGTGAGCGATTTTAGATTTCATATAAGTTCCACCTGAAACCTGTAACTTATCCGTTCAAATAAGTTCTTCATTTTTTAGAATCTGTAACTTACTCTATATATCCTAGAACCTAGAATCTATCCTATCACAAGTTCTAAAGTCGATTCGAGGGTCTACCCAATTTCCGCCTATATTATTAATTGAAAAATTGCAGTAAATTAAAATATTTAATGACACTACTTGCTGTTACAATGCACTAGCTATTACCTATATTAACATTAATAAAGTAAAAGTCTTAGTTAAAAAATAGAAACTCATACTAGTATTTTCAGATCATACACTCGTCATCGGATAATATGGAATATCGCAAGATCGTGTAAAGACAACCAAGAAAAACATTAAACTTGTTTTAAGTTCTAGATTATGGTTCCAAATTTCAAGTTCCTCCAACTAAAAACATGAAACTTACACATTGGTTCTTCATTTTTTGGAACTTGAAACTTATCATGCATATCTTAAAACCTGGAACTTACAGGTTCCCACTGATCCGGTTCTCAAGTTCTAGATTCTTTCCCGGAACCATGATCACCTTAATTGTACTGGCGAAAGTTAGTGAAAAAGCCGTTTAACTTTTAGAAAGCATGGAAAAGGTAATAGCAATTTTAAATATCATTTATTTTTATGTCTTAAAAATCCCAAAGGGGTCGGGTCAATCAACATTATTAAAATAAAATATCAAACCTTGCTGGTTAAAGAAAAGGCCGAAAAAGGAAAAAAGGAAAAAAAGGGGACAGAGTCGCGCCAATTAGATTTCCTTTCCTTTTTCAAGATTCTGATTACGATCGATGAACCACGCAAATCATGTCGTCGGTACAATTGCATGCGGATAAAGCTGAAAATCACCTTAAAACGAACAGGAAAATTATGTCAAAACAAGCATATTCTCTTATATATCGGACATGACCATGCTTAGAGAATTGGTGTTAGGTTTAGGAATTCTGAAATCAATTTCCTGTTCTAGCAAGAGAAGAATCGAGAAGACGGGTGCGAGCGCCCGTTCTTAGAATAACACCATGACATGAACTCGATAATTGTTGGGTTGATTATTAAAAAAATAGTCAAAGTAAACCCAACTGAGTGTAGGTTAGCAAAGGCTGATTCGCGCGATTATTTTATATGGCGTTATATAAGCATGTTTTCTTGTATGTAGCATACATTTGGTGTTCATATCCAAACCATGACCTGCCTTAAAAGATTAGCCGTCGGTTCGCACTACCTAATCTCTAATTAATCTAGTTGATTAGGAAACTCAAATTAAATAATCTCTTAATGCACGATTTATATGCCATGTACGCAACTCCATAGTCTATACATTAATGGTTGATGGGCTGACTTTTGATTTGAAGATAAGAACTACGTACGAAGAATTTTTCTATGCTCCCAACGCAATTTATAATTAAAATTGGTACAAACGGTCAAACGCCGGCAAACATAGGAGAGCTGGGGGCAGGGGCCCGTCATCGCTTGGTGTAATTTGCGGTACGTAATACTCACGGGAAAGCTCATGTCAGTGTATTCGAAAAGTTTGGAAATTGCAGACTTTTTTTTTAAAGAAGATCTTGCTCCGCCTTTGGTGAATAAAATCGAAGCGTACCCAATCGTCTTTGCATTTGGTAGCAAATCAAGAAGGTGTTTTTGGTAAGTAGTTCGCAAAGCAAATGAAATTGCATTTTTGCAATTTGATTTTGTTTTGATTTTTTTCTCGAGAATTGAGTTAATTTCTTCCTTTTATAGTTTACCAGATTTCGAGTTAATGCAATGACCCTCAAGTTTCCCTTTAGGGTTATCACAAAAAACCTCAAATTGATATGTCTATGACAAATTTACCATCTGTTAGTTTCCGTTAAATTTTGCCATCAAATTGTTGAATTGGATAATATGTGACAATTTATGGGTATACTAATTTGAGGTTTTACACTTCTTTAATATGTGATTTTTCGTAATATTAATCCAATTTAATGGAAAATAACATATGACAAATTTGTCATGAATATACTAATTTGGGATTTTTTGTTGTCAAAAATATACTCTAAATAAATTTATTACGGATGTATCAGTTTATGATTTTTTATAATAAAAAATTTATTTTACATAAATTTATTTTAAGTATATCAGTTTTGAGTTTTTGTAGTATTATTATACATTTCCTTTATCAAGTAGAAATATGTATGAACTAAACAATCTTTTATTGCTTTGGTGGCCGCGATGGTTTGGGCTTTCTTCCCCTCACGAAAAGGAGGGGTTCGAATCCCCTCACAGTTGCTTAGGGTCTTAAGTGAGACGCCCGACTGTACGGGGTTCCCGGGTCACCAGGTCCCTGCAAATTTTTACCCATGCATTGCAAAACGACTCTCTTCCATATATCCACTCAAACCCTTCCGAACTCAAAAGCTCTAAAGACGCATTAAGCTTTGAGTGCTCCATGATTATTAAAAATGGCCGACAAAAGACTTGACGACGGCGCTACTCCTTAGTCTCCTTCTGCTTTCAGGCTTTACCTCGCGACGACAACCGGTAGTTGACAGACACTCGGGGGCATCATCTGGATCCGACGTGTCGTTGACACCTTAGCAATGGAACGGAGTCATGCTTGTGAATCTTGAGGCTTAGAACTCACTATGAAACCAGGAAATGCCAATGTTATATCCCTGCAAAAGGTGCAAAAGAAAGAGCTGTAGCATATCATTCCTGCAGAGTCATCCCGTTGACAATGCGCAGCCGACATGACCAGAGACAGATGTTTAGTAGACAGTTTTCGGGTCATCTTTTCCTTTACATGGTGTTTAAATTTTGAAGTAAAGAGAGGCTCTATTCCTCGCATTGGTTTATATACTTTAGGTATGGAAGTCATGTTTCTTATCAGAGAAGGATTCTTCAACACAAAGTCCTTCCACTCTTCCTGATCAATCCTTCCGTTATCTTTTGTATCGGCTTCCCTAAATGACTGTCAATTGAATAACCAGTTTCGAAATGATTGAAGTACCGAGCCGACCATAGTTACACATTAAAGTGAGGTTGGGACACCTGGAGTACCATAACTTGGCACGAAGGGACACTTAAGTGCCATAACTTTAAAATGGTACACTTGAGTGCCAATATCGGAGTAAAATGGGACACTTAAAGTGCCACTCCAGCAAAAATCCGGCCAAATGACTGACGTGGCCATTTTCCGGCGAGTTTGGTTCAAAACGGCGTCGTTTTGCACACCAACATGGCGGAGAAAATGCAAAAACGACTCGGTTTCTTAATTTTTTAAATTTTTCTTAATTTTTTGAATATTTTAAATAAAATTAATTTTAAATCTAATTTAATTAATTTTTATATTATTATTTACACGTAGACACGAAACGGCGTCGTTTTTGCATTTTCTCCGCCACGTCAGTGTGCAAAACGACGCCGTTTTGAACCAAACTCGCCGGAAAATGGCCATGTCAGTCATTTTGTTCGCTAGAGTGGCCCATTTTACTCCGATATTGGCACTCAAGTGTACCATTTTAAAGTTATAGCACCTAAGTGTCCCTCCATACCAAGTTATGGCACTTGGGCTATACTTCTGCCCATTAAAGTTGACTAGCACACCTTATCCACTATCGTTTCCACAATATCCTCCGAGAGTACCAAATCTGATTCATGAAGAAATGCCAATACCAATTCCTTCAACTTTAAATTGAAACCACAAAAAAAGAAATTAGGAATAAGTCGAGCATATTCATCGAGATGTCCATGCAACAGCAGAAAAAAGGAGACACCGTCCTCACCTCCTCTGGCTCGATATATCCAGTGTGCCTCAAGTCATACAACCTGAAAGCAACTGCAGAAAGGTTTCACAACTCAGATATCATTTAGCTATTCATGTGAACATTATGTTCCAACATGAAAAAGTAAGTCAAATTGAAGTGAAAATTAAAAGAGGAAAAACTGCATAACGGGAACAAAAGAAAAAAGAAAAGAAGATAAATCTGAAGTTTTTTTACATGAAATCTTGTCTTCAATTGGTGCATTCGGGTGAAGATGCCGAGCGATCTCACGAATTCACCAAACTCAATAACCCCATTTCCCTTCATGTCGAACAAATCAAATATCTGCAGTATATGATACCCACGGTTCATGTCAGCAGGGAAAAAAGGCATTACTCTAGTGACTGAGCAAAATCAGAAAAAAGTTGTGCGTGGCACTTTGTAAGATCAAAAATACTGAGAACCCGTGTCTTTTAATCTAAGTGGGATGATTAACTGTACCAGATTACACAACAGAAATGAAGTGAAAAGATCTCCATCAAATTGAAGTGAGCCTATGCTACATACCCTGTCGGCAAAAAGATTTCTACAATTTCGGTTCCCGGAAAGTGCAAGCTGAAGCTCTTCCTGCTCAAAATACAGCATAAATAGCAATTTTAAGCAGCAGAAACAAGTACACCATCAACCTTATGAGTGTCTTGTGATCACGCAACACTAGACTAGAAGAAGAAAACCCAGCAAGCGACAACTGATAGGCAAAAGGAAAGAGATTTCATTCAAGTATCAAATGCAGGTTTGAAGCATACCTTGTGAATAACCCCGTCGGCAATAATTAAACTGCTTAATTTCTTGAAGAGCGCGTATAAGGCCTCGACTTCGCTTGCAGTAACTGCATTTAGGAAACATAATATGGTCAAGTGATGAAGGCAGGTAGCATCACAGTTAATTTACCATATGACTTTATTGAAGAGCTTATGAGTAACACTATCTCCATCTGTCCCTGATGAAAGTAATTCTGGATGTACACAAAAGGAGCGTATGACAATGCTCTTGTTATATTACGACAGTTTGCCCATGATGTGGTGTGTCCAAAGGGCACGGTTTGCCCTAATGGAATGTGTGTCCAAGAGGCGCCTATTGCCTATGATGGGGTGTGTTTTGAGATAGAACTTTTGAAGAGGTACGAAGGGTTGTCTCTTAAGTGAAGTTATCGTAACTTCCTTATAATGCAATCTAGAGACAAGAAAAGAACAAACATTCCTCTCTCTCTCTCCATCAAAGAAAACACACAAAAAGGTTCCATCATCACTTCGAGAAAATAGTTAGCATCAATGTTGTGGAACAAGAATACTTTTCTTGTCATTGTATTTAGATCATCGTGAAGTCTTAGATTTGTCCATTGCACACTGGTGATTCAACATATAATCGTGGGTAATCGCTTTAGTTGTGTATCGAAAAGCTAGTCCTTTGTTTACCGACTTTTATCCTACATTGGTATTAGGAATTGAACTTCATATCGTATGCATGCTATAATACGCTAAAATTGTCATACGAATGATCAATACTAACCGAAGCAAAAAACCCATCTGGAAGTTGAAGACGACCGTTCTGTTTGGCCATGTCTCGACAAGTTCTTTTCTGTAAAAATTGATTTTGATCATACAAGGTGAAAGTTCTCGTTGAGATGAGAAAAACGGCAGGTAGAACACCACCGGGGGACGTCGCATGAGCGGTTAGAAGTCGCGGTGTCGTTGGCCACGGGCCACTTGTGCAGACATGCGCTAGGATTGCCTAACGCCACGCACATGAGGCAAGCTTGGCGGGAGGCCGATGTCAGCTACCCAGATTGGGAACCAACCATCAATCAACCCGACCCGCATCCAACCCAACCCGACCTATTGACCAACTCATTGACTGGTCAATCGGTTGGACGGATTGAAGTGGTCTAACCGGTCAGTGGGTTGGACTAGTCAAATTGATCGAATTGGCTTGGAATCGGTTTTGGCCTACCGCACATGCACCACATGCACTATTGGTGTCTTTGTGTTCATATTGAAGTGCTCTATATTGTAGTACACAAATGTGTACGAAACCCTAAATACTCGTATATTTGGGGTATTATTGCATTTTTGTCTTTCTTGGCTGTATTTCCTTATGGTTTTTGAAATATAGTAGCTAGCCTACATGTAAATGACCACATATAAATTGTGTAGAGCATGATTCAATAATGGCATGTACAAGGCTCTAGGTGCTAGCAATTTCTTAAAGTCCGCGCAAACTCAAATAATGGCTAGAGATCTGCTGAGCTCGCGACTTCGCTCTCGGACTGCCAATTGGGGGCGCTATTCGTCAGCTTCCCGGAGAGCTACGTCCACGAAAGCGCCCAAAGTTGAAACTCTCGCCTCCTCCTCCACTTCGGTCGCTGTCTCCCCCCACGAATATCTGCTGAGCTCGCGACTTCGCTCTCGGACTGCCAAATGGGGGGGCGCTTTTCGTCAGCTCCCGGATAGCGACGTCCACGAAAGCGCCCAAAGTACAAACTTTCGCCTCCTTCTCCACTTGGGTCTTGTCCTGCAGTAACGGACGACTGGTTTTCTGGGTTAAATCTGTTCGGACTTTACTGGTATTCCACACACCGTCAATGGATATTTCACAAATCTCGAGTGCTGGATACTCGGAATGCCAAAACTTTACGAAGAGACACTTAAAATGCCAAAAATTAGGAAAATACACTTAAATATCAAAACCCAAACAAAATGGATCACTAAGTGCCAAGACGAGAAAATCCAGTCAAAATACTTACGTAGCGATTTTCTAGCGAGATAAGTGCAAAATGACATTGTTTTGTATATTGACGTGTCTAGACAACTGCAAAAAAAACATCGTTTTGCTGTTGACGTGGGTAAATAATTAATATAAAAATTAATTAAATTTAATTTAAAATTTAATTTATTTAAAAGAGAGAGAGAGAGAGAGACAGAGAGAGAGAGAGACAGAGAGAGAGAGGGAGGGATGGAGATTGTAGGCGGTCCCCGCCGTCGCTAGGAAGAGCCGGCGGTGGTGGGGGGAGGACTGGCCGGGGTCGCTGGGCCTTGACCAAGGTTTGGCGACCTCGGCCGACCAGAGGCAAGGTGGCGGCAGTGGCCAAGGCATAGCCCTTAGTTGCTTGCAACTGTCTTCGCTTTTTTTTTAAATAAATAATAATAATTTAATTTAATTAACTTTTATATTAAAATTCAAGTTCATGCCAAAACGATGTTATTTTTGCATTTCTTTACTGAGTCAACTTTTTGGTGAGCTACGTAGGTGAGTAAAATTAATAAAAAAATTGTCATATAAGATTTCCGGTGGAGTTCGCCAAAAGTAACACTCAAGTATCCCATTTTTTTTAAAAATGATACTAAAGTGTCAATTTTCTATTTTTTATAATTAAGTGTCTTCTCATGCCACGTTTTAACACTTGGGGTGTATATTTGCACACAAATCTCCATTAAAAAAAGAATCTAAATTTATGGTTATATAACCAAATTCTCTATCTATTTGAATATATATAATCGATCGTTTTATAAGTCATTGTTTCCAACCCCATCAAATTGCTAATGTATCATCCCTAATGTGGCACGTAATGGACATGTCACGTTATGGTGTCAAATAAGCTTCATATTAAGAAGAAAAAAAAAAAACTTTGACTAGTCTTTTCGTGGAAAATTTTAGATCTAGAAAGTACTTTCTTAAAAATAATCTCTTATATTGCTTGAAATAATTAATTCATGAGAAATGAATTTATTATTTACTACAATTTTTGTCTAAACATTTTTGTAAATGATGAAGATATTTTTTACGCATTCATTTTTATAAGCAATCATTTTTATGAAAATAATTTCAAAATTATTTATTTTCTGCGAAATAAACATACTCTTCAAAGAAATATTTTTGAAGACGACACTAGAGGTAAGAGAGGGAGAGAGAGACGAGGCAACTAGACGACAGCAGCCCAACTATTGATGAGGATTTTTAGATCGTCTACCCTTATGACTATGGGCAATGGTCACTTTTTTTTTTTTTTTGGTCAATAAAGGGTCACTTGACTCTCGAAAGGGATAGTGAGGCCCTAGCAAGAGTCATGGGACCTTAATGTTGCCCCCATGAGGATGGGATTTTCTAACCTTATGCTCGAAAGCGTTAGGTGACCCTTGGGCCATGCAAGGGATCATGAAATGTAACGACCTGAATTTCAATACAATTTAAATCTCGAATGTTAATATAATTTAACTTCACCTTAATCCTCCAATAAATAAATAAAAAATTATCCTCAATTGAACGAATAATCTAACCTTAGCCAATATACATCAAAACCTTCTGTATAGAAAGCCATCTCCACCTTCATAGCACACTCTGGTCTAAGCCTTACAAGTGGTCTTCAGAAGCATTAATCTAAAAGCTTCTAAACTCCTGAACTGCGGATCAACAAACCTCACCATTCGACAAACCATCGCCATTGAAACCAAAAGAACCATCAAAGCCCCTCAGCAATATAATTAACTCACCGTCGATGTTCCACCATCAGTGACAAATTAATGGTGAACCCACTCTAACAATCCGATAACAGCCCATACAATAGAATTATACTTAGTATATACCACTAACAAGTCCGGTACAAGCACATCATGGTAATCACAGCCAAAACATATAGGATTCCAAACTGCAATAATGGAGGGCAACCTATCCTACAAATCTGAAAAATAAGAGATGAGCCAAAGTTTAGTAAATAAATTTTCTAAGTCTAAGGTAGGAGATCAGCTTACCACTCAACCCGGTACATGCAAAGCACAACAATCTCAGACCATACAAAATAACTATGAGAAGCAATTAAATAAATTAATGCATTGATTTACCTATCATGTTGTGTCGATGGAAACCATGAATGATATCACAAAGGAATATTCACTCAAATACAAGCAAATGACATAACACATTGTGATGCATGATTATCACTGATTAGTTCCTTAATAGAGACGTATGCACATAGTCCTACACCATATTAATTATTTCATCTCATTTCATCCCATCCCGGGCATCCCGAACACTCCTAGGGCATCCCAACTCTATGGGGCATATCAACTCGAAGGCATCTCCACTCCAAGGCATCATGATCACTTCTAGGGGATCTCGACTCTATGAGACATCCCAACTATGGGGCATTGTTGCCATTGATAAGTGAGCAACAAACATAACTTTTCATAATACTTTCTATATTTACTCACATAGTACAATGCACATGATAACATTATAGTCATATGATCTCCCTTGCATCAATAACGAAATCAATGTTCATTTCAAAAATCGACGTCAAATACACATCTTTTAATGCAATTTACTTTCGAAATATAATTGCATTGCCCCTTTCAATGATCACGCACTTGAATGATGATAATGAGATCCTTACCTCTTTTCATTTCTCATGCAAGCAAATAATAACATTCTTAGAGAAGCGGTCATGTGAACATTGATAACCAAATAAACAACAACGCGAACATTGACAACTCAAAGAATCAACCTCATGATTAACCGGCAGCTTTCACATTTTCACTTTGTCAAGCAATATTAATTAAATTAAACACTAAAGGCCACTTATTTGTCATCCAAAATATATGAGTATTTTATTTTCACTATGGGCATGCCACATATTTTATAATATTACCAAAACAGCCTACTTCCAAATTAATTACACAATTAGGACCAATATTGCTTAGTTAGACACATTGTCTAGATTAATAAATTATACCTCAAAATGACTTAAGCACCTATTCAAAATAAGGTTCCTCATGCTGTGAACAGCCCCCAGAATTTCCAGTTTTTACAGATACGTCCCTCGGCCTAGCGAAATTACGGATTTGCCCCTAAAGCTTCTAAACTCTTTTTTTTTTTTTTTTTTTTCTGATTGGTTTGATTTCCTTTAATTAATATTACTTAAAACCCACAAAATAACCCTATTTGCAGCACCCTCTCACTTCTGTAAATTTCGAAATTTGCCCATAACTTTGACAAAAATTACCAAGATACCTTTTTAAGCCTAATTTTATCATTTTCTCATTCTTTCCCATCTAAGGTGCAACAAAACCATTTTGGTATTTTATTCAAACACCTTCTAGGCATGAATTAAAGATTTCAATATAGGCAAGAAATCACCACAGCTCTACTTGTCCATCTTGGAACCTACTTCTACTTAAGATTAAATTTAAACTAACAAATATCAACCAACCAAGTCAAGAGCACCAAGTATATCAATCTCACTTAGTCCTTAGAGTTTTCACTTACCTTGAAAAATGACTTGAGAAAATGGAAGCTTTAAACACCTTGAAAGCAATGCCAGTCGGTTAACTGATTGTGGTTTATACAAGACATTTTCTAAGAGAATTTACTCAGAAACATTGTCATTGCCTGCCAATCGGTTAACTGAAGTCGATTGCGATGGCTATGGAGACATCTAGTCAATTTCCTGAACCATTCGATTGCCTTCTTTCAATATATTATAAAATTCCACAGCTTCATAAGTCCTTCCATCTACTGTAATTTTGTACCGGAAGCGACGAAAAAGCAATACATGTGCCGACTAATTGGCAAATTTTGCTTTATCTATTTATGTCCTTTGAAGCTAGTAATCCACCTTTAAATTTGATATATCTACTGTAGGAGATCAGGGGAGCACGGACTTAATTTTCCAATTCGAAAATTTTTAAACCATAGTGAAAAAGACATGTTGCTTTTTATTAGCAGTACAAACTCTTTTCAAAATGAAAGGTATCTAGCAATCGTTTTTATTTGCTATTATAAATACTCAATCACCAAGAGGTTGAAAGCCCACATATTTAATAACAGTTGAAAGTGTTTGTCACAATTTAGAATCTAGCTTGCATAAAGTTTCCAAGTGATGAAATTTGAACTTTGCTTTCGGGTACAATTTATGCTTAGAGGAATCAGTTTAGAGACTTTTCACTATGAATTTCTTCCACTTTTAGGTCGCCAAACTTTCTTATGAAAAATCGTAACTCTAGTGTCTTCTATTATTTGGTCAGTATTTGTTAAAAAGATAGTATAGTGGCCATACTCTGCGAATGTAATTTTAGCTTCGTTTGCTCATACTGAATTAGAGTTCATACTGAATTTGAATTATTCTCTTTTGGGCAAACCTACATTTAGAATATCAGGAATAATGCTATATGTACATTGGTGATCAATTTCCTTACCATAATGGTCTAAATTATGACACTCTGCGTTATATATATTATACATGTTATTCTTCTTATTCCGTAAGAATTCCCGATCAGATTCCCGATCAGATCGTCTAATTAATGCGCAAAGCCCAACTCTGCAAGTAATTGCTCTTTAGGTACATTAACCTAAAGGAGACAAGTGAAAACAGAGCAGCCTCTAATGCAAAGCGAAAACCGAGTGAATGATTAAACAAAAGGAGACAAGTGAACAAAGAGCAGCCTGTTTGAGAATCAAACTCTCTCTTGTCTCACCTTGGCATAGTCTCCTGGGCCACAGGAGGGATCATCGCTGGGATGACCATTATTGAATTCATCTAATGATCCGACGCTTTATCAGACATACACATAATCTTTTAAGAGTCCCTGCAAATGTTTACTTCTGCATTGCAGAATGCCTCTCTTCCATATATCCACTCAAACCCTTGAACTCAAAAGCTCAAAAGACGCATAAAGCTTTGAGTGCTTCCCAATTGATGATACATGTGACGACCATTATGCACCAATTTGTCAATAAAAAAGGCCAGCTAAAGACTTGACGACGGCCCTGCATCTTAGTCTCCTTTCTGCTTTCAGCTTTTACCTTGTGAAGACAACTGGTAGTTGGCAGACACATAGGAGCATCATCTGGTACTATATGACATCGATCCCACATGTCGTTGATGCCTTAGTGATAGAACGGAGTCATACTTGTGGATCTTGAGACTCAGAATTCATCATGAAACTGGGAAATGCCAACGTTATATCCCTGCAAAAGGTGCAAAAGAAAGAGTTGTAGCATATCACTCCTGCAGAGTAATCCCGTTGAGAATGCGCAGCCCAACATGACCAGAGACATATGTTTAGTAGACAGTTTCCGGGTTATCTTTTTCTTTGCAGGGGTTTAAATTTTGAAGTAGAGAGGCTGCTCTACAGATTGATGTGACCAATATGTTAATCTCGATTGGGTTTACATACTTTAGGTATGGAAGAGTCATGTTTCTTATCAGAGAAGGATTCTTCGACACAAAGTCCTCCCACTCTTCCCGATCAATCCTTCCATCATCTTTTGTATCGGCTTCCCTAAATGCCTGTCAATTGAACAACCAGTTTCAGAATGATGGAAGTACCGAGTTGACAATAGTTACGCATGAGAGTTAAGTACTGCACCTTATCCACGATTGTTTCCACAAAATCCTCTGAGAGTTCCAAATCCGATTCATGAAGAAGTGCCAATACCATTTCCTTCAACTGTAAATTGAAACCACTACAAAAGGAATTAGGAACAATTCAAACATATTCATCAAGATGTCCATGCAACAGCAGAAAAAAGGAGATATCATCCTCACCTCCTCTCGCTCAATATATCCAGTGTGCCTCAAGTCATACAACCTGAAAGCAACTGTGGAAAGGTCTCATGACTCAGATATCATTTAGCTACTAATGTGAACATTATGCACCGACATGAAAGAGTAAGTCAAATTGAATTTTAGTGAGAACTAAAAGAGGGAACAAAAAAAAAGGGATACATTTGAAATTTTCATACATGCAATCTTTTCTTCTATTGGTGCATTCGGGTGAAAGATGCCGAGCGATCTCACAAATTCACCAAACTCAATGACCCCATTTCCCTTCATATCGAACAAATCAAATATCTGCAAAATATGATACTCATGGTTCATGTATCAGCAGGAAAAAAAGGCATTACTCTAATGAATGAGCAAAATCACAAAAAGTTGTGAGTGGCACTTTGTAAGATCAAAAATATTTGGGATCCCGGCTCTTTTTATCTAAGTGGGACGATTAATCATATCAGATTACGAGATAAATGAAGTGAAAAGATCTCCATCAAATAGAAGTGACCCTATGTTACATACCCTGTCGGCAAAAAGATTTCTACAATTTCTGTTCCGGAAAAGTGCAAGCTGAAACTCTTCCTGCTCGAAATGCAGCATAAATAGCAATTTTCAGTAGCAGAAACAAGTGCACCATTAACCTTGTCAGTGTCTTGTGATCACGCAACTAGACTAGAAGAAGACAAACCAGCAAGCGGCAACTGATGGGCAAAAGGAAAGGGATTCTCATTCAAGTATCAAACGCAGGTTTGAAGCATACCTTGTGAATAAGCCCATCAGCAACAATTGAACTGCTTAATTTCTTGAAGAGCACATATAAGGCTTTGACCTCACCTGCAGTAACTGCATTTAAGAAACATAGATGGTCAAAGTGATGAAGGCAGGTAGCATCAAAGTTAATTTAGTGTATGACTTTATTGAAGAGCTTATAATTAATACTATCTGCATCTGTCCCAAATTAAGTAATGCTGAATGTACACAAAAGAAGCATATGACAATGCTCTATTGGATGAATGAGCGCTCGAGAATAGACAGATTAGAAATGAACTGGGGAAAAAAGTCCGGGTTACACTAAAGCTTCATGGGACAGAAACTTAACATCTAAACGATTGGCACTTACAAGGTGTTGCAGCAGCAAGAACGTCAGGCTCTTCATATCCGGGTGTTTGCTCAGAATTCTTCGAAATAATGCAGCCCATGACAATTAATTACCTTGTGCTTTTCCCAAATACATCTGCCAGCTTGAATTGAGAAAACTGTCTAGCCACCCCTGCCAATGCCAGTTCACGGGAGAATGAGATGCTGCGAAATGCCGATTGAGCTTAATTTGGATATCGAAAGATTTTCTTTTACTGCTTAGACTTTCAGGCACACAATTGCTCTTCTTAGACCATACAAGAGATTGCACCCACTGGTACCATGGATTTCATGGTCAACGCTGTGAAACTAGAGTCAAGACAACTGCATGCGACACCAAATTCAAGAATAGAAGTTTTCCACTCTGGGTAGGCATAAATTATATTACTCAGACTCAAACATGGAGTCTGGCACGCTTAGTCATCTATGTTTCGAGATGTCCGACATGTGGACTCGGTACGTGGATGTGTAAGACTTGAGTGCCAGAACTGGGTCATAGGAAAACATAGAATCAATATGCATTTTCGCTCCTGGTGAGCAGAACGTAAGAAAAAGTTTAAAATTTTGTAGGATGTTGAATCATCACACCTCGAATTCAAGATATTCTTTCTTCAACCCAGTTATGGTGATTCTGAGTGTAGCGGGTCTGCTATGAGACACATAGCAAATTTTAAGCTCAATATGAAGTTTCCCCATACCCACACCCATACCCATTTCTTATCCTGTATACTGGATGAAGTTTCCCCATAACCACACCCATTCCCTTTTGTTATCCTCTATATACAGGTCACTTTCCTTTAATAGATGAGTCGTAGAACCTCCGGGGACACCCAAAATAAATAAATAAATAAAGACAAAAGAAATTGTCAAAAGAGCATTGATGCTTTGATTCGTTTGCTGATGATGTAATCACTGATGGTAAACACCGGCCTCAGTAAATCACCAAGTTAAAGGTCAAGAGCACCTATCTGCCTAAAGCATTTATATTAGAGAAACTATGAATCTATGAAGATGAGACATGAGTAGCAGGCTTTTTTAAAGAAGAACCGTGACCCTAGAAACTGTGGAAGCGGGCAAAATAAACTGTTTTCCTCAACATTATGACCGGATAGAGTTAACCAAAAGCAAAAGGAAATCTAATTTCAAAAGACAGATATCTTTGATGCAGACAGTTTCAGGTCAATACACTTGACAAGTGCACAAAAAGTACCGTGCAAGTTGCTCAAGACAACTTGTCAAAAAAAAAAAAAAAAAAAAAAAGTGGCTCAAGACAAATGTACAAAAACTGAAAAGTCAAGATTGGAACCGACCATTTAGATCAAAAAAAAAAAAAAAAAGATGGAACTGACCATCATAAAATCTCAAAATTCTGACATATATATCCATTAAAGAAAACTATGTAGGCCCCAAGGTTGAGAGAAGCAGCTATGCACAAGATGAGTGTACGTCTGATTTCGCAATTACAATTTTCCCAAAGAGTGTACTACAGACAAGAATATTCAGAAAAATAGAAACATCAAAACTCATCGGAGGAATCATTGTGAACCGTACAATAAAAACTGTCTCGTGAGGAGGAGACTCATTCAAAGAAATCCCATCTTTTCGTTACCCATCAAACCGTCGAACGTGGGATAAAAATATCATCTGAACCGTCTCCTCATTGGACCACAAACCCAATACGCAAGGGCAGATTTCTGGAGCCAACTTAGCAGATTTTTTGCTTCTTGAAAAAGCAGGTCAATGTTAAGATAACAAGACGATCCTTACACTTCAATCGATTTCTCTTTGTTTAATCTTTTATTGGACTCTAGCCGTGTGAAGAGGATATGACTTTTGGAGGGTTCCTAGGAACGATGAGAATGACTACTTAGTGGAATCAAATTCCCAAGAAAAAGAATAAACTTTTATAAGCCCTGTTTTCTTAAACGAAAATGAAGGGTAATCACTCACGTCGTTATACTATCAAATTTATTTAATCACCCTTTCTGTTTCCATTTACGACCAGTTAAGCAAATAAGGATGAAGAAATTTACCCAGAGAGAATAAAAATGAATAAAAGAAGGAACTTTGCTCCGCATCTGCATATCGAGGAGAGCCGATGGAAATCATTAACGAGGTGCATGCAAGCTCTTGATTTGCATGCGAGCTTTTAAATCTTTCTGGTGTTTGTCTAAGGCAAAAATCCAGAAGGGATAGGAAATTGCAAGATTTTGCCGATGGTCTCTGCATTTTCTCAGCATCCAACCAGAGCATTGGCGAAAGGAAGCAAGAAGAATCAGAGCAGGAAAACAGGGCAAACCCTTCAAGCGGGTAAAAACATCACAACCACCCATCAAACACCCAAAGCACAGAGAGAGAGAGAGACAGAGAGAGTCGTGGACTAACCCGAAATCTGAGGTGGAGGGAAGTTGGGATTCTTGAGAGATACTCTCTCGCGCTCTGTTTTTATCCACCGGGCAAATGGAGTTCCCCTGGATTTCTCAGGCACTCTGCATTTTGGTTTTGGAACTTCTCCAAGAATAGAGAGTTCCTTTCTTGATTCTTGGTATCTATCTCTCTCTCTCTCTCTCTCGCTCGCTGTCTTCCCCACCAAGAAAATCTGGCGAGCACGCGAATTCGCTCTCGTACCGCCAAATGGGGGTCGCTATTCCTGAGCTCCCCAGAGAGCGACGTCGATAGAAAGTGCTCAAAGTTACGAACTTTCGCCTCCTCCTCCACTTTGGTCTTCTCCCGTAGCTACGGACGACTTCATCCGTTTGGACTTTACTGGCAAATCCGGGGGTGTCCATTGGCATCGCACCAATTACCTATAAAAAAAGGAATCTTGATCATTGGTTGTATGACCAAATTCGAATTTATATAACCAGTCGTTTTTCTAGTCATCGTCGCCAACGCCACCAAATTGCTGATGTTTGATCCCCAATGTGGCACGTAATGGACACATCGTGATACAGCGTCAAGTAAACGTCATATTAGCATACAACAAAACCAAATAACTCTTTTTTTTTTTCTCTTCCATTTCTTTAACAAAAAATGAATAAATTGAAAAATGTTTTTTTAATTAATCGTTTGTATTGTTCGATATCATGTCAAATAAGCTTCATATTAGCAAACAAGAAAACCAAAAAAAAAAAAAAACCTTTTTTTGTCTCTATTTCTTTTATGGAAAATAAATGAATTGAAAATATTTTTTAAAAAAATTATCGCTTGAAATGCTTAGTTGGTAAAAAATATTTTTATTATTGACTACAATTTTTATCTAAACATATTCGTGCACAATGAAAATATTTTTTTCACTCATCTGTTTTGTAAGTGATATAAGTATTGTTTTTTATGAAAATGTTTTCCAAATAATCGACATCACCTACTTTCAATTTTAATCAATTTGTATGTGAGTAATGTCTACAGCTTATAAACTACCAATTAAAGACACTGGTGGAGGAAATTTTCCAATAGGAGATGGAACAAAATATTCTATTAAAAAGTCCACCGCATGAAAAAGTTGTTTTTTTTAAAATGAGGTTACTCAATCAACATTAGCTGTTTATTTTCAATAAAGTTAGTGTATCTGATCGTAAATCAAGAAAAGTTGGGGGCTTTATTCATTTTTTTTTTTTTAAAATTAACACTTTTTGAAAAAGGCGAATTTTATCCCCTCATAATCCTAATAATGTTTTGTGTTGGTATCAAGTTCCTCTCTATTGCTTGTTCGCGTGAATTGACATAAGATTCATTTTGAGGAGTGTACCGAAGCACTTTCCAAGCATAATTAACACAAAAAGATATAGTTTTCATATCACGAATAATACATATCTCAAAAAATTATTAGATTCAAAATTGCTACTTTTCATATTCAAAAACTTAATGAATGTCTCGTAAGAAATCTCCGATCGTGATTCTTCTAGAAAAAAGCTTCATTTTGTGCAAAATGCCTTTTGTGAGCATACACCAATTGATTTTGTGGAACACTATTTCAATCGAGATCATGCTCAATCCTTTCAATCTTGAGCTAATCATTTTATTGTAATTTCATATTTTGTGGCGATTTTTCGCCATGGGGAGCATTGTTCACTTGTTGTGACCATTCAAGCTTTTTTTCTTTCCTTTTCTATAATGGAGTTTGCTATTGACAATTATCGGACTTTCACTTCATAGCTTTTTGTTTTTTCGATGATATTGTAAGTTGCTGAGGAGCAGTAGCAAGCAATTCAAATGGAATCGCCAGTGGAGCCATGGAGTGCACACCCCTGTTGCAAAGTCAAACCTTCTGGCTAGTCCTTTCATCCTGGCTCAAAATAAAAATTAAAAATTAAAAAAACATAAAAATAAAAAATAAAAATAAATACACCTTTGCTTTTCCTTAATTTTGAAAAGTAAGAAAATTTATTTTAAATCTCATAGAATTATAAAGAAAACAGCTAAGAGTCCACGTATAAATGTCTGTATATTTCGAAATGTTTTCAAGTGTTTGATATTTCAAATTTCAAGGAGAAGAAAAAAATAGATGAAAGAAAAGGCAAAAATAGGGAGAAAAAAAAAACAAAGAAGAGATGGAAAACTGAAAATTGGAAAAAAAAAATTCACAAATGATGGGTACTTAGAAAAATTAATCAATAAAAAATATTTTCACTATCGACAATAATTTATATTTAACTTTTTCATGGGTGGTGAAAATATTTTTCTTTCATTCATTCATTTTTGTAAGTGATATAAGTAAGAATTTTTAAAATTTTTTTTTCAAATCTTGAGTTTCAAAAGATAGATTGAACTTCTTTACAAAAAAAAAAGATAGATTGAACTTTTTTTTTTGGTGTATGGGTTTATTTTCGATTTTTGATGTTTTCTTCAACTTTATACCTAGAACTTTTGAACACTCTTGACTTAATTTTAAGTACCTCAAATTCTCAGGTGTCAAGTATTGAAGTACCTCAAAATGTTAGACATATACAAATAACAATAATAAAGTCATTATAGTTACTTTTCAGGATATGTTATGGTTTTTTTTCTCACTAAAAAGAAAAACTCACGAAGAGCTTTTTGGTGGATCAAGAGGCTTTGATTATCCCCGTGAAAGTTAGAGAAAAAGTCGTTTTTACTTTTAGAAAGTATTGAAAAAGGTAATGGTGATTGTAGATTTTGTTTACTTTACATCTTAAAAATCTTAGAGGAATCAACATTACCAAAGCAAAATGTCAAACTTGCTCGTTAAGAAAAAGCCAAAAAAAGGGGGGGAGGGACAGAGTCAGGCCAATTAGATTTCCTTTTCTTTTTAAGATTCTGATCGCGATCGGTGCGATTGCATGTGGATAAAGCTGAAAATTACATGTAGTAAAAAAGGAAAATTATGTCAAATGAGTATTTTCCGAATCAATTTGCTGCTTTTGGCAAAAGGAGATCGAGAAGACGAGAGCGAATAGACACGTTGAACAAATAGGTTAAATTAAAAATGATCCGATCCAAATATTCTATATAATGCAACTCTAATACCTATACCCAACCCAACTCACACCCAATCCAACACATATCCAATCCAATTCACATTGCTAAGACACTTTCAAATCTAATTCAATTTAAGAAAACTCTTCACGAGATCGAGTAAAAACAAGAAAGATTTAAAAGAAAGTTATAGAGGTGGGATGAGTCCAAATAAATTGGAAACCATTTATGATATATTTAACGATATATTATATTTAAACTCATTTACAACACATTTACTAAATATAACTAATTTATTTAACAATTCAACCTATCATATATGAGTTAATAAATTATTTTATAATCCATTTTGATAGGTCTAGATGCACTCGTGCATAGAATAACACTGCAACATGAACTCGACAAGTGCCAGATCGATTGTTGAAAAGAAAAAGATTATTACTTAGTAGAGACCGATTCAAATAATTATTTTATATGTGATCCGCTAGACTAGTCCGCTAGACTAGTATTATATTAGAGCGTCCAGGAAATGACTTGCCTTGAAAGATTAGCCGTCGGCTTACCTTCCTAATCTCTAGTTAATTAACTCGTCGGTTACATCGCCATGCCATCTTGATTATGAAAATCGAATTAAATAATCTCTTAATCTAATGCCTGATGTATACATTAATGGTCTATGGGTTGACTTTTGATTTGAAGATAGGAACCACGTACCAAGAATTTAGGAACATTTGATTGGTCTGGAATTTTTTTTTTTTTTTATGACCGAGAACCACTGGTCGGGGATCACACAACTTTCCGATGCTCAGTAGCACCGTCAGGCCTCACCGCAAGCAGCTATTTAAACGTAAAATCTTGGAGGGCTGGCCTAGTAATCCACCCTTGGGACCCCGACTTAAGTCATGGAAATGCAACAAGAGGGTTCGAACTCTTGACCTCGGCGATGAGAAAGAAAACTCAGACTAACTGTGCTGTCCATGGGTAGATCTAGAATTATTATTTTTTTGTGCACGTGTTTCTCAACTAAAACTGCTATTTTGTTTAATCCTGTGTATAATATTCAGAGTTATTCCATATATATATATATATAAATAAAAAAGTGTCAAATTTGGCAAACTTCCTTAATTTTGGCGCCCAACTATACGGCCTTGTCTGGCCCAGAAGACATTAGATAGAGCCTAGAACGGGCGTGGAATGCTAATTACTATTATTTTAATGGAATCATTTTTGGCAGTTTGAAATTACTTCCATATTTTAGCTAGAGCTTTGACTTCAATCCATGCCAAACTCGCTCTCCTCCCAAATTCATAGTTAAAATCGGTTCAAACGGTCAAACCCGGCGAACATAAGAGAGCTGGCAGCGGCGGGCCGTCATCGCTTGGTGTAATTTGCAGTACATAATACACAAAAGCTTGGTGTCATCGCTTGGTGTAATTTTGGACATTGCAATTTTATATTTTTAAAAGGAGATCTTGCTTTGCCATCAGTTAACTAAATCAAAGCGTGCCCGATCATCTTTGCTCTTTGGTCCAAATCGAGAAGGTCTTTGGTAAGTATGGTTCGCAAAGCAAATGAGATTCATTTTTTTCTTGAGACTCGTGAAATCATGAACTGATATTCCGTATCAATCAATTCTTTTTCTTCTTCTTTTTATTATTTCTCTTATTAAAGTTAATGCGAGGGCTCAAATCGACACTTCAACGTTTAATTTCTTCCCTCTTATATTTTACATCATATACTAAAGGTTAATTGATCTTGTTGATTTTGTATTCCCTTTTTACCCTTGGGTTTAGTATTTTGGTATTCCAAGATAATGTCACAACCCACGAGTTTTCCTCCATCGCGTAGAGATAATTCACGAGAAAAAGCCCACAAGCAATGGCAGACGAACCGGACAGAAAATGCAATTTCTGAGGAGGATTTTATATATAAGATTATGTACACTGGTGGAATTACAATAAGATTGAGCCAAAAGGATTACATGCAGCTTGCACCTTCGGTTCCCCATCAGAACTCTCGATGCTCGTCCGCAAAAACAAAAATAAGAGCGTGATGAAGAGATGTTTCTTCAGGGAAAGATGTTTGTAACGCGAGATGCAGTATAGGATATTCTCATTCGGATAGAATGACAGAAAACCATTTGGCTTTCCAGCGTTCACAGACAGTAACAGCATGTTGCTTGGAGAATTGTTCTGCACCAATTTGAACGTATTCCAGAAGCCATGTTGCAATGACCAGTAGCCACTGCTGATGAGTAGCCACAAAACACTGCTTTAGCAAATTAAGCTTCTTGACATCTGACATAACTATCCTCTGATCACTCGAGAACCGCTGGCGTACCCTGCTCGACGGAATTGCCGTGAAGCGTCACGGGCTTGAAAGAAGTGGAAAGTGGTACAGGGTGTCCGTAAAGAACCGCGCGCATGTGATTGTTTGAACACAAAGCAGCGAAAGTCGCTGTTTGGACATTGCCAGTTTTTTTAAATGGGTTGACTTTTGATTTGAAGATTAAGAGCTGCGTGCCAAGAATTTGGGAGCATTTTGATTTGTCTATACTCTCCATGCAATCTATAATTAAAATCGGTTCAAATGGTCAAACGTGGGCGAGCATAATAAAGCTGGCGGTGGTGGCGGCCCCATCGTCATCACTTGGTGTAATTTGTAGTGTGTAACATATGAAAACTCATGTGAGCGTGTTAAAAAAGTTTGGACATTGCAAAAAAAATATATATATTTAAGATCTTGCTCCGCCTTTAGTGAACTAAAATCGAAGTGCACCCAATTATCTTTGCTCTTCAATCCAATTCAAGAAGGGTTTTTTTGTGAGTACAGTTCGCAAAGCAAATGAAACTGCAAATTTTGCAATTTGATTTCATTTTGATTTTTTTTCTTAGGACTTGCGGAACCATGTGAAATAGGTAATCGAGATCAATCGATTCTTTCTTATTATTTATCTCATTAAAGTTAGTATTAGTCAACGTTCCAATATCTCGATCTCATTTCTTCCCTCTTATGGTTTACGAAAGATTTCGAGTGAATGTCACGACCCACGAGTTTTCCTTTATCAAGTAGGAATAATACACGAGAAAAAGCCCATAAGCAATCTTTTTACTGGGCCTTAAGCCCAACCCAACTCCCTCGTCCCCGGACCCGACACGAACCGACCCGACCCGACCTCCTTCCTAAAACCCTCTCAGAACCCTATCCATCTTCATCTCCTTCCTTCCTCTCTCTCTCCTTCTCTCTCTCTCTCTCTCTCTAGAAATGGCGTTCTCAAAACCAGCCTTCCTCGCCCACCTCAAAACCCTGGCGACCCCCGCCCTCCGCCGCCCCCACCGCCGCCACCCGCCGCCGCCCTCCTCCGTCTCCCTCCGCCTCCTCTCCTTCGCCACCCCGGAGGAGGCCGCCGCCGAGCGCCGCCGCCGCAAGCGCCGCCTCCGCATCGAGCCGCCGCTCTCCTCCCTCGGCCGCCCCTCCGCCTCCCCGCCCCCGCCGAAGCCCCCGTCCTCCATCCCGCAGAACCCCAACTCCCCGAAGCTCCCGGAGCCCCTCTCCACCCTCTCCGGCAACCGCCTCAACCTCCACAACCGCATCCTCGCGCTCATCCGCGCGAACGACCTCGAGGAGGCCGCGCTGCTCACGCGCCACTCCATCTACTCCAACTGCCGCCCCACCATCTTCACCGCCAACGCCGTCCTCCACGCGCTCGTTCGCCAGTCGAAGTACTCCGACTTCCTGTCTCTCCATCGGTTCATCACTCAGGCCGGGCTCGCCCCCAATGTGATCACTTGTAATTTGCTCTTCCAGACCTACCTCGATTGCCGAAGACCCGATACCGCGATGGAGCACTACAAGCAGTTCATCAATGACGCGCCCATTAATCCTTCGCCCACTACTTACAGGATATTGATCAAGGGGTTGGTGGATAACAACAGGATCGAGAGGGCTCTGGAGTTGAAGGAGGAAATGGCCGCTAAGGAGTTCGCTCCGGACCCGCTCGTGTATCATTATCTGATGGTCGGGTGCGCGAAGAATTCGGATGCGGATGGAATTTTCAAGCTTTATGAGGAGTTGAAGGAGAAGTTGGGGGGTGTGATTGAGGATGGGGTTGTGTATGGAGGGTTGATGAAAGGGTACTTCTTGAGGGGAACGGAGGATGCTGCGATGGAGTGTTATGAGGAAGCCGTGGGTGAGAATTCGAAGGTGAAGATGAGTGCTGTCGCGTATAATTCGGTGTTGGATGCGTTGACCAAGAATGGGAAGTTTGAGGAGGCGCTGAAGTTGTTTGACAGAATGCTTAAGGAGCATAATCCGCCTAAGCGGTTGGCAGTTAATCTGGGAAGCTTTAACGTGATTGTTGATGGCTATTGCAAGCAAGGGAAGTTTACAGACGCGATTGATGTTTTCAGGAAGATGGGCGACTATAGATGTGGTCCAGACGTGTTGTCATACAATGTTTTGATTGAACAATTATGTGAGAATGGGTTGCTGGCAGAAGCAGAGGAGCTTTTTGGGGAAATGAGCGAGAAGAAAGTCAATCCTGATGAATTCACTCACGTTCTGTTGATGGATGCCTGTTTCAAGAACGCCAGGGCTGATGATGCGGCGGGATACTTTAAGAAAATGGTGGATTCTGGTCTGAGACCTAATTTGGCAGTGTACAACAAGTTGGTTGATGGGTTGGTGAAGGTGGGGAAGGTCGACGAGGCTAAGGCATTCTATGATCTCATGGTGAAGAAGCTGAAGATGGATGTGGAGAGCTACCAGTTCATGATGAAGGCACTGAGCGAGGATGGTAAATTGGATGAAGTTCTTAAAATGGTGGATCAACTGTTGGATGAAGATCCAATTATCTTTGATGAGGAGTTTCAGGAGTTTGTGAAGGAAGAGTTGAGGAAAGAAGGGAGAGAGGAAGAGTTGGGGAAGCTGATGGAGGAGAAGGAGAGGCAAAAAGCTGAGGCTAAAGCTAGAGAGGCCGAGGCAGCTGAAGCAGCCAAGAGAAGCGCAAGAGCTGCGGTTGCTTCTTTACTCCCTTCAAAGTTGCTGGGTAAGAAGGAAGAAGAGAAGGACTTGGCTAATAATGCCAGTGGTGAAGCCAATGCAGCCCCATCAGCGATTGAAAATGCAAATGCTGGGAAAGAAGAGAGTACTGAGGAAGTTGTTGCTGAGAATTCAGCTAGCGGTGATGTAGAAAGAAGAGAGTATTGAGGAAGTTGTTGCTGAGAATTCAGCTAGTGGTGACATAGATCCAGCCAGAGAAGCAAATAAGAATGAGACTATAGTCGAGACCAAAGGTGGAAGCGATGATGCTGCAAACAGGTGAAAGCCTAAGGAAAGTCTCCTTTGTGCTAATTAAGTGCTAGTGAGTATGTGCATTCTTTGCTTCACTTCAGTGGAATAGATATTGGATGAATGTCACCTGCTTTGTCTTTGCTGAACCATCTATTGTGGCCTGTGGGTATTCCATCAAGTGCATACTAGTTGCGATATAAAAGTTATCGGTGGAGATAAAATCTCGGACTTTCTGTGAACTGCTGTTGGTATGAGTCACTCGCTGCTGGATGTATAATAAAGCAGCTACTAATCAAAAGCTCCTTTAAGCTTAGAACATGAGGCTAAACGTCGTTTTACCTAACAAATTTTGCCTGGTTCATATATGAAACCTGAGGCAGACGCCCGCTTCAATGGAAAACGGGAAATTTGCTAAAAAGTAATTAAAGGAATAGGGTAGGAAATGACTATATTTGAAGGAGAAGGTGAAGTATCGCTCTTGTACCAAGGACAAGACTCCACTTCAGATGATTTGGTTATGGAATAATGATATCAATACGCTTGATTCATGTCAAGTCTACAAACCCCATTTTCACTTCGTCGCGTGATTGAAGCCTTTAATTGCTTTCTCTCTTTATGCAGTTGAGTTAGTCCGTTTTACTGGAGTAGAGAGAGTGTTTGTGTGCATTGACATGTGTATCGTGCGGGTGCATGCAAATTTATCATTATGTGTGATATGCAGCCTCGGATGGAGAGTAGTCACGATTGGCGTACTTCTTGCATTGCATGCAATGCATGGGCTAGTAGATGAAATGGAGCGACGTTGATGTCCTTGTATTTCAGTCTTGACATTGTCAAGAAAGGTCCGAATTCTCGTGCGGTGCTACTTCGAGAATTGGATTTTTCACAAAGGATGCTGCTCCTCACACTACCCCAAGATGAAAGGACATACTTCCCGTCATGTCACAAATCCTGACCGTGTTTACAGTGAAAACGGCCTAACCATATGCCAAATTTGAAATGTCATCCTTCACATGGCCAGACGTGAGAATGAGAGTGGGACAATAACGCCCATAATAATTCAAGTAGATAATGCACGCTTGGAACATGCCCAATCACGAGGAACAGTCTATTTGCATCTTCTCAGAAAAGCAAAAGAGAAGTTATAATGTACCATAGATCTCAATCAGAAAAGCAATGGCAATATACACGCGCACGAACCGTCAGAAAATGCAATTTCTGAGGAGAATTATAATGTTATATGCATACACTAACTAGTTCAATAAATATAAGATTATTATGTACACCGATGGAATTACAATAAGATTGAGCCAAAAGGATTACATGCTGGCAACAATTTTAGGAACCTCGGCTTCAACCTCAGGTTCCCCATCAGGACTCTCAATGCTCGTCTGCAACATGAAAATAAGAGCGTGAGAAAGAGATGTTTCTTCAGGGAAAGACACTTGTAACGTGAGAAGAAGGCAATATGCACCTCTTGATCCTTTACTTTCTTTTGGGAAAGATATCGATCGAAAGCACCTTTGCCATAGAGGATTTTTGCCCCATGTCCACGTCCCTCAATCCCAACCGCCTCTTCGTCAACTACGACAGCATCAATTATGTCTTCCCCCGTTCTAACATCGGGAATCTGCAAAAAGGAATTAGGGAGTATTAGGTATTCAATAAGACAACTAGAAACGTTGCAAATACCAACCTATGAATCAAGAATGGCTAATGGATCACCAAACCGACATCCAAAAGTAATTGAAGAAACATTCAAACCTGAGAACTGTTGTTCTTGATCTAGCTACAAAATTTTTAAACTGTCCTTACTAAGCCAACAAGCAAAGGGATTGATCGACATTACTGCTCTCAGAAAACCACTCAAGTGATCCCCAGAGAAGATCCAAGGTTATCAGAATTACCTCGTACATCGCTTCCATCAGAATATTCTCCAGTATGGATCTTAGTCCTCGAGCACCAGTATTTTTGGCTATTGCTTTTCTAGCAATTAATCTCAAAGCATTATCAGTATAGTGCAGCTTCACCTGCAAAACACAATGTCTATGTGAAATCAAACAATCTAAATGACATTAGTCACACTGAACACACTAAAACAATTCCAAGCACAGCTTCTCCACATAAACTAGGTAGAAGCCCCTGCAATAAAACTTACGCCATTCATTTGGAACATCTTCCGGTACTGCTTTCCCAAAGCATTTTTTGGCTCCGTTAGAACCTACATGAGTTACGACAGAGTCATGAGATCGTAGAAAACAAGCTAAAATTGGAGCAACCCACATTATGAAGTCAAACATTATAAGTCTTATTTTGCTGCAGTCATTTAACACTCATGTTTTCTCCAAGGAACAAAAAGTCAATGCACATAGTCAGCAACGTTTCAACACTGTAGCTGGAACTTGAAAAGTAAACAAAAGATGTCTATATCTTTTGGTGAAAGTAAAAGAGAGCATGAGGCAAACAAAAATGTGAGATACAGCAAAATAAAAAACCAATCAGTCAGTTGACTTCACATAATTAACGTCACAAATTTAAAGTACCGACTATAAAATAGAGTACAGAATTACCTCAACAAGTTGGTCCTCACTTAAAGCTGACAAACTGACAAGGATTGGAAACCTCCCAACAAACTCAGGTATCAGACCATATGATATAAGATCACTACTCTCAACCTGCCAAACAGCCCTAGTAAATGTGAATTTAACAAGCTTGGAAGATTACAAGCTGTTGGATGCAGAATGAGGACTAGCATGCACTTACAGACTCTAATAAAGAAGATGCCACGACTGCATTCGTAACATTGGAAGCTCGCATGTTTGCACGTACAGGAGCACCAAATCCAATGGATGAATCTTGACGCCTGCAGACCAATTTTTCAGGTAGTCAAGTACAAGCACATTTATAGTCAATTTTGAGGACATTAGAATCAGGACTTTAGCATTAATATGACCTCTCAGAGATTGTCTTCTCTAGGTCAACAAAGGCCCCACCACAGATGAAGAGGATGTCCTTGGTGTCAATCTGTCAAAAAGAGAAAGGACAAAGTATAGGTTGTAAACCAGGATGTAATGAAGTACATGCTCATGACTTGTAATTCATTAAATTAATGCAGGTTGAACATACTTGAATATTGTCACCTCTAGGATGCTTACGAGCTCCCTTCTCTGGAACATTTACAACCTTTACAAGATCCAGAACAAAATGAATGTCAAAAAAAAAAAAAAAAAAAAATTTCAAGATCAGACATAGTCAAGAATAATCATGGTAAAAGTTCCACCATTTCACAGACTCTGGAGGTGATAAGATCAACAGGCAGGATTTTTTCCTTTTTTCCCCCTCGTGTATATATATGTACGTGTGTGTTTGTGTGTTCATGATAGCACAAAGAGCTGCTTTAGTGACACTTCGTCACCTTGCCTTTCCATGACATGGAAACATAAGCGACGGCTAATTTACTCATTTTAGAGCTGGGGCAGAAAACACACTTACAGTCCCCTCAAGCATTTTTAGCAATGCCTGCTGGACACCTTCCCCAGATACATCTCTACTTATGTTAACACTCTCAGCCTGCAAGATAAAATAGGTGATCAAATCACATGCTTCTAAGGTTGAAAGGATTCAGTAAATTTTCAAGCAAAATGACCAAAGAGGGGAAGCACAAACCTTTTTGGTGATCTTGTCAACCTCATCAATGTAAACAATGCCCTGCTGTGCAGCTGCCACATTATAATCGGCAGCCTCACAAATTGAAGAAACAAGAAGGTAAGATCACCAGTTTTCACCGCAATGAGAACCATGTCAGAAGATAATTCGTATATATACACAACTGCTATAGCAAGCTAATACAGCATGGAAAACAGTGAAAAAACTAGCTTTTATTTTCTGTTGTTTTTACACAAGGAAAAATATTTTCTTGAGAAGAGGGAGAGGGCAATTAAAGGACAACCCATACAAAGAACTTCGGCAGATGTACCACACTCCAAGACTGAAGAAATTTATGATAGCCATACATGTTTAAAGTAGAGCTTGGAGATTATGCCAGGACAAAAGAAACTTGAAAGGCCACACAAAGAAGGCCCAAAATCTCATGAGGAAGCAGCACTAAATCTGAGTAATAGCAAGCATAACTTTGGCTTGCTCAGGTGAAGCTTGAGTAGTTGGACCAGAAAAATGAATGTGACTCAAAAGTAATGCGATAGATCACTACTGCTGTGAGAAATAATCCTAATGAGCTAGAACAGACAAATCCAAAGTAACTCCATATCTTACGGCTTGTGGTAGAATTGTCCTCATTCAAAAGAAAAAACAACCAAAAGGAACCTAAAGTGAAGATTACTAAAGGACTGTTTGTTTTTGATTAATCACAAGCAAAATGCACCTTTGCTGCTTTCACAACAAAATTTAAAATATTATTCATGAAAAATAATATATCTGTGAATTTATGGGGCAACATTTAGATGTTGAGAAAGTTTCAGATATTTTTAGACTAAAAAGGTCAAAGTACGACTATTGTAGATTTAGATTAATCAAAAAAGTATAAAGTGAAAGTCCTTTAGGTACATGCCCTAAATCGCAAGACGCCATCTTAGCCCAAGAAAAGGTGCAACCAGAGGAAGATAAAAATTCAAGTCAAGGGACAAAAGTTCTCAAAAAAAGTCACTCCTTTTTGGGAGAAAAACTTACTGTAAGAAGCTTATGCAATATGGACTCCACATCTTCCCCTACATATCCAGCCTGCAAGTTACAGTTCATGTCATTGCAAGTCCAGAGCTAAAATCACTGATAAACTTTCTCACTTTCGCAATTGAATAGGACAGCACATGAGAAGTTCAGAAATATGAATTCCAAAAGAAAATGACACAAATTTCAATTCTAAATTGAGCCAAAAAGGGGGGAAAAACAATGATCCTAGCTATCCTAGTATCCCACTCTCTTAAAAGAACTTTAAAACAAATGGAATAAATCATCCAGTCTCTCCCCAGAAGTCTAAGATTAGGTAAAGAAGTCACTTTTCCACTGTCGATACCATATTGGTTAAACTCAATTAACACGAGTCTTCCCTGGACAAGTCACTTACTCCATATTGTCAAATAGTCAACTACTCAGCAAGAATGATGCAGAAAAAGTTACCGGTATCCATCTAAAAGGTAAGGTTCCAAATCAGCAATGCCTACTGAGAAAGACTAGGTACATTCTTGCATCTTCAATAATTCCCAAAGCTTGTGAATATATGAGCAACTAGGGACAAATACTTGTAAAACATGAAGCTTCAATGTGTTCACATTTTTGCTCCATGCTGATGACAAAAAGATAAAATTAAGGGGCTACCAACTTGCCTGAGTCAATGTAGTTGCATCAGCTATAACGAAGGGAACATTCACAAATCGTGCTAAAGTTTTGGCTAGTAATGTCTTCCCTGTCCTTGAGACAACATCAACAGAGAGTAAGCCCGAGAAGTAGTCAATTCATGGGATAATTAAATGACTGGAAGAGAGAGAAAAAAAAAAAAAAAAACTCTGTATGTTCTCTTATAGTTATCATATCAACTGTCCAAACTCCGATTTAATATACCAACATAATTGTAAGCAAAGAGAGATCAACATCAGTAACAGAAGAAATTAATAAGGCAGGGAGAAGTTTTTATATGCGAATTCAGTTTATACAAACTGTACTCTGGGTTATATTAACTTTTTGGATTCACGAAAGGACCTTAAGTTGGCTCAAATGAAGACGTACAACTAGATAATGCATTTCGCACTTGATCAGATAAACAATATTTACTTTTTTTTTTTTTGGTGAAAAAATAATATTTACTTTATAGCTGAAACATTTACTAATTCACGTTTCTCAAGCGGGGATAGAGACTGATAGTGAATTACCTGAGCCTGTCGGCCCCATGAGAAGGATATTACTCTTTTCAAGTTCAACTAAGTCATCATCAGCAGACTCTGGTCTTGCATCCTCTGAATCTCCAGAAGGCCTAACTTCCAGAATGATGATGGAAGTGTCGAAGGATTAAACAATTTAACACAGAGTTAAGAGCACTAGAAGTGACACTAGTCAGGCGCATAGAGAAACACATGAAGGCTATGCTCCAATATTTCAAGGTCGTAGTGCTAGAGAACATTGGATAGATGTAAAGAAAGATCCATTGAGGACATTAACCCATAATAAGTTCCAAGCCTTTATGGTGGCAAACTAAAAGTTTCACCAAAGCTATTCCGTTTCACATGCACAATATGGACAAATTAATTTGGTATCTTCAATGTATTGATTTGAAGTATTGTGAACAAACAGGTCAATGCTAATCCATCTTTGAATTATGAATGCATTTCCTTTCAACTTTACGACAAAGATTTGCATATTGCACGGCAATAATCATAGTTAAATCCTCAGAATAAAAGAGTGAATATCTTCCATAAGCTTGAAATTCTAGCTTTACATCCCAATAGTTTATCCTTATTGTATTTGCTTAGACATATACAACAAACACGGAAACATCCTGCATCTTGCCACACAAAAAACTAAATTACCAACAAATTTTAATTAGCAGGGTTCAAAACAATAACAATTAAAGTTGCTCATTATCAGTTGATGGAAAAATGGCAACTCCCAAAAGAGAAATTCACCAAGTGAAAAGGAGAAATTGCCTAAAATATACACGAAAGCATGATACAGTTCAATTGGACATTTAAATGGTTTAACATCAGAAGTGTGTGGATAACTCAATCAGGAAATATTCAGGTTCATATGAGTATACCATGAGTTATTAAGTTAATTACCTCTTCACAGACTCATGATATATCCTTTTGTAGTGATTGTAGACTGCAACGGAGAGCACCTGCAAAAGCACATGACAAGGAGGACTGTAAAAAATATTTTTAACAGACTGAGAAACTATCTATAGCTCCAAAGTTCTATAATAAAGTCCATCATATTTCCATTTATTCACACCTAATATCTTCTCACAGCCACACAAGTGTTTCAAGGCTAGCATATCTGGAGAGGGATTCCAAAAGTTCAAGTAACACAGGAAACTTTCATATGATTTGATTCAGAAACCAGCATGAGCACTGAGTATCACAATGCTAAATCACCAATTACAATATTCTCATTCTGATAGTATGACAGAAAACCATTGGCTTTCCAGCGTTCACAAACAGTAAAAGCTTATTGCTTTGCAGCATAAAATACAAACTCGTTACGCAACTACAGGTAACTATAATACCTAAACAGATTCTTTACTCCCAACTAAGGGAGAATTAATCTACACCGTTTGATTGTATTCCAGAAGCAATATTGCAATGATCAGTAACTACTGCTAATGGTAACCACTCAGAATATTAATTCAAAATAAGAAAAGAAGACATTGCTTTAGCAAATTAAGCTTCTTGACATCTATCCTTTTACATGTCATAGAGCATAAATAGTGACCCTGTAAAAACGCATTTTAAGTTCACCAACAAGCAACCAAGCATTACCTTCTTCGCTCTTTCTTGTCCAATCACAAACTTGTCAAGCCCCTTGCAAATCTCCTTTGGAGTGGGAAAATTGCTCCCCCAATTGGAGCCACCCCAAGACTCATCCTTGGGTGAATCACTTTCCGAACCCAACCCACCTCCTCTCGTCACGACGTACCCTGAATTCCCGAGCCTCACCGTAACTCCGCCCCCAGGAGGCTGCCACACCTCCGGCGGGTCCCCATTGGAGCTCGCCATGTTAAATTTCTCACTCCAACTTCTACCCCCATCATAATCCCCACGAAAATTACCTAATTCTTCCCTCTCATCACATGTTACGGCACCCTTCTTGGTACCAACAATCGAGTTAACCCTCCGATCACTCAAGAACTGCGTGCCCTGCTCGACGAAATCGCCGCGGAGCGTCACGGGCTTGAATGAAGTAAAGTGGTACGGGGTGTTGGCAAAGAACCTATCCCAATTGGAATGGCTAGCGCGGTGAGAATTGGGCACGCGGCCCGCATGCATCTGATTGTTGAACATAAAGCAGCGGAACTGCGAGGCCGCGAACGCAGCTGTTTCCCTGGAGGGCTTGCATTTGAGCACGGCGGCCATGAGGGCCGTCAAGAACGTCCCCGGAAAGCACAAAAAGCAGGCGAATTTCGTCAAGAAAGGTCGAGCTCAGCCGGAGCCAGCTCCGAGTTCATACAAAGAGATGGAGAAAAATCGGAAATTGACGGATGGGTTGGGGACGATATGAGGTGAATCGAAAAGGGTGAGCGTCAAAGGTCATCAAAGCACGCAAAAGATTCGAGATTTTTTTATGGGCTTTTTCCTCTGTTCTTATGGGAACGCAACGAAGAGTTGCAAGCGGACAAGGAAGATGAGATATGTTGAAAGAAGCCAAGGAGAAAGTAATTGGCAAACGCAAAGATGCGAGGGCCCTCGAGAATATCTAAGCGGTCTGATTCGGCTCAAACGACGCCGTTCGTTTTCGCGGCGAAAACGAGGTCGGCGTCGTTCCCCGGGTCCACGGAGCCGTGCCCGACGGCGACATCCATCCTTCCACGAGTGGAACGCATTCCTCTTCGCGGGGCACGTGCGACGCTGTCTTTAGGAACGTGCCTTTCTGTGTACTCCACGAGTCGGGACTCGGGATTTGACTTTTGAAGTCAGCTTGGAGTTGTAGGGAGCTGTTCATCAGTTCGGAGAGACGAACGAGCAAAAGCAGTGATTGAAACTGCATACGGGCTACAGCACCTGTGCTGTCACTAGTTTCCTTTTTCGCTTTGACAATGAAGTGCGTATTGTTACTAGTTTCATACAAAACCGAAGTTGGTATCGTCTTCTAACAAGTTAATCCTAGGACATAACGTGCATCGTGATTACTTCATACTTGGTATGCAGTCGGTTTGATCTAAGAGAACCAGTCTTGGCGATAATTTCTTGGTTATTTGCAAATTCAATGCTATGCGGCCGTCGCTTATGGAATGAGCAGCTTTAGACTGACACAAGTGAAAGCAGGTGGTGTTCATTACGCATCCTGCATAATGTATATGACACTTTCACCTTCTACTATAGTTGGATTACGAGCTAACTCTGAACAAAGAATGTCATCAGGTTACGTGAATATAACCTCTCGATTGTCAATGGAGCATGTACCAAATTTTCGATGTCTTGACATACAAATATTTACAAAAAATCTCACTCTCTGACACTGCTTAGGACGGAGATATTTCCGACAGATGGTCCCTTCCTATCTCTTGTCTCCGTTAGCTGAACTACAAAACTAGGAGGGGGGATGAGGGAAAACTCAGGGAGCAATACTGGAATTATTGGCTTCAAGAGTACAGCAAACGACTTCGAAGATGACAATCCTACACACATGAGTTGACTGTCATTTGTTCAATTTCCAGGGTCACTTTGCAAAATGAAAGTGTCGATGTACTTACGAGAATGTGCTGAGGTTAAGGGCCACGCTGATCCTGATTAAGTTCAGTTGTCAGAACTTGGGCCTCACTTACAGCATAACTTGCTGAATAGATCGCCATCTTCTTCACCTACAAAAAGGGAAAAGGTAACAGATTTAGACTTCGTTCGTTTCGCGAAAATAATTTCCGGAAAATTTTTCCGGATTTTTCGGCGATTCGTTTCACAAAAAATGAATTCCTCGGGGAAAACATTTTCCATGATAAGAAAAAAAGTCTTCTCAATTAGAAGTGAAAAATATTTTCCTCACTTGATCTCTCTTATCTTACACACCTCTACAAATCCTCACTTCCTCCTTCCCTTCTTTTTCTTTTTTTCTTTTTGTATTCGAATTATTAATTTTCTTTTTCTTTTTCTTTTTTAATTCAAATTATTTTTTAATTTTCTTTTTCTTTTCTTTGTGTCCTAGCTTCTTCTTTCTTGGCCAATCGCTGGCCGCCGGCCACGGTAATGGCTAGCGACTAGCCACAAGCAAGCCTCAAGCTCACCGGGGAGCACGAGGCTCGCCTACCTCTGGCAAGCTCAGGCTCGCCGCTTGTTGGCCACAAGCTCACTAATCTGGTGAGCCTCGACCTCGCTCGACTCGAGCGTCGCCAGATCGGCGAGCCTAGTGCTCGTCGACGAGCTCGAGGCTCACCTATGGCCAGTCGTTGGCCATCGCCGTAGCCGACAACCAGCCAAGAAAGAAAAGATGGAGGACAAAGAAAAGAAAAAGAAAAAAAAATAAATAAAAATTAACAAATAATTGAATAATCGATTTAAAAATAATTAAAAATCGATTTTAAATATATGAAAAATCCATTTTTTTTAAAAAAAAATTAAATGAAAAAGAGTATATGGAGAAAATATTTTCCTTACTGAATAACGAAAAATATTTTCCACTTTATTTTCAAGCTTTATCCGAACATCAAAAAATAACTACATTTTCTTGGAAAATGACTTCCTAAAAAATATTTTCCAAAAACGCCACATTTTCCGTGAAATGAACGGAGCCTTAATTTGGTATTTGCAGCTATACAATCAGATTACCTAGAGCAGATATTATTGTAACAACTAAAAATGCGATCTTTCCACAATATGCTAATCGATATTTCTAGTCATGGCATGCATGCCAGAAGCAATATCAACGTGTACAGTCTTAGTTTTGATTCATCTTCATTGCCAACCTCACAAACTCAGTCATTTGACTTTTGCGAATTATTGGCTTTATACCAATAACAGACAACACAAATCAAGTGAAAAACCTGATGAATGGTGTGAAATCACAGTTTATGATATGATATAAAGCAGCACCATGACATTGTACCTCCAGTTTGTCTTCCTTCGCTCTGTGGTCCCTCGGAAGCTTGCGGAATTCTTCAGTTAATCTTACACATTCTTGAACATTTTCAGGGGATACGAAGTCGAGGGCCACTTTAATACACGACTGTACAGTATGACAGCATAGCTAAGTGAAAGAAGCAAACTTTACATAGAAAGAAAATCAAAAGTAAGTCAGAAGTTCTGGATAAATCTTAGAGAAGTTTGCCTTCTTTGAACCACGATCTTGTTAGTGCAATCAAGAATAATAAAGCAAGATCAGATTAAATATAACAAGTCTTTCCCTTTCTTCTCTTCCAGTACAGAAGAGTTGGCTCTCAGCAAGGATCATGGCAATTTATTCACATACTTAGGACAGTTGATCCATCTCGTTCTGAGATTAGCAGTCTTACCTGTCTGTTTCTCACTTGATGCGGACATCCTGCAGGAATGAGAACAGCCTCACCAAGTTGTTGCTCAAACGTCCAAGGTTCAATGTCTGAAGAGAGTTCACGCGTAAGAACTGTCCCTGGGTATAAATCTATAAAAAGAAGGAATTACAAATAAAGAACTTCACATACGGTATTCCTCTTTCAGTTGCTTCTTGTGCCTCTCGGTTAAGTAAAGAGTTTGGTCGTGTATAGGATGAATAACCTGCAACAGTCACATCAACCGAGTTTAGAGAATATAACTTCACTTTTAGCTTGGCAAATTAATTTTGGAGCCAAATACCCACAGATTCGACGGGTAGATTGTTGATGTGGCAAAATTCTTTCCAATGTCTTTGCAAGTACTCGACTAGTTTGGGGACATCCTGCCGACGGAAAATATCCCAAACAGCACCTCCAAATGATTCCTCTAGATCATCGTCTTGAATAACTTCTTCAGCAATGCTCAGGTTGCGCTTCAAACCTGCATCTCTCATCTCATCCTCGGGAAGAACTGATTCTGATGCGCTTTTACTGACCCCATCACATGGCTCCTCACCTTCATTTCTCACAGACGAGGAGAGGGATTCATGGACACTAGGATCACCAGTATGAGCACGTAACGCATCTCTTTTAGATGTAACCAACTTATTTTGCATCCAGTTAGTGAGGTCATCAGGATCTTCCGCTTCATGTCTCTTCTGGAGAATGTTTATGGCTGTACGCTGCCACTGAGCTATATTTACTCTGCTAGTGTGCGTCAATACATTGATCTGAAAACATGATGTTATTGTTTAAGCTTTCAAATTATGATATACAATCTTCAAGTATAGGTGAGAAGTTTGAGATTTTACTGAGAATAAAGTATTTGGAAAAAGCGCATAGCAAAAACTAGTGAGAGCAAAGTGCCTGCTAGTAATGTTATTATTCTATGCAAACGTAAGAATGTATTAAAAAGAGAAAGTCCTCATGCCTCTAAACATGTGAGCATTTCATGGTCAATTCTAATTCACTTCACTTGCAAGTTGCATATAATAAGCATATGCAGTGATTACTCAAAGCATTGAAGCCCACCGCATCAGAAACGTCACAGTGAAGCTTTGTAACTGAATCGCCTCTTCCAAGCTCTTTTGAAAATCCATAGGCGATAAATGTTTTAGGTCCCAAGTCAGGCTTCACAAATGCAGGAAGCTTCGTGGCAAGGTTCAGAAGACCAGATCTTGGATGAGTATAATCCACATAAGGAAGCATTGCAATGAATTCGGCCCCATGCCTTGGCAAACACTCATCAAATGAATTCGATGGTGGCCAATCCTTCAATTTCAACATCTCTGGCCACCCATTTTCATACCTGCGACCCTCTAGGTAGCCCTTGAAGAACTGAAAAATGTTGATTCCAACCTGCAGCACCAGAAACAGACAGCAGTGTTTATCCTGAAGTGTAAAAGCATGCTATGCATTTTTCCATATATAAAATGCAGTCTCAATATCTGTTAAGATCGTCAGAAATGTTCAGACGGACGAAAGCAGGAAGAAGACCTTACCTTTTTGAAGGATCTACTTGATGAGTGCATGGAAGTCCTGAATTATTCTATGTGAACTTATACAAGCATCTTATAAAATCTCAAGCAAATTATCTAGACAGGCATGAGTTGTTGACTTGAGCTTAAGTTTTTCCTATCTTAGATACTTGTCTGGGCTTAAGTGGGTTTTATTCATTGACTGAGTCAAAAAAGTACCAAGGAAAGATAGCCAAGGAGATATTCATTGACCTTGCCAAAGAGATCCTAGGAAAACAGGAGCTTCCATTCTTTCTACTGCAATATATCATCACTATTGAAGTTTGCACCTTGAATAACGAATGATGATGTAATGGAATCCTCCATTCAACCACAGCTTACATTAGACCAATTAGCAGATACCATTAAGCGAGAAACAAGATAATAGAAACTCACAAGCTCAACTAGCTTAAAGTTGAGACCTACCTCACACCAATCCAGGCAATCAATGGCCTTAACAACATGAGCATCCTCCTTCAATACCTTTTGCGCACCCATAAATGCCCTCCACATTACCATTGGCTCCCAACTTAGTCCAGACGTTTTTGTAGTAGATTTCTAACAATGACAGGCTCACCTTTGACCCAGTGAGTTTGAAAGTGCTTATGTCCATCATCTTTCAAGTGAAGAGCATCGGGACAGTACAAAAAGTTATCATGACTGTTCTCTCGATAAGCTGCCTGTCTTCTTTCAAGTTTCCCACTTAATGTAGAATCAGTGGAATAGCACGATATACATCCTTGGGAAAATTTAGTCTCCTGGGACTTGTAATTTAGCATCAGCTTATGCGCATTGTCTATTATTTTTTCTATAAAATTTGCATCAAAGATCCGTCTCAATTTAAGAATCCCCATACCGCAACCTCCCTGTGCTTTCAAAGGACAACGGATTGAACCGTCAGTTTCTGCTCTCCAATCATGGAAGTCAAATTTTGTATTGCCTGCATAATTGGTCAGTGAGGAGGTCAATTTGCTCTCATGACCATGTTGTTCCCCTTTCACAGATGGTATCTGGACACCCAGCTCCGTACCTTCACTCTGCAATCTTTCTGGTTCAGTTGATTCTGCCTCATCAAGTCTTCTCAGCTCCGAACAGCAAGTTAGACACAGATCATATGAGCAAAAAGGATTGGGGCAGCTTCTGTAGAAATTGATGATGGATGTGTTGCAGTTATCACTGTTGAAGGAAATTGCATGCAGAATTACAAATTTATACACATCCGAATCACTCAGAAAACATATTGCTGGTCTATAGAGAGAATTCAAAGGAAGAAAGAAATAAAGAGACCAGCCATCCCTGGTTTATCGTGGAGCTATTTTATATAATGCTTTTCAGTATATGACTCAGAAGTCTGGCTATGATGGTGAACCAGGGTCATACTATATAAATCTACCACAAGTCATAAGGTTGAAGCACGTTAATGCTATATATTAATATCAGCAATCAGGAAGACCTGAACAGGATCTACCAGTACACTCGATCGTCATCATCCAGTAGAGACTTCGGTATATCTTCCTCCACCACTTGATTTCCTATGAACAAAAGGAGCAGACAAAATGCCTTATTCACGCTCAATGACAAACTTTTGAGCAAATAAAGAGAACCAAACGAGCAGATCTAATACCACAGATTCTAGCCTCTGCATCTAATTCAGAGACTTGCTCTTGTTGCATATACTTGAGGAGAGGCAAAGTTTTGTCGAGCATGTAAAGCAACTTCTGCAGCTTCATAGAACTATCCTGCCGGTCCTCCTCTGCCTAAGAGAAACCAATATCTAGTTTGGAATGACACAAGCACTGAAAACAGACTTCTGGTGCAGGAAGTGAAAGGAAGAAAGCAGACAAAATGCAAAAGAATATGGAAACTAACCCTAAGAACAGAACTTTTCCTGAGGCATCTTCTACAGTTGCAATGGCCGCAGCAAAATGGGCATTCCTTCTCCACATCTTGTTTGCTTTTCCCTGGGTACCTATTCAATCAAAAAATGATTAGTCCCTTGACTATGGTCACGTGACATCAGCTTAACACAATGCAAATCAATCTAGAAAACTTCAAATGAAGCTTGCTAATTTTGATTTACTTAATACATCCAGCTACTCTTTGTTTGAATGGAATAACTTATATACTATACCACTTTTCAAGGCAGTCGGAGCAATAGCGCTTTCTCTTGCATCTTGAACAAATTACGATTCCACTTCTGTGACTCCTCAAGCACTGATGACACATTGAACTCCTCTTCTTCATTTCACGACTCCTATGATACTGAAACAGAAACCAGATAATTCCTAATTCCCAGGATTCTGTCAATTTTGTCACAAACAACGTTACTGACATTGTCATAAAAAAGAAAAAATACCGTTACGTTTCAAGAATCCTGTGTCACCAATACAACGTTAAAATGAATAAGGATGCTTCTTATGACAAGCTTTGGGACAACTTACTGATGATCTTGAATTTCCAACTCTCCTGCCACTAATAATCTTGACCATTCTTTCTCTATTCGTCCGTTTGACTACCCTTTCTGTGCCGCGAGAAGACCAAGCTTTCTCGAGGAATAGAGTCCTCTTGTTTTTTAAACCCTTTGGTCTGCCTCTGGCCCTTTTAGGCTTTAATGTCTCCAACCCAGAATGACCATTTTCCTTGTAATCTCCAATCTTGCCCTCTAAACCTCCATCAGCACTAGCAGGTTTCCGAAGATTCTTCGACTCCTTGGGCCGACCTTTTGAAATCCCAATTTTCCTCTCTTCATGCTCAGTACCACCTGTATAACCCCCATTAGCACCATCCTCAAAAACCACTTGATTTTTAGCAGTAGCAAACTTCCGATTCTTCAAACCCTTTGACCATCCGGGCTTTCGTCGTACCACCTCAATTTTCCCCTCTTCATGCTTAGCGCCCACTGCGTAACCCACATTAGCACCATCCTCAGAAACCACCTCATTTTTAACGGTAGCAAACTTCTGATACTTTGAACCCTTTGGCCGTCCGCGCTTTCGTCGTACCACCTCAACTTTTTCCTCTTCGTTTTCTCCGTGCACTTCTCCATCTTTCACGCGGCCCACATTATTGACACAAAACAACTCATCATACCTAGGAGCAGCTTCCTGATTTTTGCTAGTTTTATGAGTGGCTGATTTCCGATTCTTTGAGGCCTTCGGCCTACCGCGCTTCCGCTTTAAAATCTCATTTTGGCCCTCCCCGTTCTCAGTTGTCTCTCCTTTCACTCCACTGACTCCCTCATGACCCACATTGTTCACACGCAGAGTCTCAAGCCAAGAAAATGCTTGGTCCTCTGCAATTCCAAGACCTGCCTCCTTCTTTCTCCTCTCCCTCTTCTTCTTATCCTTTGAACCTTTTGGCCTTCCTCTCTTTGCCTTCGGACACACACTCTCATTCCCATCGCTGGCCAACTCCTCCTCCTTCACAGTCCCATCACCAACTCTCTTCTTGTTCTTCGATCCTTTCGGCCTCCCTCTCTTCCGCCGACCAACATTTCTCTTGCTCTCACCATCATCATCACCACCACCACAAGACCCTCCACCATTCCCCACCTTCAGCACCCTCCTCCGGCGGCCCATGTCGGAGACGTCGCCGGAAAACCGCTTCCTCCTCCCGTTGGCCCCAGCAGCTGCACGAGCAGCGGCGGCGCCAGCGCTCGTCCGCATTCTGGTGAAATACAGCAAATGCTTCTCGCAGTACTTCTCCCCGCTGACAGCACTCTCCCTGCACCGCCAGTTGGGCGTGCCGGTTCTCGCGCACCTCCGGCACACCTCCGGCGAGTCGGCGTCCATTTCAAGAATCCGGGTCGGTCGGAATGAAGCTCAAGCGTGTGGGGCGAGCGGAAAGGAGGGGTTTTGAAGGGTGGCTGTGGGATCAGCAGCTGCTTTTTCCTTTCTGCTCTTACCAGGAAAGCATTGATGGTGGGGACTGCCCTGACCGGCTGAACGGTGGCCCCCCAAAAAAAGCAACCATGTCAAGTCGAGTCAATCTCGCAACTCCATTTCGGTGGCACATTAACTGGCCCAAGTCTCTGATACGAAAGAAAATTTGGAAGATCTCGAACGACTTACAGGTATCAACCACATCCGTACGACGTATGGAATACCTTTGTCGTCTTCTTGGTCCCGCCGAGGCACTCATTATTGGAGTTATAAATGTCCGCCGTACGTTTCTGAAAGTTACAGTGATGACGATGGCGACGATATTAGATTGCCTTCTGCAGAGTCGACAGGATACAGGATTCATATGGGGACCGCCAAGCGTGGGCGAAACGCCGACGTAGAATACTAGACCGGCATCAAGCCGTTGCATAACTCTGTTCAAAACAAACGAACAAACCAACGAACATAAACGGGCTCGTCGGATAAACTACCTCCGGATCTCCGAAATTGTCACGTGTATTACCAGACCAGGATATTAAGAAAAAGGAAAAAAATGATTTTTTTTAATGTAAAATCAGTGGCCTACGACCCTAAAAAATACCAACTTTAACTTTAATCCCAATCGAACTAAAAAAATTCCAATCCTAATTCTATCTTAATTTTTTTTCTCGTAAAAAATCCTTAAGATAAGTCCATATTATTTTGTGTGCACGCACGCACACATATATATCGTAAATTTATTGTGCCCTCCTTCATTAATTTCTTAAATTTAGCATAGCAAAATAATATACATTTAAAATGGATATGTGAAATATTTTCAGATAAGTTTGTGGGCTTAACACTAGAGACATTGAGATTTCAAAAATGGTTAGAAAGAAATCAACAAGCTAATGGATAGAAACTTGCTCAGCAACATGGACGGAGCTATATTGTACCATACATCATTTTTCTTCGTCATCATTTCTCGATAAAAATTTTCCAAATTAAACGTTGGTCCATGACAAACCTTAAGTTATAAGGAAAGGGAAATTATTATAGAAAAATTACAAATATAAAAAGTGCAGTCGTGTGAAGCGAACCGTATTGCTCCGTAATTTGCAAACGTAAAAACCAGCATACGTGCGCAAGCTCCGACACTAAACTTTTTCCAGGAAAGGAACAAGACGCAAGAATGTGGCGGGACCGATGCTAAACATATTCCCATGAAGCGACCTGACAGGGCATCGGACAGAGAATTGCGGAAAGAGAGCGCGCTTTATCTTAATCCAAGATTAATTAGTCACTAAATGCTCTATTTTACAAATAATTTGTCCCTTTTCGAATGGTCTGGTGATCTATGGAGCAACGTGGGACGCTCGCACCCAGGAGAAACATTAGAAAAAGTTAAGGTTGTACGCCGCCAGAGTGACAAATGATAGTACGGCGAAGACGCTTTTTACCTTAAAAGTCGCTTGCTTGTCTGTAATCATCTGTACCGCTTTCTTTTTTTGTCTGCCCGTTTTCCTTAAAAGAAGAACCCATTCTAATTAAGAATTTCAAAATTAAACCGCCCCAAAACAGTCGTGTAAGCCCCATAGTTTCCAGTAAGTGCGTTCCACAAGTGCAGAGAGTACTATAGTCATGATAATCGAAATTTTATCTGAGATCACGAAAAGCACCTGCAAATATCGGGCATCCTCATTGGCATTGATTTTGAAGCTTACGATTCAGGGGATAGATAGATGAAGCGATGCCTCTTGACTAACGATTCCGGAACATCAATCCAACAAAGAGGACAGAAATGTTCAACTTACGGTACTAGTTTCAATTCCAAAATACTGGCAGCTGCAAAAACACCCAGTGATTCTCTCGTTCTCTTTCATTTACTAGGCATAGACAATTAACCCATGTTTCCAAGGCCGGAAACATAAGACTTGAAATAATTCACGAGGAAATGATGGGGTAGACCTAATTATCCGGGCAGAATTCCACGGTCGGACAGTGATTTTTCATGAAAGCCTCGGCTGTGTCCATTACTTATAAAGTCCTTAGTCTTCCCAAAAAATTGCCGCTTATCTTCCTCACAAGCTCTTGTAATCTTACGTATCTTGCATAGGGTCACTCTCAACTCCGACATAGCCTCTGCGATCTGCATCCCGACTTGCATACTCCCCGGCAAAGTATTTATATGAATTTCAGATGTGACAACAGGAAAGATTATGTCTGGCTTCCTGAAGAGGCAAAATGGTAAACCAGGTCACTCATAGCAGTTAATGGAGATATCCTTCCTTAAACATGAACTAGCAGAAGCCGTAATAATCAACAGAGCATGTAGTAATAGTATGGTGTTGTGAAACTTGCTTAAGATTATGAAACACATAGAAAAAACAACCCACAGGATATTCTTGCTACTGCAACAGCTTTTACAGCAAAGAAACAACTTCCTTGATCAAATTGAAGAATGATTGACTACGCATCTAAAATGTCTCTCTACCTTTTCTCAATCTTGAAGAAAATGCGAAGAAGAATATTTAGCTTGATCACTGACTATCAGGAATAGCAACCAACTTCCTTTTCTTTTTTAATTTCATTTAGGTCAGACCCTAGTCACAGAAATTTTATAGTTACTAACGACATCTGGAAAATTGGAGGGAGAAACGGAGATACCAGAAGCCTAGAGAAATCAAGCCATCCTCTCGAATTATTCCACCATCCAGTGATACAGCACTGTGTTCTATGCAGACAGAGGCCTGCTTCATGTGTTCTCTGGTGTCATAAACCTGTAACTTGCCAAAAAGCCGATAAAATAGTGTTTCTCGGAGACCAAGGCCTTCGGTTGTTCTTGTTGTCAAATGATCAAAGTCTATGTTGACCATGTTAACTGCATATCCTACGAAGCCTGGAGGGATTTCTCCACAAGGTAAGGTAGGATAAGGCAAAGCCAGTTTCCTTTGAGGATCACAGCCTTCAATCTCTCCTCTGTATGGGCTGCCAAAGGTTTATCGCAAATGAATGAGGAAATGCTTTCAAGAACTCAATTAAGTTGGTAAGGAATATGATCTTCCATAACAGTAAATGTTATAAAATTATAAAAATACCACTTATGTACCTTATTTCCTCAAGACATATGACACGAAATTCACCACTAATAGACCTGCCAAGTTCAGCTGCTCTTGCATAAACGGCATTTTGGAGATCAACTTCTCCATTTTTGTCATATGTCTCAAGACTAAATGCCGTCTCAGAGTTTGTGCACACGATCCCAAGCATTTGATCTTCACCCAGATACTTGGCTAAGATCCTCCAAAATGGAAAATGCAGCTCTAAGTATCAATTTGTCTAAAATGTGAAAAGGGGATTCACAACATTGAACAAGTGGGTCAGATAGAAGGGTCAGTGATAGTTTGCCTGCTAAGCTCAATATTGCAAATTGTTCCAAGAAGTGCAACCACACCAATGATGCCATCTCTAGATCTTCCATGCGGTCCTTCTGAAGCAGAATTTCTGATCAGTTCACAGAGAACGGAAGCTGCCGAGCCATCTCTGTTTTCTATCATGTCTATCATTTCCTTTTGGCGAAAAAGCAGTCCACAATGTTCAAAGGGGAAGGCCCTGCATAAACTGAAAAAGTTGGTCATCCCCATGGACCTAACTTAGTGATGTAGGTCCTACTTGTTACAATTGGATTTGCTAGGTAAAATGAATAATCGCGCCCCAGGTGATTTTGGTGAAAAGCAACCATTAACTGAGCAATCATTTTCATCCTTACTTGATTCAGATCTATATATATTGTACGTTGGAGTAAATGGCAAATCGTTCTTTAAAAAGCATCACATTTCTCTCATCTAGAGACAAACATGATAATATGACAAGAGAGTCATAATATGACAATAAAAACATGGATTTATATTCTTTAAACTTTCCAAACTAAGTAGCCATAGGTCACTGATATTGACAAGACCACAAGGACAAAATTATGCCCGTCATTGCAAAACAGTGTTGTATGCATTTATCAAAACCAATTAATATTCAGTAATAGCATTAACCAAGACAAATCACCTCCTAACTCCACCAAAGATTGCTCTATTTCAACCTTCCGGTCATGCAGCAACTTCAGTACCCTTTCCCGATGTTCAATGCGCAAACGAGTTTCCTCAAGAACCTGTGAGAGGCAGTAAGTGTAAGTCACAAGGCACAACTGACCACATAAGTATGTGAGAATGATGGGCCTTAGCTGCAACTAACTGACCTCATTAGAACATGAGAGAAGCTTAAATTTAGAATCTTAAAGCCAGGTACTTAAAGAATAATAACGACTTCAAGATTACAATAGGAATTTACCCTTTCCTGATGTTCAATGCACAAAGCAGATTCCTCAAGAACCTGTGAGGAGCAGTAATTGTAAGTCACAAGGCACAACTGACCACATAAGTATGTGAGGATGATGGGCATTAGCTGCAACTGACCTCATTAGAACATGAGAAGCTAAAATTTAGAATCTTAAAGCCAGGTACTTAAAGAATAGTTACAACTTCAAGATTAAAATAGGAATTTACAAACCACAAATAACCAGATTTATGAGAGGGATGTAATGTGCAATAAAGATCCAACACGATACCTCATTCTTGATGATGGGAAGTACATTCCCTATATCATTAGGGGTTGATGTGTCCTGTAGCATCATTATATTCGTATTTGGACATAAGGTTTGAATCTCATGCTGCAAATCTGAAGAAGGCTGAATGCCAATCTGCGTACACAAATCAAGTTCAATAAATGTACCACTGCAAATTACCAACACATTACCAAAAATAAAACGTTGCGACCTTGATGCTCAAAGATAACTCTCGGTGACAAGAATGAACAGCAGAAAAGCTAAAGCAACCAGCATCTCCAGGGACAGTGAGAGAAGGAATAGTGCATCGCCCCTTTCGGAAAGCATATAAAGTGGTTGTTTTTGTAACGGATGAGTCCAGTTTTATGGAAAGTGTATGAAAATGGCCATTTTCCTCATCATTGTGGATATTCTCATCAAGATTACCCTCTGTATCCACAATTTCAAAGACAAAATTCTCTAGTTGGGAACCAGCCGCACAAAGCTGAGGCACCTGTATATCATGCCATCATTAAAACAAGTTTCTGAAATTGAAATCATTGTGCAACTAGAAGCAGAAGACTATACTAACTGGTTCTGCAACTCTGAGCTCCCTTTTTTCTGTTTGGAGCTCTTCCTTGAATATTTCTTCACCACCGGCTATAACAGACAGCGATACTGTATGCAGGTAATGAAAGTAGATATCCCCAGACAGTCAGTAGTTGCTATAAGTTTGAAACTTAAAACTTGATAGTACAACTATTGAAGCTTCACTTTCAGCACAGCTGCTAAGTGATGACCACATGGAATCTATTGGAGTTTCCTTCAATGTAGTGAAATGTGAATTCATACCCTCCAATGAACTTAACAAAATAGATAGTTGTTGGTAAAGAAATTGCACCTTTTCCAGATGCCTGGCATTTCAATTCCTTATTATAATAGTTTAAAATTATGAGAACATTTTCTTACACATACAGAAATATAGACTTCGACCAAACATTTGGAATCACTATTATTAAGGGAACATTACATTCTCAGATCCTTACTCATCTCCCTACCCACAAATCAGATTATTGAATCCATATTAAATCTTTAGCAAAATTATTATGATAGATGCTGCGTGAACATGAAATACAAACACCATAATTTTAGTTCCTAGCAATAAATATCATCAACTGATATGTCCCAGAAGCAAGATTAAAATAAAACACCTTTTTGATAAAACTATGTGATTTCGAGTCCACACCGCAGAAAGTCTGCACTCCAAGAAAAAGGACTGTTATTTACCTCATAAATTGGGAGTACCCAAATCTTTGTTCATAGGTATCATGTTAAGCTTCAATTGATCAACGCTACAATGAATAACTAAAGTAGATCGACCTGGAGTGTAAACTATACTACTTGAATAAACTGTATGGTCAATGCATAAGTTGAAGAAATAAAAGGTGACTCAATGTAATTCTTTTAAAATTAATTAATCGAATCTACTAGTTGTATTAATGCAATCCCTCCTTTGAGTCAATTATAACAATTAGTATGGTAAATTGAAACTCAAACTTTGTTGTCATTACAGTAAACCTCAATATATGTGTCAATGATGCTACCTCTAATGTTTCTTATGTTTTGCATAATGGCTAAATTCTTCCCATTCTCAATTCAAGCAAGGTTAAAGTAATTTCATCAAGAGAGACATGGAAAACTTCAAAAAAAAATATATATATATACGAACAAGTTTTTGGTTTATACTAGCAGGAGTTTTTGAACCCTCATCAAGGAAAAGGAATTAGTTTGAAAGAATGAAAAAAGATATAGATTAGTTTAGAATAGGGATGAAACTTTTCAGTAATAAAAAGTAATAATGATAGGCTAAGTATGTTTTTCTTTTATTATAAATTTCTGAGTTATTTGCTTCTTGTAACTTCCTTAATTATATTGAGAGCGATGAGTCCACCCTCGGTTCAAAATAAACTGCATTGATTTAATGGCAGATGTAGGAACTAAGAAGTTAGTTGTGATAATCAAAATTTAGCACTTTTCAAGAGATTAATGGGCTTTGCGTAGAAAAGAAAATGCCCTATCGATGATGAATCCCATAATAGTTTACGACGTGATTTTAATGGTAGAAGGTTGGGATTATAATTAAGACCATGAAGGGGCCACATTTTCGAATGGCCATAGGCCTAGTAGTAGCATTCTTGGTTGGAGGCTCATTCAGCAAATAAATATGTAATCACGAGCTGAGCTACAAAACTGCAAAAAGAGAAGGAAATATGCCTGGGAGTAAGTCTTAGCATACCACCTGCCCCCTAAATGGTGAATACATGGCCACTCTACCATGTTCATTAAATTTAGATATAGCTTGTGAAAGTTATTGCAAGAATTTGAACTATACTCTACTGTACTTGATGTTCTTTTGCAAACACAGTTTCCTTCAACTAAAGATTACCCAGAAAAAGTTTAAAGAGATCAAAGTAAAAGTTCAAGCTACAAACTCAAGGTTCATACCATTTTGATTGAAACCTGCAGTAACTTTCAACATGCCACTGAGATGAACAAATCCATCATGATCCACCTGAACAAGAAATTTATTCCATTCTCTTAAATAATTTTCGACAGAGACTAACCCATCAGCAATGCATATGCTGTTCCAAATATGGTATGAATACACAATACACCTCTACAATGCGCCAAATCCTTTTGGGCCACCGACATGCTATTTCATCGCTTGAACAGTTTATGCCCTATATCTAAAAGGCCAGCAGGGTCATTCCCAATAATAACAACAGAAATATAGGTAAATGTGGGAGCAAAATCACCACAACGTTCCTGTTGCTTCAGTTAAACAGTCTCATGAACCTCATATGCAACTATGGAAAGATAAGTGCCCTGACTAACATGCTGAATCAGTGTCAACAAAGGCCATCTTTGAAGCTTTGTTTGGGCGAGTGGAGGGAAGAAAATTTAGGTGTGACTACACAAAACTTTGAATTTTCCTTCCAAACTCACAAAAATTCCGAATTCTTACCTACCCACTTTCCGCCCAAATTTTCATTTCCCCCATTTTCCTTCATCTCCCAAACATAGAATAAGAGAACAAATAATTAATTACAGAATATACGCAATAGCACCACAGGGAATCTGGGAAAGCACATCACCTTGTGCTTTTTACCCATCTGATCTTTAATGGAAAATCCCTCAACCTTCAAAAGAACTTCAGAGCCCTTCAAAGCATGATTTCCATAAGCATCAAACATCTGAAGGACATGAATCAAACGAAAGACATAAGCAAGGGTGGCAAAAAATTTCTTCTGCAAATATACAGCGAAATATTAGCTTATACATAATGATATTCCAGTTTGGACCATGTTAGCTTACACTCCTTTTTCTGTTGTACGGTGAAGTTCTACAAGGTACCCAATTAAAAGTTCAAAGAAGTTCTGTCTCAGATACTTGTTATTTTTCTATTGAAAAGAGAAAGACCAGGCCTCAATTTCCATCCAATAAAATACCTTATGAATGACTAAGAACTATATACATGGCAAGTAAAATAATTGCCATTGCGATCAGGAAAATGCACTGAGGACCACGACTATGCAATATGTGCACACTAGTAACAATCTGCACATAATTTAGTATTGTCTCATACAAATAGTGCTAGAAACTTCATTCACAATTGGGCTTAAGCACAAGGCTTGAGAGGATGTGCTTTTACCTCCAATTTGAGTTCTTGTACTGTGCACCCAGGAAGCATTTGGATACTTTGCATGGATGGATGTGCCAACACTTGCCGCACATGTCCAGGAATAACTATTAGAAGGTCGAGAAAAATATTTTCCAGGCATATCAATAGCTAAACAATTAACAAATCTCGCGCTCATGCCTGTAAAGGAATTTAATCCAGAATGAAATACCTTTACATGGAATAGAAATGGACAAAGATTCATTTGGCGGACATAAAAGCATTGTGCCCTCATAGTTTGGCCGGATGATGTCTAAATCCCCACTTTCTATTAGTACATCCTACACAATCAGTAAATCTGAGTTACCACAACAATGCTTGAGATACTAATGTATCTCGATAGAGTTAAATTTTAGTAAAGTGTGCAAATCTGAGATGGGCCGGACATATTAAATAGATGTGCATGGCACCTTAATTCTTAGAGTCCTTTTGTCAGATGAAAGGCCTGCCTTCGTTTTCTTTACACAAATCAACATGCCTTTGCCCATCTTGAATTGCAAATTGACTTTTGGAGTTGATGGGAATGGAATGAGGTTCCCATATATGTCATAACATGCAACCTCTAAAGGAGGAAAGCATGATCCAACCCTGTCAAAATAGCCAACAAATTACATTATAAACCTGGAGCTCCACATACGCAACAAAAGAACAAAAGTTGGTACTGTCAAAAACTTCTTACCATCCTTACCTGACTCTAAGCTGCTCATTCTTATCATAGCCCAAAAGTTGCCACCTTCCAACCTCAGCAGATGCAAGAACTGTCACTTCTTTTTCATAGTTTTTACAGCTTGTCTCATCCTGATCAAAAGTACATATCAACAAAATGATGTTTGAGAGGTATTACACAATAAAAAGAGCATTTAGTGATAAATTCTGTCCCTGTTTTTTTAGCTGGCAGAAAAGAGTTAAAGGATGCTTGCTTACCATATGAAACAGAAATTTATATACACCAGATTTCTGAAATAGTTCATGAGACTTGTGCTGCAAGGAAAAGATGTATAGACCATGAAATCCTCTATAACAAGTTGGTGTCACGCGAGATGAATAAAGATGGCTTTCTCGATCAGAATCGCCACTGAATTTGACTTCCATTGACATTTCCATTTTATTTTTGACAATGTTCTTCTGATCCAAGTTCTTCGGAGCAGTAGAGTAACTGAAATTTGCCGGCCGAACAACAGCTACAATTTCCTTTGGAGGGTCTTGTCCAGCAGGAATGGGTGCATGAACTGGTAATGCCTGAAAACAAAAAGACAAAAAAGAAAATATGAATAGGCTAGTAATATAGACAGAGGACAGATAAATCAATAGTATCCTCAGGTCAGCGGTTATTCTAAGGAGAAGGAACACAATATGTAACATCATGCAGAAAATCTCCTTAGCTCTTAAACCTTTCAGACCAACAGATTTCACCTAAATGCTATAAAATACTCGAACAAGGTTATATAGGATGCTTCAAGAAATACTTTCTGCAGTCACCTGAGAATTGAAGATCGATTTACAAACCCTAATTAGACACGTACCTTATGAATTCCTAACTCTTCACATTGGTTGGCATCTAGCAAGTCAATCGAAGATGGAGCTTTCAAGCGTTGCTTCTCCAACTGGCACTCCCACTCAGATTTCCCAACAGCTACTAACTGGGTTTGGAAGCTCAAGATTGAGTAGAGACCACAAAGAATCGTGATTTTGGACATTATACGACATAAAGAAGTAAAATGACATTCAAATAATTAAATAGATACCTCTCCAGAGTCCATTACTCCAATAGGTATAGATATGGAACTCTGAACCTCCAAGCAAACGTTTCCATCATGCTTATTGAGGATGCAGCCTTTCTCATCAGGCACCCCTAGTGGCCTTTCACACAAAATAATGCAGGGATAGCTTGTTAGCAGAATCTTGAGTATCCAATTAGTTGATGAAAACTGAAAACACTTCAACCACAGAAAATCGATAAGTGACTCACCTGCATATGATTCTTGCTTCCCCTGCAGAGAGGAGAAAGACAGATCAATTGACCAATACACTTCATTGAACAGAATAGAGAAACATCGTCGCAATAAATAAACTATTTTCTCAATCAAGTTGAGGGATCTTCTGATCTGGAAATCCCCTATGAGCAGATAGACGGTTAAAACTTGATCACAAGATTTTTCTCTGAATTACTACATGATCTAATTCTTTCATTTCAAACCTAGCGAACATAAGTACTGAATGATGGTTTGAATGCAAAATGCTTCCACTGATCAATGTAGGACACTTCTAAGGAACCTACTTTTCTGTCCAAGTCTCCTTGGAAAAAAATCAAGTCATTGATGGTGAAATAATGAAATTGTCTGAAAAATCATTTGACCACTTGGAATAGGCACCAGTTTGAAACTTAGAGTTATCATAGAAGCTACAACGTCTGTACATATTAGATGCAGTATGTCTCTTTATGTTTCGAATCGAATGCTCAAAAAAAAAAAAAAATCCATTCTGTTTAAGTATAAACGTTATCTGTTAGACATACTGAGATAATCTAACCTGCCCACAATAAAAGTATCTTTTCGCAGAAAGCTCGAAATAAAAGCAACTAAATGCACGCATGTATATCATTTCTTACCACCACCATCTCCTTGAAGTCCTTCAAGCAAAAAATATTCCAGAGTAGCATAGACATTTTTCTTGTGCACTCCGGCACATGCTCCTCTGAGAATTTTGATTTTCTGGCCACATCTCCAAGATACTCCCTTCCTTTTCATCTGACGGTGCACTCTCACAACTAAGATATAAATTTTTATATTAACCAATTGCACCATGAGCAGAAAAGCAAACAAATAATAGGTAAAACTGGAAGCAGTGCAATCAAAGAAGTTCAAAAGATATCAAACATTTTGCGCAAGACAGGAAAAGACTGAATAGCAACCCACTATCATGTGACATAGCAGAACTTCACTGGTAATCCACCAGATTATGATATATATCGCTTCCACATACCGTCGGATGATACACCAAGTGCCTTCTTGTTTCCAGGGTTGATTATGAAAACAGCTTGGTCTTCGCCGCTCTCAACCTCTTCATCATAATGATCATGCATTTGGATAATCCAATTAGAATACTCCTTTTCCAGTTGCAAAGGAGTCAACAACTTCTCTTCTCTGTAGATTTTAACATCTATTCCTAGATAATGGACAAAAATTCAGTAAGGACTTTGGAGTGAAAACCACATAAGTTCAAGTAGAAGATAGTGGAAATATGTACAAGCATGACCTTTTACTCCATCAAGAGGCCTGCCAATTTTTTTAAGAGCACTGGTAAATGGGCTGTGCTGGGCCAGATCTGTCTGTCAAAAGAAAGGAGCATTGAGCATCTCTATATGAAAAGTTCCACAAGAAGATGAGCAATTTTCATTTCTCAAGCAATTTAGATGATGACTATATGTCATTCAACCTATTTTTGGTCCTTTGATTTAATAGAATATTGAAATATTAAAACACACATTCATCTATTAGCTTAAGCTTTCAAAAAAGTTGATAGTGATCTTACAAAATTTCACACGGTATTAGAGCAGGACATCCTAATTCCAAATCTTTTCAAGCCCCTATTTGCCTCCCAATGAAATTTTTTCGTGCTTAATACTCGGCAAAAAAAAGACCAAGCTACGCGTGAGGGTGAGTTATAGGATTTTAAAATATTAAAACACGCATTTATCTACAAGCTTAAGCTTTTTGAACAGCTGGTGGCACTCTTACAAAATCTCACACAAAAACTCTTTTGCTAAAGCAAACTATTTCAAGTAATGAACCACTTACATAAGATAGACATGTTTCAGTTTCGATGTTTTCCGAAAGTACATTATCTACTTATCAAGCAAGAGTCGGCTCAACAGATACTAGACAAATGAAGAACCAAAAGAAAAGGAAGTGAAGAAGACTTGTCTTTGAAATGTTGATCATCAAACTTTTGTCATTTCCCATTAATTGAATTTAAAAGATTTATTAAATTAGTTTAAGATGTCATAGAAAAGGTACTCATCCTAAAATCTACAAACGGCAACTCAAAAACCTTTAAATTTTAGTGAGAACAATGTTTTACTGCAAAGGCTTACAGCTACTGTGTATGCATACTTCTAACCTCCTCTCCAGCTAGGTAACAACGATGAGAAAGATTGGAAACATCACTGTCAACTGACAAATAACAGACGAATGACAACATGTTTTGCCCTGAGATATAACACTTAAAGGAACTAATAAAACACTGAATTCATATGTGCTAATATGACAACATAAAGAGGTCTCAACTCTGATCAGACTTATGACAGCCACATTCAAAATGCTATCATTTTATCCATGAAGAAGGCACATTCCTACCAACACACATCAAGAAATTTCAGAAGAATCCCTTTGGCAACGTTCAAAATGCTACCATTTTATCCATAAAGAAGGCACATTCCTACCAACATACATCAAGAAATTTCAGAAGAATCCCTATGGAAACACATGAATTAGCTGGAGACATTTTTTATTTTTTGTGTTCTGCTCTGGTTTGCACCACTGAAACAGCACACTTTGTTTGGCCTTGCTACGAGACATCTCTAGTTCCTATTCCATATGTCAAGCATTCAAAAGTCTTAAGTAACATAAAAATGTCAGAACTGGGAACATTAAGTATTCGAAGAAAGCCTGATGGCCCATGAATAGGCAGTAGAGTTCCCCTCACCTTGGAAGGTGTTGGAGAAAATCCAGCATCAGTCTCTGCATCATCAAAATATAAGACATATCATGATGTATAGAATTAAAGAAAATGCAGTCCCATTAGATAAGAAAGGTCCTAATAATCAGTGATAACCATTACCAATATAACATTTAACTCTAAAGAAAGATCTCCTGAATAAGTGAGCTTTATCTCCTTTCTTATGTCTCTCCATGAATGGAAGCAAACCCTGTAGTAGAAAGCAACCGTGAGGACATTAGTTACCCCAGTTAAAGAGAGACAGTGGAAGCATCAAACACTTGACAATGACCTTGATTTAACCCAAAATTTTCAATTAGATCAAGTTTCTCAGATAGGACCTTCTCAATGTGCACACGAAATTTTTATAAGATAAGCCACAATACGTTTAGTATTTGTGTTTTCTTGCGAATCTTGTCAGAAACTCCTTCATTTTGGAATAAATCTTAAGTTTGATGATATTTCACAAATACGAAATGAAGATTACAAAAAACCTTGACTTTTTTTTTTTTTTTTGGTAAGGTAAGTAATATATTGACTTTTAACCAAAAAAAAAAAACTTCTGTTAATAGAGTCAAATTCAAGAAAAATACATGTATAAGCATTTTTCCCGCAAAATGGGTCCTTATTAGCTGACTCACAAACTTGAAGAAGATGATGTCAACATTTGCATATATCCACTAAAAGGGAGGATAAGAAATGATCAAAATGCAATTGACGTGGGCAAAGATCTGAAACAAGAAAAGTTCATTTTGGTGGTTGTCATAGACAAAATGGGTTGCCACGGGCATTTGCTGGATGTAAAAGCACATCGACATGGACTCATAAGTTTTGGGCAAGATTGCTAGAGCATGATTTGGTGGGGTTACCATTTGAAAAATTTACTAGAGTTGATAACATGAGTTGCACTGAAGCACAACAGAAAAGAAGTTTTGAAATGTCAGGATGCCATTTCACCATTGTTCTAACATGCAACGCACACAAACGGTTACATGATGTCTTCTATTCCCAGCACAGCAGCCACAACATAGAAGTAAGAAAATGGTCTCATCAAACCTATAAACCAGCCTAAGAAGTTATACTTAATACCAGCTTTAAACATGACCGGGTTTGCTTAAAATTCATGCAAAGAATGAGCAACGACTGTTTGACCTTTCATATTAGGGCAACTAGAGGCGAGAAATATGGATCACACAAACTCCATCTGTTGAATATTTTAATCAGACTTTTCCAGGTTTGCAGAATGCTTGCTTTCTTGATGTATCCATTAGATTAGCAATCACAGTCATAGTCATCCAACTTCCAAAAGTATAACCATGGGGCCAGGTGTCTAAACCTCGCTTCTTGGATGGTTTGGGGAAAATGGATTATGCAAGACTACCGGGCCACTACATTAGGTAGCAACAAAAGAGAGGTTTAAATATCCATCTGTTAACTGGGGGCTGTATCCAAAAGGATAAAGGCTTGAAGATGTGTAATCAATAACAATGTAAGCTGTACTATTTTGGAGCAGCATAAGTTTTAAGGACCATTAAATGTGTTATTGCTTCTAGGCATTTAAGCCTGCATCTCACTATCCTTATCTTATGTGATGCAAGGGAGATGCCAGGGCTTTTTGTTTCATCAGCTTTTCTTAGTCTGATTATAATATCCAAAAAGATCCACAACTCACCCAGCGAGCATCTGGAAGCAGTCGGCCAAGACGTCGGATTGACACTCGACTGAAAGATTCATAGGTTTCACCCAGTCTGCATCCATCAGCTTCTAACTTCTCTAAGATTCTCTCAATGTTTTCCTTCCCCTGGAGTACTTATATTAAGAACTCCCTCCGCAGTAAACTGAAAAGAAAAGAAACTATAAGAATATACTGCCATACCTGAACAACAGGAAAGTAGACACACTTCAGGCAAGCATTAGCCTCATGAATTGCTGCGGAACCTGAAAAGTATTGCAGCTTTTTATATTAGAGAAAAGCACAACCTAAGTGACATTCTTAGGTAAAACTAGTACTAAAAGCATTGATGCCAACAAATGAAAGAAGGGCCTGAGAACAATAAAAGGTGGACAACCTAGAATAAAAGATGATACAACTCTGTCTCCTCTTCTATAAAGAATGGGACATGGGACAGAGAACTACAGATACTTACCGAGTATTCTATTTGCGTCAGTATCCTCTGTGATCGAAAAATGGACTTGAATTATAAAATCAGGACCATTGCATGAATGCAAGTTGGTAATTGCAACCTCCCCTCCTTCAATTTCAGCTAAATCAATACCATTAACCTGACAAAGCACAATCTTATTTCATGGTACAAAAAGCTAACTTTGAGATCCCATTAAGCAATAATGGGTACTATTTTTTCAACGAACCATACACTATGACACTTTCATATCATAAGTGTCTAAATAGCAAACCTTCTCAAATTAGTTTATATATTTGTAGGCAGGCACAGCAAGAACATGAAATCCGAAATTGTTCGTAAATCTGAACAACTTAGTTACATAGCTGGATTGTGCCTTTTCTAGCACAATATTAAGAATGTACAAAACTGCATGTTCATAGTGGACAAAAAAGACAAATGCAATAATGGGTACTATTTTTTCTGCAAACCATACACTATAAATAGAAAACCTTCTCAAATTACTTAATATATTTGTAGGCATAGCAAGAACAAGGAAATCTGAAATTGTTTGTAAATCTGAACAACATAGTTACATAGCTTAATTGAGGCCAGCTAAAAAGCAAAAGCATTATGTGGCGGAAGGAGTTAATATTAGAGTCCACCATACTAACGGTTCATTCCATACCTCAAAATGGACAGGTCTGATAGTCCTCCTCAAATTCGACAAACCATCACACTGCAAACATTCAAATTAATTAGATATAAATCAAATTCAGGCATCCTATGTAATCCTTACAAAGAAGAAGCAAACTTGCATAACTCTGAAAAATCATTTTACCTACTACTTGCTATCTTAGACATTGCTCTACCTCGATATCCCCAGTAATACAGAGTCAGTAACAGTTATGAATTCACCAGAAGGGAGAACTCATTAGCATAGTTTTAAATCATAGCCAAGAGTACTACTCTCAAAAATATTGACCAAAGCCATACCCCACATTGGCCACAATGCTAACTGAAGCCAACTTTGTGGTCAGATAGCAGCATTTATGAACATTGTGCAGTGATGGCATTATAGCATTATTGCATGTGCCATAGCAGTAACTTTTCATAGGAGCAACACAGGAATTATGATACCACATCGATATTCTATTTGGAGAAATCAACAGCAGTGTTTGATTTACTCCAATTTCTGCAGTACTTAAACTTTCCACCACCACAAGTCCAGGCAACGAAGGTGACATAACGCAGATCTGTCTGAAAAATCTAGCAAAACTCTTTAAAATGTTAGAAAATTAAGACATCATTTTAAATTTCAAAAAAGTGATATGATTCTTTCCCGAATGTAGCTGATGAACCCCATAAAGCCAAGAGAAAAAGACCGGCATGACTTTCTCCACTTGTAATAAGATAACATCTCTTTAAAAGTCTTGTTATAGAGTGCCCTGAGGCACTTGCTAAGCATACTTGTATGAAATGTTTCAATTTCTAAAGTATTAACTACATATAACAAAAGTAAAACAGTGCATAAAAAACTGTGAACTTTCCTCAATCTGTGGCTTAACAAGGGCCCTGCAGGCACTTTTTAACAAAACCCTAAACAAAAATAGATATGATTTCAGCAAACCTGAACGTATGGGAAATAGATGTCCTTCAGCTTGCACGAGAGTTGATATAGATTCACGTTTTTCATTCTAGGCTTGAAAATCTCAACCTGTACAGATTTTATACGACAAGAATGCATGAAAACATCACAACGTATTGTCTAGGCATCGAGAATTCACAATATTTACCACCTTGTGACAAATCAAGAAATACCTGAAAATTTTACTGGCAGAATGTATTTAGAACAATACATACAAGTCATTAACTACTTATATATGCCCAAGGAAGTACACGAAAGAAATAAAATATTTGCTTCAAACTACATAGTAGAGGCTTTCCCCCATCAACAGATGCCGACATGCATGAAGAGGTGTTCTATCAATCTTTATCAACTTCAAACTGTTCGAAGAGTTATGTCTTAACTCACAGTAGCTGCCAGTTTATGTGTTTCATAATCCTTGTGAGGGTGTTTCATCTCTCGCTCACGTATAGTTCTCAACTCGCCTCACATCTTATAGACTTTAAATTCTCCCTATCTCTTCCCACTGCCTAAAGTCTTCTTTAAATATTTCAATCCTATATCTCGAAAAAAATATCTATTTTATCGCCACTATATTAAAGTGAAATAATAGACAATCTAAAGCCTAGGATTCCCTCAAGAGGATTGACTTTGCCTTGAGAACAAAGTAAAGACATGACCTGAGAAGTCTTCGACTGGCATAATCAGAGAATCTAGAGCCTAATGGTCACTCAAGACAGCTGACCTATGACTACTTCCAAGTCCTATGCCATGGCCAAGCCAAAAAAAAAAATTATAGAGCAATGGAGGTTACTTAAAAGGACATGCTTTCAATGGAAGATGCCCGGATCAGAGCATGACAGATAACATCCTAGACAATAGTTTTTACCAGGTTTGTAGAGATTAGCTGAGTAAAACCTTCCCCAAAAAAAAAAAAAAAAAAAACATAGGCAAAATTTAGTTGTAAATATAAAAAGAAAAGATGTGGCGTATGCACCGCGAAATGTCCAATGAGTCAATGCAATTGACACTGAAGTACCACGATAGAAAGAATTTATTAAAGGAAGTCTACCTTCGTGAAGCTTCCTTGAGGTGCTCTGGCACTTTCATTTTCTAAAGGAACCCTGACGCCACCATCAGTCTGAATAAATGACAAAGAAAATGATGACTGATTGAATAAATCTATGTATGGAACATAAGGGAGTCCAGTCGAGAGAGAAAAATATGACAACAATGAAGAAATCAGTGATCTTGCATACTTTCCAAGAGTGTTGAGAACCAGATCTGCTCAATAGAGCTTCTCTCTTCAGATGTAACATGTATACTCTTTTAGATTGCATAGTCTTGGAAGAAACCACAGCATGCCTATAACTCGTTAAAAGGAAAAGAGGCGTAAATTACCTCCACAAAATATAATGGACTACCAGTTTCTACAACTACAATACTCTGGAACGTACCTTCCCAAATGCATAGAGGCAATTGGTCCTCCAAAACCAAACAAGCCAAAGAAAGGCTGCACCACGCTCAACAAATTATCCAGAAAATAGAAGCAATTTAAACTTTTAGAGATTCAAAACAGTTTAATTTTCCCGATTCAAATCCATTCAAATCCATGTCCAGGACATGGAATGGTGAATTGTCAGCTAGTTAGGAACATACTGTTGACTTCTCTCATATAACTCCGACTCATTGAAAACAGAAGTTTGTGTTTGCTTTTTATTGGGGGAGAATAGGGAAAAAATGTTCTTTGTATTTCAACAAAGCTAATGCTGCATGGCGCAATGTAGCTTTGAAAATTAATTCCACCCATGAGAAGTGGAAGGTATCAGCAACATTTTCGGGAAGAGGAAGTTGATTCTTTAAGAACATTGATTATGCCAGGACATACTTGACAGTGTATGAATATGGCAGCGGAAAAATTGATCCACTCCTAATATATTGCAGTCAACCAATCATTCACATGTGATATTAGCTTGCATCAATTTACATCTCCTGGAAATACCAATGGATTCCTGCTACTAGCAAAAGGACATTTTGCAAGTCTTTTTCATGCAGAGACTACAATATTCAATTAATGTCACGTGTTTGAAGATAAATTACCGTTAGATATGGAGGTTTTCCACCTACTGCCTTAACTTTATACTTTCTGTGAAGTGAGGCACCCATCTTTCCCCTAGACAAAAAGAATGAACACAAATCCACGAAAAGTTACAAAAAAGAGAATGAAATCAGAAACCAAGGCTTGCTAATGGATGGAATTTAATCTTGCAGTTAAGCATATCTGTTTTTAAAAAAAAAAAATTCTGTCCTATAAAGTATATTTCTATTAGAAATAACTGGAAAGGATACAGTCAGTTTTCTCCATAAAGAAGCCATCATTTTGCATTTAAGTAGCTCCAGCCTCTTTCTGGAAATAGATAATTGACTCAAGTAATCATCTGAATAAGATGTAACTCCACATTATCAAAGCATGTTCGAAAAGTCATGTCGCCAATGTTATTTCTTCGTTTTCTACTAGATAACCAAAATTTACCCAAAGCACAGAATTCTCTCCTAAAATTCTGTCTCCTCAAGCCAAAATACGGTTTATGGTGTAAGTTGCCATGGCCAAGTGAGTGTGTGGGTGCATGCATGGGATCGGGTTAAATAGGGAAGAAAAAACATTGCTTTAGAGTACTCAATACCACTTTGCTATAGAGTTCTCATCACTGTCATCCATTCCAGGGCCAGTGTCAAAGATTGAGATCTTTTCATCAGATATATCCAAGCTGCAAAAACAAAACAATAGTGAGTCATGCTCCAAAGTTCAAACCCAACAAAGTTTCAATAAGAATGCAGCTAGCAGAAGCATCAAGATGAAAGATTAAAATATAGTTAGCCCATGATCATATGGCATCAAACACTTATCGTGTTGAAGTAAATGCAACAACCTCCTTGTGAAACTTATGATTCATAATATATGGCTGAAAGATGTCTGCATCGATGAAGTCCTAAGTGGTTCAGACTTAAAGAAGAATTTTGTTGGCAATTAGCGAACTGGCAGTGATACTTCCAAACAAAGGAAAAGCTTCAATGTTGCTTTCCATTACTCTCATTTATTGTTCACTAATTTAGTTGAAACAACAAGAATGCATGTTTACAATTGTTCATATTTATCCAGTAAACAAGTCATCAATCAACTCTTATAGATTTGCTTAGTATAAAATTTCTATTTGAAAAGAAAAGGTTCCTTTTGTAGGAGAAGTTCTAAGATGCACCCGATTCAACAACTAGATCAACAGAAAGAAGCATCATCCTTCGTACAGCTTCCACCATAAGCCACAATATGGATTCTAATGTTCCACAAATTCTTGACCTTAAGCCACAAAAGGGTTGATGTTCCAATCCTAATGGTAACATGACAAGATCAAGAAATCACCTAATCAATCTTTTAGATTTCAGGGGATTAGCCCATACAGCTTGCAAGGAATTATCCTGGTGAAAGGAGCAGCAGTCAGTTTGGCATCAAACAGGGATTATAACTTCCAAAATCATCAGAACAACTTACTATCAAATCTGCAAGAGCAGTTTCAAAACTATATTCTTCAGGTAGCTCCTTCAACAATTCCGTATCAGGCGTTAAATCCCACATATTCTGTGAGAGATTTCACACATATATCAATGCAATCGCTTGAAGAAGCAGAGAGAACTAGAGAAACTCTATCATAGCATGGGTCATGTGTTAGAAGGCCATGATACACCCCCCCGGCAGGGGGTACTATCAAAATTCACAACAAGAGAACTCCTAAAAGGCAAATGATACCCATTACTGAGAATATATCGGCAGTTGGGTACGATGCAAAAAGGAATAAAATACTAACCTCAAAAGTATCAGTTGTGTTGCCAGAGCCATCCTAATTGGAAAAAGATAATACATACAAACAGTAAAATAAGTACAGCCATTAAAGTGTTGCACACTCTCAGTAAATTAAAAGACAGAGGAAGCGAACAACATATGACTTTTGCCCAATACTCACGTGAAGACGCAAGATGTGGCGCTTGTGAGGCTTAAAGTTGCCAAAAATAATTCGACGTTTGATCCGGTTGCCATTTGCATCTTCGAGATGCAACTCATTACTCTCCCATGCGATGGGACGCTTCGACCTTAGTGATGGATCTTGCGCTTTGGCTCGATTGTACTTTTCTTTGGCCATCGGCATGAAATCTCCGAAGGCCATCGTCGGGTTGGGTTCCCTTAACGCGATTCCCACGGTAGTCCCATTAGGCAACAATATGGTGAATCTATATATCCTGTCGATATCACCATCATTCATCGCCTGATCCGCAGGCCTCTTCCTGATGCTCCCGCAATTCTGGCTCGGCTCCATCCTTAGCCAGCCCGAAACCTGTCGTGCAAAGAAGAGCGGTAATAAAGATCACACGAGTTGAAAAAGCACGAGTAAGAAAGCAGAGGAAACCACCATCACCCCCTCAACACGTTTGACTGTAGAGGTTCAAAACTGCATGCACGATTTCGAAAAAGATCATATTTTTCGGAATTTTCCCCTGCTAACATTCTCTCCCGTCTCTTCGTTATCCACAAACCAAACGAATACACGTCACCAGATACTGTAAACACGAGGACATCACGCGAATTAGCTGATAAAATGATCGCTCAAGCAGGGCTCGAACGCGGGTCGGCCGAAGCAGGTAAAAAGCCAACCCCTTCCGGCGTTACTTTAACCAGAACGTCGCCCAAAACGATCACAACGCATCGCGCGAGAGCGGGATTCGACGCGCGTGACGTGCTCGCCAACCGACTCCAGCTCCGGCGAGATGAGAAAGTAGTTAAACCGGGCACACGTCCTGATCAGCAAGCAAACACCGGCCGCCGATCGATGCTCAAGCGACACGTTCGCCGCAAGAACGTCGGAAAAGGCAAAAAGGCGGAAGCTTGCCTGAGGGAGCGGAGGCAATGCAGCATAACAGAGCCCCCTGCTCTTCTCCCGCAGTTACAACCGTCGTCCTGCGCGATCCTCGACCTCTCTCGAGGGTGTTGAGGAAGGATGGAGGAGGAAGAGAGAGAGTCGCGGCGCTACGAGAGACGAAGAAGACGAAGAAGATGGAGACGAAGACGACGAAGCGCGACGTTCTCTGCACTCCCCTGCGCACCCGAAAGGTCGTAGCTGACTGGCGTTGCTGCCGCGCCGACGGAGGACTGCCCCCCCTGAGATCGCGCCACGTGGACGTGGCAACAGCTGCCGCTTGATGGCATGAAGCTTTCCGGCTGCAAATTTGCTGCTAACGTAACCAGATCAATTACCTTTCAGTTGCGATATTCGATCTTTTTTATCATTTTTAGTGAGAAAAATTCGAAATTAAGATCGACATGTACTCATTTTCTCAAAATAAGAATTCAAAGTAGATCTTCAACTGTATCAATTCCGAAAAATTGCTTAACGTAATTATGAATGTTTCAAATAAGAATTTAGCATCGAAATAATCTAACTGATGAAGAATATTTAAAAGGAAAAGAGAAAAACGCAACCACTCCATTAGTGATCAGGTGGTGGCAAAGGCCAATAAGGTCACCAACGCCTGTGTGAGGGCCTCGCCCGCTAGCCTTTGTCGTCACCTTATGTTTTTCCTTTTCTAAGTTTTTTTTTATGAAAATAAAAAAAGTAAAATTTCGAAAATATGAAATTGCCCTTCATAACCTGATGAGTTTAAGCTATTCTTTGAAATTGATATGGGCACTTATTTGAAATAATATCCACTTTATAATCTTATTTTAAATTAATATGAATACTTTTGACTCTCATTTGAAAAAATGATTGTACTTTAAGCCATCATTTGAGATAATGTCTACTTTATGGTCTTATTTGGAAAAATAAATGTCATTTTAAGTTATTAATTGGAATTTATCCTTGTTATTGTGATATAAATTCTATATATATATATATATTTTCTTTTCTTTTAGTTTGGTTTAGTTTGATGGAAGATAAAAACGAATAGATATTACCTTTGAACATGTTAATATATTAGTTCGCTTTCATGATCACGTTTCATTGCAACACGTTAATAATGCAATCATTCGCTTATCGTTCGTCTTCTTAAGCAATGACTCAAGTCAAACCACATGCAACATACTGCATTGTAAGTGGAGAGTCAACGTGGCGACTAGTTTCGTACGAAAATAAAGTTAAATGTTTTTAGGAGAGTTTTTTCGCTGAATCTTCTTATGTAAAAAAAACAAAAAGTCACCTCACGGTCAAATCCATCCTCATAATACCTTTATCCCAAAAGAAATTGATTACACTAAAAATGTCAAATTTATATGAAGGTAATGTGTACCTAGATTACATATTTATCTTAAACTTTTTTGCACATTTATCCAAATTTTTCTGTTAACTATGCCGAAAATCCAACATTAAACTCATGCCACATATTTACTTTTCATCAATTTTTTTTCTTTCTCATTTGTCTTCACCGCAACCCTCATTGCCGCCACCCTTGTCATCGCCAAACCAAAGAAGAAAACTAAGGAGCATTTAAAAAAAAAAAAAAAAACAGAAAACAAAACAAAAAATAAGATATACAATGAGTTAACATATTGTTATCACGATAATGTTACATCTATACATTTTGCTTTCCATCGTTCAATGTATCACAATTAGTAGCGAGATTTCATTCCTTGACCGCTCTTTCTAGTATTATCAAAAACACAAAATATAGTTAGCGGCATAATTCGTTAACTGGATGCTAATATAAGTTTTGGGTTCACGATGTAATGGAAAAAAAGTTCAAAGCAAATGTATTGCAGTAAACATAATTTAAAGTATTTGTGGCTTTTTAAGCTATTCAATATGATGCTGTAATCGAGATCCGTGCAAATATTGTCTGTGGAGGCAGTACTACCGGACAGATGCATGATTTGAAGACTGTTCATTTGAAAAATGGTCATCGAACTTTTACGAAATATTGAAGCACGTAGTGCGTTAATAATAAATTATCCGTGGTCAAATCAAATTTATTAATCACGTACGCATGTCAAGTCACTGAAATTGGCCGTTCTTTTTGTACGTGAGGACCGACCACTTCACGTGGACGAGTAGCCAGGTGACACGCAAATTTCGGAACCCTTTCACATGAAAAAGATAGCGACCGAATGAAGCATTAGTCAAATATAGTAACTCTATCGACCGCTTATATAACTTACTAAGTCAATCTATATTTCGTAATTATTTTTTTTCAATATTGGGACTTATCAATCACATGGATATGTCGCTAGATACGCGTAGACTTCTATTTTCCAATTGAGAAAGTTACAGCTAGTTGTTTGGCTTTTGTTTCTATTCCCCGTAACATAATTTATGTTCTTTTGTTTCAAGAAACAAAAATCATTTATTTACACTTGTATTTCCAGGAATAAAAAATCTATTTTTTTTATTATCAGGAATAAATTTGGAACACACCACCGCTCGCGATGGCTGCGATGGCTAGAACTTTACTCCTCCATCCGAGGGAGGGGTTCGAAACACGCATCCCCATCGCGCGACTCACCCACGGCTAGGCCTGTGGTGGTAGCTCAGTTCACCCCGGGTTTATACTGTCGACTGCCGATTGTACGGTAGTTCTTGGGTCACAAAAAGAAAAAATTGGAAAAAAAAAAAAACTTATTTCTTATTCCAGTAACACTTCCAATAAAAAAAAAATTCTCTCTCCTATTTTTTTTCTTTTTTTTTTCTTTTCTTATTCTTTTTCCTTTGGCCAATCGCCAGCCTTGGCCATGGTCGGCGACCTTGCCAGAGCATCACTGGCCCATAGCGAGGCCGACCTCATGCCGACCGGTGAGCCTCGCCGTGGCAGCCATGGTCGAGGCCGGTAACTAACCAAAAAGAATAAAAAAATAAAAATTTTAAAAATTTTAAAAAACAAAAAAACTATACAATTTTATAAAACGTGTTTTTATTATTTTTCTATTTCATGAACATAAATTTTATGCAATTACCAAATGCGTTTTTTTGTTCAAAAATTGTTTTTCTAACATAAATAATTTTTTCTATTTATATTTATCGGAACAATTTTTTAACACAAACGTTATCAAACACGCCCTTACTTACTATATAAGTAAATTACCGATGAGATTATCATTAAAATTGCTTTTTCTTCTTCTTTTTTCATGCGAAAGCTTGCTAATGGCGCGAGAAGTAGATGTGATGACTAGGGTAGCGCATGGTAACGCTCCTGTTTCTCCCAATTTCTGTTTTTTTATTCCCCATAACAAAAAAAAAAAAACAGAAACCTGTTTGGTAAAACATTTGTTCCCGGGAACAATTTATCTAATTTTTGTTCCCGTATTGTTCCTGAATAGTTTTGAGAAGCAAAAAATTTGCTTCTTGTTCCCATAAATAATTTATAGAAGTTAGCTGATTTTCTTTTTTAATTTTCTTTTCTTGCTGCAACTACCGTCAACCGCCTAGAGCCACCGCCCACCACCGCCGGTTGCCGTCACCGATCGCCAGTCGTTGCCGGTCACCGGTCGCCACCGTCGGCCGCCGCCGCCGGTCGCCGGCCGGTGGCGGATACAAAAAGAAATTGTTGTGTTACTGGGACGCATTTCTATTCTTTTTCTATTTCAAGAAAGTAGAAATTTTTGTGTCGTTACGTTCTTTTACTTAGAAATTGTTCTGTTGCAAAATGAAAAGAACTATTTCTGAAAAAAAAAAAAAAAAAAAAAAACTCTTCTCACGAAAGTGTTGTTGTGATGACTAGGGTTGGTTGAGGGTTGGGCTCGACACGTCGAAGCTTACTCATCTATAATGCCAAATCAAAAGTACACGTTAAATATTCGTATTAGACTCAAATTACTTACCTTTCTCAATTTGAAAATTTTCCTCGCCACACGTGCAATAATGGTGCAATAAAATTTATTTCGTATGCGAAGTTACTATTTAAATGAAGAAACCACCATTTTTTGCCAAGTTAACATTTACTCATTACAATGAAACTAATCCATCTATGGCTGTTGTCATTGATAAATGACCGAGTACCCACAACGTTGTCACGTGAAAAGCTCAGCCACAAGACAAAAATAACTAATGTGTTGTAATTTGAGGATTACTTTTCTTGTTGGAGCTAACTAATATTCTCAATAAACTACTAGTAACGGATGGACAAATGATCATTTTTTTCTACTGCATAATTTCATTAATAAAAAAAAAAGTTAATAATTTTTTGGGGATAATGATACGAATGGTCCATAAAATTTGACCAGATGTATAATGTAGTATCTAAACTTTTAATTTGTTGCTTTAGCCTGATGTTCAATATGACCCTTGAACTTTTTGTTTGTTTAATGTAATCCATAAACTTTTTACACGTGTTCAGTGTAAGCCTTTAATTATATGAAAATGTTTTATGTAATCTTTTTATTATTTCAAAGTTGGAGATAATATTTTATATTTTCATATTGTCAAAAGACTAAACTGAATATGTACAAAAAGTTTAAAGATAACGTTGAACAAATTAAAAGTTCAAATATTTCACATTGCTCATTTAACCAAAATTCATGGATTGTTTTTGTCATTTTTCATGTTTGATAGGATAGAGTGAACTCTTAATTATAGGAAAAATCACTTATTGAAGTGGAGAAAAAGTAACTCATAATATTATCAACGTGACACGATGAGACTAGTAATTTATGAAATGTCAAGAAGTTATTTCTTGCATTTGAAACTCATAATGCACAAGCAGTGTTGGCTAATGAACGCAACATGGTACCTCTCGTGGTTATTGATATATCATATCCACTTTTCAAAACAAATAAAACAAATTGGTAGCATTAATTTCTCTGAACATGATGACATCATATTTATAACACGAACTACCCTGTGAGATAATTCGCGATAACGACTTATATACGTTTGATTGCAATATTGGATGTCAATTCAATTCCAACTCGGTGAGGTACGAAAATTTCTCAATGAGTAATCGCGAGATATCGAGTCACATTGCTTTTATCGCGATTGTGCAAATTAGTTGACTAATTTGTATTATATGCATTTATGATATCTTATGGAGAAAACCGCTGCTTCGGATACGCTAAGGCGTGGTTATGATGACATGCATGTCAATGTCGAATTTCCGCAATTTGATTTAATTAATCTAAGGCAGGATATTCGTTAATTGCGGGACGCTAATGCTAGCCACCTTTTTCTACTTTTTTCTTCTTTTCCAAATAAAGAAAGGTTCGAGGTGGCGAGATCTCCGCGGGAGTGCCGCAATCCCGCGAGAGATCTTCCCGCAGGTTTTCCTCCTCCTTTCGCAGGATAGTTCCTCAGCGCCCCGCCCCACGGGAACGACCCAGGGTCGCCCCCATCGCCGCTCGACACGTGGCGCGGAGCGAGGTCGGCGGGCGACGTGGCGCTAGGGGCCGAGCCACGTCGGCCTGGCGGGTGTCGGAAAGGCGGGGCACCCGATCACGCGCTCGCGCTCCGTGGCTTTCGAGGCTTTCGAGGGATGGGATCCAACGCTCGCCAGTCCCGCCCTGCAATCAATGAATCTGTGCCAAGCAAAAATCTCTTTTTCGTCGCCATTCCCAAGCAACCTCTCGCTCTCTCGCTCTTGCTTTACTTATAGCTGGCTCGCTCGCTCGCTAGCGGTTGAGACTTCTCTTCATGGAGACTCTGCACCTCGCTCGGGGAATCCCGCGCCGGCCGGCGTCCGCAGCGCGAGCTGGCGTCGCCGCCTCCGGAGCGGCCGGGCGGGGGCGCTCCGCCGTGTCGTTCTGGAGGAGGAGGAGCGCCGGAGCCGGCCCCGTCGTGCTGAGGCGATCCGCGAGCGGCGGCGGCGGCTTCGGCGGCTTCGGCGGCTCGCCGTCGAAGGACGAGTTCGCGGTTGAAGATGAAGAGCGGGAATCCGAGGATGGCGGCGGCGGCGGCGGCGGCGGCGGGGGATGGTGTTGGGTGCGGAGAGGGATGCCTCCGGCGCCGTCGTTGGGTTCAGCCTCGTTCCACAGACGCGACCTGGTAAGCGCGCGGGGGCGTTTAATAAGTTTCTCGATTTAGGACATTTTGCTTGCTCTCTGGTGCATCTCGTTCTTCTTCTTCTTCTTCTTCTTTTTTTCCGGTGGGAAGATTCTGATATGTAGTGGCGAATCGTGTTGACTGGTTGCTTGCTGAAATGATGCGGTGGATGGGGATCATTGCATTGCCCGCCTGCCATCCTCGTTCTCTTCGCCGATGGTGCTTACTCAGGCGCACTGAGTTTGGTCTGCTCGGCACAGCGTTGGATTGATTGTTTCACCTCCACGTCCATCGACATTCGAAATTGTAGGGACGATGTTAGTTATAAACAGAAAACAGACTCGCCCGAGTCAGAACTCGCTTTCTCAATTCACGTCGCAATACCTTTGGCTCGCTTGCTGGGACCTGTTGAATTTGAATGGTGATGGCTTTGGTGGATGCTCAGCATTCTGATCTTTCTTGGTCCTCTTAGTTGCGTATCCTATCACATGGTCGTGTCAGATTTCTGTGCCTGGTGCGGATAGTCTATAGGGATCTGTCAGTTTGGTCAACTTGTTAACCATAAGAATACTTAATTCCATATGTTTCTTGGTATTGCTGCACTCTGACGAGTAATAGTGCTCCTCTGCGTTTAACCTTTTGTCTCTCAGAGATGTGGCCTTGAGTTCTCAGGTTAAATGACTGAGCATAAGGTGCCCCACCAAAAATAAATAAATGTATAAATAAATAAAAAGAAGAAAAGAGAATTGAGTTTCGTGGGTGAGCATAGACCATCATAAATGCTCTGTTCTTTGCTGCCTACAACTTGTCCTGGCTGTACCCTTCTATCGACTAGATATGTAGAAAATGAATACATAAATCCACTACTTGATTAGCAGCTATGGTTTTCACATTGTTACACAGCAACACACCTGGCTTTACCCATGGACTTAGCAATGTTAGTTACAAGTTTCAGAGTAACTTGAACTGTTGAATGAGTTCTGCAATCAATAGCTAGAAAAGGAGTTGTATAGGCATGACACCGACCTTCTCTGTGATATTCCTGCATTGTTGCTTTCAGATGAGATTTTCGCCTGATTTTTGCATTGCATATTCTTGAGTTGTTTATTTTTTTCTTGAGTGTGGTGAAATGGTGGGTCATTGTTCTGATATTCAATGTGTTATATAGATTACGTGGAAGTTGCTGATGCTGAGGGAGAAAAAGGCACCGATGAGATAAAAGAGGCTGAGGAAACAGAAGGGGAAGAGGAAGTCCAAACCAAAGTATCTTACAATATCATTTTTGTGACTGCTGAAGCGGCTCCTTATTCTAAGACGGGGGGCTTGGGAGATGTATGTGGTTCATTACCAATAGCCCTAGCTGCTCGGGGACACCGGGTTATGGTTGTCTCTCCCAGGTACCAAAATGGGACTGTTGCAGATGAACGATATGCTGGTGCTGTCGATTTAGGTCACTGCATTAAAGTTCATTGTTTCGGTGGAGTTCAAGAGGTTTCCTTCTTCCACGAGTACAGAAAAGGTGTTGACTGGGTATGAATTATCTTAATGCTACTCAAAATATAATTCCAGGATCCATGACTTGTAGATAACTCAAAACTATTTTTTTCAGAAGCCACATTAGCACGTTCTGTAAAGTTCTAATGCAGTGAGAATTCAGTCGGAACCTTTTTTTAATTGTTGAGTTGTTATGCAATTTCTCAGGTATTCGTTGATCACCCATCGTACCAACGTCCTGGGAATCCATATGGAGATAGTTTTGGTGCTTTTGGCGATAACCAGGTTATAGCCTCTTGCTTATTTCTGCTTTTTGACAGCTTAGATTTAGATCAGTGTTTAACATGCTTCCTTAAAATATGGCAATGACAAAATCTTCTCCTGCTGGTTTTACAGTTTCGGTTCACTTTACTTTGCCATGCAGCATGTGAAGCCCCATTAATTCTTCCCCTGGGAGGTTTCACATATGGGGAAAACTGTCTGTTTCTAGTCAACGACTGGCATGCTGGCCTTGTGCCAGTGTAAGTCATCTCTTTTCTTTTCTGGAACCTGACATATAATCACGTTAGATTATGATGCCTTAATGGTGCTTCTTTTTCTGTTTTATCAGTCTTATCTTTGCTTGTGATCTTATTATCAAATGCGGTTTCTTTTATTGCAGTTCCTAAAAAGCAGGATCATAATTCTTGTAAGATGATGAGACGGCAATAGTGCATGATTTGGCTTAGACCAAAAATGAAATGAGAAGTTGCATGATTATGGCCAGTGACTGTGGACTATATACATTTCTACAGTCTCTGGTTAATATGCATAATTTGCATGCGAAAAAAGTGAAGGATACTGTTGCTCACATGCTTGAGGAGCTTTTTTTTGACTTGCATAGACACAGTTAAATCTTTTATTGCGTTGTCATGCTAATAAACAGTCTTCTGGCACAGACTCTTGGGTGCCAAATACCGTCCATTTGGAGTTTATAAGGATGCCCGCAGTGTTCTCATAATCCATAACCTTGCACATCAGGTAAATGCTTTGTGATGTTTTTCTTAAATTGTATATCTTATTAGAGAAACCAATGAAGAATTAGGTCATCTCTAGGTGAGGAAACTGAAAGTTCATTTCCAAACTCTCACCACTGACATACTTTACATGAACAGTCAAAGATTTTCTGATTATATTTCAAAAAATGAGTTAAAGTTATGCAACGTGGTCCCTAATGCATGATCTCACACGATGACATGTTCTTTGTGGAGAAATAACAAGAAAAACGATAATCTTTTAAGGGATATAAAGCGATTTTTTTGGGGTGATCTTTTCATTTCATTCCTTTTTCTTCTAAATTTTTTCTGGGTGTAGCCCAAGAAGTTGATGGTGGGATTTTGTTGTTCCAGCTCTCTGAAGGTTTATAAATGACTCTCTGATAAATTTATTTGTATTGGATGGTTAAATTCAACACCAAACATGCTATTAAAGTTTTGAAGCTATATGTGTCTTATTCGAGCAATCTGGAATTTTTCAAGTGTCCTAAGAGAGAACTAAGAATGTGAAAAGGTTTTTCTGTTTATTATATTTTCACCGTTTTCATAGCACCCCTTCTAGCTCTGGAGCACTTGCTGCCAGGCAGGAGAGGACATAATGGTATTTACACGCACTTGACCAAGGTTATCTATGTTATCATGTCGGTTTTATAGAGGAGAGATAGATCAAACTTGACTGCTAGGAATAGATCATATTATTAAGGGTTAAGTCCATAAAACAGTGGTAATGAAGACATTTATTATTAATGAATGCTATGGGATCTTCTATTCTGAACACATTTGTTTGTTTCTCATATGTGCACGATGCAATTTATAAGTGATGAAGTTAATTCTAGCCGAACTAACAAACTAAACTATCTTGAATTATAGGGTGTGGAAGCTGCAGTGACGTATAAGAATCTGGGACTCCCTCCTCAATGGTATAAAGCACTTGAATGGGTGTTTCCTACATGGGCAAGAACACATGCTCTTGATACTGGGGAAGCTGTCAATGTCTTAAAGGGTGCGATTGTGACAGCCGATCGTATACTTACAGTTAGCAAGGTTATAAATGTCATATCAGTATCTGTACCCAAGACTGTTTCCTTCGACATGCCTCTTTCTAGTTTAGAGTTTTTCTTTTATTTTGAGTTTTTGGAGCTGTTCATGGATTGGCAAAAATTATCTTACGCTGCTCTGGTGAAACAGTGTCGCTTGAAAGGATATAAAGATATGTCATGTTCACATTTCCCAAGTCCCCACATCATTATTCCTGCTAACACATCTCTGTTCTATATTATAGCATCTAAAGCACATTCATTTGCCTTTTTTGTCTTTCATCGTCACGCAGTTCATGTTTCTTCCTTGCTATTTGCAGGGTTATTCCTGGGAGATAACAACTGCTGAAGGCGGATATGGTCTCAATGAATTGTTAAGCAGTCGAAAATTTGTTCTAAGTGGTGTGTAAGCTTGTATTCAAAGTAATATATTAATCTTAATGGGTGAACTGTCTTTTAGTTGCTTGATGTAGGAACTGCTGTGTCGTGTAATTCACATAATTATAAGATGTTCACTTCCAGTTTAGTAGTTACTTAGAATTCGATCCTAAATTGTCAATGATTTTAGCTGGCATTTTAGATGTTATTCTGTGCATATTCTGATAAATTAGCCCGTTACTAAGAATTTTTATTTCCCTTTTCTGTTGCTTTTCTTAGCGTTTTTGCATTGAACTATTTCTTGAGACTTCGATGCTAATTTTGACAGGTATTACCAATGGCATTGATATTACTGAGTGGGACCCTTCTACGGATGAGTGTCTTGCTTCACATTACTGTGTCAGTGATCTTTCTGGAAAGGTGATAACCTCTCAATTTGTGACCTGGCTATTCTGTTACACTGTTATGTTAACCAGCTAATTCATGAACTCCAGGTGCAATGCAAGATAGCTCTGCAGAAAGAACTTGGTCTTCCTATTTTGCCAGACTGCCCATTGGTAATATTAAGTTGCTTACTATGTGGTTCTGATGTCAAGATATCAGTTCTAATTGTAGATTAAACTTTGTAGATTGGGTTTATTGGTAGACTGGACTACCAGAAAGGGATTGACCTAATTTCTTCGGCAATGCCAGAGCTTATGGAAGATGATATCCAATTCGTAAGTGAGTTCACTTCTTCTTGGAATTCCCCTTGAAAGTTTCTGGTTTTGTCTAGCTTTCTAAGATACACGGATCATCCCCTTAATTCTCCTTTTTTTTTTTTTATTATTTACTTGTAGTAGCAATCTTTTCTTTCAGTTGTTTTTATCTTTCTCACAGTGCTTCAAGTACATGGTTGTGTGCATAACTATATTTCCTCAGCTCCCCAAGGATCTAAACTGAATCCTTAGTTACCGCTTCAAATTGCTTGGATCTTCTTACATAGCATCTATACTGTACCGGTTGTTTCATTGCATTTTTATCCAACTTAATTTAGCAATCGTCCAATCTATTAAGGTTATGCTTGGGTCTGGAGATCCACGATTTGAAGAATGGATGAGAGCAGCAGAGTCGACCTACAAAGAGAAGTTCCGGGGCTGGGTGGGATTCAATGTTCCAATTTCTCATAAGATAACGGCAGGGTAATTTAATTTGAGTTTTGCATTTCAGTATCCTCTCTATCGGGAGCAGCAACTCATTTCAGTCAATGAATGAACAGCTGTGACATTTTACTGATGCCATCAAGATTTGAACCATGTGGGCTAAATCAACTGTATGCCATGAGATATGGAACTGTACCAGTGGTACATGCCACTGGAGGACTTAGAGTGAGTTTAGGCTTTTGTGGAAACTTAAAAGCAACTTTTTGTTATATGATTCTGTATCACTTAGTCATTCCTGTTCTCTTTTCCTCAGGACACAGTGGACAACTTTAACCCATATGCTAATGAAGGCAGTGGCGGCGGTACTGGGTATGTGTTTATGGCAACTCTCCTCCTAATGACGGTTGTTTCCCGAGAGAGGCTTTGCATATAATTGAATTGCCATCTCAAAACTAACACATCTTAACTTTATGGGTTCACACCTTTCTCTTCTTTACTAAGAGCTTGATAGTACAGAAGTTTTGTTCTTCAATCATCAGAAAAATTATATCTTCTTTAATGACGTATGATTCTGATGGATTGCCAGATGGACCTTTTCTCCATTAACAAAAGAGAGCATGTTGGCGGTAAGTTTGCCAAAACTTCCTATCCAATGATAATTGTTGTTTGGCTTACTAAATAGCACGATATAGCCTGATCTAAATGTAAGAAGACTCAGTCCGCTTTAGCTTCTTTATTTCGCAAGACATCACGATTTAGAAGTGTGGCAAAATGGTTTTATATCAAGTATTAAACTCAACATGGCTGCTGATTGGTGGTGCACTAGATCATATTGGTGTCATTTCCAATGGAAACTGTTGCAATTTGTCTAGAGAGCATTTTGCTTTAATTGCGAAAATGTGAGTGTACAGGATGCTGTATCATCAAAGTCATATTTTACTCGATCATTAAGCACGGCCACTATGTTTGTTCCTGTGTCCCACAATCTTTGGCCCTTTTCTTAACGGTCCCTTGTTTATTTGAGGGGAGTTATGGATTGTAAGGTAACTGTGAAGCGGCTATCTTCTGCAGGCACTGAGGGTCGCCATTAGGACATACAAAGAACACAAAACTTCTTGGTTGGGACTGATGAAGAGAGGGATGGCGAAGGACTACACGTGGGAGAATGCAGCAATGCAGTACGAGGAGGTCTTTAAGTGGGCCTTCACAGATCCGCCTTATGTTGGGTGAGGCGGCATCACTCCGAGAATATGGAAAACCAGGAGAAAAACAACGTCGGAAGCTGCAAATTTACAGTATGTCAAGGGGCTGATCTTTGGTCTAGCAGCTCAGAGAAATGGGTCAACTTTCCCTGCCCACTTCCCTGCTGGGCATGAGCCTTCCGCATCGCTTCCGATGATCCATTCTTTTGTTTAGTCAGTACATCTGTCCTGAATCTTTGCCAAAATCATCATGAGTTGTCCGTCTCTTGTCATTATGTAATTTTTTTTTTTTTGGTCGGTGTCATTATGTAATTGAAAAGGTAGTATAAAGAGCTTGCCACGTCATTTTGTAAGCTACTTTTCCTATAATTCCCTTGTAATTGAGGAGCAAACGTTCTCGTTGGATGTCTTATTGCATTTCTTGCTGTTTTTGTCCCCCTTTTGGCAAAAATGGTGACCACAAAGCATTAACTCGTTGACACCTGGACTTGAAATGGTATTCCATTAATTGGAGAACCGGGGCGCGATGTGTTCTAAGTTATTCTATTGATAAAACAGCAAAGTCAAAAGGAAAAGCATGCATTCGACCACTTTGAATTAAAGATCGACCAATTTGATTGCGGGCAAAACGAGAAAGTTACCGCCGATTAAAACACCTGAAATTATAACGAATAGAGTTGCATTTTGTCGGATTAGCCAACCTAATTCTCGACCTTGGATCTAATAATCAAGTGAGTTTGTACGAAATTTGAAGCGGACATTGGATACAAAAGGAATGAAACAATCCATGGTTTTTTTTTTTGGTTGCTAAATTTAGCAAGGAAGTTAAACCGAGGAGAGATCACAAAAAAGATGTCCATCCGATCGCGTTATTCTTTCTCCTCCCTTTTGCCAACCCTCCAATATCTAGAGAGAGAGAGAGAGAGAGAGAGAGAGGGCAGCGCATTCCTTCGATCGGCGTTGAATTTTTGATGAAACCTCGCGACGCCCGCCGATGATCCCGCCGGACCCCAGCCTCTTCCTCTACTTCTCCGTCGCCCGCGGGGCCTCCTCGATCCTCGCCGAGTTCGCCGGCGGCGGCGGCGGCGACCCCGATCTCCAGCCCATCGCCCGCCAGTGCGCCCTCCGCGCCCCGCCCCACCACACCACCTTTTCCCACACCACCCGCCGCCGCTCCTACACCTTCCTCGTCGCCGATCCCCTCGCCTACTTCGCCGTCGCCGACGAGGCCCTCGACAAGGCCGAGGTCCTCCGCTTCCTGGATCGCCTGCGGTCCTCCTTCGAGGCCGTGGTCGGGCGCGAGGCGGCGCGATGCCCCGATGGCCTGAGCCCCGGCTGCTTCCAGCCCCAATTCGATCGGGTCCTCCGCGAGCTGATGCGGCCGGCCGGCGGCAGCGGCGACGGATTCGACTCGACGCCCGGGTCGATGACCACGAGCGCGGAGAGCAGTAGGAACGCGAGCCTCGATGGAGGGGGAGCCTTCATGGCTCCGCTGCTGGGCAGCCCCGGGAAGGTGCTCAAGAAGAAGAAGAGGTTGAATGGCGAATCGGCGGCCAAGGGCGACGCGAAGGACCTCAATTTCGAGAACAAGGTGGACGTGGCCGACGAGGCGAACGGGCTGTGCCGGGATTTCCCTGCCTCGATACAGAAGAGCGGCGTTCATTCGGGGGAGCGGCTGAGGGCCAAGCAAGTCTGGAAGAAGCATGTGTGGGTCGTGCTGTCCATCGATCTGGTCGTGTGCGTCGCCTTGTTCGGGGTGTGGTTGTGGGTCTGCAGGGGATTCCAGTGCATCGATGCCTGAAACTGAAGATCCAAGTGGTCCTGTTTGTCGTCGCGCTTGTTTTCGATTACTAATTTTTAGTCCGGAAGGATTTGTCTATACCCAAATGAGGGAGATGGAAGAGGGGCGATCGCATCGCCATGCCGGCGGCCGTAAGTCTCTTGAAGTTGCGCATTTCGGCTCTCAAATGTAAATCTCTTGTTATTTATCTATGAATCTCTTTGGTGTCGGATTGAGTTCTATAGAAATTATACGTATCTGGAATGTTGCCGTATGGTTGAAGTTGATCACATAACATTTTGAGCAGTACATTGCTAAATGGATTCGAATGCCCGAGCTACAGATCTTGCAGTCACTATCTGTTTCTGGGTCTCATCCAAATTGTGTTTTTTTTTTATTGCCGTTTTGATCTAAAGATCGAATTTTTCTTGCGTTGACCCAACTGCATTACCTGTTCAGACGTTGTATACAGCTAGACTCTATTCATATCTTTGTGCATTGTTGGTGCCTGGAGGGATTTTTATTGTTAGTTTATCGCAGTTTTGCACAGATAAGCAAAAGTCCTATACTTTCCAGCACTTTGTAAGCTGGATGGGTTTTGCCCTTTTGCCTTTACTTCTATTCTGGGTTTCGGGCCACGCACTGGTTTCTTGATTTTGCTTCTCCTCCAAGGAAGAGTGGCCATGCTTGTTCCGTGTCGTTTGGTCTGCCGGAATTAGCTCTCTTTTTCCTTGTTAGATCCGGCAAACCTCACAGTAGACGTGAGTGAATCAATGGTGTCGGCGTTTCGAGCTATCTTGCATATGGCGGGTTCGAATCAAGGTCTTTCGCATAGAGTGAGCATTCGTCTAGCCGGTGCTTAAAAGGAAAGAAAATGTGATGATTCTGCGCTGGATGGAGGCGCGAGTGAATGATCTTTCGAAGAATCGTGTCTGATGATTGGGAGATCTATAATTGATGTCAATTGTGGTAAAGAAACAGAGAGCAAAGTGCACAAATCTCAGCAGACCGACACCCAAAACTAGCCTAAGACCAGTGGAACTTGCTAAATCCGATTCGACCTAGAGAGAGAACTGATGGGAATCGAAATGAAGCTATTGTTGCACGGGTAAATTATAAAATCTGACGCATTTTGCATCACTTGAAAAGATGATTCGGAGAAACATATTGAAGTACAAAAGTCCCATAAGCTTATGAGCCACGCTTATGAGCCACGATTTGTAGTAGAGCTAAAATAGAAAGAAGAAATAGGGCCCGCTTTGCTCGCTTGCTTGGGGATTTAGATGTAGGGAGAGGATAGATAGGGGGAAAGGGAAGAGAAAAATCAGAGGAGATAGATGGATCTCGCGACGGCCAATGGAGTCGTCCCACGTCAGCCTCCACGCTCCCTTCCACCTTATCCCGAATTTGAGCCACTTATCTTTACTTGCCCGAATCTAAAAACCATCTCCCTGAAACTGGAGGGAGCATCACAAGCCATCGTCCGACCAGAATCCAGCAGCCATGTCGCTCACCATCCCCACCAATCTCTCCAAGCCCATCGCCGCCCCGAAGCTCAGCCCCTCCAAGTCAGTCAGGCCGGCCGCCACCCTCATAAGATGCTCCTCTTCCTCCCCTGAGCAGGGCTCCGCCTCCACCTCGGCGGCGTCGCCTCTCCAGGCCTTCTCCGCGGCGCTCGCCCTCTCCTCCATCCTCCTCTCGGCGCCGCAGCCCGCGGTCGCCGACATCTCGGGGCTGACCCCGTGCAAGGAGTCGAAGCAGTTCGCGAAGCGGGAGAAGCAGCAGCTCAAGAAGCTGGAGTCGTCGCTGAAGCTGTACGCCCCCGACAGCGCCCCGGCCCTGGCCCTCAAGGCCACCATGGAGAAGACGAAGCGGCGGTTCGACAACTACGGCAAGCAGGGGCTGCTGTGCGGCACCGACGGGCTCCCCCACCTGATCGTGAGCGGGGACCAGCGGCACTGGGGCGAGTTCATCACCCCGGGCATCCTCTTCCTCTACATCGCCGGGTGGATCGGGTGGGTCGGCCGGAGCTACCTCATCGCCATCCGCGACGAGAAGAAGCCCACCCAGAAGGAGATCATCATCGACGTCCCCCTCGCCTCCCGCCTCGTCTTCCGTGGCTTCAGCTGGCCCATCGCCGCTTACAGAGAGCTCGTCAACGGCGAGCTCGTCGCCAAGGACGTCTAATTTAAGCCCCCTCGACACAAGGTATTGTCTATCATCATTCCTTAGCTATATTCTTCTATATATGATCACGGGCTCGGGGCCGAGTGCTGATCCATGTCCGTCTTGTTCTCGACTTGTCGGAGCGCAGGCGGGCGGCCTCGGAGGACGAGAAGCTTGGTGGAAGTGGGAAGCATTGATTCTCCCGGTATCTGTCTTTCTTGTATGAATGATTGCAGAGCGGAACATGGGTTTGAATGTATTCTGCTTTGTTCATTTGATGGCACATTGGTCCCCTCTATCTTCTGTACTTCTGTTTCTTTCGTTTACGCTTCTTCTTCTTCCTTTTTCTTCCCTTTTTTTTTTTTAGGGTTTCTTTTGTAAATTTTGATGGTGGATGACAATATGACTTATTTCCATTGATGGATGGAGCATTTTGATTAAAGCTTCATGCATGCATGGCTGGCTTCTTCTGAACTATAGATGCATGGCAAGAAATGACGGACTTTGTCGCGAAAAATAATCATTCAAACAAATGGAACAGATGTTCGGTCACAATTAATAACTAGTATGTGACAAGTCTATCACGGGCTTTCCAGCTATTATGATGTTTGCGTGCCATTAGATGGACCGACAAGTTGTAATGGCTATCCTAATACACCCTCTCTCTTCTTATCTCGCTCGTCCAATCAATGTTAGGTTATTAATTATAATCAACACACAATTCTTATGAATAAATTTGTTTATGGTTTCTATGTAATGGTGATGTCGATTATGCTTATCTCGACTCTAACCACATCTTATATGATTCATAAATAAAATACTGAATAATAGGTAAACAATTGATGTAATAAGTAATCGTGTTAGTTTAATGCTAATGCAAGTGAATAACAAAGAAAACATGGAGGCAAGCATAGAACTCACAAAAATTTTCTGCTCATAAGCAGTTCCATCGATTATCACTCTTTTGCCTTGCCAAATTCAGTTCTTTTTTAACGCCGTAATCGTCTGAACTTTGATGCTTTTTACCTCATTCGCACATCGGATCGATTGCTGGTGATGGTGACATGCGAAAACCCTTGGAATGAGCTGTGAGATGGTACTGGACAACTGCAAGAAACTCCAAAACTTGCGGTGTAGAAAACACGATCTGTCAATTTGACTTTAAGAGCTAAATGATTAAGCTCCATCTCCCAACTCCCCAAGCACTCGTCCGTAACCAATCTGCAGCACGACTCAATTTGGATGTACGTTTTGCCAAACGTCTACAATGGGTTGGGAGTCAGTTGCCTTGGACTGTGCCATTGGATTGAACCGAAAATAGCTAAAAAGACACTGAATATGATCGTCTGTTCTCTTTAATTAGACGTCGTCGGGATTGGTTACATGTCGGTTTCTGCTTCATCTACCCGAGAATTCGACTATTAATGTGTCGTCGACGGATGGTACGATTTTGCCTCGTGCCAGTCCTCCACCGGACCCGTCTTATCTGATAACCCTTCCACATTCAATTCGGCGAGCTAACCTGTCATTCTTGGGCCAGAGAATCGCCGATTCTCGAGCTACAAGGACGGTACTACTCAATTCGGTAGCGATTCACAGATGATTTTGTGTCTCTCAGAGTGAACTCTCTCGTGTATTTCGAAACCTGAAATGAAAAAAAATTTGACGTCTCTCGGCCTTCTCCGAGCATCACTTTAATCGGTTCCTTCAACCTCTTCTCCTTTGCTCCTCATCGTTGTATTTCTCGGAAGACTAGTCATGAAACCGAGTTTTGATTCACCATAGCTACATCACGAGTCGGACATGCGTCGCAGCTGCACCACACCTCTGGAGTAATTTTCTACTTATCTGGACCAGATTGGTCCTTAGATTATTGCGAATTTTGACTTGTATGAACACGTAGCGTTAGAGCGCGAGCATCGCCATACGGCTTATGAACAGGTTTCGCCTAATAAGGCTGGAAAAGAGAAAGAAAAACAACCCCTGAAAGGATCAGATCATCTGCTCTTTCTGTCTTGTTTCCATGCGCTGCTTCCATCTATCTGTGGAATTTCCAGTACACTGTTGCTTAATAACCACTCTTGTGAAATATAAATAGGTATCTTTTCCGGAAGGACCGATTTGGGCAACGCCCCGCACGTCGGTAGGCCTAACATTAACAAACACTCGACAGCAACATCTGCAGCATAATTTAATACCATTAAGTTAGCAAATCGATTTTAGCACACCTAACGTTGTTCTTAAGCAAACCTTGCTCGCTTGTAATGCTTTGGACGGACCCGGACGGACGCATCCAAACGCGATGCGGTTCGTCCGGAGTAGAAACAAATGGTGCCGCTTTGTGTCGTGCAGGGATGCTGCGTAATGGTGAGCAACTGCTTTCAGGTTAGTACTTAACGCATCCTCCTCGTGTCTTTTATCTGGTGTTTTTTTCCATCAAACGCTCACCGGATATGCTACTTTTTGGCATGGACTGAAGACGCCAATCATACGAAAAAGGGACGTTTAAAACGACTTCTCACCTCAAAATCGTCGTGATTAACGTTCACATTCGGGCGGTAATACAAAACTCATGCAAAGCTTAATGAACACACTGTATGTCAATAGACGAGTAAAATGTGATTGTGTGTACCAGACATGATCGCGACGGGTTGTAAGTTGTGCGCGCGAAAGTATTTTGTGTATGGGATAGATCATGTGATGTTCAGAGAAGTCGAGCTTAACATAGATCAGAGCATTTGCAATTTTTAATTCAAAGTTGGCTGGCAGACAATGTTAAATTGTTCGCTTTCATTGTCGCTTACTAACGCCCGCATAGTTTCAAAATGTGCCGGACTCAGGCAATATGAAATTAGAGACATATCCATCGTTCACAATCCATGCCCTCGCTCTCATGCCATCGTAAGCAATCCCACCCCGCCTGTGCTTACAACAAACATGATATTATCCGTCTCGGTCGCGACTCATTTGCATCCCTATGAGCATGACTTTAAAACACATGTCCTAATTTGAGATTTCACGAAATTTATTTATCAATACAACGATAGTAAAAATTGTTTACACAAGCGCCGACTGCGTTAGGAGAACAGTTGTCGTCCATATTAGTAATTTTTAACCAAAATTGACGGGAAATACTCCAAGGCTTAGAATTAAGTTAACGCAATTGAAATGTTTAAAACTGAATATGTAATCGTATAATGAATCTTTAATTTATGAAGTTTTGAACAATTTCCCAGAAGGCAGAAAGCAAAACACTAATGAATCTTCATTTGGTCCAACCACGATTTTTAACTTTACTACCTGTCCAATTTAAAAATAAAAAAGATGGACCACCATTTAAAACCTCTACATGACCGTTGGTGATTAGCCCGTCACCAAACCAATCAGCCAACAGCATCTCAACATTTGTTCATAAGAAATCGACCCTGTCGATCATTCCTATGGTCGACGGGCCACCATTGCGGCGCGCATCTTGGAATTTTACCTGTATTGAATGCATTTTTGCAGATGAAATAAATGTAGGTTATGTGTAGTCAACCACAAAATCGTTTCCGTCCAACCACAAGATAAGAGCAAATCGATTCTTTATCAAAGAAAATCTCACAATTCACGTCGAGTTTTTTTAAGGATTCTTTAAATTTGACAATTATTTTCTTTATAGTTGATGGGTTCATGTTTGAAGACATTGCATACGAATATAAAAAGTATCTACATGCACCTGATTCATGTGAATTCATATTATTTTTATTCCACATTCATCATATGTACGTGAGTCTTTATGATTTTAATCATCGAAGATCCAGTTAATCGTTAATCTAATGATTAATACAGTTCTCGACCTACATCTATGCGTTATTTTTGGTGTAGGGTTTGTCCCGCACGACACGATGAGAATGCAGACAGTACATACGCACACCGTCCATTTCCTTGTGAAGAAGAAGCGCCCGATGGAGCGTTATGAAGAGCCCTCTTTCAATTCACATTCACGTGCAACACCACCTCCTCTCTCTCTCTAGAAAAGTCATGCACTACCACTCTCTCTCTCCATCTATAAAACCTACCCAAGAAGAGAAAATCTATTCCCTCACCGAATCTTCACCCCATAGATCCATTATTGCATGAAACCTCAGGGAAAGCAAGGATAGAATCATGGCAAATTCACTAGAAGAGCTGAACGATAAGCAAGACCGGGACCCGAGTGATGGCGGCGGCGGCGGCGGCGGCGACGGCGCCGATGCCGGAAGCGACCTCACCACTCCCAAGCTCTCCCTATTCTCGCTCCCCCGGAAGGCGCTCGAGCCACCGGGGACGCTGACGCCGCCGCTCCACTCGAAGGTGGTCTCCGTGCCGTTCAAGTGGGAGGAGGCTCCCGGCAAGCCCAGGCCCTGCGGCCACGCTGCCCTCGAGCAAAACCCTGAGCCCAAGCCCGCCGCCGCCGCCGGGTGCCTGGACCTCCCTCCGAGGCTCCTCAACGACGCCGCCAGAGTCGCGGCCGCGCCGTCCTCGACCGCCGCGCACGACGGGCCTAACCACGTGGGCCGGGCGCTGTCGTTCAGGAGGCTGGGCGGGTCGTTCCGGAGCCCCGAGAGCTGCAGCAAGAGGGACATAAGGGAGAGGGTAACGTTCGGATCGACGCGGTGGGGGTTCCACGGCAAGGAGAGAAGCAGCCGGGTCGTGGAGGGCAGCCCCGGGATCTCCTTCTCGGTGCTCTTCGGGGGCGGCGGCGGCGGCGGCGGTGGCGGCGAAGAGAGCGTCACGAAGGTGAAGATCACGAGAGTGAGCAGGAGGAGGAGCTTCTTCACTCTCTCTCAGACCAAGTCGCACTTGTGGGTACGAGAATCACCCCATCTCTCCAGCCTTCTCCTTTTTCTTGCAATTTTTCTCCTGAACTTTCGCATCATGTCGTCATCTAAACTCCTCATTTCCACAACAACATGGAAATGACAAAGTGATTCCTGCTCTTGTCAGTCTTGAGATCGCAATCTCCGCAATCTCTCGCGTGAAACTCGTTTACAAAATTCTACTTTGACTATTCTTCTTCCCTTCTTGATTGGTGGGAAGGGCATAATGCCCTATAATATTCCGAAAGGCTGATGTTACAGAGCAGATGAATTGTATATTAACATGCTACATCAACGTAACTGCAGGCAAGCATTTATGGAGGATTGAAGCAGGTGGTCCCATGGCGACGCAGTCAAGATAAGCAGCTTCCAAAGGGTCAGTAGCTCTTTGCTGACTGAGGACGTATTCGGTTTGATTAGTCATATAAATCGATTTCCCTCGGGAAAATTCGTGTAAAAATCTTGTAAGCAAAAGAATATCGTATAAATCAGCTGATCTATGGTGAAAAAACTAGGGCCTTAGATTTCCTGCGATGTCGTGGTGCGTAGGTTTCCACTTTCGTCTTTGGATATTTCTAGGGATGTCGATGCGATAAAGTAATGTTTGACCGAATCGTTCGTCCCGTGGGGGGTTTCGCGATCTGAAGATGAGTGGACGAGAAACCACTTCGACCGACCGCAACGTAGGGTTTAATCGTTCGACCGGAAACGGTCCTGCGCTTGCCAGAAAAAGACGAATCTGAAAGACCCCGCCGCGTCTATAAGTCGAAGCAGAAAGCGACAAACCCGAAAGAAGAAGAAGGAAAACGAGGGTGCCCGCTAAAGAAGTTCGATCAGCCAAAGTCTAGGGCACCAAAAGTCAAGAGTGACCTGCCGAGACTTTCCTTTTGGTTGAGGGTTGTTGGCTTTCAATCAAGACGTTGTTTCTGCATCAGCCTGTCGATACAAGGGGCAGAATCTGTGCGGCCGTGGTTTGCTCGTCTGCTGTCCATGCCTACCTCCCTCGCCGCGTCGAATCTTTACCGTTATTTCTTGCGACCGGAAACAGAATGATGTCATCTGCAAATATTGTATTCATATGCGCTGTAATGCATTTGACGAGGTCAGTGTTGTTGCCAGCAGGCATCGGTCTTGTGCTTCCAGTGAGAATTCCGAGAGTTACTGCTTTGCTTAGCTCCTCCAATGGCTTGTGACATTAGTTGCCAGACAGTAATTGACTTAGATGAATGTTGAAAATTTGAAATCGTGCACTTTTCAACAATAAAAAAATGATTGCGGATTGTCTAATAAATTGAGTGACGACTGATGACTAATCCAGTGAGAGTTTATCGAGATTTCCGAGTCGACAGTTGCCATATATACTCATCGCCAATCGGCTCACCTTAATACGTTAAAACCTAGTAAGGTTATCGATGGAGATGATTGGAAATGGTCTTCTCCTAGGTCTGAAAAACTAGTTGAAAAAAAGCTGCTCTTTGTGGTGTCATCTATCCTCGTAGTGGCACTGCTGATAGAGTCATGTACCATGGCTCGAAGCATGGTGGAGTTAATCAGAGGAAGCTTGGGACTCGATTAGCTCGCGAGGATCTAGGTTCCAACAGTGCAGATCGTCTCTGTTCGAGATAAATGTTCCTAAACATGGCTTTAACGTTTGGCTCGTTATCTTGAAGAGATTGCAGACAAGAGACAGGATCAAGAAGTGTTTGGAGCAGCCCAACATGTTTGGGAGTCGATTTGGAATATCCCGAAAATTGCTCATCAAGATTACCTAATAGGAAGGGAATCTTGTTATGGTAGGATGTTGAAAAGAAATAAATATAAATAAGAATTAGTTTTATTTAGGAAGAATACAAAGAAAGAATAAATTCTGGTAATTGCTCAAATCAGAGGAATTCAGTCAATCGGGGAGATTTCTAATTGAGATGTGATTATCAAATCAATTAGGGAGGATTCCTAATTTGAGTGGAGATTTCTTAACAAAGAAAATCACAAGAGTCTTTAACAACGTAGTATGTAATTCTAAGATTTTTTTAAGAGATGATGTATTTTGTGATAGTTGTGAGGATTTATTGTGAAAGAAACACCGTTTAAAAGTCAATTGTAATCTTTTGATTATTACAAAGAGTTTTGAATTAGGGTTCTATATGACTTTTTTCCAATCTTGGATTTTTCGCATAAAAAATTTCTAGTGTCATTGTTTTTTTCTCTTATCTACTGTGTTATTTACGTTCTGCGTGTTACACGATTTTTACAGTTAGAATTCCGATGTGCAATTGATATGATTTATTGCAATATGACTTAATTTACAACAAGAAGATGATCTCTACCGATAGTACATGCTCTTATTATGGGCCAGCAGCAAGCATAGTCAAGAAATCACTCGTTTTTTTCAATGACCCTCCTCCAAACAAGGGTGGGAAAAGGGCGCTGAATCTTCCCTAAGCCTCGACACATGATTGGAAAAACATGGTTAAAGACAGCAACCCTATTCACATCGAATTCCTCTCCATCTGCTGCAACACGAGGCTTCGACATCATCTGGAAGATGCCTTTTCCCCTTCAGGAAGCGAAGGCCTCAACAAAGGCCAGCAATTCTGACAGAGCACACACATGCCAAAGGCAATCCTGCTGTGCATTGGGCTGACTCTTTCTGGGCTTGCAGACGGGGCTTTGTCCTTCGTCTGCAACTGCGAAAACCTGTCGTCCTCTTCGAGCAAAATCCTTCTTGGGCCTTCTTCCATCCGTCCGTCGGGGACTCGCACGCGTACCTGCCGCCGGCACGTGCGCGTGATGAGGGAATGAAACAATCATTGTTTAAACGAGGGGAAGAAATTACTTTAGCATTGACGAAAGACATCATTGATGTTTTTCTGACAGGGGCGGAGCCCGCCACAACATGCGCCAATCACGGCACTGATTGCGTCCGTTTTGACCTTTTTAGTGCGTCTTATCTTTCACACTTTAGACAAATGTCCTCTTGCCGTCCCAAGTTGCTAAAAGCAGTCGCTCTCCCTTTTTTCAGCCTTTTCTTTTTCCCCCTTACGTCGAAGATCGAATGAGAATGATTTCCTCACTTTGATTTGATCTTTCGTAGCTCGACACACTTTCCTACTCGCCATCGGAATCGTTGTGACTTGCGACCGCTCGTTTTCAGTTCAATAATTGGACCGAACCCATAAATTAATGACGAGAAATCATCGAACCGATGCTTCGATCGATGAACTCTCGCGATCGAAAAGACGGTGAACAGTGAAACACGAATTTCGGGGGTTGATCCAGTTGGTCAAAATGGTTGTTAGCCGACTGATTTTGAAGGTATTGAAAAAAGATCATTTTATTGGACCATCGTTCTCGTTCATCTGATGGTTTGACGGACGCAATGTCAATGGACCCATGTTCGATGACGAAGACATTGAACTAAGAATTCCTGTGGGACTTTGGATTTTTTTTATACACATGCAGGTCCCCATGAAAAGCAAAAGGTCCATTTTCTGCTGAGGAGCTTGGGCATAAGGAAGATTTCTGGGCAGAGAAGATGCGCGAGGGGAGCCATGATTGGGGACACCAGAACGCCGGTCGGAAAACTCCATGATGAGACTCTTGCAATCCTTACTTCCCAAACAGCACACAACAAAAAGAAAAAAAAAACTCATGATCGTCATTGCTGTCACGTCCCCTAAACGCCCTAACTTCATGGGCTACCACGATGCTGTTCCTTGCCATCATTATTTTGACTCTGGTTTTAGGACTTCCTGCGTCCTTGTTTAACCCATTTTTCAACATTAGAGTCAGGATACACCAGGGCTACCTTTGTGCATATCAAATTGAATTCATCTTTTTCGTCCCAATCAAAGATTGATTACCCGTGTCTCGATCGATGGACCCGCAAGCGTTACCTCATTAGGACCGATTATTGGATCAAGTACACCCGCTGAAGTTTCTCTGAATGCGTACATACCGCTCCCTCGTCCATGGAAGACCATTTGTCTGGTCAATAAACGTAAGTAATTTCTCAGGCACTCACGGGGACTCTATCTTTTGCATATTGGGGAAAATCCTCGGATTCTCTAGTTGTCGGTTTGGGTGAGTTGATCTTACCTATAAAAGGGCTAAAGATCTTAAATAGGTGATTTTAATGGCTAGAAAAAAATGACACATATGGTTCATGAACTTTGGTCTAATATATTATGTCCTCTTAAATTTTTTAATTTGTTTAATATAATTCATTAACTTTTGATACGTATTCAATTTAGTCTTAGTATTATTTGAAAACATTCAATGGCGTCATTTTATACCAATAATTCGAGAATAAAATTATAGATTAGGATAAAGCTCAATGATTATATTGAACATTTATGGATGAAATTATATATTAAGCCAAAGTTCATGGATCATTTATGTAATTATCTTTATTGGTTATAATAATTTATTGGTGGGTTTTTTTTCTTTTGTGATGAAGGTGGAGTTAGAACTTGAAAGGAACAGAGCACCTATTCGTGCGTGCCTTACAAGGGCATTTCCCCTTTTATATTGTGTGCAAGAACGAAAGCATTGACTCGCCGAGGGGTCGTTGCTCCAGTTTTCTTCTTGTTTTTTTCCCCCCTTCTTTTGGCATTATACGCGAACAATATGCTTTCGGCAAATTTTCTTACCCGTCCTTTCGATAAGATCCGATAAAAAAAAGACAAGTCGTCCGCGTCACTAACAGAGGATGTCGTCATTCGAATTTCTGCAAAATGCCCATGACGACACGAGCCGTGAATTTAAAACTCAACCCATGTGGAATTCGATCGTTCTTACCAATATCTAGGTCGAGCACTCCCGCCGGGCAAAAGACAAATTACTCGGAAAGTGAACAGTCAAATCAACTCGCGACGGGGCGTTCTTGGTCTCGGCGACAACTCGAGATTCAGCAGCTAGCTCGCTCCAAACTGGAGCCGTAAATCCTCCGTGTAAACATCGCTTTGGCAGGATGCAATTGAAAAGAAAGAGTAAGCCAGCAAGAGGCCATAAAAGGACACGAACGAGGGCTGATGGGCTGATGGGGCCATGCCCATTTTTGCCCATTCGCTCGAGAGACACGCGAGGCAAACTTTTGCTGTTCAATCCTCAAAAGCAGGCAGGTTTCAAGGGGTCATAAAGGCGCTGGCTGGCTCCTCCACTCCCCACTAATCAAGCATAAAAGACAACGCCCCCAAGCGGGACCCCTCTATTGCCCGGCAATAATCAATGGTCAGTGAGAGCTTTTGCACTGCCCCTCGTTTCTTCATGCTCAAAAAGGGTCCAAGAAAGAAAACATCATTTAACAAACCTATAGCTATTAGCCTCGACAAACCATAGCTCGATCCATATTGTCTCAATTTCCCATTCAATTTCCGTCCCCAAAAACAAATTTTTTTTTCTAAATTCATTCGAAAGAGGGTTTAAGCCAGAGAAAGAAAGGGTCACTCTGTGGTTCTTGTCAATATGGAAAAATCATATCTTTAATTGCAAGAAATCATTTTTCCGTGGATGTGAGCCGAGAGGAATTTACACTGCAGCCGTCTTCGTCGATGAATACGAACTGAGTAGACGGGTTTTCATGGAAATGGACAGAGTCTCCGCTATCCACCTTCCGCTCGAAAAAGTAAGATCGTCTCTTTCTCCGTAGTAGTACCGACTACCGACGTGCTCTCCTCAATCGCCTCTCTCTCTCTCTCTCTCTCTCTTTCTCTCTCTACATTTTTAAGCTCTCCTCCATTGACGCTCTCCCTTCCTCTTGAACTTCGCACTCCCCGTTTCGTCGAAACTGTGCGCGACGGGGCCAGGGCCTGTCGTTTTGTGCCTGTTTTGTCAAAAATCCCATACCAAACGAATGATGCTATAGGCCCTGTTTGCGTACCCTTTTGGCCTTTTTAACCTCCCGAGCCTTCTTCGAGCTCATGGTGGTAGTCGTGGTGGAGTTTGAAAACTTTCAGTGTGGCGAGCCAACGGTTCGTTTTCCAAGTAAAACGCCAAGGTTGGTTTTTGGTAAGCGGAAGCTTCAGATACGCAGCTTCTTTTTTGTGGGGCGGTGTAGAAATGCACTCGGCTTTTCTTCGTTTCGCTAGAGAAATTCTCCGTTGAATGACCGGTTTTTGCTTAATTCGTGCGTTTCCTCAAATGGGTCGTATTCATCTCTCAGTTCGGCGGCTTCTTGCTTGTGAAGCTTCGTTTTTTGCTTTGGTCTGTTTCTGTCCCGCATTTGGGTGGAGAAGTTCGACGATTTCCATGCTTTTCCATGATTTCCAAGGATTGGGTTTGGTTCGGAGGTTGGTGAATTTGATGTATGTAGTGTGCGGTTGAAGATTCGCGATGAGCTCGTCTTAATGTCTGTATGCGTGGGATTTTGCTTCTTCTTTTTGCAATTCGATTTCATTGCTTTATAGTTTAATTGATATTTTGGCTTCAGGTAGTTCTGCTCCTGTGGAACTGTGGCTAGTATCAACTGCCCTATCTTAATTTTCTATTATTTTTACCTGCACCAAGCTTATTCTACGGTTGATTAGGAATAAATTCTTCTTTTATCGACGACGTTGTCTCTTCCTCTTTCTTTTTCAACTGTGCATTCAAAGGTCTCCTGGTTCTTAATGATGGTGGAATTACGATGTCATCCGCTCGATTTCATGCTGGGCATGTTTGTGGGTGTTTTGTTTTGGTGCTTGCAAACTGGAAAAGACTTTGAACTATTACAGTAACTATCTGCAGCCTGAGGCATTGAAACCCCGTGCTCCATTCCCATGGGAATGATGACAGCATCTTCATTTCCAATCTCTCACGAAGCTTCAAATTACGATGAGGTCTCTATGCAGCAGAGCTTACTCTTCTCGAATAGTCTCAAGGTATTCTTGTTTTACATAATTGTGGATTTCAGTAATCTTTGGCTGTGTTTACCATCTCCTTGGGCAGTTTAAAAAATGAGCTGCCCGGTGTGATCCCTTGCCTTTCTAGCTGTTGCTATTTGTTGAACCACATGTAGCGAAGTCGATGTCAGGTAAGTTGATTTAATGGAATGGTGTAGCCTCTCATTGGTATTGGTGATCTCCCAACCAGAGAGACTTTTACCAATGTGGACTAACATGTGTAGCCAAGCAGATGAATGGTAGGCAAAAGGTGCGACAATGAAGAAATGAGCTAGTGTGTTCTGTTTCAAGAGTATGTGTACATAAAACAGTTTCTGATGCAGAGACGCTTGGGAAACAAGAAGGCAAAATTAATGATTCAATTGTTTGTCCCTTGATGGTTGAGCTGGTTTCAGAATGTCTCGAGCGATATCCACTTGATGAGATCTAGAGATGTTTAAAGGGTTTATTGAGGGAACCCAGTGTGCTTGAGTCCTCATAACACTTGATTGTCTGTGAGATTGGCATGACATGGGTTATAGCTATGCCTAACTGTCAAACTATCTTGAAAAAATTTGACTCTGCTCCCCTAGAGTTGGTTTTATTCTCAATTTGCCTTCTTGAAAAGTACATGATTCATTTACTTGCCCAGAGTTACTGTCTGTTTGTCCACATACGCACTGTTAAAGACGCTTGCTTTTTAGACAGAATTATGTGGTGCTCACTGTAACTATTCTTACTCAAACAAATAGGAAAATATGAGAGGTGAGGCATAGCAATGGCAAAGATTTGCCTAATAAAAGGTTACACGTGTGCAAAACAGTGAATCTCTCCAAATTTAGCAGCCAAAAGAGAGTGACAGAGAAAGGGGGATGGAGGGAATTTGTATTTATTGGAAGGAGACATCTCAATCATAGAGCATGCCTAGTTAATGATTTCCAAACTAGCACCTGATGAGTTCTGAGGTTAAAGCGACTCAAATCAGTGATGTCCAGGGGCCAAGTGAGACAAATATTTTCAGGGAGCAAAATGAGATTGAGACTGAATTTCAAATGCAAAATGGAATTTGCCCATGTATCTGACTGCGTGACGTTGGTTAACACAGGAAGCAGTTCTTATTCACCAGCTAACCCCATGGCTATTCTCCATGCTTCCTTTATACTGAATTATTGGATCTACTTGTCCCACTGTGTTCCTTGAAACAAAATTTTCGATTTTCTGATTGAACTCTTTTCTGTTATTTCAGGATTTAAGAAGTCTAAGGACACAACTATACTCAGCAGCTGAGTACTTTGAAATGTCATATACCAATGATGACCAAAAACAAATGTGAGTAGTTTAAATGAGTTCTTTGCTAAAATGTAGATACATCAACAATTGCATGGTCAGCTTTTTAAGCCATATTAACTTTTCTTTTCTTTTATTGAATTTCTTGTGTTTTGTATGCAGAGTGGTAGAAACATTGAAGAGATTATGCCATAAAAGCTCTTGTGAATACTGTGGATCACTTAGGTTCTGTTACTTACAAGGTTAATGATCTCCTTGATGAAAAGGTTGACGAGGTTTCTGGCACAGAGTTTCGTGTATCTTGCATTGAGCAGGTATATCTGGGAAGAATTATTCCTTATTCATGTTCTCAGTGTGTGTAATTGCTGAAAATAGTTGATGCTTTAGGAATTTTCTTGTATGAAGTTTATAAAGTTGTTATAGAGATACCTAACCTCTTCTCTGATGTTGAGATTGAAATGGTGCAAAAAATCACTGGAGTGTGAAGGTGTTTTGATCAGACTGCTGAACTTATAGCTTGTGTTGAACACGTAACTTCTCACCATGAGTACAGGATAATTTCCTGAATATTCAGATCCTCCAACATTGTTTGATTTCATGCGAAATTTTAATGTTGGTCGGACATAGAGCAAGGAAGGGTCTTGAGTAGAAAAATGTGCAATATGCTGAATTTTCTGTTATCTACGGTACCATTTCGGATGGAGGCTAGCTGATATACTATGTTATCTTTTGTTGATCCTGGCAAAAATTAAAAGTTGGAGTCACCAGGGGTCTTGTGCATCATATAATGAAGACCATAAAGGTTTTAGTCTCATCTGGTTTATTGATTTTCCACTCTCAGACAAGATTCGTACTAAGGCAGTTCATCTCTCTTATGAGATGCAAATGTATGGTGGCTTCTAATTGATGGACCTTCCGTCACAGTTTTCACTATTGTATGTAAATGTATTGTGGCTTGTACTCATTCAGAGCTGTTGCATGAGAATCAGTAGCTGTTTTCTGCATGGATCATGTGCTTTTTATTAACAGTTTGTTTAAGTCGTAGTCCATATAGTGTTATACAGCTTGTCCTATGAGTAACAAAAGTTGCAGAGTATTGCTATCTTTTTGGTGCATTGTAGATTAACCAAAAGTTATGGTGAGCCCTGATTTTCTTTTTTAATTATTTGATTTGAATTTAGAGACTTCGAACATGCCAAGAGTATATAGATCATGAGGGCCGCTCCGAGCAGTCTCTGGTTATCGATACCCCCAAGTTCCACAAGCGATATATTTTGCCAGGTTGGTCACGAACATATCAACCTATGTTTAATTGTTTGTCCTTTCTTTGATTATGAATGTAGATGTATTAGATGCTTATAGTCGTCTATGATCAGTTGGAGAGACAATGCGTGGCTCTGATGGTAGTAAATTGAAGTATGGTTGCAGCCTGGATGATGAGGATGACTGGCATCAGTTTAAACATGGTAGGTTGCTCTATTGCTTTTTTCTCTTTTACTCAAGGAGTTAGTTTGGAGCAACATTTAATTATGAATAATACTTATTATCACTTGATTGTTTTCCTATAGCCATCCGAGCCACCATAAGAGAAACTCCTACTCAATCTATTCCCAGGTAAGTATCGACTTCATATTGGCATCCCAATTCTTTGCAAGCATGCTAGGACAATTTAAATCATTTGTATTTTCACATTGTTTCATACAGTAAAGGTCGCTCTCCATCACCATCTCCTCGAGCTCCTCAGCGATCTGGAACGTTTTCTTTACCTCCACTGCACCTAAAAAAGAATTAGGTATGTCCATGTTATTTTTACTAAGAGCATGTTTTGTGTGACCTTTGAGGTCATTTGGGTATTCTTCACATTATCGGTTTTCCTTGAAACTGCTCCTCTCTTGAATTATCTGTTAAGAGTCTTCTTGATAATTACCTGCGTAAATCAGATAAACGGACTGTATCACCAAACCGATTCCCACTCTTGCGCTCTGGATCGCTCTCGAGCAGACAGGTGACTCCGAACTCAAGTCGGCCTACTACCCCCAACCCAAGTAGGCCAACCACTCCAAATCTTTCTATTGTAGGTCGTCAAGTAAGTGTAAAACAATCCTTTTATCCATCAGCTTTCTTTTTGAATTCTGCTGCACCGGATCTGAATCCTGAGAATTCGTGTTACCTTTTGCAGTATCCTTCGGAGGCAAGAAAATCTTCTTCAATGCGATTGCATGCTGAGAAGGAGAATGGTAAGGACATCGATCAACACCCCAGCAAAAGTAAACGTCTACTCAAGGCTTTGCTTAGTCGCCGCAAGTCAAAGAAGGATGACATGCTATATACATACTTGGATGAATATTGAGGGATAGAGGATCATGAAACAAAGAGAGGACACAGATGGGAAGGAAGGAGTATCCAATTGATTTTTCTTCCTTTTTTTCCTTCTTTTTCTAAGCCATGTCGTTGTCTGATAAATTTATTATTCCAGCAATAGGTTTTTTGTTTTCACAATCCTGGTATGTAGCAATCAGTTTTCTCATGTATGCTTACAGACAGTCTCGTGTTATGGTATGTTGCCTGTATAATTTTACATGACCACCCAGTGAGCGGTACCTGGTGTAAGCATCACCGTTACATCAAGTCTCCTTTCTTGCTTGGATTTCTTGCAAGTTTGTGGAATTCATTGATGTGTTGTTGGAGTCATGTTGGTTTCCTAGTTCCTGGCAGCATCGCCTGTAAATCTCTTTTGATTCAGAGAAAATCAACGAGTTCATATCCTTAGCCACGCTTTTCTTACTATCATGACTCATGCTGGATGAAACGTACCCCCTAAGTTATACATCGACACGCAAATACTTTGGGAGGGCTTTATAACAACTGCCACAAATTTGCCCCAAAGGTCCACAGGGCAGTTCGTAACACACTCGGGAGAAAATGTATGTCAGAAGCTTACTGAACCAAACGAGTTTTGTTCGCTTCCTCAAGTTAAAGAGCAACTCATTTTTCACTGTCCGGATGAACCTGAAGGTGCTTTTGCTAAAAAAAATAGCAATCAAGGTTCACAATTAGAATGTAAGGACAGTTGCAATTTATTGAAAACTCCTCTGTTAAGTTCTGCCTTGGACGAAAGACAATCTCTACAAGAAATGTCAAGAAACGCATCTAAAAGTGCTTAACAGCAAGAGAATCTGTTTTCAATCTTTTCAATATGTTTACATACTTGGGTAATGAACATTATGTCCTGACCAGGACATCTCCGTCTTCAAAGCTTGAAGCATGTGAACACCGTGAAAGGGTATATGATCACTAATCAGTTCATCATACCCCGGGTAAATGAATTTGGACGTGTTTCCACTTAAGCATTGTGGTTGGATTTGCATATCTGCCAAAAATCTCGCGTAATATAGTGTCTTTACATGATTCTATGAAAGCTAAAGCGCTAATTGATAATTTGATAATCTAAAATTAGGAAAGTATGCTACACAGACCGGGGCAACTCATCCTGCAGTTACAGGAATTTCTAAAAGGCAAGCTAGTGAGAATACATGACATAACAATTTGCATTCAGTGGACAGCAAGCATCACAACACCATTCCTCCTCCAAATTCTTCAATGGTTTTTGTGGCAAGTGTTAGCGCATCAACAAAGGAGCTGAACGACGCTCGAAGAAATCTTGCCTCGACTGCCTCAAACCTTCTGCAATCAATACAGAGGAAACAAAACAGTGAATCTAGTTTGGTCTACTCGTCAACAATGACTAGAACTTGATAGGTATTGATGCTGTTTCTACTCTAGATGCTCATACACATGTGGCAAAGAAGAAAGTAGATTGAAGAGTGACAGGCGTGGCTTCGTCTGAGCAAGGTATGAGATACCAGAAGACATGAGATATCAGAAGACAAAACAAGCCTCAATTGAATTTCTCTCCAGACACATATATACGTGGGCATTGTTAGTTAGAAACCCCCAAATTCCTTTAACTAGTAGTTGTGAAGAAGCTCACACTGAAAGCTTTCCATCAGAAACTGACATGTTCCTCTTCACTTTGTCTGGTTGCAACTGCCATTGAAATGGAAAAAAAATCGCATAAGCAAAATTTAACGAACCATTAACAGACAAAAGCACTGAAGCACGCTAAAGATACCTCTTTATCGACAGCTAATGTTGCATAAACCATGGAAGCTTTCTCATCGGACTCAAAATCCACTTGCAATTCACTGCAAAAAGGATGTGACTCCAAAAGTAAGGGAATTTATGCTATTAATGCGACAATTGTAAGGTTTAATATCCTGTTTTAGTGAAATACATCCTCAAAAGTACACAAAGCAGAACCGGGACGTGTCGCATGATCATTAAAGTGCAGGACATGAGAGTTATGAGGTCAATGTAAAATCTCATTCCGAGTACCACAGCTATACCCACATTAGATTTGGTGATTATCTTTACTTGCCCTGTATTGCCATTTGTCTACTTACTGTAAAAAACTTTGATCTCAAGAATGATTATCCTAAAGTGGTGGTGGTGGTGGTGGTGGTGATGCATGGATAAACATATGCCAAAGGAGCCTATCGAGTAAATTCGCTGGCACAAAGACAGAAAAATCGAAGACACTCTGTAGACAGTCCATAAAAATCTCATCTTGAACATGCAAGTTAGAAGCTTTCTTCTGCCTTAGCTTCTGAAACTTACATGGCAACTCATGGTAAGCGACGATGCCTCTAAAAAAGAATAAAAAAGAAGGAAGGACTTCATGGGTAACGAGACTAGTACGAGATTGACAAGGACGCTCGGTTCCATCGCTGACCCAACATCAACATTCGCAACACATCAGTGACAGAAAAGATTAAAGACGAGAGGATATAGAGTATGAATCAAGAAGACAGGAAATGGGTAGAGAGATAGACAAACCAGCTGAATTCCCATGGGGTTTTCGGCTGGGCAGCCATTGGAGCTCCTCCTCCAAGCACGTGGGAAGCACAGGAACGGAGGCACGATTGATAGGGCAAGACGGCAGAGGCGAGGGTTTAAGCTTGAGCGAAACGACGAGGCGTATTTTCGGGAGCACAGAGAGAGAGAGAGAGAGAGAGAAGAAGGGGTGGGCGTCGTTTTGGGCTACAGGCCCAAGGGTGGTGGGCCTGGTGGCGCTTTTTGATTTGGGCCTTGACCCTGAACCCGCCTAGTCGATCTGGGATTGGTCCACCAAACATGATGGGGACTTGAGTACACCCAGCTGGAGATTTCGAGAATTCATTGTGAACAAAATTCAATTTAGATCAGACTAATCAAAAGAAATAGTGATATTCGCATCCAACCTCTAAATGAAAAAAAAATATTCCATTAATTTTATTTTTTTTTGCAGTGAAATTCATGATATGGAACAAGTTTACGATTTGATTTTACCTTCATAGATATTTTGAATAGTTTGGACCTGTACATAATCTAAGAGGCTATATTGAACGAAGCTCGGCTGTGGAATTTTGCCTATAAGCATCTTAAATCCGAAAGTAATATGAATTAGTGCGAATAATTTTGTCGAAATAAAAGTGTTGAAGCTTTTCTAGCAATAACGACAAGTGATATTTGCCATTGAAAAGTACAATAGCAAGATGAGAATGATATGTTTAATTGTCTACAATATAAGAGTATTAGAAAACTACGAAATACTGATTTTGATTCTTTTTTTTTTTTTCCGTTACTAAGAGATCCGTATGTAATGAGGGATATTTCTTGAATATTTGGTGTCTAGTTCTTGAAAATACGCGCACGATAAAATTTACGTTTCGATTTCTATTTCTTCCATTTTTCCCCTTAGAACAGGTTTGGAATAAAATCTGTTTAGTAACGCATTTGATTTCTCTATTTCTCAAACAGATTTCTATTCCGAAATAGATTTGAAGAAGAAATCGGAAGCTAAAATTTTTAAACTTCCGGTTTGAAATAAAATCGAGAAATCAATTTCTAAAATCAATTTCTATTTTAAAATTTTATCACGCGCACTCTAAGTAATCTTACAAGGCAATAGGAGACTTGCATCTCCATGTTGGGGCTGCCCTATCTACTAGCTTGCCAAGTAACCCTAGTGAGTTGACTTTTTACTTTAACGTGATGGTACTCGCACCCTCAACACCCTTAAGTTTTCCTCTGTATATTTTACTTTCTCGAGGAGAGGGAATATCGTCTTAGTACTTTACATTATGGAAAGTCTCAATTTTTTTTTAATATATTTATAATTTTCAGGAAATTAGATTATGATTTTGAGGAGAAATTTCAAAAAAGAGTCTAAAGTGCTTTAGTTTTCTCAAATAAAAGCTAAAAATAGATATTGTTTTAAATAAGAGCTGAAATAATTATATTATTTTAAATAAGTACCTAAAGTGGCTAAATCGTCTCAAATAAGGATCTTTGGTTGGTGGTAACTTTTTCAGCTGTCGAAGAAACGGTACTTTGGTAAAAAAAATTATAACTATATTTTGATTTTTTTAAAAAAAAAAATTTCTCATCATTTTTCTTTTTCCTTTTTCCTTTCTTTTTTTTTTCTTCTTCCTTTCCCTAAACATAGCCGTCAATGGTCAGCCGAGGTCACCCTTGTTGGTGTCAAGTGGGGGTTGCCATGCCTCAGTTTAGCAAGAGCATCCCTTGCTAGATTCAAAGAGGGATGCCTACGCCCAACACCACCAACGGTTGCCTTGGCCCAACGTCGGTGAGGGTGACCCTCGCCCGACATCAGCTAGGGTAACCCTCGCCCTCCCCCAACTTGTCGCTAGTGAGGGACATCCTTGCTTGATGTCGGTGAAGGTGACCTCCGCCTAGTGCCCTTGGAAGTCAATGGCATTGGGCGAAGGCTGCTAGACCTGCGTGATAGCCGCCGTTGCTCAAATATGGGAGAGGGTCATTGCCCTCTCCCCCTTTTGTCAAAGGCCAATAAGCCCTCACCTTTAGTCGACCAAGTTAATAGCCCTCCCCTAGGTGTTGGTGACCTCGTCGGCTTTCACCGCTGCCCCACTGATGATGGGGCAACAATGCCAAGCAAGAGGGAGCAACCTCCCGCTTGTGTTTTGTTTTGTTTTATTTAAGAAAGAAAAAAGAAAAAAAATAAAAAGACGAAATTGTCTTTCATATTTAATGAGTTCATACCTTTATTTGAAATTGACATATGCATTTAAGATTCTTATTTGAAATAAGGCTTAGTCTAAGTTTTTATTTGAGAAAATAATGGCATTTCGGGATCTTATTTAAAATAATGTTCATTTCATATCCTTAATTGAGATTTTTTCTGATTTTGATTTTGAGGAGAATAATTAATTTAATTTTGGTGAGGTTGAATATAAACGGCAAAAGGAAATCCGGCCGCAACGAAGGGGACACGTGGAGGGAACAATGTCGAAGAGCAGCAAGAAAGAGATATTCCGTAGGAGCAAGAAGAGTATATTCCTACGGCAGAAACACCTTCCATGGAAATGATTGGCCTTTGACGTCCCTTTCTTCTCACTCCATCCCTTCTCTCTCTCCTCTCTCCTTCTTCTTCTCCTTCCTTCTTCGCGAAAAGGGCTCTGCGCACGAGTCATCTTCATCCCCATCTTCATCCTCCGCCAGCAGCGGTGACCACCTCCGGCAAGTTCACCTCTCTCTCTCTCTTGAGTATATTATTATGTATATGGCTCTGTGAAGTTGCATGAAGAGGAGCATCCTCCAGCATCGTTCATGGCTCCCTCGTCTCTCTTTTTGTTTGGATTCTGCCTTCTCTGAGAGTTTTTCTCTACACCCCGTTTTCTTTTTTCTGCTGCTGAATTGCAATTTACTTAGAGAGAGCTGGCTCGATCCCATGATTCGTTATCTTCACGACTCTTTAAGTTTACATAATTCATCCGCACGATTCGTTCTTTCCTTTTGTTCTTTTCTGCTGCTTCTATTTTCGGGTTTGCCTTGTTTGAATTTGCTTGCACAGTTGATCCGAATCAATCGGTTGTTCCTGCCTTGTCTGTTCGTTTCGACGAACGCTTAGTTCGAAAGTTTCGAGATTTCCTCGACCGCGACATGTTAAGAGATATCCTTAGTCCATCTGCGACATAGCCAAGTCCGAGCTTTCGTGTTTTCGAAATGAAAGGGGCCAGCTTGTTATTAGGTTGGTGAAATTGCACGACACGGCACGCCGTGCGGCATAAGCAAAAACCTTGAAAGGTTTCCCTTCTTAATCTTCTACCTTTCGCTTCTTACATGGTCAGCTCAGCTGCAATAAATATCAGCCGCCTTGATAGCTTGATGGTTTCATTAACTTTGCATGATGATCTCTTCATCACCTTCTTCTGCCTTAAGGAACTACACGAAATCTCAGTTCCAGAGTCTCTCTTCTATATTGTCTTCGAAGTTAAGTTATTATACATGGCTGATTGATTGTATCTCCATGCCAGAACTGCTGGAAGTCCCATCGCTGGCACTCCGTCAACATATTTCCTCAGTCGATACGGTATTTTTCTGCGTTAGTTATGGTTTAACACTTGGTCGGAGCTAGGAATGGCAGCGTTTAACCTGAGGTGCTCAATTTTTTGCATTGTGATTAGATAACTTCATTGCATTGCTTGCTATACTAGGAATATCAAGTTCAGAGGCACAAGATTTTAAATAATCAGCAGATGTCTTAGAAAGCATTCCGTGTTACAGAGAGGGAAATTTAAGCCTCTCTGTCTCTTAGATACAAAATTATTTTCTCAATCTCGACTCGCATGGAAGACAGAACCTGGAAAACTTTTTGAGTTCCTTCTTGTCCTCCCGTTTGAAATTTCAAACCGCCCGCGAATTGGCCTCTCTTGTTTTTCTTGACTCCCCAATTTCCGTTTGTTGTCACATAAAATGATAGTTTGCTCAACCGAGCCACCTGCTCCGGTAAATAAAGAGTGATGGCGATAAGGTAAAAGATCAGAAAAACCTGCAACAAAGTCATATAAACACGTGAGACGTCGGATAAACAGGGGAACAAACGATAAGTTATGTGTTGAACGTAATCGATGGCGAAATGTAGAATCACCGGTGAAAAAGAGGCTTCTCTGAGTGTCGCTATGTCAGGGAAGCGCCGACTTTGACAGGCTTGAGGCTTCGTATGGCTTTTCTTCCATATTCAAATACCAACACAAACACGCTGAAGAAGTACAACAGGATAATGTGTAGCCTCTCTAGTATGCTGTACGTGAGAGAGACACTGCTTCCTCCTCCGGTGTTATTAACTAATGTGAATTTTGTACTTATCCACCCTAGAAGAAAAATGTTGGCAAATTCATCAGTAAAGAGGTGAGTCAAATTGGCTATTTCCTTCTGACCAAAAAACAATAATAAAAAAAAAAAAACTGCACATTTCCTCCTCAACCGTTTCAAGTGCTGAAACATGTTCAGATTTTCAGAAATTCTCTGTCAGCAGAACCAATGAGCAATGAGACTTTCAACCATCATACGATGAATTGCCCATAAGATTGCTTTGATTTGGTCAGGTGAATTTAGGTAGATAGCTTTGATTGGGGAAGGGTCCAAATGCTGAGCCTTAAGAGCTCCAACATAAGGCTAGCCTGTAGTCGGGGACTTTCCATGTACAAAAAAGGTGTAAGCTTAGGAATTCTTGCTTCGGTGCCAGAATAGCATGTATAATTAGACAGTCTAGACATTGTGCATCAACAATCCCAGCAGAAATACAGTGGGAAGGTCAGGAAACCATATTATTGTAGTCCTTCATGAAGAATCTCTTTGCGTTGTATTCCACGAAGTTAGCAACATGCAAAATTGAGTCAATTGAGGATAGAAATACTCACCAGGTCTTTTCGTGGGCAAGTTAGTCCAGTCCTCCGGGCTGACCTTCGTTTCGGATGCCTTGATCAACTCAAGAAGAGCTTGATTGACCTGAAAAGTCCGATTAACTCACTGATTTCCTAGGTAATTTGAGAACGTGCATTGATAATCAATTTGATGAGACCACAGTATAAATTGGGAAAACTATGACAATATACACTTCTGTATCATTGTCGTTTCTCAAAATCTGAAAGCCACTAGCTAGTAACTGAGGAAGCTCAATTAGCTGGTCAGTACATTACTAAGACACAGACTGAATCAGGGAATGTTTTGAAATTCTAATATAAATCCTATGAAAAAAATTGAACCCACTGTTCTTCTTGTAGTTCAAAACCAATAGTAAAATGAGAGAAATTGTAGTATTCTCATGAGCCATATAAGTCAACCTCTTCAACATCCAAGTCACTACAAGAATTAAACCAAAAATGCAGTCTTTTAAAAAAATTTCCCCAGAGTGTTTCACCTGTTCTAGGACCCAGTTGGTCATGGTATGCAGCACCCCATAGAGCAAAGCTTAGTCCACCCATTAACATTCCTATAAAATATTCTGGTAGAAGTAGACCGTTACCTCTTCAGTCTTCTCATGACTCACTAGATGCCCTCCATGAAGGTCTACCATTCTAGCGAATGGGTGGAGCTTCTCTGCAAGTCTCCTTGCATAATACATCTGTGCTATGACATCATGCCTAACACCGACAAAAATGAAGTTAAATCAGCGTACTTCTCTGGGGAACCATCATGTAATATGTAGTCAACTGGATCCAGGAGGAGCCATCTCCATGAGATATGGTATTGGAAAAAAAAAACATGCAAGACGGAAGAATTCCAGAGAAATAAGAGACAAGCTGAAGCTGCTCAGAAATTGGATTTTACATGAATGCCAGAAATAGGATTTTAGATGGACGCCCAACTTATGTATTTTTCATTATAATCAACTTAGTATGACATTAAAAAATTTAGGGTAGATTTCCCATGACTACCCATTTGTGTGTCTTCTGCATTTATAGTGATTGCTCAAGTTAAGCCATTCTAATGTCTGAAATTCTGAAATGCTTTTCCTCTATTAGGATGTTGTTCTCCTGGTCTCTGCAGGATCCTCCTTCACATTGCTACTAATGCTATCGTATACACAAACAGTGTTGGAGTCCTGAAAGAATAAAACAAAGGCTTAGCATGTCTACGCTACCTTCCATGGATGACGGACACAAGGAATCCAGTAGAACGTATCATTTCAATCTCTGTCGGGGTCACTTTATGTCTCCAGCAAGCATTGACTTGACCCTCGAAGCCATTAGGGGATTGCATCCCATTGGCTGATATGGCTTTGACATATTCCTGCATGATGGACGAGTTCGCCATTGAAGTCAACTTTCAATGCCATAACATGTCAAGGATCAAATATAGGATCAAATATGGCAAAGTTGTGTTTCAAAGTAGCATTGAACCTTATGTATAGATATCAAGCAAGCCAATCAGACAAGCATCTAAGCTCTGAGATAAAGATTGGCTCGGCAACTCGGGGCAGACTACTCTTCTGAAAAAAGTTTCAAGATGCACTAAGGAATATGAATGGCAGTCCTTTAATGCGAGGTGGCTGTTACAGTGCTTGGACATGCCTCTTTCAGTTCAGAATGCAAAAAAAGGAACAATCAGAGGAACCTTAAATTCATTTGCAGATTTCGTGGATACCTTTTTTTCAAGGCCATGATAGATTCCTTTAAACTTGATGATTTTGAGGTTCCAACTCTATTTCTTAGGCAATCTTGCTGGCTTATTCATGCCATTTTCCTTTACAAACGCAAAGTTCTAAACATATTTGGAAAATATCCTGCGGGCTGACCTTCAGACATGGAGCCTTTGAGGTTCCAACTTAAATCATGTGTGCTACCAAAAAAGCATGTCCATTTAACAGAACCACTAGACAGTTAAAGTCACTCCATTTTGTTCATATAATAAGTTAAATGAAGCCTTACTACAAGATTCAACCTAGTCTGGCATCTCTTACTTGGTATAGAATTGCCCTCCGGGTGTTAGACCCTACATATTCCTCCAGATATTCCTGCAAATAAGAAAGACCAATCAAAGACTGACCAAATAAAATACTTGCAGAAAGGGAAATGAACGTAATATTCCTAGAATCTATCTGTGTTAAACGCCTTCCTATAAATAGCGCCATCACATTGACAGACTTTAAAATTATTTATTTACCTTTGAGTAGTGAGTGTCCAAGTCCACGGCTGCCCTCTGTTCCGGAGTTTGCGCCCTCAAGAAACGAAATGCGATGGATACTGTTTTTCGGTCAAGCTAAGAAGGATGGGGAATAGGGTCAACTAAAGTTCATTCAGTCAAGACGTGGGATATTAAAAAAAATGAGGGGCTTTTGTTGTCAACAGAGAATTTTCAGCCAAGTTGACACTGGCCCTGTGTAGCAGTAACTTACAACTGACAACAGGAAGTTCTTTATAGGAGAGAGAGCGCATCTTGCTCAATCGAAATCTCCATAAAACTATGCTTCCTCGATATCAGTGGATCAAATATAAAATCCCCAAGAATTTGACTTCACTAATAGACCGGTGCAACTTGACGAGTTCAACCATGCGACTGTATAGCATATGGATTATCAAATGATTTCAGACCAAAAAGTGCCACTGCATATTAAAATCTTTTCACATGTCTCTATGTAATACTCATCTTGTTAATACAGCCTGAATAGACATTATTGCACTAGATGTGAGATCTCTGGTTGCCAAGACCTAATCATCAACAATACCGACATTAGGATATTGTTTAATGAACATCTAATCAATAAAGAGAATGGCATCCTGTATATGGCCCGATGGTTGGTATGTATTGCGTGACTACATCCTGCTAGTGCTTGCTATGTAAGTATAAACCTTGAGCTGGTTGCTTTGATGGACATTGACTCAAAGCGGGACATTTTGAAAATTCACAGGTACTTATCAACTCCATACATCGGCACAACATGGTCAAGGAACGAGGTTTACAATTTCAGGAAAAAAAGAAGAAGGAGATATTCTACCTTTGGAAAACATTCGAAACCTCCACCAGTTACATTAAGTACAGCTAGTGAAAGAATTCTGCTGGGCACCATAGCAGCCAGTTTGCAAGCAATCATCGCCCCTGTTTCACAACCAATCTAAATTGAATTATCAGAAAAGAAAAAAAAAACTGCACACATTGAGATTCTTGGGAGATTGATTGCCCCAAATAAATCTAGCCTATGTTCTAACAGATTGGGTTGCTTTCAAATGCAAAAAAACACTAAAATGAAACCACCAGAGCGTCAAAGTTCAGGTGAAGTGAAGGGTCAGAGACTTCACCCATTGAATGGCCAAAAACATGGGCTTCTTTCCAGCCCAAATGATCCATTATTGCAATAGCATCCTTTGCCATAATCCTTGTTCTGCACCAATCATTCCAAATATTATTGAACGATGAAGTCAACTTTCGCCAGGAGCTACATTATTTAGTTGGTTGTGAACACGTATGTCAGGAAAAGTCAACCAAATCCTCAATCTTCGCTATTCAACGTTTTGCTCATTCAAACCACGAGTATCCATCTCGCATCAGATGACACAATAAATAATTCAGAGGGGGGTACTTACTCCTCCCTACTTTCAGTAAAGAAATAAGGAAGTAATCGTTCAAATGAAACAGCTTCAAAAGCTGGAACAGCTTTAAAGCTGAAAATGAAGTCAAGTTACTTTTTCAACAGCTGAAACAGCTTTAAAAGCTATGAATTTTAAGCGAGAGACAACCAAAGAAGCTTATGAACGACCTACGAAAGGAGAGGACTTCAAATAATTCAATCTTTTTAATGTTGAATCATTATCAGGTTAAGAAAAGCGTCCCACGAAATGCAAGAAAAGTACTACTCCTACAACTTCATCAATGCCAGTGCAATATACAGATGGACGCAAACGCACAGCAAGAGGCATCGCCATCATCCATCACCATCGACGATCCGGCATCAAACAAACGAAAGGAGAACTCACGTGTACGATGATTTCTTGGTGGGAACGGAGCTCCGCCCCATCCCGCGGTTATCGAAAGCGCAGACCTCGATCCCGCTGCCGCCCCCGCCGCTCTCATTGTCATCTCCGCCGTCGACGGCGGCCGCCGCGGAGTCGCCGCCGCCGTCGCTGGGCGCGTCCGTGCCGGCCAGCCCCCTAATCTGGGGACCCCAGGACTCGTGGGTCCCGGCCAGTCCTGCCCATCGAACCCGCACCAGATCAAGAACCATCAATCGACATCGACCCACATAAAGATTCAACACCCCCGCAATGAAAAACCAATCAAAATGGGAACCAAGAAACCAAGAACGTCATATGTTTACCAATGATGAGGAGGACCTTGACGGGTCCGCGGCCGTACGTGCGGTAGAAGAGCTTAATGCCATTGTTGCGCACCTCGCAGAACGGCATCCTGCGCCCCCTCCTTATCCGTCGGCAGGCGATGGAGAATCAGAATTATGCTGTTCCTTCCTGCCTTTTCTTTCGTCCTTCCTTCCTTCCTTCCTTCCTTCCTTCCTTTCGGTTTCTTCCTGGTGCTGGAGAGGATCACAGCGAAAGGAGGAACACCCAGGATTGGGCGAGCGTGAATTAGTTGTTGAGAAACATCACAGCGAGAGAGAGAGAGGAGAGGGAGGGGAAGATCGGCAGGCGTGCTGCTGCGTATATAGCGAATGATTTTCGGGAAGGGGTGGTCGGCTTTCAAAGTCAAAGTTCGACGTCGGGACGGAGACGCCGTGAAGAACATATCCTTTTCCTTTTTTTTTTTTTTTTTTTGTAAATTAAAAAAAAATTGTTATTTTTCTATGAAATTATTAGTTGGAGTTGAGGTGGCAAAAGGTACCGGTTTAGCGCTCTTTTGCTTCCTCCCTGTATCGTCCATTGTCAATTTTTTTCTTCTTTTTCGTTTTAAGATTCTTGTTATTTATAGCCATTAATTGAGCTTCTTCTGTTGGAAAGTGTTTGGAAAAGGTCTAATCAGGAATATTGTTGGATTCCGATATTTGGGATTAAAGGTCTTTTTTTTTTCCCAATTGATCTCATAAATTCGGTGGAAAATGGTAAATAATAGATGCTCGATTTTTATTGGGAGTGATCAATTCCAGAAGGAGTACATGTCTCAGGCTTGGAATTTAGGATCTACTTTGTCGGAGGCAATTCTATTACCATGGAGCCGATTTGAGTATTCTTCTTTGTTTTATTTTATCTTTTGTAAAATATGCATGTAACAAACATGAATACAATTCTTTCTACTTAAGATTAATATATCATCCAAATTTAATTTCAACAAATATTTTCTACTTTTAATAAAAGAGTAAAAGAACTTACTTTGGGTTAAGGGTAAATTGGTTCAAAATCGATTTAATTTCGAATTCCGCACTTAGTTGTTCTTACAAGTATCAAGTTCTAGGTTTCCCGATTCAAGGAATAAATTGGAGTAAGTATTTTCTATATTGAATCCGCCACCTAACATTAACATAGTTCAACCAAAGAAAAAAACATTGACATAGAAAAGTACAAGGGCAATTGATAAAAGTAATCCTTAAATTTTTATCCAAGATGATTCATCGACTTTAAATTTATTTAATATGATTTTTAAACTTTAAATTTGTTTAATGTGGTTCTTAAATATTGAGAATTTATTCTCATTATTGATCTTCGACTTTTGTAACAACAAACAAAGAGGTTGGTGACAATAAATGACCGCCTCCATCACATTAACGAAGGGCGAAACACTAATTTTTTTAGTTTAATGTCAAGGGAGGATGCATTTCAAAATTTCCCAAACTTTTAAGAAATAAAAAGAGTCATGTAGAATTGGTCTAACCAGTAACTACCACCTCCTCCTTCTCCATCAATAACATCCACGAAATAATGATGCACCACCTTCCACATGTCATCGTCCTTACCAATAGCGGCAAATCCCACCGTCTTCGTAATGGCATGATTGTACTATACTATGAGAACACGTTCTACCCTAAGACTTCGATGCAAGATTCAATTATATTCTCACTACAAAGAAACTAATAAGTATGACCATTTATTGCTAGTGACATCGAGCACGTTGTCAACCATATAAAGTGAAAATCCACGTCCATGCACGGTAACGGCCGGTTTAGAATCGAAATAGAGATTGGAGTTAAAGGGAAATCGGGAGGTTACTCCAAGCACGCTGGATTTGGAGAGAAAAACAATTCCATTGATAGATGCCATTCATGCTCGTGAGGCAAATGCCAAACGAGCGAGACGAGTCGGCTTGACAAGTGAGTACAATTTAGGCTTCTCCTTGAGCATTCGCTTGTTTTCGTGTAGCCTCTTACAACCACAACTTCCAATTCTCATTTTTGTCCGCTTCTTCCCTGTTCCATTTTTTCATCCCCACCATAATTTCGTTTGCCAACGTTTGTGGAGAACCACGTGCCAGGCACGTGCACGATCGCCTTAACTTGGCTAGTTTGCCCCTTCATTAAAAAACAACAGTTGGAAAGAGAATTGAAGACTCCGTCGCCCCCTCGATGATTTTAAGCAGCCATTTTCCTTAATTTAGACTATTGCCCTTAGAGCTAGTCAACATGAGAGTGGAAGCTAGAAATAATTGACAACAAAATGGGTTCAAAAAGCAAACCCTGTAGGAAATTTATCCATAAAAAAGTCTAATGAGGTAGGCCAAAATAAGCATGAAGATCAACTGGGTCAGCAAAGCAGATGAAAAGTCAACCCCCTTTTTTTGAACCGTTTTTTCTTTCTATGGCGGTCCAATTAACATCTTCTCGAAACAAGATGACCGAAGGCAACGTGTGGAAAAGCACGGAAGGCTTTACTTTGAGTTTTCATTTTTTTGCACTGATTGAAATTGAAAGTCGGGAGCAATTGGTTTGTTTTTCAATAAACTAAAACGGGCTATTAATTATGGTAGAAAGGGTCTACGTCAAAACCGACATATTCACGCTGACAAGTGACATGCAATCAAATTATATGAAAAAGGCACATTACAAACGCCTATCTTTTTTAATTAATTTCATAAATACAAGAAAAACAAGCAAGATTATTTACTAGGTTTTCTCGATAATTTAAAGGCGCCTTCAAGATTCCTGAGCTATCCCTACGTTGACTCTATCGACAATTGGAGAAAGACAGCATTGCATCTCTAAAACAAATTTTAACATGACATTTGCACAAGCTTTGGTGAAAAGAAACGCCCGTTTACCCCTATGAAGTCAGATTACTAGTTAAAAGGAAATTCTCTAAACCGTCAAGTAAAAATAATAAAATGTTGAGACCCACCCTAGTTCTAACTTGTATCTTACCTGTACATGGTGACAGGTTGAAGCAATATCAATAAGATAATGGTGGAATAACCATCTAAAAAATCATAAACCTAACTCATGTCAATTTAGTTCTACACTTTAAATTTGTGTTATTTTTTTGTCAACGATTGTATTAATTTAATTTTAAATTTTTTAATAATTGGTCAATGTAATCATTTTAATCAATTTTGACCAAAAATTAATAGTATGGATGCCCACTATTTTATTTGACATGACCAGAGATCACGCGGACAATTTTGCAAAATTTTAAATGTTCTGATTTTTTTTTTTTTATCTTTTTTATATTTATATCCTCCTGGACGATAGGGATGCCACCCAAGTTCCCTCCATGTCGTGGCTCTTCTCGTTCAAGCCACACGGTACGTAATATAGACTGGACGTGGCGGCTTGAATTCTGGTTCAGGCTGCGCTCCAAGCCAGCTATATAACGTAATTATCCTCGATGCATGCGCCGACAGTAAACGCCACATTAACATCAATGCGTCTGGAGTTACAGGTCTTAACGGAATCTGGCGTTTTACTCATTCCTAGGTTTTTTACTCGTTTCCCTCTACATAGTCCTCGTCTGTTTTAATGCGAGGGACCCTGTTTAGGAATAGCCTTGTTGCTTTGCTTGGACCATGGGATTTTCAATTGAGAAGCTGAAAATGGCAGGTCAAAGTCCATTGGAAACCGAGAGCACCTGAAATCGCGGGCTCTTGCACTCGAGTTGGCAATCATCCGATCCAAGGCCATTAGCACTCCGATTAAACATTACGGATGACAGTCGTTAAATAGCGAAATTTACTTTCTGGGTTCCGAAAGAGCATTCGCAGTTTCTGGGCATGCTCTTCCCCCAGAAGTATCCACTCTTTCACCTGCGGCAAATGTTAGGTTAAACATAGTGGGCCGGAATGAAAAGGGAAACACCAACACAAGAGTTGCAGAGGACATGGAGTGTATACTAATTGCAGATTCACGAAAGGCACTGCATTTCTCATCCCGAGGGAAAATTGAATATAAGACAAAAAGCACTGCATGTACAGTAGCAGCCAAAAAGGATCAGGGGGTGATTCCCACAGGTGGAAACCACATCCTCCTCAAGAAGGATTAGAATGGGTTATGACCCAAATTTTGGAACTAAGCTCCCCATCACTTTGACGTCGGCCAGCATATACTAATTGCAAGTCTGATTGGGAGACGAACTCTCCGAGGAACTAGCTTCACCTCAAGAAGCACTAAAATAGGTTCTACTGCTAATTGCCATTTCTAGAATAACTTCAAGGTCCATCTTCTTGAGCTGGAAATTGAGGAGACACGAAAGAAGCATGTTGTTGCAGGTTAGACAAAAAACAATATCTGGAAACTTTCAGGTTAAATGAGAAGTACACAAATAAAGGAGTCAGTGTGTGCCAGTTTTGTTGCAAAAGCAGATGCGAGTGTGCAAAAGAGCAAAAGAGAGCCTTACTGCTCAAAATGAAGCCTTGCAGCAGACTCTGGGCTCTCTCAGCCTGCTCTGGAGTGCCCGATATCTTTATTACCTTCTGAGTTGCTTCTGGTTTATCCTCTAGCAGGATTACACTAGCCCCTGACAACTGCTCCAAGCAAACTCAGTCACGGATCAAACATTTCACCACTTCAACCAGATGATATCAGGTGAATGTTGAAGAATTGCAAACTTACCTCACTTATCTGAGTCAGCTTGCTTTTGGATTTTGCTATCAGCTTTGGAGCTGCGTACTCTGGTATAACAACTTCGAGGGTACTCCGTGTGACAAGCGTAACAGCAGGTACTCTATGGAAAAAGAGGGGGGCACATTTATACTGCAGCAAATTTGGCAACATTGCTGTGGGAAGTTATCATATGCAAAGAAATTCTTACCTGCTCAAGCTAGGGGCATCCTCACGACTCTCACATTCATTATACCTTCCCGTCTCAGGAGCAGAACTCCCATTGTCCTACAAATTGTCATTTGAAAATGAGTAATACAAAGAGTCAAGCTGTCCCTCAAAAGGCAATTATTACTTTGTTATATTAGATCTACATTTAAAGTAACCTCGGCATCTGACTTGCCAAATGAAAAATGAGAAGAATGTCTTCAGCTTGTCAGTATCATGCAGAAAGCCCGTGAAAAAAAGGGAAATCGAAGTACAATAATAAGCCAAGCACAACCCAACAACTAAAGAGACTAACAAAATCAGAGGGAAAACTAGGAAGAATAGATGATGTGCTGAATCTTTGACATGGGCAACCTTTGATGGCTGTGCTGTTGCAAAATTTTGCACTCCCTGCTGGGTTGCTGTCACAGAAGCGGGTAGAGCTTGAGCTTCGCGATTAGAAATACTACTGGAAGTAATCGGCTCAATTTCTGGAGGAGGAGGTGAGTCTTTTTCAGAAAGTTCCCTGTAGAAATGGTTCCGTAATATTGATGTCAACTCAACAAGGGCTTCCCTCGCTGATTTTATCTCCCCTACAATCTGGAGAAGGCAGCAACTAAATAAAATTAATCCCGTCAGTTTGGCCGTTCACAGGTACACAACTTAAAGTAACACGAAAGCCCATGTGGGATTGACAATATCCATAAGCAACACAAGATAGAAACAGAATGCACATAGAGGTGAGAGAGTGCCCATACATTGACCTTCCCAGAATAGAGATATCAAAGGCACCAAAATGGAGAATCGGGATCTAGAACCCTAGTTTGATGACTTATCTCGCACACAAATGGTAAGCAATGCATTTAATTAATCTTTGGGACTTGCAACAAGCTAAGACCAGCATGCAAGTTAAGATAAAATCAGCATGCATTAGCCATTCCAGTAATCAGTAGCCTATGAACCAAACCTGAACAAGCTCATCATCTGCAAAAGCACCGCCAGGCAGATCTCCTTTTGGAAGAATCTGTACACTTGCACCGGTCAATTTTTTTATCTCATACAGAAGTTCGTCTTTTCCCCTTAGGCACCCAATATCACTAGATGGCACAAGTAACCTTGTGGTTATAATGTTGTCTTTATCAGGAAAAAGATCAACAATCTGAGTTTGGATGTGCAACAAAGCTTCTTGGGCTGGAAAAAGTTCATCATCAGGACCCTAGTCAAACAATTAAAACAGAAACCTTCTCAGAAATTTACAATTCCAAGGTAGATCATCCTAATTTGAAATTCTTATGCTACCATGTTTGAGCTGTAAAACGCAGAATCTTTCAATTCCAATTGCAACGCATCAGATAAAATGAATCTCTAGACAGAAAAAAACAAGTTTCTGGAAGGCAGTTACCTCGTCAGATGAAATAACAATCACTTGTTCATCTGAGCCAGCCACAGGGTCACAAATCCTAACATCCACACCAACATCATTTCTTAGTAGTTCGATAATACCGACAGATTCTCCAGCAACCTTATCCATCTTTCCAATTGGACATAAGATTCGAAACACAAGTTCATCCCCATCCAATGGCTGTGTGTCATCAGTCATGGGAGCAGCCTCGGACTCTGTTGGTAAACCAGATGAACGAGAGATGTAGTTATTGCTTCTTGCATTGGTGAGACTGGGCCGTGAACTATATGAAGTCCCATCGCCAGATGAACGGCGTGTTGAGTTGTTTATGTGAGGAATGAACTCATCATCAGAAGGGAACCGCTCTGGTGAATGTATTCTCCCATGAATATGAGTGCGGTCACGATGTTGACTCTCCCTCAAGCGATGTGAAATAATTGATATTGCATGCTTCACAGCATTCACATCGCCTACAACCTATAGGTGATAAATGGAAATTAGAGACACATCAAAAAATAATCTCAACTTCACAATGTGAGGTAGACCATTTAGATATCAAGGCAGCATCAGCATACACAGTTATCAGAAGCTGAAGTGTCAGATCCTTTCGTTCCAATTATTACTCTCCGAGGTTTCTTGAAGATCATAGATATTGATAGAAAGTCCAACCCAAATGCACAGATACTTTGATGCTCAACACAACCAACAAATATACTGAATTTATGTGCTCATCTTCATGAACCCTCGTTAAGGCAGTTTGCACAGGTGATTCACGAATCAAAATACTCCGGTAAAAAAATACGAATGTCACTGTGGTCCGTTGAGAAAGAATAAGGGGAATTTAGAATGACATGGCAAATATTTAGGGACGACCAATCTGATAAATTTGGTCCTGCATGAGGCATTGGCCAAAAAGAACAATGCATTCAACTGATTAAATTTATACCCTACAAATAGCAAGAATCATAGTGAGCTACTAATTCATTACAGAAATTCAACAGTGAGTACATGATAGACAAAGTTGAAGGGTTTTGAATAACCCCCCCCAAAAAAAAAAAAAAAAAAAAAAGACAAATGATTGCAAGCACAGATGTTAAGGATCAACATTTAACAACCATCAATGGCTACAGGCTAATCCATGGAAGTCTTCTTCTCTCTTTGGAATAGACATGTAACTCGCAAAGTCTGAACATGCATTCGAATGCTTCACTTAGCTATTATCATCCTCTGTGATTCTCAGATTGGTGAGTCAGTTTAAGTCATACTACATTACACAAATAAGCTGCTCCCTGCTTCAACATAGAGAAACCTGCATTCTGAATTAAAGCAGGGAGCAGCTTTGACATTCTGTAGACAAGTCAAGGGTTTCAGGAACAGCAAAACGCTAAATCTGGAATTCATTAGAAGCATTTAAACCCTTCATGGCCATTAACTGCGAGTCCAGAGCCAACATAGCGATTATTCTAGACTTCCCTCATTCAATGCCTTAAAAAGGAAAATTCTAAAGGATAGATATGTCCAATTCCATCAAGCGATTGGCATTTTACTTCTCATTGACAGATCATCTGTGAATCGCCCATTCCATTACTTTCCCATTGAACGGATTATTATTTTGGATTAGCATCTTAAGAAAGGATTTTGCCCACACTTCTGCTGAGGGCCAAATAAAGAAAGGTCCGCACAAGCACCAAAGAGCAAGTGGAAACATCCGAGACTACGTTCACAGTCCAAGGTCACCAATCAACCCACAAACGCACAAGCAGATTGTCCAATCACTTCAGCATTCGTAATCATCTCTCCCTCACGACCCGAAAGCTTAAGTTTTGTTAATTTTTTTTTTTTTTTTTTTTTTGCTTTTTAGGCCTAATTGAATCTGCAAACCTGAACAATCTCCTCAGCCATGGTAACGCATCGAGGCAATGTGTGATCTCGGGGCAAAATCCTAATCTGAGTCTTGGTCTCAACCCTCATCTGCTCAATTATCTTCCCTCCTTTCCCCAACAAGCTCCCCACATGCATCCTCGAGACAACGAGCCTCGTCACCGCCCGATTCCCGCCCCCTCCGTCCTCGTACTCCCCACCGTTATACGCGTCACTCTCGATAATCCGGTCGTGAATCAACAGCAGGGCCTCCTGCGCGGGCGAGAAGGTCGGCATTCGCCCGTCGGGGTCCCGCCTCCGCGTGTCCGAGATCTCGATGATCCGCTCGCTGTCCCCGGCGACGAGCTCGTGGACGTTGATCCACGCGCCCGTGTGCTGCCTTATGGACTTGATGATGGACCCGGACTTGCCGATGACGCCCCCGGCCTTGGCGTCGTGGCAGAGGATGCGGTAGCTCGTGGTGACCATGAGCGAGGAGTCCTGCTGCCGGCCGCCCCCGCCGCCGCCCCCGCCGCGGTGCCGGTGCGGCGCGGCGGCGGGGCCGGGGGAGGAGTGGTGGTGGTTGTACCGGGGCTTGGCCCTGCCGAGGGCTTCGAATCGTAGTCATTATCGTAGTAGTAGCTCCTCTTGGATCTGGATCTCTCCATAGCTAGGGTTCGGGGTTCCAGAGAAGGACACGTGTTCGGAAGAACATCATAAGTCAGTGACCGTCATGATCAACTCCACCGTCGCGACATCCAGCAGGTCCGGTTCAAATCCGACAGCAGCCGATCTCTCGCCGCGGGCCAGCTTAGGGTTTCGCTGCTCGCTTCTTTTTCGGTCCGGACAATGCTAATGGAGGGGAGCTCGATTTCGAGATCGAGCTCCGGTTCAGCTTTCTCGGAGAAGTAGGTTTTCGCGGCCGATCGAGAGAGGAATCGCGCCGCCGGAGGAGGAGGAGGAGAGCCGATCGAGCCTTTTTTAGTTGGGGTTTTTTCACTGCAGCTCTCCTCCAGTCGAATCAGTCGCCGTGTGATTTGGTAATTTTACTGCTGCTTTGCTGCTGCTACTGCTTGCTGCGAAGGCGAAAGCGAGAAAGTCGAAAGTCGTGAGGGGGCGTCGTTGTCGGCTAGGCGGTGTCGTTTTGTGGGGGTCGGTGCGCGCTTTTAATGAAGGGAGCGAGAGGGGTTGGCGGGTGGTGGCACGCGCGGCGTGATTGGCTCGGCGTGTGGGGTTAGAGCGCGAATAGCGGCGCGTGTCCTTCAAACGCCGCCCTTTTGAGGTTACCGCTACGTACTTCCTTAAGACGCTGGCATGCCTGGCGATGCGTCATTTCTCGAAAAATAAATACTTCCAACAGGTGAGGGTACATTATGTATTAAATATGTATTTATATTTATATTTATAAATAAATAAATAAAAAAAGCTTAAAATGAATTTACATTAAAAATGTTAATCCATAATTTATTATAATTATTCATTATTTCAAATTTAATAAATTCAGTTCCATTTCAATAATCAACAAAATTTTGAGAAAAAATAAGCAAATTCATACGCATTGGAAGAGAAAATAAAAAAACTTAAGGTGTGAATTATATATTATAGGAAGTGAGAGTTAGAAGATAAAATAATTTTTTTTATATTGTAAAGGTTATCTATATTTTTATTTTTTACTATATTTATTTTTTTTATTTTTTGCATATATATATATTAACCAATCATTTATTATTTTTTTTTAAATTGACCTCAAGAAAATTTGCATGTTAAAATTTTAACTCCAATGTCCAAGAGTGTCAAGAAAGCTAACAAAGTATTGGATTTTTCGACACGTGTTGATAAATGTTAAAAAGTGTCCAATAGTGTCGAATAATATTTTACACATGTCGAAGTGCCTTATACAATATGAAAGCTCTCGGAGATTACTAGTACTTCCTAACTCTTTTTTTTTCTCAAGGGATAATTATTCAAATAATCATTAAATTTTGATCAAATATATAATGTGGTCCCTAACATTTTAATTTTGTTCAAATGCACAAAACCTTACCAACCCTTGACATATTAAATATGTAACCCTTGAATTTTAGCTTTGCAATATTGTCATTGAATTTTTAATTTGTTCGGTACATATTCAAGTTAATCCTTAGACTGTATGGAAAATATTTAATATTAATCCTTCAATTACTTCACCCTCACAAAAATGCAAAGCATTTTCATATAATTTGAGAAGTAAATGGAGTATGAATGAAAAATTTCAAAATCACATCAAACAAAATGAAAATTTATAAAGAAATTGCATATTGGGCCAAAATTTCTTGATTATTAATGTCATTTTTCCTTTTCTTATGGTTAGCATTCTTGAAATTTTAATAAAAACTGATTTCCCCTTTTGCTTTTGCTCAATTCTTTGCTAAAAATTTCATTGCATTTTTTTTAAATATTTTTGCAAAACACATATACATGTGCTAATAATAGTTATATTTCAAATTCACAATTGATGTTGAAATATCAAAAAATAGATAAAATAATTTCGTCATGCCATACGAATGAATGAAAGTACTTGACTGAATAAATATAAATTACAACGAAAGCTCAACCATGACATAAGGTTCCTGTGTTTTTAGTGAAAAGAGAAAAGACACATAAAAATACTCGAGGAAGTCACCTGCCTTTATATCCCTGGCATTACTACAAGAAATATGTACATGCGCGAAGGTCGGATGTGCTTGTTAAGCGAATTCAGGTTAGCTCATTTAGGATTGAACTTCACATGACCTTTTGGGCACGGTCATATACTCACGTAGGTCTATAGGGGTCGTATATCTTTCCTTTATATATGTATGCCCAAAAAATGACAAATAAAAAATCTGTGCAAACTCTCTAAAAATTAATCATCAAAAAAGACGAAAATTGCCACTCTATAATGAAAGGTTTTCTTTAAAAAAAAAGTAAAAACTGTTTTATTATTGAAGACGGTGGGCGGGCCGGGTCAGGGCCCGAAGCAAGCTTCGCCCACACCCGTCCCAAAAAATAATCTGGGCCAAGCCCGATCATTTTCGGGCGGGCCAGGCGGGTCCTCGGGTCGCCGCCCGTCGATGAAGTTGTAGAAGGGAGAGAGTGGATATGTCGAATCTTGTTCGCGGAGAATAAGGATTGGCCATGGCGCTCCGCTCCTTCTCCTGCTCCTGCTCCTGCTCGCTCCTTTCGCCGCCGCGCCGGCGAGCTCGCCGGTTCGTTCTTCGTTTCTCAGCTGAACCCATTCTCCAAACGCCTCGCTCTAACGTTTCCCCCGTCTCGATTCGACAACCAATCCTTTTTTTTTTTGCAGAAACGATCGGTAAATGCACGGGCGCCGGCACTTTCGTCGAAGGCACCGCTTATGGTCTGTCTCCTTCTCTCTCTGTCTCTCTCGCCGGTACTGTCGTTTTGTAAGAAGCGCGATGGTGCTAGTCTCTCGGTGAAATGTGAAGCTTTGGCTGCGTCTCGCTGTTGCAGGTGATTTCGCAGTCGGGGAGCGGGGGGCGCGGCCGACGGGTGTGGCGGCGGAGAAAGCTGGTACTTTTCGCTTGCTTATCGCGGAATTTTTAAAGGGTTTGTGGTTTTGTGGGGGCATTGTCGATGTCGTAGGAGCAAAACTGATGGGGCTGTTTCGCTTTCGGTGCTGGTTCAGCAAAGGGGTTAGCTGCGGCCGTGACGATAGCTTAGTTTATAATGCGTGTCTAAACACGCGAGAACTTGTTTGAGCTGATGGGGATGTTTTTTTTCAGTGCTAGTTCGGCAAAGGGGTTAGATTCGGCCGTGACGATGGCCTAGGTTGTAATGCGTGTCTGAACACGCGAGGACTTGTGTGAGCCGATAGGGATGTGGTCGGGGTTCTGACCGGATTAGTTTAATCCTCGGATTGGAGAAGGAATATAAGGAGGAGGAATTGAGTTTGCCTGACATTTTGGATTTCTTGGTTTGGTTCACTGGTCTTGCTTGTGAAGTGGGATAAGGATTGAATCGCTTGATCAATGTGTAATAGACTACGCAGCTTGGTTCTCTCTGCTTTATAGGTTCGGCTAGAGTCCTGGTTCTTATGTTGAACTCTTTCAACGTGGTATAGTCGGTGAAACATGGGGACAAATTGTGCTTATTAAGGACAATTTGCGACATCAACACGCAAAATTTATGGAGCATTTGATGGCTACTTGAAGTATACGGGATGTTGATAGCGATAAAATTATGTGAAGCTTTTCATGGTCAAATGATTGATAGGACTACTTCAATGAGTTAATGAATTGCTTGCATTGCAAGGAGTATCCATTAGGGTTACTCCGCATGTACTTTCTGAATAGTTTATTTGTCCATTATATACTTTTGCAGGTCTAATGAAATGCTCCCTTTGCATTCTGGTTTACCTAAAATAATTTGTCTCACCATATCGGCCGGCACCTATCTTTGGGTGTGTTTAACAGCACACTCTGCCGCCAGACATTTGTTAAAGAGAATACTTTACCCGTGTCGTCTCTTACATATATGTTGTATGACAGTAATCATGGTTCAGTGTAATAAAGCCTAGAGTCTTAACTACACCTGGTTTTGAGTGGAATGGCGAGCACTTGATATGCACTTCGTCAAGATGATTTCTTTGGCCAGAATTCTTCAATGAAATGGCTAAGATAAAGTTGCTGGCTGATTAGATGTCTGCTATCTGAAACCTTGGCATGTGATCTTTGAATATCTTGAAAGTAATTTCACAGTAGATCCTTTTGTTATTTTTGGAGCATCAAAGTAATCTCCCAAGTTATGTATAGAATAGAATAGTTCTTTTGCTCTAGCCTTTTACCTAGAAGATCTCTTCTATCTTGGCAGACAAAGAAAGATGACTTGTTGCAATACAAAATGGAGAGGATTCCTTTCCTCGAGGAGCAGGAGAGGAAAATAAAGGAAACAGGAAAGCTATTGACGATGGACATTGAGAGGCTTCTGCTGTCAGAGGATAATCGGTTTGATTTCATTAATGATGTTGCGGCTGAGGCGAAGGAGTATGTAGAGAACAACAGGGACGAGTACGGTGGCACAAAGAAAGCCATCCTTCATGTGCTCAGTAACCGCGTGAATGATTCTGGGTTTTATCGACCAGAGGCATATTCAGAGTCTGATCCCTTCAGACCGGGGCCTGGTTACTTGAAAGAGGAATTTACCTGAGTGTCCACAGAGTCGCCATGTAGTGATGTTGCAAAGTTTGGCCGCCAATTCGACCTTGTAATATAAATCATTTTCGAGTTATTGTTGTTCGATGCATCTGACAATTGCAGTATATACTATACATTTTCGCATATACATATCTTAGCTGAATTAGAACATATAAGTGTTTACTAAAACGAGATTGGTTACCAGAGTAGATAGTGGATTGAGGGATTGAATTCATGAAACTATACAGAACAGTGTCCCTTGTTTACTCTTGTTTGCTTGTCAACTTGGAAAAGACCATATAACATTTTTGGTTCGCATCAGTTTTCCGTTCTGCTATAAGTACAAGTTTCATTATGAGAGACTATAAACAGGATAATAAGTCGTACGTGGATAAGGGTGGATGCTTCACGAAACATCGATGCATATGACACCACTTTCTCCTTGTTTCCTCTTGTTTGCTTGTCAAACTTGGAAAAGACCATATAAGATTTTTGGGTTCACATCAGTTTTCCCTTATGCTATAAGTACAGATTTCATTATGCGTGACTATAAGCAGGATAATAAGTCATATGTGGGTGGGTGTGGATGCTTGACGAAGCATTGAATCCTTCTGACACCATTTTCTCCTTGTTTCCTCTTGTCTGCTTGTCAACTTGGAAAAGACCATATAACATTTGTGGGTTCACATCAGTTTTCCCTTCTGCTATAAGTACAGGTTTCATTATGAGAGATAATAAGCAAGATAATAAGTCATGTGGATAAGTTTGGATGCTTCACGAAACATTGATGCTTATGACCTAATTCTGCAACTGGCGTCGTCATATGATGTTCGTGTAGAGCAAGCAACCCGGACGTTGTCTTTTAGCGCGAGCTCGATAAATTGGCTAGTAAAAATTTCCTCATCTGCGTGAGTAACATTCACATGTAATGGGGAAATTTTCCTCGTTCAGACAGTTGGGTAGGAAACCTTTCATTCTATGCATAGTTTTCCATAGAAGACCTCAAAGCGATGGACGGTGAAATTTCTGGTTGCTCAAGCCTCAAGGCGAGTTCCGGTTGTTCTCGTGAATGGAAACACATGGCAGCCGCACGATAATTAAAGCTCGAAAATTCAGGTACTCCGTCATAAATATCATACCTCAGAGGTTTATTATTACACCATCAGGACAGACATTACAGTGCAGACATTACAGTGCGTGACATTTCTACTTGGCTCGAATGGTACAATACATATATGGTCTCTCGACGCATTACGTTAATATCCGAGAGAGAGAGAGAGAGAGAGAGCGAGAGAGAGAATCAACGATTATTCTTGCAGCCCTTCTTCCGGGGATCATGCTTGGGATTGGCGCACACGTCTTCGTAGTCAAGGAGGCTTTCGGCCATCATGAGCTTCCTCATTTTCAGTCTTTCACCAACCTTTAAGGAGATCCAAAAAAATAAATGTTACCAACGACAAGCTTTTTAAGGTCTATTTTCACTCAACTTCATATCAGACAGAAGCACTATCAGAACCAAGAAACGAAATCATTATTTATAGCTTAAAATTTCTTCTTCAGAATGGGGAAACTTTGGCATATGTTCATCTTCACAACTCTTCTAGGGTACACACTGCATGCTTGCATGCACCCCAAAATGCATGCATATAATCACATACACGAATGATGTTGTGTTTCGTGCAAACTATACCTTAGGAAATGAGGGTTTTGCGCCTGAACCATCAACCTCCCCCGGCAAGCCTGCAAAAAATGAATAATATCCGTCATGTAAATTGCTACACACTGAATACATCGAGTTCTTCGAATCCCCGATGTGGACATTGGAAATCTTTTTTAGCTAATGTCGAGATTTGAGATGGAGATGCTCACCTAGGGAGAAAGAAATCATCAGCAACATCAGGAAAACGAGAACGAGGGTCTTGACCTTAGGAGCCATGGATACGATCCTTGTTTGCTTCCAAGATTGTTCAGCTTTGTTGGAAGCAGGGGACGATGGTGTGGTGGGGAAGAGAGGCTTGCCTTCTATTTATAGGTAACAAAGTTTGCATATGTGGTCTCTAGATATGGAGGAGCATTATTGCAGTTTCGTCCCCCATCTTTGAACTTTTAAGTTTTAGTCCCTACAAAATTCCTTTTTGCCTTGGACTTTTGTCTTTGGCCCTTGTCTGTGTCCGATATGAGGTACAAATCACAATAATGGATCTAGAAATTTTTTAGGAATGATTACAAGTAATCGAGTATGCTTGTTTTCAGCAATTAAATTAACCACATTCTCATAATTTCCCGATTTTTCTTTCGTTCAAGCTTTGTTAATTCTTTCGGGCCAACTTGAAATGAAAATATTCGAACATCAACTAAATTGTATTCTCTTCTGAGAAAATTAATGGCAGGAAAACTTATTTCTTTTATGCTCGATTTATTTAGCATTACTTGAAAGCCTAGTGAGTGGGTGTGAGGGCCCCTACTATGCTAAATGTAACCCCGTCTCTCGTCACACAATACTGTCTAAAAAAAGGGTTAACGGGTCACATACAAAGATTTCAATTGATTACTCTAAACTTGTCTAAAAAAATTCCAACGGGTCACATACAATGATTTTGATTGATTACTCTAAACTTGTAAAACAAAGTAAATTTAGGAGTCGAAATTGACGGATTTGATTGTCGAAATCAAATGCGAATATGGCGGATCGTCGACGCGGCACGTATGCTGTTATTCACTTCATGTTAATCGTCAAGTGGTGGGCATAAGCCACAAGCGGAGAAAAGCTGTAGTCATGGTGCAACCCCACTCAAGTTACTCAACAACAACAGAATGATGATGGAATGCATTACTTTTCCCTTTCAGCCCACAACGATCGAAGTCAACTCTACTGTGTCCGTCTTGTCGCATTCGCCGATCGTCTTCTCCCAAAAGAAAGCACTCGGATGGTTGAGGTGATGGCCACAGTCCTCTGCAACATCTGCATGGCTTTTCTGGGTGTTCGTCTGTCATTTGTCACCTTCTTTCCCCCCTCTGTTCTTGCACAAAAGACGGGGCAATTTCTCGCCTTCTTTTTGTACGAGTCGTTCTTCCTTCTCCTCGCCCTTTTAATGAGCATGATAGGCACAGGGACTCGTCTTGCCTTAGTGCTACTGCTAATTGCTATCCATACTTTCGCGTTGGTCAATCAAGCTAATGTCTAGTACTCATTGTTGTAGTCTGACCTCCATGCAATGCCGACATGACATGCGTAGGCGGTTGAAATCGGGGGTTTAATATGGTTCGAATCGGCACCTTCCCGATTCAAGTGAGAATGTCATGAGATGGTTTCTCATTGATTTTCATCGTGAAATTGGTCACACCAATATGTGAATAACTATTAGCTCGCATCAATGCGATGCTATCATAATATCTAGTTGCATAGATAATCACGGTCGTTCATTTGTCGTTTTTCCCAAATGAAAATGAAATATCTTTGGTGGGAGACATATAAAGTAAACATTTTTCGTTGGAGAATTTCCAATTCTTTCTCCTTTTTCCGTGGTACCAAACACCCCCCCGTTTTAGTACACTGTTACCGGTGCTTTGATCCTCACATTTCGGCTTTCGACACTTTCGAAAATGAATTGGATGGAGACCCAAGACAGGGAATGGAGAAGGAAATGGCACACAGATGAGATCATAGTGGCAAGCATTTGGAGTTCGAAATTCTATGTGTGATTTTGATATTCTCTATGGTTTAGGGAGCCATTAGTGAAGAGCACTACCAAAAGAGGAGACAGCTCGACATGTCGATACTGTGCCGATCCGACTTTATTAGGACCAAAAGTTAGAAATTTAATCATCGCTTGGGGAGACAGAAGGGTGGTTAATGATGGGTTTTGATTGACTAATGAAAGTGCTTTGAGCTCTTTGCTTTTGGAATTGTTCAAGGTTGTCAGGGCTACAAAACAGCGATACCATTGTAAGTTTTAATTACAAGAATTCTTGGCATAGGAACTAGGAAGCATCTTGGGAGTGATACTCATTTCGGATTAATCTGATGTGTTGAGCTAATTAGTTGCATTTAGTGCGTGGAAACTAGATGATTTAATGTTTTTTAGGGGTTTTCTTTCCTGAGTTCTAGTCTATACATATGAGACATAATGTAAAAATGACTATTGAGCATTTAATGGGGTTTTATTTGTAATGCCAACAAAATTCAGCTCAAAATAATTTGGATTGATCAACCAACCAAATGTTCAATCAATAAATTTTTTCTTACATTTATATAAACACAATATGCATCACACACATAAGAAAAAAGGTTTTTGGGTATCAATGATGCAAAATTAACTAATCAATATTTTATTCTTCAATATAAAAACCATATGAAAGGCCTTGGTGGTGTATCACATATAGCCATTTAAAGTGAGCACAACTATGTGGTAATATTTTTGGAATTTTGGCTTGTCAAGGGAAATCGACAATTTGAAACAAAAATCTTAATTTTAATCATTTATATCCCTTAGGAAAAGAGGCAATTGAAAATATTTTCATTATTAACAAAAAAAATGTTTAACCATGAATTATTGTTGTTAACGGAAATAGATTTTATTAGCTCATATTTGTAAGCGATAACAATGATTAAAAGCAGAAAAATATTTTTCCAATTATTGATTCTTCACAAAACAAACAGAGATGTGAATTACTTACCATGTGGGATCCAAAATCTAATCTAGGCTTTCCAAGATTAGAGCAAAACCTTCCAATATATACTTTAAATATCTTTGAACCAGTTAGGCCTTGGTTGGTGGTTCATGCCAGTGTATCTTTTCTTGAAGCCTTCTCTTTATGAAAATGGTGTTTTTAAGGTCGAAAATAGAATAGCTCTTTTTACAATTGAGGAATCTTTGTTCTTTTTTCATACTCTACAAGCGGAACCTTTCTTCTAATGCAAAGATCAAAAACTTTTTGAAGAAAATGGATTACGTGCATTATTTCTACTGTTTTTTCAATCCTCCAAATTGTTTTCCTTCGAAATTTTTAAGTTGTGTGAATATTACTTCGCTCTTATTTCGCTCTTCGCGTATGGACTATGCATTGTACCATTGCATTTGCTCTCATGGAATGAACTAGTTTTGGATGAGAAAAGGTCTGCGCTGAAACCGGTTTCAGGTAAAGATTGGCAGATTTGCAGCTTGTGAACAAGCTGAGGTGAGCCTCAGGATCATGGGAACATGTAAATTTCTCTTTCTCAGTACAACCCATCAACGAACTTCGAGATGCGTTTGACTAGAATCTTGTGGTAGATGCTGCATGCCTGTCCTGAATGGTCCCTCCTAGATCGCTCGCGACGTCCATGTCTATAATTGGACGGACCGAATCCATGACCTATATATTTTGCAATCTTACCTTAACGGTCCTGCTATGACCATGACCATGACCGCGATTGCGATTGCGATTGCGATTGCGATGAACGTGCTCGCCCCAAGGGTCAGATCAATAGTTGGTAGGTGGCCATCACAAATGTCCTTGTGGATTTGGATGGCATGAATTGAAAGGGAGGACTGAAGAAAGTGGTGAGTCCTATTCATTTTGAAACTCTTGGTGTGTGTGTGCGTGCGTGTTCCCTTCAACTGATCAATGCACTATCTTCCAAATGCAATCGTTTACTTTTTCATCTATCTTCAGCGTCTGGGTGAAGGAGAAACTTGAATGAATCTGAACAGAAAATTTCAGTTTGACCAAACAGAAAAGAAGAAGCTAGATGAGGGAATTGAACCAACTCCACTTTCTGCATTTGCGAAAGGCATTTTCTATGTGGTGGAAAGTCATGTCACTGAAAAAGAAGGAGCACAAGCACATTCTATGAACTACCTCAAAAGCATTACAGTCCCAACCATATCTTCTTACTGATTACCTCAGCAAGAATTTCTCACATTTTGAGGTGGGGGCTAATCTGCATTCAAAGAATCTCTTTTTCAACCTTCATCTGTTCAGGAAATGAGAGGAAAAAGAGAGCCTTCTCGTATTGACCTTTAGTTACCGCGTATCAACCATCTTTTAGCTATGCTGCACGATAAGAAAACGACTCTCGTAGCCCCGTAGACCAGAAGGGTCCGACCTACCGACGAAAATGCTGAAATTATTGCTTTGGTTTGGCAGGGTCTTTTGTTAGGACTTTCCTCCATTGGACCAAACTCGTAAAGAAACCTAAAAAAAGATGAATTTCGATTTGTTTACTTTGGATTAATGATGAGGTTTGAATGCGGCATATATTTTGGAAACGTATGACAAGCTTATGTGACATGTACCTTTTGCTTTCGCTGTTCATTAGCAACTTTTCACCTGGTTTCAGCGCACGCTTTGGATTAAGAAGCACGAATCTGCTTCTCCTGGGAAATGAAAGGTAGATCTCTAGATGGAATCATATGATATTTTTTCTGTCATTTTCACTAAGCCTTCTTCACATCGATGATATTTTAGGCCATTAAAGACTGTAACAAGCCTATAAGCACACACGCTAATATGTAAAAGGCCGAGGAAGTAACTCCTAAATGAATCTGTAAAAGAAAAAACTCATGAGATGGCTGATTGTCCTTTCAAAAATTTGCAGGTCATACTGGAAATTTTAGGAGACGACCTAACATCTGTTTCTTAAGTTCTGATTTTTCTCTCAAAAAAGCTTTCCATTTTCCCCTCTCTCGTGTTTTTCCGACTCCTGAAAGTTCTTTGAACAAAGATTGTGCCACTGCTGATGGTGGAGTTCTCTTTGCAGGAAAGTCCGAGATTAATTGAGTGACGACAATCCATTTTCAGAGTTCATCGTGCATTTCATCGTCCTCCTCATCCTCCTCAAAGAGCGAGGCGTAGAACATATACTCGTGGTTAAGCATCTCCTCAAGGCTTAATTTACTGTCTTTGTTGTCATCGGCCTGAAAATAACATCAGTGCAAAGATGAGAAAAATACGTATAATGCTGGTAAAGTCATCGCATGTCATTTTCAGATAGTCACATAATGTTCTGTTCCAAAAAACTACATTTCCGATCTCAATTATAAGAGCGAGCTTCTACTAACCTCACGGATCAAAAAAGCAGTGTAATATTTAGCATGAGATAACTCTCCAGGATTCAAATAATGGAGTATTGGTATCATTTCTTCGACTTCCAGGAGTCTGCATGTTGAGGTCATTGAGTGCATCAGCAGATATTGGCTGTGAATCTCTCTGAGGGCTCGGCAGTTTAGTCACGTGAATAAAATAAGCACAGTAACAAAAAGCAAAAAGAACAATGATGCAGTGCGCATACTTATTGTTGTTCACATCGAGATTGGTGAATTTCTGTTCAGGTGTAGGCACATGACCACCATGGGCGTCGAATTCCACATAGTTCTTGTAGATATCATAGATGTGATCCTTGAACTCATCAAGGTTGAGTTTACCATCACCGTCGTAGTCCATTTGCCTGAAGGCATAGAATCAAATTAAGGCAAAAGGAAGAAATGAGTTCATTTAACGGGGGCATAATCTTCTTCCAGCGTGCAAAAGATTACCTATACAGTAAGCTAGCAATTTGGCTAAAGACAAAGCAATCTTGCATCATCTACTGATAAAGTACTTGAGGTTATGATCATGGATCATGCCTTACTTCAGTTTTTGCAAGAGAAGCCATTTCCAGATTTCTGTGTTGTTACTATCTTCGGGATGCAAGAAACTGCAGCAAAGCATCGATTTTTCCCCCCAGTCAGAATGGCTTTCTTCTAATTTTGGCGTGAAAAAAAGGAAAAAGAAATGGGTAGGCAATAGAAATATACTCCATGAACTCATTAAAGCTGAGGGTTCCGTTTTGGTCGACATCGGCATTAAGGAATTTCTCCTTCCACCACCCGGCTTCACCGTGTGCAGAACCATTTCTCTCTGTTGAAAAACTCCTAGCGTCACTTCTCGATCATCACAACATCTTATCATTCGTAAACTTTTCTTTGTCATTGTTCTTGCTAATACTTTCTAAGTTGACAAGAAGTCAATTCGGGGCAAAGACTAAATTAACCCTGTTACTTAACGGATTCCCTCCCTCTGTATTCTTGAGAATTAAACGATACCAACTTTGATCAGAGCAAGAATTAAGAAGATTAGACCGATTAATATTGTCCATGAAGTCACCTATGTCTTCATCTGAGAACTGAGGAAGGTACTCCCTGAAGGAAATAGCCCCATCTCCATCCTTGTCGAAAAACGCCAGCTCCTTCTGTGTCTGATAGGCCAGCCTTTCGTGCGCTTGGCCCACGTTCCATGCCTCGAGCTCGTTGAAGCTGATCTCCCCGTCCTTTGGCGCGTCGTCCAACAATGGGAACAAGAACAATAGCCTCGAGGTGGTGTTGAGCTCGCCCTCGTCCGTTAAATACTCGTTCCTGCTGATCGGAGAACCGATTCCCATGCTTGCCGGAGGGTCTTCTTGATCCGCGTGTTCCCCTTCTCGCCTTCTCTCCAATTCGGTCACGAGGGGGTCGAAAGTCGGGTGGGATAATATGATGCCTAGACGGCGGTTTGAGCAGAGGTGGTTGCGACCCTTTTGGCCCATCGGGGAGAAGATTATGAAGGCGATCAAGGCGGTAGCGGCAAGGGCATAAACCACCGCCTTTGCCATTTTCGGATGCTTGGGGTGGTGGGGTGGGGGATTTCCAGGAAAGAGAGAATGCAATGGAGGGAGGGAAGAGGCAAAGGAGGTGTGGGCGGGAAAGACGGTTGATGACGGTTGGGAGTGAGGGGCAGAGAAGAGAAGTCTGGGAATAATAGCAAATAGCCACAATTAATGCACACTTTTAAGGAAATGGATTTTTCTGATGCTTGGCAAAAGAGGTTTAACTGTGAATTGCTGGTCCTTTAGCTTGTTGGTGAGTCATAGTTCTTATTAAATTGACTTGTTTCTTTTTGGTTCGATAACTTACCAATTCTAATACGGAAATACCAATTTTATTCAATATGGTCAACTCTTATTTGAATCACTTGTCAATGTCAATTAAGGCCAATTCTGAATTACCTACTTTTATTCAAGTTATCAATTCTTATTTCTAGTCACTAATTCTTTTCGAGTTTCTCACCATCTATTTTCAAATGAAATTACCAAACCAGTTTTACCTTAAAAACTATCATTTGAGTTTGGAGTCATAAAATTTTCCTGACCAACTTTTGAAAAAGTAAACGACTCTTGATTCAAATTCTGAACCTTTATTTAAGTTAAGCCTTGACACTGTCTCAACAAAATTACCTACCTTTTTTCTTTTCTTTTTTTCGAATCATTTACTATCAAATCGTTTCCGTATAACCAGCTTTTCTAACAACTTGCCAATTCTCAACATAGTTACCAACTCGTGCGTGATCAAATAAAGATTAGAAAGTAACTCAAATAAGAGTCGCAAGAAATGGTGCGTGGACCATTAATTCAATCACCAAGGGCGAGCCTGATACGAGTGTTCCTTGCCCGCTCCTCCGGCCTGTACCCTGCATAAGAAGATCCATTCCTAGGGGGAGAGGACTATAAAGACAAGGCAAAAATTCCATCCCAGAAACACAAGCCCCCTCCCCATCGGATCTCAGATTAATGCCTTCCAGGAACGGCTTTCATTTTCCTTTACCGAGATTCAACGTGCATTCTGAACAATATCGCATACACGATAGGACTAAGGACTGACAATAGCGCCCCCAATATCCATGTAGAATGCTGACTGGAACATAAAAACAAAACGAACAAGGAAGATAAGTCTATATATAGCCATATGTACATCACGCGGCGATTTAGATGAGCATTTCGTGGTCCCTAGGAGGAAGAACTGAGTTAGAATTGGGATTTAGTCTGCATGCACTGCAGCAGATCGCATCCAGGGCCAATCTGACTCGCAAACATCATGAGGAGTGTTGCCATCATTGTCCTTCACATCCGTGCTTGCATTTTGCTTCACAAGGAATTCGGCAATTCCTTCTCTGTCACATACAACGGCATAATGCAACGGAGTTTGGCCCTCATCGTCCTACCACACAGGACAAAAAAGATGTACTTAAATGTGAACATTGAGATGACTCCACATGCTATGCCGAATAAATGCACATCATCAGACCGTGTTCCTTTGACATAGTATCCTTGACCGACACTAAATTTATTATGACAACAAAGTTCTACTTTCCATCGAATATCTGTTTCCTTCTCTTAAAGGAATTCTTAAAAAGACTGCACCAGGATAGCATATCTGCAGGCAAAAGTAAACAAAATACCTTCGCGTTTACATCAGCATCCTTGCTGACAAGCATTTCCACAACCTTTGAATGACCACGGTCAACAGCCCAATGCAGTGGGGTCCTACCTTCACTATCTGCAATAATGTCACATGGTCTCAAGGGGTGAGAAAAAGCATATTACCAATGCTCCTTTTAACTCCCATCTTAGCTAAATGAAGCACACAACATAACGCACTTTTCCCCAATTGAGGGGGGTATAATGTTCTACATCTAGAGTGAAACCGCCGTATGAAACTTGACACCACTCTTTGGATGACAACTTGAGAGCCTTGACCAAGAAAGACAATGACACATCGCCAAATTTTCAAATTTGAGCAAAAACCAAGAATCTACAGCAGTTCACAATCCAAACCTCATTTGTGCTTTGATGTCCCATATGCAGTAAACAAATAATGTTGACAAATGTTTGTCAAAGAGTCACAAGACAATAGCCAGCAGACAGCATCAGATGAATCAAAATTTTTCAGTGTAATAGCTCAAGTAATATGGAACCATTTTGAAGTAAAGCATTCCACTTTATTCTAATATCGGATCACACTGTTTACACCACATTCTTGGTTAGCTGATTCCTTGCAACTGAAAATCACTCACTCGAGCAGATGTTCAAAGATAGCTGTGTATCTTCCAGCTGTAAAATAAAAACTGCCAGAAAGGCCGGTCACCACAATTGTCGATGCCATCTCCAAACTATGACGTTGCTTCAACAAAGCATTTTACATCACAAATGTTCCTCTAATTTTGGGTTTTTTTCCCCCCGCTATGAGAAATCATATATCAGAGGCTTAAAACTACAACAAGCATAATAAACTAATAGAAGATTTTGAGCACTTGTCATCAGAATAAAGACTGCAAGAGTGATGTAAATACCTTTCACATTAACTGAAACACCAGCTTCAACGCATTTAAGTAAATTATCTATTTCGCCTTCTCTAGCAAAAGCATGTATAGCATCCAGTTTCCTGAAACATGACACAGATTGGTTATAAGTGCAAAATCTTTCTCACAAAATACAACCTTTTCACACATCTCTACTGTACTGGAGTCTGTTTCCATCTTTCAGTTACCAAACCTAACTCAACAAACTTCTTTGGCAGTGATTGACAACATATACATGATGATAGATAGCCCTATAGCCCAACATGCAAGTGGAGAAAGTATAATGTGCACTATACAGTCGTACTGTAAGTAATGTCAAAGACAGCTAAAGGAGAACGTGAGAATAATCTTTCAAGGAGCAGGCAACCTAGCTATAGCAATACAAGGAACTTACGACTCAGTTCCAGGTTCCTCGTGCACAAATGTGCTAAAAACTGGCCCCATCGGTCCTTTGGCCTCTGTACTTGGTGCATCACCATGACTGCCTTTGCTCTTCTACAGATTTAAGCGCAGAAAATAGGACCTACTCAAAGGAAGATTCACAAAATCTTAAAACACTGGCAACCTGGACATCAAGGGATTAGATCTCACCATACTTGAGCCAGCAATCCAAGAAGGATACAGCTCAGTAACAATGTCGATGTACTTCTGCATCGCTTCTTCAGGTGGCATCGCACCCAATTTATTCCATGCTTGCCTGAACCAACCCCCAAAAACTGCTTCAAATTTAGTATTTCGAGGTAAAAACAAGCAATCATCTACCAAAAACAAGCCATGCTAACACCATCCATTAAAATGAGAGAGCATTTTAGTACAACTTCTCAGCTATCGCGTCATCCTCAATAACACCATTTCCATAAATAAAAGTTGGTCCTCTGCAAATACACAGGGTAATATGAACTGACGATAGTGGATTAGCAAGAGCATAAAAAAAAAAAAATGAAAAAATTCAATCAATTCGCTATCCATGACTCACGAAGGTTTTCATGTAGGTAAAAACTTCTCAGTTACCATGTCATCCTCAATAACACCATTTCCGTAAATAAAAGTTGGTCCTCTGCAAATACATTTAAGCTTCATAAAAAAAATTGAAAAAATTCAATCAATTTCCTGTCCACGACTCGCGATGAGTGTCCACGTAGGTAATATTTAATCTTCATAACACTCTGATGTCCTTGTAAGCTGAATTTGGCTGAATTTTGTACGGGGAGGATTGACCAGACATTTTAAGTAATTAAAAGGATTTGACAAGAAATGTTGACGGTACAAGGACTTGATTAGAAAAGTAGATGAAGTACAGGATTTAAGCAGTAAAAGTAGCTGCTCACAAGGTACAGCTCGTAGTCTTATTAAAGAAGCCTGCATTGATGCACCACACAGCTTAAGCAGGTGGAATTTCCTAGGCCCTTCCAATACAAACCTTGGATCCCAATTCTCAAGCATCTACACACTGCTGTTCTCCTGAGTAACTACATAGATAGTGCATAATCATTTGCAAATCTGAAGGGAACAATGCTGCACTCCTTAGACTCAATAAAGAGCAACATCTAAACGGATATAGAACTACTCTACATCAGCACCTCCATGAACACCTGCAGTCTCTTGTTATAATGGACTGTGATATAGCACCTACAACATCAACCCTGAGAAGTTACGGATGTAGACTAAACTACCGTTGCAATATGACTAAACTCTACATCAAAAGTACCACTTTTTTTCTCTTTCTAACAAAATCAACTGATGTTTCCCTAAATCAGTCTCAGTGTCACCATCAACCTCTTCTCTCATTTTTCTCGTCGATCCAAATCAATCAACTTCATCAAAGTAACCTAGAAAGCAAGAACGTAAAACCACGGATGAACAAACCCTACCACTTAGCCCTCGCAGTCATTTTCAACGCGGATGGCTGCGGCGCAGTGCACGGCCCCTCGGTCGCAATCTTATACAATCCATACAGCTGCAACTGAACATCACTCGACACTCTCTGGGAAAGGCGATCGGCCGCGGCCGCCGCCACGAACGCCGTCGCCGCGCTGAAGATCTCGTCCAGCTCCGTGCTCTCCACCCCCTCCCAATCGCTATCGCTGCCGCCGCCCTCGTCGTCGGTCCCCGCCGCGCTCTCGTTCCTCACGCTGCCGTGCTCGGCCACCACCGAATCCGAGTCGCGCGACTCGCCGCCACCGTCGGCCCCGTCGGGCTCGGCGGCATCTCCAGCTCCGGTGCCCGGCCGCTTCGCCGCCGCCACCGCAGCCGGGGGCCGGGGGCGGGGGCGGGGCGGGGGCGGGGGCGGGGGCAGGGGCGCGGGCGACGGTGAGGCCCTCTTCCTTGAAGGTGAAGAGCAGGGAGATCAGCTTCGCGAGGAGGTAGGAGAAGATCAGGCCGATGAAGACCGATTGCAGGAGGGGTTGCCAGTCGCCGCCCATGGCTGCGCCGCCGATCGCCGCCGGAATGCCGCGGGGAAACCCTGGCGGAGGGAGGGAGGGAGGGGAAACGGCCGGACGGAGGCGACGGTTCGGGCGCCGGACGAGAGGAATCGCGGCTCTAGCTCGCGCGGATCATCGGAGGGGGCGAGAGCAGACGGCGAAACCCTGAAATTTCGCGGATTTTAGAGAGAGAAAGGAGAGGAGAGAGAGAGCGCCGCAGAGAAGGACAGCGGAGCGCGACGGTGGCCGGTGGGGGTATGCCTGGGGGCCTTTTTGTACGTTTGTCGCGGGTGGCGATTTCGTGGCCGCACGTGCGTGCGGCACGCCCCGCGGAGCTGGGGCACGGGCCGGGTCGCCGCCGCTCTCGGGTTGTTAGGCCGGCGGTTCACGGGTGATCCGAACATCGAGCTAAATCTAGTATTCAGAAGGCCTCCTCATCAAGCTGCTTGAAACACATTGAGAAACTATAATACAATGATGTCAGCCCACCATGCTCTTAATTCGCATCGGTCCACCGCCCATGTTCGAGAGCCCGTTTCATATCTCAATCGGAGAGAACACTCGTCTTTGCACTATAAGCTTGTGCTCGACCATCCGATAGTAATCAATCAAGTCATTGAAATTTCCAAATTGCTCATTATCTTATCAAAGCCGATGAAATCGTACTCCGAGGCTGAAGCTGTCTTCATACCCTTCTTCATCATTTTCGACCTATGGCTGTCACTAATTATTGGTGCGAGCCAGTTGATCGAAGAACTCGGAGTCGGGAGGAGATTCCCCCAATTTCAGGCGGAGGAGGTCCGTGACAGCGTCCTCGTGTAGGTTGATAGCTGCCTCGAGGGAGCAGCTCACCACCAAGGCCGCCCGCAAGTCCACCCTGACCACTGGCGGCGTCAAGAAGCCCCACCGCTAGGCCACACCTCTCCAGCAGTCGCCCGTCCCGACACCTGCTGTCGATCTTGTCCCTACTGGGCCGAGCCATCATGGGATCCCGCCTCATCGTAGCACTAGTCCAGCCCCATCGCAACACCAGCCCAATGCCACCGCCATTCAACCTTCGACGTTGTCATGGTAAGCCCAACACCACTGTTGTTCAACCCCTACGTTGTCCCTATGTCACCCATGTTGCTCCCTTGAGCGTGCCACCACCAATCACACCAACACTGCACAGTTGCCGCCGACCTCGCAAAACCTCGACGTCGTTGTTGCCCCTTGTTGCTCGCTGCCGCCACCCGTCTCGTCACCGCCGCCATCAACATAGAATATGCTACCCCAGCATCATCCTAGCTCCCTTTCCTCGGTGCCACGAAGGAACAAGGAGGAGGAAGGCTATAGATCGGGTTGGAGTTGGGTCGGATCCAAGTAGGGTTTTTCTTAGGAATCGGGTCTCGGTTTAGGAGTCGGGTCGAGCGCGGGTTGCAAACCGGAAAGGGTTTTGAACAATCTAGGCCGAGTATATCAGGGCTAGGTTTGGGTTGATTTAGCATGGGTTTGAGGGTCGTCTTTCTTTAAAAAAGGGAAGGAGGCTTGGATTGGGCCTGCGTACTAGGCCCATTTGGGCCAGTCACTTGCAACCTAGGTCGAACCCAGCCCGAGGATCCAACCTAAGTCTTTTTAATACATTATAATTTTATATTATTAAAATAATATTTTAATAAATAAATAATAAAAAAATAAAAACAATATTATTATTTTAAAAAATCAAAAATTAAAAAAATGTAGGGTTTGGTTAGGAATTGCCATATCTTTAATTAGGCATTTATTTGCTTGTATTTTGATTATATTGCATTTTAATTTACATATTTAATTATGTTTTGTGCTTTTCAAAATTAGTTTGATTGCTAATAGTCACTTTAATGATTACGTAGCTACATGATCACTTCATATGTTAGTTGATAGGTATAAAATCAATCTAAATTACCTGAAAAAAATCTTTTCTTTTAAAATAAATGAGATTATGTACCAAAATGACAGTAATTGGTTAATTAGTGTAATCAAGTCCTGACCCTAGATTCTCTGGTTGCGTAGGAAGTGAGGTATTCTCCCATACCTCACTTGGTTTCTAGCCGATCCCAATAGGTTAATAGCGACTCATTTTTGCAAAATTCTTAAAAAGTACCCCAATGTCACATAGGGTATGGGCTTGGAAGAGCTCGCGCCTAATCATGGGCTTTATGTCCATCATTTAGGCAATATCCCTAAACATGTTCCCTCCCCTTGAGGGGTAGGTCACAACAATGATAATGCACTAGTCTCGGTTGAAGTTTCCACACAATACTTTGCGCGTTTCTTGACCCGAGACTAGCTCAAACAAGAGTAGGGACTTTATAAATATTGGACCAAGCTTTATGAAAATCAAATCTTGTTAGTCCATCTTTTTAATGTATCAATGACTTTGACACTTGGTTTTCTTCCTTTCTTGTTGACTAGAGCATGTAAAACTGTGCTCTTGCTTCATCAATGTCCTGGCCCGCTTATGTTTTAAGTCTTGATCGATCGCATGTCCAAGTTGCACCACTAGTGTCTTCTTCACTCTGGCATATGTCCATTCTTGTTCACCGGTATGATGCCTACTTAAATGCTTCTACCTACTTACTCGATGATAATGCAATAGTACTGAAGTTTCCACACAATACTTTGCGCGTTTCTTGACCCGTTCTTCTTTGAGATCTCTTACCCCAACCTCGCTCCGAGCACAAACGGGTATCTATACTCTCCCCCTGTGAATCTTGTTTCTACACCCGTCTACTCAAACCTTGTGTGGTACAGCCATGGATAGCAAAAACAGTAGTCCATGGTCATTCATACTCCCAATTTTCTTGCTTTGCTTATCTCTCTGCACCCACCTCTGTCTTGGCACAGACAAGCTCGATGCAAATCGGTCTCTATCTGGTAATCAAACCTTAACATCCTTGGGTGGCAACTTCACGCTTGGCTTCTTCACACCAGGGAAGTCGTCCTACTCCTACATAGGCATCTGGTACAGCAAAGTTAGCGAGCGGACCATCGTCTGGGTTGCCAACCGAGACAATCCTGTCACTGACAGTTACTCCACTGAACTGAAGGTCTCGGGTGGCAATCTTGTAATTGTCAACGACTCTCAAGTCCCCGTTTGGTCCACGAATCTGCGAACTTCTTCATCTGGGTCGAGCTCCATGGTGGCGGTTCTTGAGGACAACGGCAACTTCGCTCTCAAAGACGAGCCGAATTCTAATGTGACACTGTGGCAGAGCTTTGATCACCCGACAAACACGTGGCTTCCCAGTGCCAAATTAGGGATCGACAAGCGCAAAAACACGAGTCAGCTCTTGACATCATGGAAGAACGCGGAGGACCCTTCGACAGGTTTGTTCTCTCTCGGTCTCCATTCATCCAGTGACGGTGAGTACTACTTATGGTGGAATAGGTCTAAGCATTACTGGACTAGTGGGGCGTGGGATAATCGAACGAAAATTTTCTCTCTGGTCCCTGAAATGAGATCGAACTATCTTTACGATTTCAAATACGTGGACAATGAGAACGAGAGCTACTTCACCTATTCAATCAAAATCACCATATCGACGTTAATGATAGATCATTCTGGGCAGCTAAATCAGGATTCGTTGTTGCCTTCTTCCCACGCGTGGAACTTGATCTGCTCTCTGCCCCGGCAACAATGCGAGGTGTATAGATTTTGCGGGCCTTTCAGTGTTTGCAGCGAGGATAATGACAATTTCTGCAGCTGCTTGCCTGGGTTTAGCATCAGCTCTGTGAGGGATTGGAATCTGACCGATTGGTCTGGCGGTTGCAAGAGGGATTCCGACTTGAATTGTGCAGCAAATGCTTCTAATGCGGAGAGAGGCCGTTTCTTGCTTAGTTCTAACATGATATTGCCTGAAGATCCCCAATCTTTAGATGTCAGGAGCAATACGGAATGCCGAGCTGCTTGTTTGAGCAATTGCTCTTGCACGGCTTATGCTTTCGAGGATAATGCCTGCTCAATCTGGATTGGGGATCTCTTCAATGCGCAACAGCTCTCACAAAGTCACACCGATGGAAAAAGCTTCTATCTCAGGCATGCCGCTTCTGACATTCAGGATACAAGCAAGAAGAGCTACGTAATTGCGATAGTTGCAGGGTCTGTTAGCTCCACAGTAGCGATATTAGCCATTGTCTTTTTTGGCATTTGGAGATGGAGGAGAAGGGCATCTGTAACAACAAAGACAGTGGAGGGTTCACTGATAGCCTTTGCATACCGGGACTTGCAAGTAGCAACCAAGAATTTCTCAGAGAAGTTGGGTGGGGGCGGGTTCGGTTCAGTTTTCAAAGGAACGTTACCTGATTCAAGTCACATAGCGGTCAAGAAGCTTGAAAGCGTAAGCCAAGGAGAGAAGCAATTCCGAACAGAAGTAAGCACAATCGGCAACATCCAGCATGTGAATCTTGTCCGGTTTCGTGGGCTCTGCTCTGAAGGTGACAAAAGGCTGTTGGTCTATGATTTCATGCCAAACAGTTCCTTAGACTATCATCTCTTTCATAGAAAGGACTCGAAGACCTTGGATTGGAAAACGAGATACCAAATTGCTTTGGGAACGGCTCGAGGTCTGGCTTATCTCCATGAGAAGTGTAGAGACTGCATCATACATTGCGACATCAAGCCAGAGAACATCCTTCTAGATGCTGAATTCTGTCCAAAAGTGGCAGATTTTGGCCTGGCAAAGCTCGTTAGCCGAGATTTCAGCAGGGTGTTGACAACCATGAGAGGCACAAGAGGGTATCTTGCGCCGGAGTGGATCTCTGGAGTGGCCATAACAGCAAAAGCTGATGTTTATAGCTATGGAATGATGCTCTTTGAGTTTGTTTCAGGAAGGAGGAACTCAGAGCTTTCAGAAGATGGGGCGAATAAGTTCTTCCCAACATGGGTTGCTAGTAAGGTAGCTGAAGGAGGTGGCCTGCTCGATCTTTTGGACCGAGACTTGGAGACAAACACTGATACTGAAGAGCTAACTCGGATATGCAGAGTTGCTTGCTGGTGTGTCCAAGATGAGGAAACTCACAGGCCATCCATGGGGCAGGTTGTTCAAATACTTGAGGGGTTGTTGGATGTGAACGTTCCCAGGATACCGAGAGCCCTTCAACTGCTTCTTGATAATCAGGAGCATGTAGTTTTCTTCACTGAGTCATCATCGTCGAACCAGAGTGCCCAGATGAAAAGTAATACCTCAACTGCTTCCTTGCAGAAGCAAAATCGTTCATCTTCAACAAAGTCTTGAGTCCTGAGGATGATAAGATAAATGCTTAGTACAAGAAGTGCTTCAGTTAGTTATTGCATATTCCCTTCTGCTTTTTCCATAGTCAGGAAAGAATCACGGCATTGGGGATTGGCTTTCTTGGGGCTTTTCCCCTAGCTTTTTTTTGTTACATATAGCTACAAGCAAGCTTCGAATAAGTGCCAAGCCAGACCGGTTGTAAAGACCATTCTATATAATGATCTGTTGTCTTCTTTTTCAGATCCCAGGTGACATCGCTAATTAGCATGGAAAACTGTCTTCTTCATCTTCTGGTAATTTTGGCACTGGAATTGGGAGTATTGGTATCTCCTAGCTTGGATTCCAGCGGGTGTCTCACATGGTTCTCGAATCTGCCTTCATTGCATGCAAAGCAGGCTATAAGGCTCGGCGTTTCTCTTGCTACTTCTTTTATTTAACGAGTCACGATATGAAAATCGCCCTTAAAACTATGACTTGCTAGGACCGGGATATATATGATGATGATTTCTAGCTAGCAGGTCCTTTTGTTGGAGCTGTAGGATGTTAATGCCCGGCCGGTTTTTGACATGGCATTTATCTCTTCTAAAGTCGAATTTTTGTGAATCACTCCATTGCTCTATTTTTCGATTGTAAGTAATGCTCGAGATTACTCGAACCTTTTAGCAAAACTGATTTTAAAGTGATGTATGAGACTTCTGTTGAGTGCTTCCATTAATTGTTCATTGCTTACCCGCTAATATTTGCGACATTGCTTTACAAGTTTTGTGAAACCAAATCCAGTATCTCAATGTTACTCGTTAAAAATCTCAATTGTTTGTTCCGGTGGGAAATTGATTCAATTTCTCATTTCAATCAGGTTGATCCAAACAGTATTTGCCATTGCAATGGGGACTAAATGCAAGTCCTAGTCCACTTCAATGTATCTTAAAGGAGCCTGTTTTTGAAGGCCTAGCTTTGATTTTCAGTTCGTAATCTCTTTATATCAGGTCGATGTCCTTTTCGACCTGTAGCTGTGACTAATTATTGGTGCGAGCCTGTTGATCGAAGAACTCGGAGTCGGGAGGAGGAGGAGGGTAGAAATTCCCCCAATTTCAGACGGAGGAGGTCCGTGACAGCGTGCTTGTGTAGGTTGATTGGGCTAAGCGATTGGATAATAGCAAGCGGTGAAGTCGGATTGGAGGCTTCTCGAGGACTCGATGTATTAATTCACTGAGGATATAAGAGAAAGAGATCGTCACTCCTAACCGGCCGCAGGAGCCAAAAGAGCTCGAGCAGGAGGACATGGTCGCCGGCAAATTGGAGGAGGAAGTGCCGATGGTACCTGCTGGTGTTTGGATTGGTAAGGTTCTCGACAAAGATGGCGCTAAGCAAGATGAGGTCTGCAATGTCGAGACTTCCTTTCACAAATGTCTTGACTATATTATCCCTTGTATGGCCACAATTTAGCACGTTTCATTTAAACTCTGTTAGAGATAAGAAAGTGGTTCTCTTCTTCTGCTATGTTTCCATTTTTTTTTTTTTTCCTTTCTTTGTGGGTCTCAATTTCTGTATTCTTACTCACTTCTCTTCTTGCAGGTGATCCTCTTCTTTCCACGCCTTTGATGTCTCCCAACAACAATGTTGTTTGGTATAACATTGTGAATCAAGGACTGCTTAAAGGTTTTCTCATTTTGGGTGTGGTTGTAATGCTAAGGATAAAGAGGGAAATGAATTTATGTCATGCAGGGGAACACACGTTTGATCTTTTGATTCGAACAAGGGGTATCGGGAGTATGTCTGGACAACGTTCTCATTACGGTAAAAGCAAATGGTTGTTCAGCAATTGTAGGCACTAAAGTCAACAAAGTTATTGGAGTCTCTGGCTTTACGAGTGAGGAATTTAAGGCTGTAGTTGCGTAATGTGGGAAACCATTGTTCATTTTTTTTTTTTTACAACGGATAGAGTTCATTGAGAGGACAAATTATCCGCCAAAAAAGAAATTCTAGGCACACACACAAGAGACGCTCATGATCCCTTTTTTTTTTTTTTTTTTTAATTACCATCTTCAATTCACAAAAGTCACCATCAGATTGGTTCTATTCCTATTGATTTTTTTTGAGTTGTTCGTCTATTCAGATTTAACTTCTTTCATTTTGTCTATTCTAGTCTCATGGGTTAGTTTGAATTAAGCCATAAGTGTGCCAAATTATCACATTTCATGGTTTAAAGCTGAGTCCCCATTGTTACCGATTTGTACCGCCATGGCCGCCTCACCTTTATATCAATTGAATCATTAAACACGCTCATCATTGTAGGACAAGCCATTGGTATCAATGTGTTGTCTTGATGAAGAATATGTTATGATTTGTCTTCACTTATTCTTGATTCAGTAAGTTAAAAATCAAGAGCATTGTTGTTGGTAGACACAAAGGTGCGGAAAGAAAAGAAATGCTGGCAAGAGAGTGAAGAAGATGAAGGAAAGCGGGACCTCAAGAAAAGAAAAAAGAAGGAAAAATAAAGGAGGGCTGAAACTTTGACTATTGAAGCATCCTAAATAGTAGGCCGCATAAGGGTTTCTTTTTTTTTGGTCGTAGGCCGCATAAGGGTTAATATGGTCAAACTATTAGTCGAATGGAGTGTTTAAACCCAAGGAGTGGAAAAAAATGCGGCTCCATAATTATTGGGCCTTTTTCTTTATCTTTTGGCAAGTCAAATGGGTTGGTTTGGGTTGGATGTAGGTTAGATTAGGCATGGGTCATATGAATTATTTAGGAAATAAATGGATTAATGTAAGTTAAATGACTGGATTTAGATCAAACTCATATATGACCTATCTAAACCCAACTCACCCATTTGCCACCCCTTGCCAATACCATCCTTTTCATTCATGGCTCTTGAGACACTTTGCACCATCATTTCTATTAGAGGAATGATTGTTCAAAAAGTCAAATGATGGCTAATTTAATCATAAATTTTTCGATTGTGTTAGTTTATTGATTTCAATCAATTTTGATTGAAAATTGCTAATGTGGATGCCAATCGGCTTGCGTGGCATGATCAGACACTAGCGCGACGTAAAATGATTTTTGATATATTTTAAAAAAATTTCTAGAATTTTTTATAGTCATTTGTTTTATCCCTTTACTTTCACCAATGGCTAGTCTTAGGCAAAGGCCAGTCTCTGGCCTTCGCTTGAGACCAGCCATTGCAAAAAGAAAAAGGGAAAAAAAGGAGGGGGAAAAAAATTATAAATTTTTTTAAAAATAATTCACGTCAGTGTTGGTTATGCAATGTAAATCAGCCAGCATTAGTGATTCCCACCAAAATTAATAAAATGTTAAAAAATTTATGATTAAATTAGTGTCAGATTTAAGATTGATTTGGCCATTGTACAAGGGGTGTAAGACATTTTAGATAGTTTTTCCTTCTGTTAAATGATGCATGAATTTCGAAAATGAGAGGTGTATCATTGTGGTTAAATGATTGATTTGAAGAGACCAAGATCCCGAGACGAACTGTTCTTTATCTCCAGGTGCAAATAATGTAATGAGACGAGACTAGACCGATGGATTGGCCCTTAATTTTGTGCGTGTCAATGTGCGCATCTTCAAACCAAAAAAGTGACCGATTTACATGGTGAAAGGGGAGTGTAAATCAATTCTAGCCACCGATGGCTATCGTCTTGAGAACATGAGTCCTATCATTTGCCTCCACGTGCGATGTCGACTCGACCATACAAAAATGTGACACTAATTTCAAGACCTAGCTTTCTAAGTGGACCCCCTTGACATTAGGCCTTGACTTTTACCCTTGTGGCCACAATAAATTCCTTGTGTTTGCACCGATAAATTTAACTTCTTAATTGAAAAAAAAAATTATCTGATCAATCCTAAATATGTTATTCAAATATAAATTTTGGACATAAAATCTTGACTATTACCAATTTAGTGTTAAATTTTTGCATGAAATTTCAATATAATCATTTTTGATCATTTTTTTGGGTCTAAATTAGGGTCAATATTGATTGTCTTATGTGGCATACTGACATGTTAGTAAATTCGAATAAAAATTGCCTGAAATGATTTTATTGAAATTTTGCACAAAAAATTAGAATTAAATCAACTAAATAGGATGGATTGGACAATGTCCTTCATTAATTGTCGATTGTTATTTGTTCTCACGATTTCAAAGACATATGTACTAATAATCTCTCCTTGATATTTTTTTCCCATCAAGATATGATTCAATTAACTTTGAATAGTATGTTTTATTGATCATTGGAATGGAGTTGAATTTGTAAAATTGAAATAATGAATAATATTAACAAATGGTGAATTAATGTTTTTATTGTAAATTCATTCTAGGCTTTTTTTCATTATTTATTTATTTGTGAATTAGAATCAAATTAATTGAATTAAAATAATCATAAAGATGATAATTTGTTATGTATGTATAAAAATATATATTAATATATAACATGTTTCAATATATCGGAATTCTATATATTTTTTATAAATGACTTGTAGGTGTGTTGTGTCATATTATGTTGCACGTCGTGTGTCGGTATCAATACTACTTAGATTCCCACGAGCTTTATGGCTCAAAACTAGGGATGATCGGTTTCCCATTCGGTCTGGCTCCACCCAAGAGCCGGGAACCGGAACCAGGAGGACCGATTCCCACTTTTCTGGATCGTGGACTAGATTGGTTGTCTTGGAACCGAGAACCGGACCCGACCAACCGGTCCGGTCCCAATGAACCATCACTTATTTTCATTTAATTTAACAAAAAAAAAATAGTAATTACTAGTAAAGTAATGCACGAGATTATGATTTGGTCTAAGTTTTTTATTCACTTTGTGACCAACAAAGTGACGCCCTATTAAATTATAAACGTCGACTTTGTAGAAACAAAAATTAAAATCCTGCATCATACCCTATGTCTTTGCACTGTTATGAAACAAAAAAATAAGCTAAAGATCCATACAAATTTGAAATATCAAAGAAGTTTTTCTTTCCAAACATATTTCACACACTCACCTTCATTCTTATGAACATAAATGTTATTAGAGAGGCAAAAAATAAAAGAAAAACATAATTCGAACTCAACAAAAATTCAACACATAGTTTGGCATTGTTCAATACCATCCATTAGTGGTCATAATTAATCTAGAACAAACTTTCCATGGAATAAAAAAAAAATCAAATTCCAAAATTAGCACAAGAGATTCAACATTAAACTACCAAACTCCATACATCTCATCGAATCATTTAATGTTGCATGGCCCGAGGGGAATAGATTCTTTGTTCAAGCAAGCAAAATATGATCAAATCCGAGAGCCCAAACTTGCTAATAGTCCTGCAATAAGTATATATGATAACTCAACATTAGTTTTAAAGTAAAATTACTTTTAATTGAACTCAAATAATTAATGAAAAATCTCACAACATATATATCTTCCACTCGAACTTGCAAACTCTATTTACCGGTAAGTTCCGAATGAACATCATTCATATCTAACAAAACAAAATATTAAATAGAGTATTAACTGATTAGATATACAAAAGAATTATAAGACAAAAAGATACATTGATGACTTACCCCATTCAAATCTTTCTGCATTCTCAATGCACTCTTCAACAATAATCAGCATGGTAGCCTTTCTTAATTAATCTTGTGTGCAAATCAAAGCTTCCACCACTGTAAGAGTTAAAGAATTTCGAAAGCCATTAAGCACACGACCGAATGTACGGAAAGTTGAATCCGAAGCAACGATTGTTACAAGAATAGATAAAATTTCTCGAGCCATTAAAGAAATGATTTCAAATTTTTGGCCAGTAGTTTTCCACCACATCAATAGTTTAAGGTCACGACTTTCTTCACGTTTAGCTTTAAGATACTTATCGAGCTCAGATAGCTTACCTGCCGACACTTTTTTCTCCTCGCGAAGAAAGATATCAAATGCCTTGTCTGAATTGAAATCCTCAACCAAATCAAGATCATCCTTCTTACCCTTCTCATGGTTATCAGGATCCTAGCTACTATTAGTATTAATACCCAAATTTCTATCACAAGAATTAAGATGAGATTTTTCATAAAAATGAAACAATCTTTCTAGGGCAATTCTCACCTTATCATACATTTCATCAACTTTCACACTATCATCATAGATTAATCTATAATAATACTGCACATAGCTCATCTTTATTATTGGATACAATATTACCGCTATCAACACTATCATATTCACTTTTTCAAAACTCTCATAGTATTTGTCAAACTTCTCCTTTATCTTTGCACCCATAACTTTCAAACTAAGATCCAAAGCCTTCTCCGCTTGTATCAAAGTTTTATATAAAGTTGTTATCTCATTGAAATAATCATTCGCAGTAATATATAGAGTCCCGGACATTTTGTTGGTGGTATCATAATTTTTTTTTTTAAAATACTGAAAGAATTCTGGTATATTCCCAATTTTCATGTGTAGGAGTGTCATAGTCAAGCTCACTTAAGAAAAAAAGGATCATCTTCTTCCTTCATTTCAAAAACTTTTTTGAATTTTAAAGTAGTATGAGATAAGTAAAGTTCCACCTAGTTGTGACATCAAGACAAACCAAACCCTTATAAGTGATCCTCGTATTTTCAATGCAACCTTGAAATGTTTCAGCTCTCATGGGAGAACTTCTCACATACTTAATCACGTTTCGAATACGTATAATAGAATCACGTACTTCGGTCAATCAATCCTTCACAATCAAGTTTAAAATATGAGCCGTGCATCTCATATGTAAAACATCACATTCCAAGATCAATGGCCTATCTCTTGATAATTTTTCTTTTAAAAAACCAATGGCAACCTTATATGAGCCGTGCATCTCATATGTAAAACATCACATTCCAAGATCAATGGCCTATCTCTTGATAATTTTTCTTTTAAAAAACCAATGGCAACTTTTTTGAATTTTAAAGCAGTATGAGATAAGTAAAATTCCACCTAGTTGTGACATCAAGACAAACCGAACCCTTATAAGTGATCCTCGTACTTTCAATGCAACCATGAAATGTTTTAGCTTTCATGGGAGAACTTCTCACATACTTAATCACGTTTTGAATACGTATAATAGAATCACGTACCTCGGTCAATCAATCCTTCACAATCAAGTTTAAAATATGAGCCGTGCATCTCATATGTAAAACATCACATTCCAAGATCAATGGCCTATCTCTTGATAATTTTTCTTCTAAAAAACCAATGGCAACATTATTAGAACTAGCATTATCCACAGTAATTGTGGACATTTTTTTCTCTATTCCCCACTCATAGATGCATTTCTCAATTATTTTTCCGATATTCTTACCCTTATGACTAGGCATCACCACAAAATTGATTATTCGTTTGTGCAATTTCCAGTCGTTATCAATAAAATGTGCGGTGAGATATAAATAATTCAAATTTTGGATGGAAGTTCATGTATCAGTTATAAGTGCAATCCTAGACTTAAGCTTGTCAAAAAAGTCTTCAAACTTTTTTTCTCTCAAAGATATAACTTCATGCAATCTCTAGACACTGTAAATTGTGAAATGTGATGAAAGAGAGGTTGTAACTGATCAATAAAATCTCAGAATCTAACACGCTCAACCATAAAAAAAGGTAATTCATCCGTTATGATCATTCGAACAAGCATTTATCTACAACGATTTTGATCGAATTCCCATGCTGATAAGACAGTTGCACTACTATCAGTATTAGTATGCCTCATTGTTATCCCTTGTGCTCTACGTGGGGTGAAAATTTTTTGCTTCTTATCTATCTTATGAGGATGCTTATTGTATTTTTTCAAGTGCTTCAATATTGTGGAAGTATCATTATCAATAGAGTACATATACTTGGCCCCACAATAATTGCAAATCACCATAGTTTTCTCCTTCTCGGTTTTGCTCTTACGAAAATGAAGCCAAACTGTTGATGCTCGTTTACCAGAACTAGGAAGACAAGCATTAGATACCTTGTTTGTGTTGGATGCCACTTCGAGGTTTTCAATTTCTTCACCTTTATGTTCTAGTGAGTCAATCATATCATCATTTGATTGATCCACTTCCATTGACATATAAATAGATCGCTTTGAATCAAACAAAACATTATAATGAGCCATCAAACCATCATATTCATTTACAGCAATAGGGATACTAAAGATATGATTGCAGCCTTACTTCTTAATGCCATGTCCATATTTATCATATAACTATACCTACCAAAATAGATATTAAAAAATTAAGCAAATATTAAATCGCAACTCGAGCAAGAGCACGTTTCCAGCAGCCAAAATGATACTTTTCCTTCCAAAAAGGGAGGAAGGAACAAGATCAAAACCAAGGTCAAGATATGTTAGGCCAAGCCTACAAAATGGATATCAATATCTACTCCACATTCAAAGAGAAAGAATGAGGCACGGTCTTATATTGGATAAAAATTAACAAAATCAAGTTTGGAACAGATAAAATTCATGGTAAGCGGACACCAATAAGCACGCCCATTCATTCACAACTTACAAGGCAATATAGCTGCTTTTCACCACCGCCTGCGGTGGCCTAGTTGGATAAAGCTCTCCAATGAAACTAACGAAAGTGGAGGGGGTCAAATCCCGCTGGCCGCAAGGGATCTTAAGTGCGACATCGGGGCGGTGGGTCCTCCGCTAGCGTCGCTCCAGGGTTTTACCCACCGGCTACTAGCTGTACAGGGTTTCCTGGGTATTAAAATATATATATAGCTGCTCTTCGATCAACACTAGCCAGATGAGCATCGGCAAAACAATAGTTCTCCCCATCACCGAGCGAAAGCAAATTGGGGGACATTAAATCGAGCGCATTAACTTGAAAACGACTATGCACCAGCAATACTTATGCAGAGAACAACCCCATTCGATTCAATAGACAAGTTAACCAAGAATTCCAGCACTCAACTACGACTACCCCCTACTGGAGTCTACACATCCATTTACTTTACTCATCAGCAATAACACTCCAGAGCCATCACAAACAAGACACGCTGGACAATCACGCGTTACAAAGAATCGAAAGAAAGGTGAGATCTTCTAAAGAAAGAACATTTTGCCTTATTCACTACAAAAGATGAAAAACAGAAATGGGTCATGTTCAGAGACCAACTGAATGACCACGTAACATCCAACCAAAAGTACAAACAAATGCACTCTTTATTACTTGCAAAAGTTCTAGAACAAGAGACATCATTCAATTACATCCAACAAAACCCGCTAAGCTTTGCAAAATCTTAACGATGGGATTCTAAAATCGCACATCATAATCCTAAAATAGAAAAGGGACTCAACAAAACATCAATAATCAACAAAAAAAAAACAAATAGATAAAGAAGAAACACTGATCCAAAGTATAAATTCTGTCTCTCTCTTCTTCGAATCAGCTCGACAAAATCCAGTGGCTTAGCAGCTCGCTCGAGCATCGACAATGGAAGATATAAGTCATGATGGCGCCTCATATAGCAACACCGTCCACGAAACACGACCAACACAAATAATAGAGTTATACCAACCCATCTTCCATAAAGACATGAAGAATTAAATCTCAATAGAGAGCCAAGAGATTGAAATCCCCTAACGAGGCGTGCTCTTACCCACACCAAAATGCGCAGAGGAGATGAAATCCAATCACCCACCACCCCCGCCTCCCCCCAAATGCGACATCAATACAACACAATCGCATGTCGGAAACACACGAAAATGAGACTACAGAGTATAAATGATCAAACAATGAAGTCACGCAGCAATGAAAACAGAGCAAAAGAGCTAGTCGAGGACGAGACTTGGGACTCACCTCAACGAACGAGAGGACCTCGGGAATCGCCGGGGCCACGACGGGAGACGGGAGAGGGCGAAGAGATGATGACGCTGTGGGGAGGAAGGGTTTGGGAAAATGGAAGTTGAATTGAATTACCGCCGAGTTGAATCACAAAATTTGGGAAAATGGAAGTTGATGTGATGGTTACTGTATATTAAAGCAGAAACTAACATAAAAAAAAGAGAGGGGTTTAGCTGTTTAGGTTTCAAGAGGGAAAGGGCAAGTGAGAATTGCAAAAAATTGAAAAATAAAAGCTGATGTGATGGTTACTGTTGAGTGTAGTTCAAAAATGCTAAAAAGGGGAGGGATTATTAGCTTTGAGTTATGAGAGAAAAAATGAATCTGATGGTAATTGGTACTATAAATTATTTCAGAAATTAATATATATATATATATATATGGTCGGTCCGGTCCGGTCCAGTCCGGTTCCAACCCCAAAACCGGGAACCAGACCAACAGGTCACCGGTTCCAAAAATAGGAACTTGAGACCGGACCGAGACCCTTTAGGATCGCCCGAAATTGACCGGTTCGGTCCGGTCCGGCCGGTTCCCGGTTCGGGTAGTTTCCGTTGCACACCCCTACTCAAAACTCAAGCAAACATGGCCGCTACAAGCGCAAAGCTCATGTAGCCATTCCATGGGCTCAAAAATCAAGTAGCTAGGGCTCAAGGTTCATGTTTCGAATAGATTTCTCAACCATGGCTATCTGCAGGCTTGAGCTTGAATGGCCATGGTCGCCGCTAGCTTAGAGTTGGAGAGCTCGCAGTTACGGTGGCCATAATGGAACTCTCTCAATTGATTTTTTTTTTTTTTTTAAGTTTATATTGTCTAACATAACATCTATTTTTCGCCACATAATTATATGAGTAAACTATAGCACAATATATGTATTCTAGCATTCTGTTCATGAAATTTGAATGGCATGAGAAATAGTATAATAGAAAGATTAATTGGGACACTTCTAAATAGTAGAGAGATGCTTTAGAATAAAGTAGAGGAAGATTTTGATTTTCGGGCAAAAATATAAGGGCCACCGTTGAATCTAATCATGTAGAGAAAGTTGCATATGTATATGAATTGATAAAATAGTATGTTTGGTCACTTGAATTTCTAATCAGGATAGGGTATGGAATTCAGGGATTTTGCTATATTTTATTCACTATTTGATGATTACATCAATAAAGTTGGATATATACACATTTCATCATGTACATTATTTGGTAAAAACAACACATTAATAAAAAGAGTAAAAAATTTTACAAACGAAAATGGTAAAATCTCTTGCGACACTTTCCACTACTTTATCTTTATTCTTTTAAATTTTATTTTTCTCTTTTTTTAATTAATGTTTTTTTTTTAAAATTTCTTTCTTCCCCTTCCATCATTCTATAATAAAATTTTATTAAATATTAAACTATACTAATATACCTAAAATACTAAAATATCTAAAATATGTAATAGATATGAATTTATATTGATATTTATATTTTGAAATTATATTCTAAAGTACAATTAAATTTTAATATATAAATAAAAATAAGATTAAATTAAAATAACTAAATTTTAACTTTTTTACTTTGAATTCTTATATTAGAATCCAAAAATCATTATATTGAAATATAATTTCAATTTTTTAATTTAAGAAATTTGTTATTCGAGAAAAATAACTTTCCTATTATGAATATAATAAATCCTATACACCCTTATCACACCTCTCCTATGAGACAATTTTATCTGGTTTATATCCCCATTATATACAACTTTATCCTGTCTTGATATGCATAAGATGTAAGATATGATAAATTTTATCCTATCCTGAATTTTATCCCAATCATCAAACACAGCCTAAAAGACTATAATGGACACAATGCCAAGTAACAATCACTTCGAGTCTAACCTGAGAGGTCTCTTCACTCCATCATCTATGGCTTGGACACAATCTATAAGGTTTTTTTTCGATAAAAGCATGCAATCATGATATTACATATAAATGAATTAGGGGAATAAATCAATGCATTAATCTATAGCTTAGTCCCTCGACAAATAGGCCGGCTCAGCATGCGTGGAACAAGCACATTTTGTTGAAGATACTTACCTTGAGACTAGCTTAGACAAGAGTAGGGACCATAAGAATATTGGACCATGCTTCATGAAAATCAAATCTTGTTGGTCTAGCTTTTCAATGTATCAATGACTTTGACACTTGGTTTTCTTCCTTTCTTGTTGACCGGAGCTGGTAAAACTGTGCTCCTCCTTCAGCAATGTCTTGGTCCGCCTATGTTTTAAGTCTTGCTCGATCACATGTCCAAGTTGCACCACTAGCGTCTTCTTCACTCTAGCATATGCTCATCCTTGTTCATTGGTATGATGCTTGCTTAAATGCTTTTACCTACTTACTTGATGATAATGCACTAGTCTCGGTTGAAGTTTCCACACAATACTTTGCGTGTTTCTTGACCCGAGACTAGTTCAGACAAGTGTAGGGACCATATAAATATTCGACCACGCTTCATGAAAATCAAATCTTGTTAGTCCAGCTTTTCAATGTATCAATGACTTTGACACTTGGTTTTCTTCCTTTCTTGTTGACTAGAGCTGGTAAAACTATGCTCCTGCTTCATCAAAGTCTTGGTCCGCCGATGTTTTAAGTCTTGCTTGATCACATGTCCAAGTTGCACCGCTAGCGTCTTCTTCACTCTAGCATATGCCCGTCCTTGTTCATTGGTATGATGCCTGCTTAAATGCTTCTATCTACTTACTCGATGATAATCTAAATAGTACGGACATGTGACATGACACGACAGGACACGTCGATACATTATTTCTTAAAAAAAAAAAATTCTCGACACCTCATTTGGGACACGTGTAAATTAAATAAATATTTTTATTTTTAATTAATTTCATTCAAATTTATAAATAAATAAATAATTAAAAAAGAACATACAATAAATTTACACTAATCATTCAACATTCAATACTTTTATTTTTCGAAAGTTACTTTTTTATTTCATTTAATTATTTTTTCAATTAAATAAAAGGTCTCCCTAGGGTCACCACCCCACCCCACCCCACCCCACCCCACCCCAACTCCCTTTTTCCCTTGTCCCTTTCCCTTGACCCCAATTTTTTTTTCACTTTTCTTTCCCTCTCCCACCACCTGCCCCCAATTTTTTTCCTTTCTCTTTACCTCCCACTTTTCTTTACCTCCCCCACCACCTGACACCTATGAAGCACCGACATTCTCCAATAGTCTTCGTGTCTGTCGGACACTTTGACACGTGTCCGACACTTCGGTCAACGCATGTCGGAAAATTCGACACCTGATCAACTTTTCCGACACTCTTCAACACTCAAGTTGGAATTCCAAACTTATGAGTTTTTGATACGTGATTCCAATATCGAGGTTAATTTTAAAATTTTTTAATAAATGAGATGTCAAAATGTATATATATGAAAACAATAAAACACAATAATAAAAATAATAAATGGAGAAAGAAGAAAAACCTAGTTTTTTCTTCTCTTCTGACTTCCACTTTCCGTGACACACAATTCATCCCTTAAGTTTTTTTCTCTTCCTACATATCTAACATGCAAATCCATAATGTCGATTGCTTGTTTTTTTCTCCAAGTTTTATAAATTATTGGAATAGAGTTGAATTGTCAAATTGAAACAGTAGTGAATGATATTAATAAATGATAGATTAATGTTTTTAGTGTAAATTCATTTTATAATTTTTTAATTAATTATTTATTTGTAAGTTTGAATAAAATTAATTTGATTGAAATAACCATAAAAATGATAATTTATTATGTATATATAAAAATATATATTTAATATACAATGTGTCCCAATGTGTCGGAATTCTCTATTTTTTTAGAAACAACGTGTCGGTATATCGTGTGGTGTCGTGTGTTGCATGTTAATATCAGTGCTACTTAGCCTGACACTTCCCCCTCCCTCCAACACGTCAAATCCCTTTTTTTTATTCTTTTAGTTTCCTTCTCAAAACCCTAGCAACGCCCTTCTTCTCCTCCTCGTCGCCGCATGACCCCCTCCTCTCCTCTTCATCTTGATCTCTACTTGCTCTTAGTCCTCATCACAATTGTTCACTGCCTTGCCTCTAGCCCTTCCTCCCTCGCAGCTACAGCCTCGTCACCGATCCATCGCAGCTACAGCCTTGTCACCGATCCATCGCAGCTACAGCCTCGTCACCGATCCATCATAGCATCACAGAGTGGCAGCCCTCGCCTTAGTCTCTGCTCTTTCTCTTGCCGTCTCTCGCCGTCACGGGCTCGCCGTCGCTCATGGCCTCGTCTCTACTCCCTCGCCTTTGCCTCCACCCTCCATTGTCTTTGGGACACGCATGTTGAAACGTGTCGACAAATCCATACCAAAAAAGTTGACCACGTTGCACAACCCCCTTACTCTTTGCACGCCCCCCTTCCTCTTCTCTTCCTCTTGATCCTTCTCCTCCTCCTTGCCGCACGACCGCCTTCCTCTCCTCTTCCGTCTCTCACTGTCGCTCGCAGCCTCATCTTCGCTCCCTCGCTCTTGCCTCCACCTAGACCCGTTAAACGGGTGGGTCGGGTCGGGTTTGGGTTGGGTCATAAGTGGTCCGACCCAAATCGACCCATTTAATTCGTTTATGACCCATTTATTGCAATGCAAAATTTTTGACCCATTCTCGACCCGACTTATACCCAACCAATTTAACTAAACTTAAGAAAGCTTATCTCTTATATATATATATATATATATTGCTAAAATAGTTTTTTTATACAACACAAATTTAATGGATAATTTTATAATTTTTAAAATAATTATTTTTAAAATTCAATTTTAATTATTTTTTATTTTTAAATATAATTTTTATTTTAATTTTCTTTTTTCTTCTTCTTCTTCTTTGGCCAGCCAAAGGCGAGCCTTGAGCTTGCTCAGCTCGCTCGAAGCTGGCGAGCTTGAGTCTCGCCAGATCGGCAAGGCTCAAACCTCGCCGGAGCTCGCCCCTCACTTGGCGAGGCTTGAGCCTTGTCAGATGTTGGCAAGGCCTCCGCCTTGCCAAGTCTGGCAAGCTCGAGGCTCACTAGCATCGGGCAAGCTCAAGCTCGCCCCTCGTTGGATCTACAAGGCTCGAGCCTCGCCCAAAGCCGGTGAGTTCAAGTCTCGCTAGATCGGCGAGGCTTGAGCCTCGCCAGGCGTTGGCAAGATCTCTGCCTCGCTAGATTGGGCGAGCTCAAGGCTCACCTGGCCGATTGCTGGCCATCGCCGTGTTAGCGACCGGAGGAAGAAGAAAGAAAAAAAAAGAAAAAAAAAAGAAAAAAGAAATGAAAAGAAAAATAAAAAATTAATTATAATTTCGGTTTTTATAAAAAAAAAAATATTCTTGTAAAGTTAAAGAGAGAAGAGAGAGATTGTGAGGTTTTGGCTGAAAATGGATTCTAAATCCAACCCATTTAAGACTCACTTAAGATTAACTTAAATCCATCTATCAAAGTCTTTAATTGTTAAACCCATTTAACTGCTTTTTCTCAAAAAACAAGTGACCCATATATGACTAATTTATGATTTAAATGGGTCATATATGGGTCTAAGACCCATTTTGCCACCTCTACCTTCACCCTCCATATTCCGGACACGTGTGTCCCACGTGTCGGAAAATCCGACATGCGTTGACTGCGTGTTCGACCGTGTCCGAGGGTGTCAACGTGTCCGACACGTCCTGACACGTGTCGGACAGGATATGGAAGCACGGGCAACGTGTCTATGCTTCATAGCTACCTACTTACTCGATGATAATGCACTAGTCTCGGTTGAAGTTTCCACACAATACTTTGCACGTTTCTTGACCCGAGACTAGCTTAGACAAGAGTAGGGACCATATAAATATTGGACCATGTTTTATGAAAATCAAATCTTGTTAGTCCAGCTTTTTAATGTATCTATGACTTTGACACTTGGTTTTCTTCCTTTCTTGTTGACTTGTTGACTGGAGTTGGTAAAATTGCTTCATCAATGTCCTGGTGCACCTATGTTTTAAGTCTTGCTCGATCACATGTCCAAGTTGCACCACTAGCATTTTCTTCACTCTGGCATATGTCCTTGCCTGAATGCACTAGTCTCGGTTGAAGTCTCCACACGATACTTTGAATGCACTAGTCTCGGTTGAAGTCTCCACACGATACTTTGCGCGTTTCTTGACCTGTTCTTCTTTGAGATCTCTTACCCCAACCTCGCTCCGAGCACAAACAGGTATATATACTCCCCCTTGTTAATCTTGTTTCTACACCCGTCCGCTCGAACCCTGTATGGTACAGCCATGGATAGCAAAAACAGTAGTCCATGGTCGTTCATACTCCCAATTTTCTTGCTTTGCTTATCTCTCTGCACCCACCTCTGTCTTGGCACAGACAAGCTCGATGCGAATCAGTCTCTATCTGGTAATCAAACCTTAACCTCCTTGGGTGGCAACTTCACGCTTGGCTTCTTCAGACCAGGGAAGTCGTCTTACTTCTACATAGGCATCTGGTACAGTAAAGTTAGCGAGCGGACCATCGTCTGGGTTGCCAACCGAGACAACCCTGTCACTGACAGTTACTCCACTGAACTGAAGGTCTCGGGTGGCAATCTTGTAATTGTCAACGACTCTCAAGTCCCCGTTTGGTCCACGAATCTGCGAACTTCTTCATCTGGGTCGAGCTCCATGGTGGCGGTTCTTGAGGACAACGGCAACTTCGCTCTCAAAGACGCGCCGAATTCTAATGTGACACTGTGGCAGAGCTTTGATCACCCGACAAACACGTGGCTTCCCAGTGCCAAATTAGGGATCGACAAGCGCAAAAACACGAGTCAGCTCTTGACATCGTGGAAGAACGCGGAGGACCCTTCGACAGGTTTGTTCTCTCTCGGTCTCCATTCATCCAGAGACGGTGAGTACTACATATGGTGGAATAGGTCTAAGGACTACTGGACTAGTGGGGCGTGGGACAATCGGTTGAAAATTTTCTCTTTGGTCCCTGAAATGAGATCGAACTATATTTACGATTTCAAATATGTGGACAATGAGAACGAGAGCTACTTCACCTATTCAATCAAAAGCTCCTTCGACACCATATCGACGTTAATGATAGATCTTTCTGGGCAGCTCAATCAGAATTCGTGGTTGCCTCCTTCCCACGCGTGGAACTTGATCTGCTCTCTGCCCCGGCAACAATGCGAGGTGTATAGACTTTGCGGGCCTTTCAGTGTTTGCAGCGAGGATAATGACAATTTCTGCAGCTGCTTGCCTGGGTTTAACGTCAGCTCTGTGAGGGATTGGAATCTGAGCGATTGGTCTGGCGGTTGCAAGAGGAATTCCGACTTGAATTGTGCATCAAATGCTTCTAATGCGGAGAGAGACCGTTTCTCGCTTAGTTCTAACATGATATTGCCTGAAGATCCCCAATCTTTAGATGTCAGGAGCGATACAGAATGCCGAGCTGCTTGTTTGAGCAATTGCTCTTGCACGGCTTATGCTTTCGAGGATAATGCCTGCTCAATCTGGATTGGGGATCTCTTCAATGCGCAACAGCTCTCACAAAGTCACACCGATGGAAAAAGCTTCTATCTCAGGCGTGCCGCTTCTGACATTCAGGATACAAGCAAGAAGAGCAACGTCATTGCGATAGTTGCAGGGTCTGTTAGCTCCACAGTAGCGATATTAGCCCTTGTCTTTTTTGGCATTTGGAGATGGAGGAGACGGGCATCTGTAACAGCAAAGACAGTGGAGGGTTCACTGATAGCCTTTGCATACCGGGACTTGCAAGTAGCAACCAAGAATTTCTCAGAGAAGTTGGGTGGGGGCGGGTTCGGTTCAGTTTTCAAAGGAACATTACCTGATTCAAGTCACATAGCGGTCAAGAAGCTTGAAAGCGTAAGCCAAGGTGAGAAGCAATTCCGAACAGAAGTAAGCACAATCGGCAACATCCAGCATGTGAATCTTGTCCGGCTTCGTGGGCTCTGCTCTGAAGGTGACAAAAGGCTGTTGGTCTATGATTTCATGCCAAACGGTTCCTTAGACTATCATCTCTTTCATAGAAAGGACTCGAAGACCTTGGATTGGAAAACGAGATACCAAATTGCTTTGGGAACGGCTCGAGGTCTGGCTTATCTCCATGAGAAGTGTAGAGACTGCATCATACATTGCGACATCAAGCCAGAGAACATCCTTCTAGGTGCTGAATTCTGTCCAAAAGTGGCAGATTTTGGCCTGGCAAAGCTCGTCGGCCGAGATTTCAGCAGGGTGTTGACAACCATGAGAGGCACAAGAGGGTATCTTGCGCCGGAGTGGATCTCTGGAGTGGCCATAACAGCAAAAGCTGATGTTTATAGCTATGGAATGATGCTCTTTGAGTTTGTTTCAGGAAAGAGGAACTCAGAGCTTTTGGAAGATGGAGCCAATAAGTTCTTCCCAACATGGGTTGCTAGTAAGATAGCTGAAGGAGGTGACCTGCTCGATCTTTTGGACCGAGACCTGGAGACAAACACTGATACTGAAGAGCTAACTCGGATATGCAGAGTTGCTTGCTGGTGTGTCCAAGATGAGGAAACTCACAGGCCATCGATGGGGCAGGTTGTTCAAATACTTGAAGGGTTGTTGGATGTGAACGTTCCCAGGATACCGAGAGCCCTTCAACTGCTTCTTGATAATCAGGAGCATGTAGTTTTCTTCACTGAGTCGTCATCGCCGAACCAGAGTGCCCAGATGAAAAGTAATACCTCAACTGCTTCCTTGCAGAAGCAAAATCGTTCATCTTCAACAAAGTCTTGAGTCCTGAGGATGATAAGATAAATGCTTAGTACAAGAAGTGCTTCAGTTAGTGCATATTCCCTTATGCTTTTTCCGTAGTCAGGAAAGATCTCGGCATTTGGGGATTGGCTTTCTTGGGGCTTTTCCCCTAGCTTTTTTTTGTTACATATAGCTACAAGCAAGCTTCGAATAAGTGCCAGGCCAGACCGGTTGTAAAGACCATTCTATATAATGATCTGTTGTCTTCTTTTTTAGATCCCAGGTGACATCGCTAATTAGCATGGAAAACTGTCTTCTTCATCTTCTGGTAATTTTGGCACTGGAATTGGGAGTATTGGTATCTCCTAGCTTGGATTCCAGCGGGTGTCTCACATGGTTCTCGAATCTGCCCTCATCGCATGCAAAGCAGGCTATAAGGCTTGGCGTTTCTCTTGCTACTTCGTTTATTTAATGAGTCACGGTATGAAAATCGCCCTTAAAACTATGACTTGCTAGGACCGGGATATATATGATGATGATGATTTCCAGCTAGCAGGTCCTTTTGTTGGAGCTGTAGGATGTTAATGCCCGGCCCGTTTTTGACATGGCATTTATCTCTTCTAAAGTCGAATTTTTGTGAATCACTCCATTGCTCTATTTTTCGATTATAAGTAATGCTTGAGATTACTCGAACCTTTTAGCAAAACTGATTTTAAAGTCATGTATGAGACTTTTGTTGAGTGCTTCTATTAATTTGTTTATTGCTTACCCACTAATATTCGCGACACTGCTTTACAAGTTTTGTGAAACTAAATCCAGTAACTCAATGTTACTCGTTAAAAATCTCCATTATTTGTTCTGGTGGGAAATTGATTCAATTTCTCATTTCAATCAGGTTGATCCAAACAGTATTTGCCATTGCAATGGGGACTAAATGCAAGTCCTAGTCCACTTCAATGTATCTTAAAGGAGCCTGTTTTTGAAGGCCTAGCTTTGATTTTCAGTTCGTAATCTCTTTATATCAGGTCGATTTTATTTTCGACCTGTGGCTGTGACTAATTATTGGTGCGAACCTGTTGATCGAAGAACTCGGAGTCGGGAGGAGGAGGAGGGTAGAAATTCCCCCAATTTCAGACGGAGGAGGTTCGTGACAGCGTGCTTGTGTAGGTTGATCGGGCTAAGGGATTGGATAATAGCAAGCGGTGAAGTCGGATTTGAGGCTTCTCGAGGACTCGATGTATTAATTCACTGAGGATATAAGAGAAAGAGATCGTCACTCCTAACCGGCCGCAGGAACCAAAAAGCTCGAGCAGGAGGACATGGTCGCCGGCAAATTGGAGGAGGAAGTGCCGATGGTACCTGCTGGTGTTTGGAATAACATTGTGAATTAAGGGCTGGTTAAAAGTTTTCTCATTTTGGTGTGGTTGTACTGCTAAGGATAAAGAGGGAAATGAATTTGTGTTATGCAGGGGAACACACGTTTGATCTTTTGATCTGAAAAAGGGGTATTGGGAGTATGTCTGGACAATGTTGTCATTACGGTAAAAGCAAGTGGTTGTTCTTTTTTTTTTTTTTTTGGACGAAAGCAAGTGGCTGTTCAGCAATTGTAGGGACCTCACTAAGTTATACTCCAACAGGGAGCCTTGAACTATCATCACTAAAGTCAACAAAGTTTTGGAGTCTCTGACTTTACGAGTGAGGAACGCAAGGCTGTAGTTGCGTAATATGGGGAAACCATTATTCATTTTTTTTTTTTTTCTTTTTTTAAATTTATAGCAAAGGAAGAGCCATATAAAATATGCTTAGAGATTGGACAACGGGAACCACCCAAGTGCAACGGATAGAGTACATAGAGAGCACAAATTATCCGCCAAAAAAGATATTCTGGGCACACACACGAGAGACGCTCACGACCCCTGTTTTTTCCATTTTATTACCATCTTCAATTCACAAAAGTCACCATCAGATTACCACCACCCACGAGGCCGTAATGGTTTCGCACTTTCTCCCCCACCGAGGGGGGAGAGGTTCAAAACCCCGCATCCCCATTGCCTGACTCACTCACGGTTGAGTTTGTGGTGGTAGCCTAGTTCGCCCTGGGTTTACCATGCTGGCTGTCGGCTATTCAGGGATTCTCGGGTAAAAAAAAAAAAAGTCACCACCAGATTGGTTCTATTCCTATTGATTGTTTTTTTTTTTAGTTGTTCGTCTGTTCAAATTTAACTTCTTCCATTTTGTCTGTTCTAATCTCATGGGTTAGTTTGAATTAAGCCATAAGTGTGCCAAATTATCACATTTCATTGTTTAAAGCTGAGTCCCCATTGTTACCGATTTGTACGGCCATGGCCGCCTCACCTTTATATCCATTGAATCACTAAACACGCTTATCATTGTTGGACAAGCCATCAATGTGTTGTTTTGATGAAGAATAGGTTATGATTTGTCTTCACTTATTCTTGATTCAATAAGTTAAAAATCAAGAGCATTGTTGTTGGTAGACACAAAGGCATGGAAAGAAAAGAAATGCTCGCAAGAGAGTGAAGAAGATGAAGGAAAGTGGGACCTCAAGAAAAGAAAAAAGAAAGAAAAATAAGGAGGGCTGAAACTTTGACTATTGAAGCATCCTAAATAGTAGGCCGCATAAGGGTTAATATGGTCAAATTATTAGTCGAATGGAGTGTTTAAATCCAAGAAGGGGAAAAAATGCGGCTCCTTCATAATTATTGGGCCTTTTTCTTTATCTTTTGGCAAGTCAAATGGGTTGGTTTGGGTTGGATGTAGGTTAGATTAGGCATGGGTCATATGAATTATTTAGGAAATATATGGATTAATGTAAGTTAAATGAGTGGATTTAGATCAAACTCATATATGACCTACCTAAACCCAACTCACCCATTTGCCACCCCTTGCCAATACCATCCTTTTGATTCATGGCTCTTGAGACATTTTGCACCATCATTTCTATTAGAGGAATGATTGTCCAAAAACTCACCATCATAAACTTTTCAATTGTGTTAATTTATTCATTTCAATCAATTTTGATTGAAAATTGCTAATATGGATGTCAGCCGGCTTACGTGGCATGATCAGGCACTAGCGTTGACATAAAAGATTTTTGATATATATTTTTAAAATTTTCTAGAATTTTTTATAGTCATTTCTTTTTATCCCTTTACTTTCACCAATGGCTAGTCTTAGGCAAAGGCCAATCTCTGGCCATCGCTTGAGACCAGCCATTGTGAAAAGAAAAAAAGGGCAAAAAAAGAAGGAAAAAAAGAAAAGAAATTTAAAAATTTTAAAAAGTAATTCACGTCAGTGTCGGTCATGCAATGTAAATCAGCCACATTAGTGATTTATGGTCAAAATTAACAAAATGTCAAAAAAATTATGATTAAATTAGCGTTAAATTTAATATTGATTTGGCTACTGTTCAAGGGGTGTGGGACATTTTAGATAGTTTTTCCTTTCGTTAAATGATGCATGAATTTCGAAAATGAGAGGTGTATTATTGTGGTTAAATGATTGATTTAAAGAGACCAAGATCCCGAGATGGACCGTTCTTTATCTCTAGGTGCAAGTAATGTAATAAATGAGACGTGACTAGACTGATGGACTGGCCCCTAATTTTGTGTGTGTCAATATGCACATCTCCATACCAAAAAAGTGACTGATTTACATGGTGAAAATGGAGTGTAAATCAATTCTATCCACCAATGGCTAATCATCTTGAGAACACGAGTCCTATCATTTCCCTCCACGTGCAATGTCGATTTCGACTATACAAAAAGGTGGCATTAATTTCGAGAGGTAGCTTTCTAAGTGGACCCCTTGACATTTGTCCTTGACTTTTACCCTCGTGACCACAGTAAATTCCTTGCGTTTGCACCGATAATTTTAACTTCTTAATTGAAAAAAAAATTATACCTAAATATATTATACAAATATCAATTTTGGACATAAAATTTTGACTATTACCAATTTAATGTTAAATTTTTGACAAAATTTCAATATAATTATTTTGACCATTTTTTTGCCTAAATTAGGGTCATTATTGATTATCTTTGTGATATACTAATATATTAGCTAATTTGAATAAAAATTGCCCAAAATGATTTCATTGAAATTTCACACAAAAATTTATAATTAAATCGACTAAATAGGATGGATTGGACAATGTCCTTCATTAATTGTCCATTGTTACTTGTTCTCACGATTTCAAAGATGTATGTACTAATAATCTCGCTTTGATATTTTTCCCATCAAAATATGATTCGATGAACTTTGAATAGTATGTTTTACCATATAGTCGTCTCATGCGCATTATGGGTATTTTTTATGCTTGATTTTAGGAATGAGATTTATACAAAATCTCACATTAATGGTGGTCTTGGGGATTGGAAAAGAAGAGACCACCAAAAAAAAAAAAAAAAATTCTTCGTCTTGAAAGTATCTTCATCTGTGCCGCAAAAAAAAATCTTAGTCTTTGATGCGAATCTATACGAAAACGATGAACCGTACTGATTTGAGCTACATCGTTTATTGTCTTAAGAAAACGAATAAACAAGCAATCTTGATGGGTCGTCTCGGCCATAATTATCTTCAACGGGACATCGCTATCGTTTGCATATTCCCCGATATTTATCATTAGTGCGTTCTTCGACGTAACTAGTATTCAAGAGAGAAACCAGGCGGAGGCTAGGACCCTAATTTCGACGATTCAACGTGCATGCAATCGCAATTCACACACGGACAGAGGAAGAAAAGAAGGGGCGGGGGCCGCGGGGGTGGGGGTGGGGGTGGATGAAGGGGTCGAGTCAATTGCGGCGGTTGAGGCATGCAATGAAGTGCATGCCGAAGGCTAAAGGTTAAGAAAGGTTGTTGGGAAAGAAAAAGACTTAGGTTTCGCAGCAAACGGCCGACAGAAAAATATCGACGAGCAAAATAAGAACTGCCTTTGTTTTTTCAAGTGTTTTCTGTCGCAATCCGACCCTTGATTTCGCTCTGGCGATTGGATCATCGGTTCGGATCAGATTGGTTCAAGCTGACAAGGCTTTCTTATATTAATCCAAGGTTGAACCCACGGATGCGGACGCAGCAAAGTGACTGATTCCGACTCTGCTTCCATTTAAGCCAAGATCAGCCAATCGCAGGTGCCTGCGCTGGTGTTGCTGCAAGTTGGGACAACTCCTTTGGGAGAGAAATCTACCTGGTGATCTTATCCTCATGAATATGAATTTGGACTGCGAGATTCGACAATGCCCGCTCATTTTTGTGATCTGGATTCAGTTTTGACTTAGGTACCGAATTCATCGAACGAAATTACGCGCATATTCCTTGATCTTCTTTTGAACTCGTGGAGGAAAAAAAGTGACACAGCACATACGCATTTCGGATCTTCTTTTGACTGCATGGGCATTTGGTTATCATTTTCAATGACGCAATCCATAGAAAGATCGTAAATGATTTAACTTTTTTCATCGAAGGCCGAGTATATATAGGCTCCCTAAAAAGAAGAAATTGACAAGATTTATCACCGCTTTAGCTACTTTAGTGGCTTGACCGTTTACTAGGGCTGCCAAACCTACCCTTTTTTTTATATGTTTGACAGCGTGTGACTACGATGGTCTAATAGGATAATTTTCTTCTTGAGATCTCTAACTATGTGTTTTAGACCACGAGGGAATAAGAACTTTCCCATTTATACATTGAAGTTGGTGAAAGATGAGGACGGGCATGGGAAGAAACTTATGTACTTCACTATGAAAGTCTTTTTCGTAGAGGTTCGCTTGATTTTATGCTTCAAATCTTGTTTGTCTGAATTGTTTTGTACGGGCCAGACGGACTGCTAGACTTATGATTAGGTTTAATATCCATTGGGGATAAGATTGTCATTTGAGACTCCATTAAGAAAGAGAGAAATTCTTCTAAGACTAGAAAGTGACATAGCAACATATGATATTGCACAAGAACGAGGAGTCCTCTTGTTGTGGGAAGGCAAAATAATAGATTGATCATTACAGAGTAGGACTAAGAACACTGAACTTCTACTATTTCGCTAGCTTACAAGCTGGTATGATGATGCAACCTAATGATCAAATCGTTGATTAGCTCCTTCATCAGAATGTGGAAGAAAGGAGACCAGACCATATGGGTGGTAGCAGCCATCTGTCGTTTCTCCACTTTGCGCCTCTCTCTCTCTCTCCCCCCACCAAATGCCCTCTCCTGTGGCTGATTGGTCTGAAGGCGACCGGGGTGGCATTGGGTGGAGGGGCATGACGGCGACGATGGAGGAGGACGGGACAAGGGCAACGCGGGAGGGGATTTGTTTTGTCCTGGAGAAAAGGCCAAAGAAAAGAAATGTCCTGTTTTGGGTTTAAGAAAGGGGTGGAGGACGAGAGAAATAGAAAGATGAAAGGAGACCAGACCATATGGGTGGTAGCAGGCGTCTATCGTTTCTCCACTTTGCGCCTCTCTCTCTCTCTCTCTCCCCACCAAATGCCCTCTCCTGTGGCCCCGTCGAGCTTGGGAGAGCTACCTAGCTATCGTCGACAAAGCTGATTGGTCCGAAGGGGACTGGGGTGGCATCGGGTGGAGGGGCATGACGGCGACGATGGAGGAGGACGAGACAAGGGCAACGCGGGAGTGGATTTGTTTTGTCCTGGAGAGATAGTGGGCGAAGAAAGGCCAAAGAAAAGAAATGTCTATTTGGGGGGTGGGGACGGAAGAAAGGGTGGAAGAAGAGAAAAAGACAGATGTTAAGGTTAATGTGATTTTATTAAGGAATGTAGTTTCTTTTGAGGAATGGACGTGGGCGAGCCCAGATAATACAGGAGGCTCTAATTGAAAAGCTAGCTCAAATCTATTTCTAATCAAGAAAATACTCAATTCTATACAACCGGCCTAAGCAATCATGCTCAAGAAAGGAATTGCTTGTCTAGACTCGCCTATTTTGCACTTTGATCAAGGAAAATAGAAAAGAAAACCATAATAAAGATCCATAATCTTCAATGGTACTAATCGTTTAGTGGATAATTGGATGGTGAAGGTGCAGATATTTTCTCACTCCTGTAGAAAATACAACAACAAGAGTACATGCGGTACTTCTCATGCATTTGCTTGATCGTATCTTTCTTCATAGATAGGTGCATCAACAAGGAAAGCTTGCAAGGCATCATCGTTCTCTCACAGAGCGTGGATAATATCAGTGAATAATCGGTTTGAGTAGAACCATAAACTTACGAAAGAGATATTTAGAGATTCCCTGATTCAGTCGACATCAATCTATCAAAAGAGATGATGACACAGAATGCAGTTCAAAATCAAGGAGCGACGACATGCTGATCTCGGATTGCATTCGTCCTCGGGAAGAGTCCAGTTTAAAAAGAAAGCTAGGCCGTTGGTTGAAAAAGTATGCAGAGAAGCCCTGGTTTGATTCAATCCTTGCTAAAAGGAACATGCAGCAGAAATAACGCAATCTGATTCAGAGAACCGAAGCCATTCACGTGCCTTTATTCGGACATGAGCTCAAGATTCACAAATCATCAACTGCACTGATGCTACCGAATATGAACACACCGGGCGTGAGTGCAAAAAGTCCACGCATGATTTAGCTCCAATATATAAACACTGCTCGGGATTTTATGTTCAATAAATCAACTTTTAGAGACATGAAATCTAGAAATGGCTGTCTCCTCCTATAATTTCACGTCCCATTAAGAGCAAGAACCGCCTTTCAGTCAAATCTCCTGAGGTTCAGAAAGGAAAAGAAGGAAACTTCAAATCCCCAGATTCATGATGTAGCCAGATGGCTAGCTTCGTTTTAGAGCTTGAGTGAGTAAATATACTCCGTGAAATAAAAAACGATGTCAACAGTTGGCATACATGGAAGAAGAAAGATACCGAGTGGTTGTGCTTATGTTCAACTGGGATCTCATGCGAACTTCAAATAATTTTTGCGTATACATGCTATTATAAGGGGGAGGAATAGGACTTATCTGGACGGCAGAGAAGTGTGCAACGGAGCGTGCTGATTGACATCGTTGAATCCGAGAGAGCGAGATTTATAAGGATAGAGCACACTGGACGGTGGCGAGTGCGAACAAAAAACCTCCACCTATAACATTGCTTGCTCAAATGAGCATCTCAGGACAGCAGCATCAGAGAGAGCAGACGGTTTCAGTTGCTAAAGCAACCACGACCAAACTGTTCTGTCCCAGTTCTTGGTGCTAACTGTGGTTGGAATACTCATTTGAGCAAGAAACATTACTAGGAGGACTCCCATAATCTTCACTTCAACCCCCCGCCTCTCTCTCTCCCTCTCTCTCTCTCCTAGGAGCAACACAAATTGATGAGCTCTCGCGACCTTGTCTCGTTATATATATAGAAGGCAAGATGGGCGGAGAGATCAGTCGATTTTCGCACAGCTACCCATGTTTACCAATCTGCCCCCAGTTTTTTTCAGCTAGTCAAACGCATCGTCACGGAGGCAGCCCGTTACATTCTCCTTCCCACGACCCAAGAAACATTTTTAGGTCCTGGAGCTCAATCGCTCGTCCCGTCCCAAGCTCGAATTCTGACCTTTCAAACCGAAAGTTGGTTGATGCCTCGTGAACATGGCCCGTTCTAGGTGCGCCAGGTCCAAGGGACTACAGAACCTTTTCTACCCGTGATTCGAGGGCATGTAAGGCAAGACGAAAGGGATTTCAAGAATCTCCGGGGTCTCGTTTGTTGACACTTGAAAGTCAGTTTTCCCACGGAAGTAAAAACACTCAAAAAAATATAAGAAAAAAAGCCTGGGGAGCAGAAAGCGATCGCTAGCTAATGAGCTGAAGGGGAGAATTGTAGGTGCTGGTGGAATGGCAGCTCGAGAGTCAATCTCTCCCTAAAACGCCAACGACCAGACTCGCGAACATCGACCGACCCAATTGAATTTATGGCCTTTTTCTATGCGTCCAGATCCGCCATCCGTCCTAAATGCTTTTACAAAGTTAAACTCCAATGGAGATTCCTTTTCCGGCGATCCTTAAGATCGCTTAACCCCACTTCATTTTACCTTCTTTCCCTCTTTTAGGAACCTTTTCCATTTTGATGTTACCGAAGATTGACCCCGAGAGTAGGTAATCTCTGGCATGCCGACAAAACAGGCGGGCAGCGAAGGGAAGAAAGTCGGGGGAGTCGATGATGACTCATACTTGGAGATGCGTGGCCGAATTCGCTCTCTTATCCTTTGTGGTAAAGATACGAAATTAATAATTTTTTTTTTTTGTTTTTCGAATACATGAGATGTATAGGTATATAAATGAATTTTTAGGTACGTAATATCGAGGTTGTAAATTCAGTTTAGAACAGAAAATATTGAAGGCTATATCATAACATATAACATAAAGGACGCAGATGGAAGGTGGCTTGAAGACCTGGGGCTTGCATAGGGTGGATGGACCTAACACATTAGGGCTGAACGCTACCAAGCAGATTGGCTGTCACAATGAATTGGGAAGTAGACCCAGTTTGGATTTTCGATGCATTTGCTTATCTGTCCGACTTTATACCTCGTCCTTGACTGCCACTAAATTGCCATTGATAAAACAATGGAGAACAATCTCTACTAAAACGAACGTACTAAGGTTTAATACACCATTTTCGATGCAAACAAGCATTGTCGTGCCGACATCTTGGTATAAGCTCAAATGAAGCGGAAGGGTATTCTTTTCCTGTATTGTTAGTGATCAAGTGGTGTCTAAGCCAGAGTATTTTGCATGAATTATATAATCAGAAAAACAACGCTCCTCATCCGTAACATTAGAACATTTCTTTTCGCGTTCTTTAAAAACATATCTTCTCAATTTAATGATATTTCACTCACGAAACACTACACTTAATGGATTAGGCCACATGTAACCTTTCAATTAAGGTTACCATCATTATAGTTAAGGTTACAAACATCTGAAGAGAAATGTAGATTGACTACAACGACATTATTAGATGAGATTATAATCATACTCGAATGGCTCAAATACTTTTAATGTTTCTTAGCTTCCATTATGCAGAACAATCTCATAATTCTTCACCCACAATGTCTCACTAAACAAGCACTTGATATCATGAAAGAATTTACCGATGTTACCACAAAATTTTGGCTACAAATTTTTCGGACGCTATTCATTAGCACGAGCATGCCGCACAATTGATTTCATCGCTGAAATCTTCTCCTCATTATTAGGCATAAAAGACAAAGCCCCAGTTGAAGAATTAAATGCATACCAAGCGAAAGTTTGTCCTTCGCCCGAGACGGTCATCAAAGTCCAAGTTGGATTTTCACTTCTCGATTTCTTTTTTTTTTTTTTTTTTTTTTTTTGAGCAAAACTTCTCGATTTTACCTGGTCCGATTTCAACGATTCCTATGGGGACTCCTTTGGAGCCAAGTCAAGCATGTCGGCACAACGTGGCTGAACTGCCACGCACACTTCTCTTGGCATCGTACTCCGTAAATCATATTCAAATTTAAGGCGTACTATAGTTTCGAACAAGACGGGATAGCGAAGAACATGTTACGTTGCGGATGCCAAAAATAGGTGCTGTCAGAGACCTAATTTTCCATCACGTCCTCGCAGATTCTCCTGAGTATTCTTAGAGGACAGCCACATGTTCAATGACAATTGTTAGACCAACTGACATGTCAATCCTGTAGCCAAAAGTAAGATCAGACGATAAAGAATTCGGTCGCAGCAATATTGACAGTACTTACTTCACTCGTTGAAATAAGTCCCCAAGACGAAAATGTTGAAAATTATGTGAATAATGATAGTTTCCTCTCACTTCCCATAGTGCTGAACATCCTGACTAGGTAGAAAAGAAAAAAGAGAGGGACATTTATTCTCACATTCCTGATTTATGCTTACCACTTATATCAGAAGGCATGATTATATCATGTGTGCAGTTTTTTTTTTTTTATTTTTGGTTTTTCCAAATTGAATCAAATTAGGAGCATGGACCGAGCGCCGGTTGGCAACTGTTTTGCGTAATTATCTACCTCGGCCTCTTAGGATACTCTTGATGTAGTCTGGTCAAAATCGACTTTCGGTTTGGAGATGGCGATTGATCCTTTAACCCTTTGTCTCTCTATCTATGTAAAGCGTACGAGGCCATGTAGCATCCTTATCGTCGAGGCATTGATCCGTTCGAATGCGGTTGATCCCAGACTTATACTTAAATAAGATTGACGATTAAGAATGAGATTATCGGGACATAAACGGTACACGGCACTGGAACAAAAAAGATCTTAGTCTTTCGCTTTTGTTTACATCGTGCAGCTTCTCTTTCTTGTTGTTCTTTTCTCAATAACAAGCTTCTCAGATGTTTTACACAATCTCTTGTCAGTTCAGAACAGTACAAGCTACGGCATTTGTAATATCATCTACTTTAGTCTTTCGGCTTGTACTTTGGACTATATTATGTTGCATCCTAAATTTCCATGCTATCTAATATGTTAGCAATATTGTTTTAAATAAAAATAAGATTCATATTTTTTTTTTCCAAATAGCATTAATAATCTCATGATTCTCTCCCTCTCTCATAGCCATACTCTACTAGTCATTGTAAATTTTCTACTTGAACACCTCTTTTCATTTTCCACCAAGTATATTAACCCACATATCTCCCCCTAGGATGACATCATTCATGTCATCTCTTGATAAGTCGAATCATTACAAATCAAATAATGATTCTCATCCATACATCTGTGTGGTTGATCATGCTCTCTCCACTTGTTATCTTCATTCAGCTACTCAAATTAAGCCACTTGTCACCCATATAAATAAGCCACGTGCACTTAATTTGTGACATTGAGCTTAGCCTATCAAATGACATCATCCATGACAATTTAACTTAACCATGGTTTATGGTAATCAATAAAGGTGAACATAAGATGAGAAACAAATAAAATCATCCCTTTCCTTCTGTGGAACAAACTAAAAAGATCTCCACCTCTATTTCTTCAAGGTAAACTATTTTTACCTTCCATTCTTCAACAAAGAAAGTAAGTTTTAACTCAACTTTCCATCAAGTCCAAAGTTTATCTAATCCGTGTTGCTTAAGTTTTTAGTTCCAACCATCAAGTGTCTTACAAGGTAAATTCATGGACTTCCATTTTCTATCAAACTATTTGTTTTTAAGGAATAAGAGTTGTTAATTGGCATTTTTTATTTTGATTTTAAGGTGATTTAATGCTTTATGTGTTCAAAATTTCATTCAAGGTAAGTGAAAATCTCGGGGCTAAATTGGGTTGATCCACTAAGTTTTCTTGGTCCTTGGTTGACTTTAGCTTAATGTATGAATATTATCATAGATGCATGTTGTAAGAGAGATTAATGAATACATGATGAGCTAATAAGAGACAAGACTATATGTATTAGTGACTTTAGTTAATTTTGTATCATGGGTGATGACATGTTGATTCCAGATGAGAATGATATTAGTTGAGGTCTACCTGTGCTATTGTTATGAATTTGTTACTAATATCACATGAAAAGTTGGTCAAGTGATTTCAAGAGGATTTAAAATGATTTTGATGAGCAAAAGTGTTAGAGTTGAGACTATGCATGTAAAAGGGCTAAAATAGTAATTTTACGTAATACAAGGGCAAAAATGTAAATTCCAGCATTTAAATCTCCTGTGAACTGTGGTTTTTATTAGTTAAAATGAATATTAATTGGTGATTAAGAAAGAAATTAGATTAGGCAAAAAAATATAAGTATTATGGAATTGGGGCTAATTTGTAATTTCAAAAAGTCAAAGGTCTCATTTTCTAAAACTGGAACTTTTTCAGGCACATGTTAAGGATGCTTATGATTGTACGTTCTTAATTAACTTTACAATTAATTGAGTAATCTAGACAATTTACCCAACTAGTTAAAGTTTGGAGTTAATTGAATAAATATTTTGAAAAGGTGGTTGTTTTGATAGTAAAAAAAATTTGGAAGTTGTGTATAGTGCCAATAAGATAATCTTATGGATCAAATAAAAAAAATGGCCTTAGCTAATTGATTTGACTAGTAGAGTTAGATTAAAAAAATGAGATAAATAGTGAAATTTTGAAATCAGAATTATATTGGTTTAATCTTGCAATTTTGTTGAGATGAATTTCTATATAATTTTTTTTTTAGCAAAGAAATTCTATATAATTGACGTGAGTATGATGATAAGAGTGATTATAGTCTTGACATACTCTCGGTGATCAAATTGTAAACTTTAGTTGTAACATTAATTTGGTGTAAAAGTGTCTTTTGTGTAATGGATCTTGTAGGACCAACATACACTTTAGTTTTATTGGCAACTTGGGAATGATTATAAATTTATGTGATGTAAGAATGTTGGAGGCTCTTGGATTGAATTACTTTATGAATAAGAGTTAGTAGATTGCGAATGATAATACATTGATGGTTGGTTTCCACTGGTAATATAAGAAATGCCAAGAGATTAGTATGATATTATTTGCACCATAATTACATGGCAATTATGGTGTAGTAATAATTTGCACGTGATGACACTATATATTGAGTGACAAGTGTTTTATGATAAGAATTTGTGGGTTAATGATGATAAATTGATATTTGATTTTCACTATAGATAGAAAATTGTCAATAGGTCGGTATCATGTTATTTGTAGAGGTGGTTATTGAAACATACATGGCAATTGCTATCTTACGATGATTTGTATGTAGATGATGCTATGTGAGAAGACTTTTGCCACAGCCTATTCATTGGAGAGCAAATATGCTTGTATAAGTATGAGTAAACGACTCAAAAGTTACTTAGGTGCTCTAATGTCTAGAATATGTCTCTATAACGTTAAGAGGACATGAAGTCTTATGAATTATACACGAAATGATACGACTTGAGTAACTTATGAATATTATGGAATAGTCATCATTGTGCGAATGTACAGTGGTGTATTTATCTTTACTAATGTAGACAACATTTGTGATGGATGGGCTGGCTAAGAGTTGCGGCCAAGATGTGTTTATGTTTCCATTCTACATAAGTTGGTGGTGATGATATTTTGTTAATCGAGATACCTCATGAGTCAACATAGGTCATGGCCAATGACGAGTAGGAAATAGATACTTATTTGTGAATATTGGTAAACTACTTTGTGGTATTTGCGCATCATGAGATTGATACATTCGTTTGTATGCATTTGAGTGTTAAACTGAATGTTAGCTCATGACTTCTATTTTATTCATTGCACGCATGATAATTTCATAACTATATTATATTACGTTGAACAAACCTAATTAATATGCTTTGAAAATGTATGTGAACACTTTTTGAATATTTGATCTCTTAGTAGAGGGTAAGTGTTAAAGGAAACTTGACATGGTTGGTTAATGCTTATAACTTTCTTTGCGAGTATGTAGATTATTGATATGTTTGTAAATCTACGTTGTGATATGTGCTTACAATATAAGAATTGGTTAACACATTAGATTGGGAGTATATTACGAATACTTAAATTATGTAGAATATGCTATACTCCTCAAGTGATTGAACTATTCCATTATGAATATGTAAATAACTAAGAAATACCTTAAATAAATGATTGATTGCTGAATTATAATAATATCTAAATGTTACGTGATATTACTTGTTAATTGTTACTATAATGTTGGTGTTCGGAGGTCGAGTGGTGAATAGATTTTCTACTTTAAGCCTAGAGCTTTCATTTACTAAGCTTAGGTTCATCCCAATATACCTTATAGATTAGTTGAGTTTAGAGCTCAAGGGCATTTAGATAAGTGCTTCGGAAGATCTCTTTTAAGGATTGTATTAGAGTTTTGCAGCCAAAGCAAAGGCATATTTCTATACAAAAGATTTTGGTGCATGTTAGTTAAGGTTAAATTATTCGTACAATTGAGAATAAATTAACTACTCATCGGATAACTAAAGTGAATTCAAATTATCTATTCATTCAAGATTTAAATTGTATGGAAATGTTTAGGTCGTGACATATTATACGAAGGGTATGAGCCTTAAAAGTCATCCCGTGCCAAACCAAGTGTAATCCTTTAATCTAGAATTTAAGACTATATCTATTATAGGAAGAACTAAAATAATTGAGAAAATATCGCAGGACGAGCATTTCCAGGATTTTTTTTTTTTTTGGTGACCCAAGGAACCTCGTAAGCTGACAGTCGGCGAGCAAACCCTGGGGGAGTGACTGTAGGACCCACCACCACAGTACTCCATGTAAGAATCCCTAACAACACCTTTGGGATTCGAACTCCTCCCCTTCGTGAGGGGGAGAGAACCCCAAGCCAGCTGCACCACTATGGGCGGTGGTTCATTTCCAGGATGTTTTCATCTCTTTTGTCTCCTTAAAAGACTCTCCAACTACCTTCATGTTTGAATGTGATTATCCGTACCATCCAGTCCAAGAGAGAGAGGGAGAGAGAGAGAGAGAGAGAGACTCAAAACCCAATTATAGTGGAAAAGTTTAGAAAAGTTTAGATTATCTTAACCCGATGATGGATGGATGCGACTCACTTTATGACTCGTCCATCATTCATATGACACTTATCGCTAACTTCAAGAAAGGCCTATGGGATGAGAACGTAAGATACATCATATATATAATTACCTGCCAGAGCGAATTTTATTTTTTATTTGGATATATGGTAGATGGTGATAAATTTGAATTTTAAAACTTATTTGTTTCATTGAAAATAAATAATTTGGAAGATATTTTCCTAAAAATAACTGATTGTATCTCTTACAATAATGAACGAACAAGAAATTTTTTTTTATTGTCCATGAAATTATTTAAACTTAAATTATTGTCGATAATTTTTTTAGAGAAATATTTTCCTAATCGTTTATTTTTCCATAAAATAAAGAAAATAAACAGCGCTTTGAAAGTGCTTTTCGAGATTAACATCTAACTATACATGCGTGCACGATTCCCTAAATCCTAAACGCAAATTATAGTATTTTAAGAAGCATATAATTTCCAAGCACGGCAAAATAAACTAAAGTTCTTAAAAGTCGGGCGGCGCGATTTAAATGGCACCTACTTGCGTGGTGGAGTATAATAATCGAAAGCTGTCAATGTAACTGAGATGAGAGCTATCCAGTCATTTTAGCCCTGGCCTGGCATGTCGGCAGTTCGTAAAACAATCGGTCGTCGTTCCCAATTGAATTTCAGTTTAGGGTCAATTTTTTGCAATGTGGACTTGAACACTGTTGATGAGGTGGTGCTACAGAGAAGCCTGTACTGTAACCCGTTAATTAAATCATTGATTCGTACGAGGACAGCTTCTCGCGTGCGGGAATCGATGCGAAAGATGGTGAGAGCTCTCCAAATTCCAGTCTGATTAGCTATGAAAACGAAGCAACCTTCCGAGGGCGAGCTGGCCAATTCGACATTTATGACAGATGCTACTGCTCCGGAAAGAGACCGGTTTTCTTTTTCCTGCTGTTACGATGGGTACTGAGTTATCCCCACCGATAAGGACGACGCCTCAGCTGAGCTCCATGAGGTCTTGATTTGTTGATGCATCTCTCGGTCGCGTTCAAATAAACTGGGACCTAAGACATGATGAAAAAGGAGGCACTCGGAAGAGAATTCGTTGATGTGAGATCTTCTGCTCACGGTCCAAAACACGTGGCGCGAAGAAAAATCTTGCACAAGCATATCAACTTGCTCATCTTTCTTTCAACATCATTTTTCTATGGAAACATGCTGATGATTCCTTGAACGCGTCCGTGACACCTGTAAATGATTGATGTAAGAATAAATAAAAGCGAGGTGGCGATTGATAATCGGGTTTCGCCTTGATTCGCATGAAACACATGAGCAATTGGATTTAAAGTAAGTGGATCCAATGATAGTCTCCTTTGAATTAGTGCAGCTGTAATGGAGCCCCTACTAGCGTGTCCAGTGGCTGTCACAT